>JARKIB010000015.1:0-600000 GCA_029378385.1 Mycena metata | reverse complement strand
GCTCCGCGCGTTTTTTGGACGCTTTCCGCATCGTCTCTTGCACGAACTGATGCCGCCGCCGTTTCTTTGCATCACTTCCGGATGCCGCTGGCGGCCCCGAAACACTTACGCTCGCCAGTCGTTTAATACCCCGCGTAGTCATACTCGGTGTTGGTGTTGGCGGCAGCGATGCGGTGGGTGTAGGCGGGGGCTCGTCCGTAGGAGTCGCCTCTGGGAGTCTGGTTGGAACTTCAGGAGCCCATCGCTCCTTCCACCGCTCCTGACAGTCCTTAGGTGACCGTTTGTCGGTCGAGATGGTCAGCCGGGCGGAGTTGTAGCATTCGGCGATAAGGGTCCAGTTGTTGGGGTACTTGTCAGCGAAGGTCTTCAGCAGACTGTCATCGGCACCGGTCCACATGTGCACAACACGCCTCGGAGTCACCTCCCTTTCCTTTTCTTTGAGCTGTTGTTCCGAGGATTTTGGAGAGTTGAACTTGGGATTGAATAGATCTGCATGATCGATGAGGTTCAAACTTTTTTTTTTTCGTGAAAAAAACTTACCACTCAGGCTATCCTGCACCTTGACGGGCGGAGAGTCGGTATCCGAAGCGGGACAATCATCGGCGTTCAACCAATGGTTGTTCTTCCACCGCTTGACTGGTAGCAATGGACCAATGAGCGTCGGTTTGGAGTACATGAATTTGCCGACGGGATGCAGCTTCGTATACATAGTATCCTCCACTCGCTTGTTTGGGTCATCGCGGTCCGCCCGCTTCTCGGATTTCTTCAACTTACCCTCCGCAGCGGGCGGTGGCGCAACATCCAACATTCCCAGCGGCGGCAGGTCCGGAAATATCTCAGACAGATCTGTCGGGGGGAAAACGGGCTCTACGCTCAACTCCTCGGCGGAAGCGTTCATGACGACGCGGTCCAGGTCGTTGAGATCGACAAAGAGCTTGTCTGGTTCCGAGTACGCAAGATATTCCCGAAGAGGCGCGTAGATGTTGGCTTTCCCCGACTTGGTTCCCGGTGTCGCGGACACGCCACTCTCACTAATATTGACGAGGGAGTCAGCCTGCGAGAGGATGGGGTCGCCCGAGGAATCCTTCAACCCAGAGGGCTTCTCGTCTTCTTCCGCTGTGCTGCCTGGTTTGTCCGCACCGGTCTTCTCGGTGTCGGCGTCGGCGTCGGCGTCGGCCTCGACGTCGTCCACGTCCATCTTGCTCGTGTTATCAGGCTCCTCGGAGTCCTCCCCGCGCTTGAAGTCGACATCGGCGAACCCCGAATCCTTCACAGCGGTGTCCGGGCCTTTCTCCGCAACATCAAGTGCGTCGTCTAACATCGAAGAGGGCTCGAGAGCGTCCACGACGCTTTGCTTCTCCTGCTCGTCGTCATCGTCGTCGTCTGACCCATAGTCGACTGCCAGCAAAGAAGTAGAAGGGGCAGGGATGGGAGCCGTGGTTGGAGCGGAAGTGTTTTCGGTGTCCTCCATAGCCACATCCATCGGCTCCTCGAGGTCCTCGAGGGGAAGAATGTCCTCGTCCATCACGATCTCTTCTTGCATAACATCGGCGCGAGGGCGCCGCCACCTGACGCATATCCCCTTCGCCACTCGTTCCGCCAGCGAACTGAAGCAGTGCCATTCGAGAACAGCAGTGGAGAGATTGTAGGCAAGGGCCAGCTTCCACTTGCGCTCCTCGCGAAAGTCAATTCGCATCCATTTCTGAAAGAAAAAGCTTAGAACGGCTCGACAAAAGTGTTCAAGACGAACCATCTCATCCATAACATAGTCCCAATGAGTTTTCGTCATTCCCCCAATACCCCGCTGCTTTTTTGGTTGTCGGAAGCTCCACCTGCCCGCGTCCTTCAGAGTCTCGACGTGTTCAAGCGTGCGGATGAGCCTCAGTTCAGCCATTGCAACCTGAAGAGTGAAGTAAGCATCAATCATGTCATCAGCCATAGAGTCGGTACGAACACTCCATTCCCGGCTGTTAAGGCACTTTGCCGCACGCGAAACTTTGGAATGGACGGGGTTTGCGCGTATCGTGGCTCCCCATCGGCTCACGCCTAAGGGTGTCCAGTCATCCTTGTCTTTGGCCTTATCCCCTGCGCTGTTCTTTTCTCGCTCCTTATGTTTGCGTTGCAGCTTCGCCGGTTTAGTTTTTCGGCTGAAGTCTGCTGGTAACGATTTGAGAGGCGGCAGGGTAAATGTAGGTTGATACCCATGTCGGGATTGTGGGGGAGTGGCCGGAGTCTCGGGCGTCGGCTGGGGGGAGGATTCTGGTGGGACAGAGAAGTCGAAGATTGGAATGGGTGAAAGAGTTGACACGGGTTCACGGAGGAGGACAGGCGGGGGTGGTGCCGCCGGAATGACGGGCTGGGGGGTGGGCTCTTTGTGGGAGAAGTTGCTGTCCAAGACTGGCGGGGACGACTCGGATGGTTCAATGACTTGGGTTTCTGCGCGGAATTCCTGGTGTTCGTCGATCACCATGGAGTCGGCATCCGATAACGGGGTTTCTGAGCGGATTGTCTCGGCTGGGCGGACATCGTCCCCCTCAACTAGATCCTTTGGTTCCTCCAACTGAACGGGAGGAACATCGTCCATCACGACATCCTCTGGAACTTCTTCGTTTATTTCCTGCAAGCCGTCCACGGCATGGGGTGCAGCGGGTTGAGGAGAGTCGGCGAGAGGTTCGGGCTCGGTGGTGGGAGTTAAGTCGTCGTGAACCGAAAAAAGATCTTCTTCAACGACCATGTCGTTAGCCTCTGCAGGGGGTCCATCCACTTCGGGCAACGCCACAACAGGCTCAGTCGCCGCTTCCTCCGCGGCGACGTTTTGCACGTGGACGGGAGCCTCATTCAAGCTTGACGAAGCCTCGTGTTCGGCCTCTGGTACCTCATTCTCCACTACGATTGGAACTTGTGATTCCGCACCGTCTGCAGGTGCCACTGGTTGAGCGATTTGGATGAGATCTTCCTCATCCGTCGTATCTCCATTGACAATGACAATTTGTTCGGCGTCCACCGCCTCGCCGGCATCTACCACGATAAATGTCTCTGGAGCAGTAGGGTCATCGACGATGGGGTCCAAAGCGGGAGTGTCGGCGACATGAATTGCTTCGGAGGGAGCCCGAGACTGCGTGTGAGCAGACCTGACCGACACAGCGGGTGTGCCAATGAGATCCAGTTCGTCGTCTGATTCAGGTGGTGAAGGCTGAAGCTGAGTGGGGATTGGGCTAGCACGAGACACGGACGTAGAACGAGGTTGTTCAGAAACCTGACGCTCGGGAGCGCTGACATCCTCAGTCTGTGAAAACGAATCCGGCAAAGGGTCTTCAAGAGCCTGCGGCTCGCTGCTGGGCCGGGGACTGGACGGCGCCGGTGAAGGACGTGGAGGTGAAATAGCTGGTTCGGAGAGGGGCGCTGGAATAAGCTCATTCTCGCTGAGGTTGTATATGCTTCCAGTTTCTGGACTGAACAAGCATTGAATGGGAGAAGACAAAGAACACCGATTTATAACGCACTTTTTGGCCAAGTCAAATTTGTCCAAGAATGCAGCCAGCTCATCGTCGCCCTCCTCATCCTCCAACTTTATGATCGAGCCGATGGTTTGACGTTTCTGAACCATATGAAACATTTGACGAAGGAGCGCATTTCTACGCTGTGAGATGACTCTGTTGCATATAAGCTTTAGCCAACGCCGGCCACTGTGTAAGGTAGTGCATACTGAAGCTGCGCGACGCGCTCTTCGACCAACGATTCCGACATCTTGCCGTCCATTGTCATGTACAACAGTCGAGGCCACAGACTGCGGTAGACCGGACCAACCACGGTGGTTCCGCGCGAGTTATGGAACCTAGACAGCCACTTTTTAGAGGTATGGGGTGGAGAAGGGAGAAACAGAAGCAAGACCGGAGGATTCGAATTTCGTGAAGCAGGTCACTGGTCAGGCTGCGATTACCCTTTTCGGTCAAGGTCGTTGCCAAACAGTCCAAAGCGCAGCCAAATTGCCCAACACCATGGATTTATTCAATTTCTCTGCAACGAAAGAACCGACGAAGTTCCCGATGATCCCAAGGCAATATTTTTCGCTGGATTTAGACATCGGTCACGACAATTTTTTTGCACAGTTCAACTACATTTATTATTACCCCCTCACCAACCCCTCACCGAATCGTCTTCGCAGTGAGTCTACCGAGGTCTATCGACGTCTATCTCTCCTAAGCCGATAAAACTTTCTCGCGGGTTTTTCTGGTCACCAAAATGAGATATGACCAACGCTCCTCTGCACTGACCCACTGTGTCAGTGAGCAGGTGGAGTCAGATTATGGCAGATATTAGTCTCATATAAACAGACGCTACAACGGTAAACTCGTACCTCGTTTGTTGTAGGCAGATATACACAAACGAGGGAAGGGGTTGGGTCCATGTTCCGTCCAAGTCATCGAGAAACCAGGTGGGTTTATTTTCCATCTGCTTGACGTCGCGATTAGGGCCAACATTTCCTCCAAAATTCGGGGATAGGGGCGATTTGCTTGGATCACGCACACCGGTAGACCAATCTCTGCAAAAAACGGTTGGGCGTGGACATTCCGACGGTGATACGCAAACGTCTTCTGTTGTCGAGGCATCCATCCGGATGTGCCACATCGTAGTCACATAACGATGCATGGTTCCAGCAAGAGCGGCAAGCTGTTCGATTGACATAGAACGGAACTTGAACGGTAAGTTGAACCAGCAAAGCTGAAAGATTGGAACGCCGGAGCGTGAGGTGTTTACAATGTTGTTTAACAAACTCCGCCTCGTACTGTATTGGACATTCTTCGACACCCGCAAATGAGATCGAAAAGATAGTTGAGTTATCTAATCATCGGCTATCACGGTTCAACTTCTCACGGTTGAGATTTGGTGGCTGTGACAGGCCACTCGCACAGAAGTGAAAAAAACTGAATGATGTGTGTAGAATGTACAATGTTTGGGTAGGATGATGAGAACCAGATAAAATAGTCGCTCATTCCATTCGTCAAGTAGACATGAACACAAATTCCTGAATAACGCGGTTAGGAAAACGAAAGAGGCGAAGAAAACAAAAACATACGATTCTCTGCACCTGTGTTGAGTGGTGCGCCTGGCGGTAGGCGTCGAGGTCGCCCGTGAAAAGGATGTTCGTGTCGTGAATGAATGCAATCGTTGGCGCAGCGGCTAGGGAGTGTGAGGATTTTGGCAGGGAAAGTGAGATGAAGGCATACACCTGGTCGGGGTTGATCCATTGCGCGGTCAAACTGTTGGTGTTGGGGTCGACTGTCCACTAATCAAAGCAAAAAGTGCTTAATGGATAGGAGTCAGAAGATGGCGCAGAATCCCACGCACAACTGCGCTCTCCGCGGGGGAAGAACGACCCGAGCGAGTGTTGACCGAACTTTGGACGTCCTGAGGAGTCGCATTCGGCGTGGCTGGAAAGATAGTTGTGAGACAATGAGAGGGAAAAGGGAGAGGAAAATAGTGTACTCTGCTCGGTGGAGGCGAGATACAAGGAATTAGAGCTTCCCTTGGCGAGATTGGAGGAGCTGGCTCCAGGACCCTGAACGAGCCCGAGGAAATTGGGGGATGTAATGTCCGAGTTCTAAATCAAGGCGTGAATACGCGCTCATCGGGTGAAAAAAGAAACGAACCAAAGTGACCAGATTGTGCTCCCCGCCCCAAGACACTAGGAGCGCATGGTCGAGAGATGATTCGACACGGTACTGCATGTGTGCTTTCGTGGTCTTGGAGACGAAACCGAGCACGGCGCCAGTAGGGCTGCCGTTGTCGTCAACCGACCGGACCTGGATATATCCGCGGCGGGCAGAGGAAGCGGAAGCGGACGACGTAGCACGACGAGCAGAAGCTACAGGCAATCAGCAAAAAAACCGTTGGCACTGGGCGAGTAACCAACATCGACGACTGGGAGGCTTGAGGGGCAAGCCACGTGAAAGCCGTTGAGCGTTGGTCAAACCCGGTGCGTGCTCGCGCGAGGGTATTTCACTTGGCGAGCCGCGAGAACCGTGCTTGCTGTCGTTAAACGAAGTGCGAGTCGCGACTGCGGGCTGAGGCGAGGCGAGCACGGCAGAGAGAGCGGTCAAACCGGCGAGAAGGGAGAAGACCTTGAAAATCGTCAGTCACGGGTATGACGAGGAGAGCAGATGAGATGCCGACGTTGAACATCGTATCGAGAGAGCGTGAGTGCCGACGGGCGTGTGGGTACGATGTGGATCGTGGTGGGAAGAGACAAGAGCGGAATGAACCTCGAGTGGCTGTGTCACATCGCGCTGACAGCGAATTTGCTCCCGCGGGATCCTCGATCGTCAGTCGCTTTCGCTCTCTCTAACTTCATACGGTGACTTTTCGCGGCATTCAGTCAGACAAGCAGGAATTAATGGCGTGTACATGTATCTACTGCCTCGGAATATCTATCGCATGCTTTCAATCCGTTCAAACTTGAGATAGCATGGATCGCCCAACGGTTTTGCCTAAGGCTTTTGAATAACGAGCACCACAAAAATTATCGTTGGCACGTACGTTTTGTATATTATTCCGGTCCGGTTGAGGCAGGTACTTGGGGGCTTTTCCAAAGGCGTCCACTATACTGAATTCGAATTTGGAGAGGAAGAGAGCAATGGCGAGTTTGATCTCAAGTTTGGCCGCTCGCATTCCCGCACACGGATGACGACCTTTGAATGTAGGCTATCGGCAACGATGAATAAGCTACAACGAAGAGCTTACCGGCACCCCAACCCAGGAATGGAAACAGTACATCACTTGCATCTCCTGGCTGTTCGAGAAATCTAGCAGGGTCGAACGAGAGTGGGTTAGGATATATCTGGTCGTCGAAGTGTATGTCTCCCAAGGAGTATGCCAAAAAGTCGCCGTTCCGGACTGTTTTGTGCGCGATGAGCATGTCACCACCGATATTTCTTCGTAACGCTGTTCCCGACATGGTGAATCTGATCGTTTCTTTGATGACAGCATCCAACACCGGCATCTCTTCCTCCCAAGCATTCAAAGGAACAGCGGAAAACCGCTGGTGTATGGGGCCAGTGGTGCTGCCGTGGTTGAAAAGGAGAGTCTTGACTTCGTCGACAACCTTTTGCTTCCAGGCCGGCTCGTCGCCGAGATATATGACCGTCCAACAAACTTTCATGTCAAATATTAGATGATTTGTCCAGCTGCGCTACTAGAGGGAGAAACTTGCCGTTTATGCCTGTGTTGACGACGCCGGCAAAAATTATTCCCAATGTAAACTGATCCCTAATTAGTGCCTAGAAACACCCGGCCAAGGGAAGTGCTCACAGCGATTGTCGTTGCATCGTCATGGCCGTCCGCAATGAGCATGTCAATGGCATCGGCCGACCTAACGCTCGACTGGCGACGCAAATCGACATACGAAGATAAAAGATCGTATAGCCCTCTCGTCGCTTGTTCTTTGGCCCGTTTGGCTCGCCCGGGGAGCCACGGCAGCAGAAGCGAGATCGGCGACGCCGCCTTTTCGTGAAGCAAAAAGAGTTTGGAGAGGCGAGCGGTAGCTTGTGGGTCGTCCGCTAGCTCGCGGCAAGTTCCCATGCGTACAGTCATTTGAAAGACGAGCTGTGATCACAGTTCAGGAGATTATCTGAGAACGATAGATGAAAACAAACATTGTACATTTCTTGGAAGGGGTTGATTTTCCCGCTCTTTCCCCAGTCATCCATACGCCGATTCACATCCTCCAAAAGATGGGGAGTGACTTGAAAAGGTGTGAGGAGCTTGTGATTGTGGACGAACAATATTCACCATCCATTATTCGATCCTTCCGGAAGAGGTTGAGGACATGCTTGATGAACAGTGTAGCTCCTCCGTCCACAGGTTCGATATTAATGTCTCGAGGACTAGGCGCAGGTCCACCTAGTATTCTATACCCTTCCTGCAGGTCGAAATTCTTTTCGCTGACGAATGCCTTGCGACCTTCTTCGCCGGAAAGCGCAACCACATGGTGCTGCATACAATGGGTGAGTCGTACCAGTCGAAGTCCACGAAAAGTACCTGAAGAATGCGGAATCGGAACATCTTTTGTCCCGTTCTCTCGAAAGTGCCGCACATAAAGTCGTATCGTTTTGTGAAGAAAAGCCAAGCCGAAAGCATCGGATATCCCCCGAGATGATACATTTTAGCACCATCTTTATTTCTCGACCTTGAACGTGCAGAGATAAAGCTGATAGCAATGAAGCAGAAACTGAACAGCAGAGTTATGATGGTCGGCGACGTTTCTGAAGTACGCCAGAAACCCTCCGACGAAGGGATGTACGAGAGAGCCATGAGGGTTGGGTGGACGTTCGAATTTACGCTGACCCAGGTAATATAAGGCTTCCGTGGAGCGTGAGCGCCCAAAGGAAGGCTGAGAAGGACCTGAGGCGGGAACAGGTATGGCGTATAAATCGGCCGAGAACGCCGCCCAGATTACAAGGGGCACACTGACACCTCAGGCGAATAGACCTCAGCCGTTCCCTGACGCCACATTAGTCTACACAAGATGCTTGAGCAAGGAACCATTTCGCCATCCAGAATATCGCGTCGGTCGAAGTAATGGTGCAGCCTTGAAGTCAAGATAGCGTCGCTCCACGAAACACAGTGGTTACCCTACCGGGGGCGACCATATGGGTAACAAGTCCCGCCGCTGGTTTCTCCAATTGGATGATAGGATACTTGCAGGACACCCAACCAGAAGCCCTGCCACCGTTGTCAAATTTCCGTTCTCGGAAGACGATGAGGCAGGCCCTTCTAGCGCCATATGCATCAAAGTCGCTGAGATCCTTGATTCATGAGCAAGAGTATCGTCCGGGTTTTAGCAGTTGCTTGCAAGTCGCTTGAAATTGGTTGGGACGATGGTTGGCGAGTCCAACCGGCCAATGCCGTGCCTGCCGAGGTTTCGGCACAGAACTCCGAGTCCCTCCGTATTGCTTCCGTTCCGCAAACCTAGGTCTCGTCTTGCGTTGAAGGCCACTCCCTGTTCCATATCCTCGTCACCCAGCTGCCTCAGAAATCGCTGGCATTTGGAACCCGGATCCTATGGACGTGGCCCTACCCGCCGCGCATCGTCCGCGCCGCGAAAATGCGGAACTTCAACACAAGTCCTTCATCACTCCAATCCGCAGCCTGCCTCCAGAACTCGTCGCCGAGATTTTCTCTCATTCCATGGCTCTCGAGGCTCCCGCATCCCATAAATATGAATCTTACTATGGAAGCGAGCGGATGGGAGGTGGCGAAGGATATCATTTTGTGATACCCCGTATTCACAAACCGCCACTTATCTTCATGGAAATCTGTCACCGGTGGAGGACGATTGCATCTTCGACGCCCTGTTTGTGGAATTCGATCTCCCTTATGTGCAACCATTCACTAATGCCGACCAACTTGTTGTCGTGCGAGACATGGTTGAGTCGCGCAGGATCCTTGCCCTTGGCATTCCGCATTTTTACTCCAGGCGGTGTTCGCCCCCCTACTCGCGAGCTTTATCGTGAATTGCTTAATATCGTCATGTCTTATGCCCATCGCTGGCGTTGGATAGACTTGGATGGTCTCCCAGCCGCTGCTTACCAAGTTCTGGGTGGCCTTCCCCCTGCATCTGTCCCAGAGCTAGAATACCTTTCCATCAACCACTATGGCACACCATCACAGGTTGGCCCTTGGACGGTATTCGAAGTCGCGCCCAAACTGCGCGATCTCTATTTCGATTTTATTGGCGCAACAGCCATTCGGGTCGGCGCGGAACGGCCAACTTTCCCTTTTTCGCAACTAACGCGCATTGACGTGGGGGACTGCTCGCCCGACGATGCACTCCAAGTTTTGGCACAAGCACTTGCTGCGACGTTCTGTGTCTTCCACTTCATTCGGGACTCACCATCTTCACGAGCTCCCTTCACCCACGACCACTTGCAAACTCTAAAGGTTGCATGTATCGTTGACATGCACGCCTTCTGGGGCACGCTCACATGCTCTACCTTGTCCGCGCTCTCTGTCGAGTTACACCACCTGGCGTCTATCGGCAGTCAAAATCTTCCCCAATTTATTGCACGATGTGGTGCCTCGGTCGAAGATTTTACATTGGTTCAACCGGGCTTCAGTGATACCGAAATCATCACTTCCCTTCGCCACCTGCCCAAGCTTCGAAAGCTCGACATCACAGACTCAGAAACATTCACGGACCAAGTCGCAAAAGCCCTGACTTTGACGTCGGAAGACTCGGCGCGGTCGCTTCTTCCTAAGCTGGAATCATTGTGCCTCACAGGTCTACTGTCCTGCGATGACGCATCCTTGCTCGGGCTGTTGGATTCGCGTATCTCCAGCCAAGATAACCTTCCCGGGCCACCATTGAAAAAGCTGTTTCTCTATGTTTGCCGAAAGATGGGAGAAGCAACTGTCGCAAAGATCAATACCTTCAAAGATCTGGGGGTAGAGGTCGATATCTCTTTTATTATGACACCGAGGATGAGGCTGAAGGTGAGGCCGATTTTGAGCCTACCTCGGACGAATCCGAGGAAGGCTAGTACTGGTGATCAGAAATCATGTTCCATACTGGTAAAGATATTTGGGAATGACGGCGCGACTACATACGTATCATACAGTACAGCTGCTTTTGTTGCGGGATGACTACAAATTCTGGACTGTGAAGCGGCAAGTGAGATCTTCGAGATCTTTCACGGCAAGGGATCCTTTGTAGTCAGGGCTGCCGGCCTGGCTCGACAAGAATGCCGTGCGCCCGTCTTGTCCCTGGTATCCCGTGATGGTGAGGTTGCACATGCCGTTGGGAGGTAGATGATGCCCATCGAAAGACCTCCTAAAATAATTTCAGCACAGTTCAAGAAAGCTGATAATACCTCGACGACTCACCACTGTCGCCCTCGCACTTGACGTCTTGAGAAAATATTCAGCGGTGCGCAGTCCAGGGAACTTAAAAACCAACCGTTAATGTAGTACCTGACGAGAACGTCAGCTCGACAAGCCAAAGAACAAGCTAGGAAAAATTCCGCATGTATTTCCCGTCGACACCGAGAATGGCGATGTTGCCGGTCAAGTTGGCGTTGGCGTTCACGGACATCTTTTCTGCTAAATTTCATTCAGTGTAGCGAGCACCCACTGTGGAGACAAGTTTGCTAAGAAGGATCCATGAGATGAAACGCTTACTTGGTCGGTTGAAGTGTTGAAGTGGAAGTGGGTTGAACACTGGCTGTCTGAGAGCGACGAATACCACCTTTATACTCTTCGCGGTCTTCCGTAACTACGAGGAAAATATCGTATTCGTAATGGAGTTTTTCCATCCATTCCCTCGAACGTCAAATAATTCTCACAGAAAGGTTCCAGTCCAAAGGTTGCTCCGCGGCCCATAGTATTAGCCTGGATAATGTACTGAAGATTGCTAAGTATTGTGCAGGGGTCCAGATCGTTGCTGTTGTCCTCCATGTTGCTTAGTTACCTTGCCACGGAATTCGTCAAAACTCGTCGCAGTGGCCCGTTATCTAAATGGTTAAAGGTTAAGACTGCGGCCATGTCTCGTGTTCAATGGACCGCAATACTCCATTGCCCCAAATCGTGTGCGCCGCTGAACCGGCGGGATTCTAGCTCAATATGGATATTCAATCGGACTCACTTCAGCTTAAATCAGTCCCAACTCACCGCCGGCCGCCCTAGAAGTGATAGGCTGGTGGGCTGTGGAGACTTCGAACGGCTTCTTACCGCCAGTCTATTTTCAGTGAAAAAAAATATCACAGCTTCCGTTTTTCCTGAGGCTTTCTTCCAGACATGCAAGAGCGCCTGGTCCAGGTCCAGCCATGAGCAAGTGTAGAGAGGATTTGGCTCGACTTGCCTGGCTGGAGCCCTCCGGAATTGTGGACCATGTTATTTAAAATCCAGGATACCACCGAGCACCAGCCACTCAACCTCCTTTAACTTTCGAGCTCTTCCCAGCAGCCTGAACCCTCGCTCGGAGCGCGCCCATGCACCACCCTTTTCTTGCGCTTCCATAGGCCATGTCTAACGATGCCGCGATCGCCTGCAACGTTCTCGCCCTCGGAATCACCGCGGTGGGGTCGAAATAAGACAAGACTCCCCACTCCCTCTGCTCGTCTGTGACTCTGAATGTCATAAAAGCTCATTGCGAGTTGCATGTGGCCAGTTATCTACGTAGATGGAGCGGGGAAGCGTAGATACCTATGACCATAACTATTTTCTAGCGGCCCGTATCAAGCGCCCCAGTCCAGCGATTCGTCGCCGCCAGCCGTCGGCGTAGAGGAAGCTCACGAGGCCACTCACGAATTCCCTGCGGGAGCTTGTTAGAAGGGAGCCAGGATAGTTGGGAATGGAACGCACCAGCTCGAGACGAGGGAGCGTATCGGGTAATCGAGGACTTTGGGGATAGAGGTCTCGGTCAATGCTGGCCAGCGATCTACCATAATGGCTTTGACGTTTGTTAACGCGCGGAGGCCCTCCGGACCACCTAAACGTCGTTCAGATCGAGTGGGACGCGACATAATTAGATACACAAAACACACCGAATCGTCCATATCCACTAGCCTTGACTCCGCCGAAGGGGAGGTCCTGGCTGCATTAGGTGTGAGCAAAGAAAGGTCCGCCGTAAGGCGCATACGACTGCTTACTTGAGCTAGGTGAACGGAACACTAAGTTCACAGGCGGGTAAAACGAGCGGGGAACACTCACATAGAAGACTCCAAAGTCGTTGACGGACACCATCCCGCATTCGAGCTGCTTCGCAATTTTAACGCACAGATCCTGGCTAGGGCCGAAGACACTCGCGCCGAGGCCGTACCGGGTGCCATTCGCCAGTTCGATAGCCTCATCGAGCGTATCGTATGGCATGAGAGTCGCGACGGGCGCAAATACTGGAGTGGGTTCATTCTCAGGGGGCAATCTAACCAAGTAAGTAAAACCACTCACGCTCTTCCTGCGCAATGCGCATGTCGGGCTTAACTGGGCCAACAATCGTGGGCTGGAAATAGTATCCCTTGTCCTGGTAGACGTGATTGTACTGCTCGCCTCCGTTCGCCAGCGGTCGCACATCCGCGCCGGCATTGTGCGCTTCCTGGATCACGGTGGAGAGGCTCGCGAAGCGTTCACGGGAGATCATCGCCCCGCAATCGACCGTGTTGACGAACCCGGCGTCGGAGGTCGTGAGGACGGAACCCAGACGCAGCATCTCGATGCGTTTCTGGAGCATATCGTATAGTTCATCGTGCTGGGACTGGTGTACAATTACTCGTTCGATCCCGATGCAGTTCTGGCCTGCGTTCTGGCTGTTGGCTTCGCGTAAGGAACATGATAGAAGGAAAAAGAAAAATGGGTAGCTTACAAGATACCACGCATCCATAGACTTGCCCACTTTTCGAGATCAGTTCCTTCGAGAATGATCGCGGGGTCTTTTCCACCGAGTTCAAGTGTAACGGGCGTAAGATGTTCAGTCGCTGCCATTGCAATCTACATAGTTTTTTTTTAGAAAAAAAATCACCCCGAAACAATAAGGCCTCACCTTGCGTCCAACGGTTTCCGACCCAATGAATGTTATGTGTTTAATGTGAGGCGACCTCGTGAGCGCGTCCGCTTGCTCGGGGAAGCAGCAAACCAACTGGCATTCGGTATTTCATAAGTGCGTCTCGGGCGAAAGTAAAAGTAAAAGAAGCAGACCTGGACAAGGTCAGGGTCGTGGCCGCAAGTCTGCAGGCATTTCCGAATGGCGCCAACAAACCACTGTGTCGACCAAAACACGTTCTCGGAGCACTTCAGCACGATCGCGTTCCCGGCGAAGAGAGAGGCCATAATGGGTGACCAGGCGTTGTGCAGCGCTACGGAGAGCGTGAACATTCAGAGTGGTGAGCAAGGATAACTTCGACGCACGATAATTCCATGAAACAATAGCCGCCACGACGCCGAGAGGTTCGTAATAAACCTTGGACGATTTGTAGCAAAGGATGAGGTTGCTGGCTCTGCTCTCTGGACGCAGTGCATTTTCCCCGTGGTCAATTATCCAGCTCAACTTCGAGCAAGTGGTGATTATTTCTCCAAGTGCAGCGTCGACCACTGGAAAACGAATCAGTTTTTTTGTCGCGGCAAAATAGTATTAGGTAAAACAATAGCCCAACATTACTCACGCGTTTTCCCCGTGTCGCGACACGCCGTTCGCGCGCAGACTTCTTGGTTCTCCACGAGCCACTTATTCAAGCTCCGCATGACGCGTCGCCGACGCCCGAAGTTGACGTGTCGCCACGATTTCTGAGCGTTGGTCGCGAGAGCGATTTTGTTCGCAATCTCCTCTTCGCTGTCGGCCTTGAGGGTGCTGAGGTGCATGCCAGTGGCTGGGTCAAAGCAGGTGATATACCGCGCGCCCTCTACGGACATGGGCGGCGCGAGGGCATCGTTCTCTCGGTGGGAATTTAGGTGGGCGTTTTCGATGATATATGACTGGTGTGTGGGTTCTGCAGCCTAGAAAAAAATAATTACAGACCCTGGAGCTTTGTAATTGAGTAGAAAGTACCTCTAGTGGCTCATATACGAACGCCACGGCAGCATATTGGGCTTTTTGGTACCGGCTTACAACCAACCATATTCCGAGCGCGACGCAGGTTGTGAGGGGCCACACGACGTCGAATCCTCGTCCATCGTCGCCGTCCTCCGAGAACCAAGGATTCAGGGAAATGAGGGGATACAGAAAGACGGAGAGTAAAGAGCTCATGGACGAGGAACAAGGGTGTTCTTTATTCCATCAATCGAACGATCGACGCGATCGAGGTACGTTCCCACGATGTCAGTGTGGTTGTGTTGAGTTTCAAGGTTTATCGTGAAATTCGAGAATTCAAGATACAAAAAGCTAAGTTGCACTTGGCACTATACTTTACTGTATCTTTGAGCCTTCATTTTTTTTTAAATAATTTTATTGAGCTTTCCTCGAGTCTTTTCGATCTTTTGATGGTAAAATCAAAGTCCGACTTGTTGAACTCGAACCACATCGCGAAAAAAAAAAAAAACCTCGAACCACTCCGCGACATGGAAAGAAAGCCGAGCCGAGATCCACTCGTATCTATTCGTAGCTGGCCAAATCCTGTTCTGTTCTGGTCCTTCCTGCTGCTGGTATTTTTCTTCGAACCTTGGAGGCTGCATCGCTGCAAGATGTTTCTACGCCGGTCGTCCTTCTTGTGCCTCAAATAGTGCGCCCTCCCACCTGCAGCCCTCCTCGAACCGGCGTTCCGACTTTGGCCCACGATTCTTATTGATTCCTCCCAGTTCCGAGCAGCCATCTTGTCCCGGCTTCTAACGGGATGCCCACGACGTATGTTGAAGATAACTCAGCTGTTTAATACTATTTCGCTGCGTCATGGATCTGTTGGCAGCCGGGTTTTCTTTCTTTCCTTGTAGAGCGCCAAATAAGCGCTGGAAGGACCCAGTGCCATTTTGCGAAAAAAGAAATCTCGCTCTGGCACCATTGCACCCCCCTTTTCCTCAACTGGGATCCACCCGACGCCTCGAACAAGATGCAAAACTCTCTTGATGTCCTGACAACGTTAACAGCCCTCCTGCCTTTGACTCTCAATGGACGCGAAGATACCGCGAACGGCGGCTGCTTTATCGCTCGCCGACACGGCATCGCGCGTTCGTTGTGAGCTGGGGGCACCTCTTTTCCGTCTTCCTTCGATTTTTCTCCTCGACATTATTTCCTCCAACGCTCAAGTCTGGCTGTGGCGTGGGTGAAGATCATTGTCGGTCTTCTTCTCGCTTCCTTCTGCCGAGAGCACACCACCCTCCTCGCCGCGCACATGGTCCGAACGACCACCCCAATCCAAGGTTCCACGTCAAGAAACCATATACCCCGCCCTGAAATTTCGTCGTTCACCCAACACCTCGACCCAGGTACACAACTCTATTGATGTCCTGCCAACGGCGAACGAAGACCTTGCCCTGCTTCCAGCGGAGTCAACCCATGACATATGTTGAAGGTGGCTCCGCACTCTCCGCGGTTGTTTCACTGTATCGCTGTGTTGTGTGTCCGTTGGGAGCAGGGAAAAGTTTTTATTTCTTTTGTAGAGACGCTTCGTCTTCCCTCCATTTTTCCCCTCGACATTATTTCTTGAAACGCCCAAGTCTAGGTATGGTGTAGGTGAAGATGACTGTCGGTCTTCTTCTCCCTTCCTGCCGAGAGCACACCGCCCTCCTCACGCTTTGTCCTGAGTCCTATCCTTTCAATCCAAGGTTCCACATCAAGAAACAATATACCCTGCCCTAAAATTTCGTCGTCCACCCAACACCTCGACCCAAGTACACAACTCTATTGATGTCCTGCCAACGGCGAATGAACCCCATGCCCTGCTTCCATCGGAGTCAACCCATGACATATGTTGAAGGTGGCTCCGCACATTTTCGCGGTTGTTTCACTGTATCGCTGTGTTGTGTATCCGTTGGGAGCAGGGCAAAGTTTTTCTTTCTTCTGTAGAGACGCTTTTTTTGGAGGGAGGCTTTTCCGATCCAAGAGCTAGCGCTGCCGAGGACTACTTGTTGAACGCTCTTACTGGAGCGCGGCCGGTTCCCCCACCACAATACACAACTCTCCTGATGTCCTCCTACTTCCTCGCAACCATCATGCCTCTGCTTCCAACGGAATCAACCCACGACGCATGTTGAAGGTAACGCCGCGTTATCAGCGGTTTGGCCGTCTCGCCACAACTTGCGGGCGGTTTGTTACTGTATCGCGGCGTCGTGGGGCCGCCGGGAGCAGGGGCTTTTCTTATCATTTTCTTTCGGTATGCAGGCCAAGCGCTACAATTTAAGCGCCCGACGTCTCAACCGGGGTACACAACTCTCCTGATGTGCTGCCGCTTTCTCACAACCATCATGCCTTGCTCCCAACAGAATCAACCCACGGCGCATGTTGAAGGTTGTCACCGTGCTTCGGTCCCCTCTCGCAGGGGGCCGCGGGCGGGTCGCTGTCTCGCGGCGTCGTGGGTCTGTCGGGAGTAAGCTCATTTCGTTCTTTGTTTAATTTCGTTTCGAGTATCCCAGCCACTTGTAAATTTATTTGAGATACTGCATGCAACTGTAATGTAACATAACACGTATGCGTGACTCAGGAAAAAACGAGGATAATAATGTATGCTGCTGCTGTAAGGATTTGCTGTATGTCTTTCGGGTGACGTTGGGTATAAGTAATAAGAAGGAAGAAAAGGAGGGGAGGAGGAGGAAATCGAAGTGCAAAGCGAATGAGGATGCGAATGTGTATAACGGGAGAAGCAAGGCGAAGGAGGCGGGCAAAAAAGACGAAAAAAAGAATTGATTGTCCCTCCACCAGAAATCCGTGCGTGCGTCAGCTGTATGTAGGGGCCAGCCACCTATGCTGCCACCGCCGTCGCCTCCTCCTTAATACTCGCACTCGAATCCTTCTTCCTCAACGCCCCCATCCCAAGCTTCTTCAACCCCGCCAACCCCCCGCTCATCGTCTTCTTATGCTTGTGCTTCTTCCCCCCCGCTTTTGTTTGTGTTGTTGATTCCGCAGAGTCCGCCGCGGGGGCGGGAACGCTAGTCTGCGAACTAATCGACTCCGCGTCCGTATCCACCTCGCTCCCATCCCCGTCCTCGAGCGTGAAGTCGGATGACGCAGGTTCATCGGCGGCGCCAGCGATCCCGCCCCCACCCACCAGCCGAATGGTCACGTCGGGGTCCACCGCGTCAGCATCCGCCTCTGCAGCCTCGCCACCATCAACGACAACTGCCTCTTCCGACTTCGGCAGTACCCTCCTCTGCCTGGTGTCGGCGCTTCCACAACAAGCAGTTGGCGGCGCCTCCGCCATGGTGACCAGCGGGGCCGTGGGCGTAGTTACCGGTGACGGAGACGCCGGAACAGACGCAGCAGCAGCAGCAGCAACAGGCTCAGGCGTAAGCACCTCCGCCGTCGGGGCCACGTCCACATCAACCAGCGAGTTCGACTCTGAGTCCGCCAGCAGGTCCGGGATCAACTGCGCCGCGGCCGCTGGGGGCGGCGTTGACCCGCTCGCCAGGGCATTATGCGGCGGGGGCGTACTTGACCTCCGTGAAAGGAACGGCGCCGGCGACGACGCGATCTCCCGCATCCCCAAGTTTACGCCTTCCAGCCCTAGCCCGGGCCCCAATCCGCGCTCGAGATCATCGTCGTGGAACGACGAGCGCGGCGAGTCCGTCGGCGACGGCGGGACGTCGATGTCGATCTCGTTCTGCGTAGGGAGGTCGACGGGGAGGGGAGCGGGCGCAGGGCCTCTTGATATACTCTGTTTGGGTTGGTGTGAGGGATGCACTTCGAGAGGGACGTGTGTTGACGGGGGTAGTGGTGGCGTCGTCTGCGTTTAGCGGTATTGGCGTTTCATCGTCGGGGGGAAGGAGCACGCCTAGGCCGGCATGGGGTTTAATCTGGATATTGCTCAATGGAAAATAAAGATAAGGAAAGAAAAAATGGTTTACCTCGCTCTTCTCGTCCTCTGGCGGACCGATTGGTTCAGTAACGAGCCCCAGTTCATACCATTTCCGAATGCTCCGATCTGCCCACGCCTCGAGGACATTCCACCCTCGATACTCTCCGGCGAGACGGAGCCCGGCGCCATTATCACCTCCGCCATCGCCCTGGCCACGCCCATTCCCGTCGTAAAAATAACTCTCGTAGCCGAGATCGTCCTCGTCCTCCTCGCTATTGTCCCCTCCGCCAAGCTCGAAGCCCTCCCCTGCCTCGAGATCGTCCACGAAACACGCCTAGCCACTTTGCCCACCCCGCAGGCCCATCGCCGGCCCACAAAACAATTTTAGTGTCGAAATCGCGGCCAAAGACGATGACCTGGCCGGGGGAGCCGCCCTCGTCGGGGTTAAGGTCGATGCCGACGTAGTTACCAGCCTTGTCTGCGACGAGCGGGATCCAGCCGCGCTGGGAGTACTCCTTGCGGACCCAGCCGGTGGGGATGGACTGCATGGAGTCGCGGAGGGTGACGTTAGCGCCGGTGGAGGGGTCGTCGTCGACTTCGCGCCAGAAACGCCATTCGTCGAGGACGTCCTCCAGCGGAAGGAGGGTGAGGCCGAAGAAAAGGCCCTGGGAGCAGCCGGCGGAGGACTCTGCTTCCTGACCGTCGACGGTGAGGTAGGACTCGCGGACGACTTGGGGGAGGTCGAAGCCGAACTGGGACTCGAGGAGGGCAAGGTCTTGCGGTAGGATGCCGTAATTTAGTGTATCACCTAGCTCCGGGTACTCGCGCGCCAGCCATGTGCGCAGTCTATTCCACGTAACCTCGAGTGGCGGATATGGCGGCGTGTGGAGGGCGTCGTGGTGGGTGGGCAGCAGCGACGAATGCCGTGAGCCACCGCTGAATGTTCCGCGCGAATGTGAATTATAAAATACAGCGCGGGGGAATAAAATACGAACGAGGTGGGGACATAGCCGTATGCAGGGGAGCCTTTTGGAGACTCCTGGGGCGGGTAAGTGTAGGACGGGCCTGCGGCAGACTGGGGATCGAGGGTGTCTGGGTTAAAGGCGTCGGGGTGCGCGCCAAAGACGGGGGACGAGGTGCGGAGGGAGAAGGCGTCGTGGGTGGAATTGAGTGCCTGCCCCTTGCGTTGGTCGTTGCTGGCTGCAGGCGAAAACAAGTTTGTGAACCAGCCCATGACGAGCAGAGCAGACCGAGCACTGACTGTGGAGAACCTAACAAGGACAAACACCATACATGTCCTCAAATACACATTCCTTTGCACCTCAACGATTTACCGACGAATTACCCACTGGTATTCCACCTCATCTACTCTAGTCCTTCTCGAGAAAGAAAAACTGCAAGGATTTGTACTTGTCATTAATCCTCAGAGCCTCTTTCCTCTTGGGTCAAGCCAGCGAAGGGCTCGGAATGAGTTCCGCATGCTCAAACTAAAAATACGGGATAGAAAGACCAGGAAAGACCCACGAAACGTCGACGAAACGATTCGCGAAAAAAAGGAATCAAATGCCCTACTCCCAACAAAGCCACAACGCCGCGAAACAGAAGCGTACCGCAGAATCATCGCAGATGCCACCTTCAACATGCGCGTGGCCCATTGGAAGCAGGAGCAAGATCTTGATTCGCAGCTGGCAGGTCATCAGAGGAGTTTTGTATCAAGGTCGGGACGCTGACCGTGCATCTACATGTATTTGGTGAACGCACTAGGTAGTAGGCTCGAGACAAGAGAACTTTGGCGCGAGCCATGCGTATATTGTTTCAATTTTTCGAGCCAACTTGGAACTTGAACTCGCAGTCAGGCTTCGGGGACCCCAATTTCCCGCTGAGAACAGAAACCAACTTTAAGAACAAAATCCAACAGTGCGCGCGATCCCGAGAGAGCAAACGACGCCGCGACCTAGCTGTTCGGATCGCCTTCTTGAGTCAAACGAACGCTTTCTAATAATGAAGAAAGCCGATCTTTGATCTTTCCTGAAAGGCAGGAGCTGCCAAGTTCAACGTTGTTGCATTGGAGGACGGGTCAAATTCTCGAGTCGCAATTACGTGAACATCAACGAAAATGTGTACGCTTTTCGGGGGTGCCGGGTGGACAAGACGACGACGACGAAATTCAAATTTGGGAGCCCGCCTGTCGAAAAAATAAAGACAATTAGTTGCCCCTGCTCCCACCGGACCCACAGAACCGCGAGACACTGACGAAACCACTTGTAAAATGTAGAGGTCACTTTCAACATGAGCCATAGGTAGGTACTGCGGTCGAGGTGCCGGTTGGATGCAGAGTTATCGGATTTGCATATTTCGGAGGCGCGGGGGGTGACAAGACGGAGGATCGTTGGAGAACGATCATTTGTAGTCGAAAATTCGCTAGCCGTGGTATTTTTCAGCGCTCAATCAGAGCCGTCCTGAACCAGTATTTTTGTAACTAGCGAGGAACGAGCGCAAAAGTTACAGCGTCTGTCTTGGAGAGAGTAGTATTTTTGGTCTTTCCGAGAAAAATCCGGGTGCGATTTGGAGCTGAAAAATCGATTTTTCACCGGTTTCAGGACTGCTCTATTGCCGTGAAATAAAATTTGAAGGAGAGCCGGTTGGTAGTCCGCCGCGATGCAGTTGGCTCCAGACGGAGTGCAAAGTAAAGTAAGCACCACATGCGCGGATATATCCAACAACCGCATCCGAGCGACCTTCAACATGTGTCTGTCGTGTTGAAAGCAGGGGCAAAAATGTCATCTGTATGGCAGTAGCTGTGGAGTTTGGTACCGCGGCCGAGGTGCCGGTTGGACTCTGAGTGGAGTGTCGAAGAACAGTGAGGTTGCTGCTGCATCTTGTGGAGACCCGGCTCGAGATAGATCATGCGCGACCGAGCAGCTCAAAAAAATCGCGGTGTTTGAGGCTATCTTTGCAATAAATCCTCGGACGCTTGAAGTAAAATAAATCAGTCCATATGCATGCCGAAAGAAAAAAAAGGAAAATCCTGCTCCCGACAGAATCGCCACGACACCGCGAGCCAGCGGCAACCCTCACAGAAAGAGGGACCGCCTTCAACATGCGTCGTGGGTCCCATCGGAAGCAGGGCAATATCTCGATTTAGACTGGGAGGTCATGAGTCGAGTTGTGTACCTTGCTCGAAGGAACGAAGAGAAAGTTGGCGGGGAGGATGCCAGGAGGCCCGGAAATCTTCGGTCTTTCGACTCCGAAATTCGAGTATATAGTCTCAAGTCAGATCTTCAGAAAATCCGGAGACTCAGAACACCCCCAGAGTTTAAAGATGGTATACTAGGTATGTCCTCCGTTCGCTTCAGGGCTTCAGGACTTGGACCAGTTGGACTATTCGTCGGAATTATAATTGCGGGGCAGACTCCGGTCGTTGGTGAGTTGAACCAGACGGTGGTGGAGGAACGGAGAACAGTGACAATGATGCGATCATAGTTCCAAAACTCTTCTCACGGTTGAACTGGAAGTTCAACTTAGCCCGCGGCCCGTCCTCGTCTGTGGCCAGCGCACAAGGTCTTTTCAGCGACTTTCTCAGGAGCAGGAATGTGTGTAGAGCCCCAGGACGCACGACAGACACAACTCCGCTAATTTCTCGTTGATTTACTTAGATCTCGCATTTAAGGCCTGCTCAAGAAATTTACGCTCTGAATAAGAAAGGAGTCAGATACAGCCGTGACCAATGCAATGCAAATTCAGGGGTGGATTATCGTGTCTTCGAACCAAGAGAAGAAGCAAGTTGTTCCTCTTCTGCAAAGAAGTATTGGGCCCAAATGTCGCTGTTCACTAGGTGGGACATCCCGTGCAATGGAAAATCCCGGACACCACCTCCTGACGAACCAGCTCAGGAAGTTCGTCGATAGTGTACTCTCCATTCTGACGGTGATACACGAACCGAGTCGTAAGTGGCGGATCCCTCGTCGTTTTGCAGGGGTGTGTTTGCACCTAGTGGCCCTCCGAGTCGCTCTGGATTTTATAATTTACATTGTCGTGTTAAATCGCAATGCTACAGTCTCCTTGCTTAATTACAACCTCCCCAAATTCTCTCTCACCTTGAAGTCACACCCCGTCTTCGCCTTGACTTCCTCCAGCTCTACGCCCTCCGCCAAATCAATAAGCGTCAGCTCCCCATTCACCCGGTCAACATCAAACGCCGCCAGCTCCGTGATAATCTGGCTGACCGTCCGTGCGCCCGTGAGCGGCAGTGTACACTCCTTGAGGATCTTGGGGCTGCCGTCTTTGGCGCAGTGCTCCATGGTGACGATGACCTTGGTCTTGTCGGGATTGGAGACGAGATCCATTGCGCCGCCGATACCCTTGACCATCTTTCCAGGGATCATGAAATTGGCGATGTCGCCGGCCTGTGATACTTGCATGGCCTGAAAACAAGTTAGAAACCTTGGTGAGTGTCGTAAAACAGATGTACGTACACCGAGAATGGCGACATCGATGTGACCGCCGCGAATCATAGCGAAGGAGTCGCTAGAATCTACAAATTCAATGTGTTAACCAAAAATATTTCCCTGCACAACAGCCACACCCACCAAATAACGAAGAACCCGGAAGAAGCGTAACGGTCTCCTTCCCGGCATTAATCAAATCCCTACAATACCACTACGTCAACCGAGAAAGCCAAAAAACGAAAAACGAATCTTACGCGTCGAGCTCCTTCTCAGTCGGATACGGGCCCATCCCCAAGAGCCCGTTCTCACTGTGTAGCCACACGCTCACGCCCTTCTCCAAATGCTCCGGTACCAGCGTCGGCATTCCAATTCCTAGATTAACATAGAACCCGTCCTTGAGCTCCTTCGCTGCGCGTTTAGCGATCCGGTGCCGTTGGGCTTGTGCGGCGGCCTTCTCTGGGGACAATTCCTCCTTGGACTTGGAGGGATCGGGGGCGAGGGTCGTGATTTCGATGATTTTCGGGGCGGTGGCGGGAACAATGCGGTCTACATAAATTCCAGGGAGGTGGATGGCGTTCGGAGAGATGGAACCAATCGGCACGATGTGCTCAGCCTATCAGTGGAAGGCATTAGAAAGGTGTACAAGAGACAGCACGTTGTATAACAGTACCTCAACAATAGTAAGCTTCGCATTCCTGCCCATGACCGTGCTGAAGTTATTTGAAGTATACCTTGGGACATAGACAAGTTAGTGAACGTTTCGTACGAGAATCAAGAAAGAAAGGGATTACCGGAACACACAATTCCCAGTCTCATCTGCCTTCCACGCCCGAACGAAAGCAACATCGCCAGCAAGCGCAGGCTCCAGCACGTATCTCCGCCCGGCGATTTCGCGGGCCTCCTTCTTAATCCCCGGAATCGCTACACCAGCAGCCATCCCGCCCTCCTTGTACCGGATTGGAATTGTACCTTGTTCGACAGCGGTAGACGCGCCGGTGGGCGTGTAAAACGCGGGTATTCCAGCGGCATGGGCGCGGAGACGTTCGGCCAGGGTCCCTTGAGGGACAAGCTCCAAAGAGATTTGACCTTTGAGGTACAACGATTCAAATTTCTTGTTGCTGAGACCAGACGAAATAAGAACAGGAGGTTTCAAGGCCGAATTGAGTAACACTCACCCTCCAGGGTACGACGCGATGATCTTCCCAAGTTGTTCTGTGTTCAGTAATTTGGCTAAGCAATAGCTGCGAAGTTAGGGTTCTAGAAATTGCGGCGGAACGAGCACGAACCGAGGCCAGAATCGCCGGACCCAGCGTTGTTCGATACACCAGTAAGGTTATTGACATCCTTGCGCTTTGCGAGCGCTCCCAGTAACGTATCTTTATTCAAACGCGAATCAATTCATCGACGGTGTGTAGTTGAGCTTCAACCAACCTGGTATCCCAGCTGCACCAAATCCTGTAACGAGGATATCACAGTCAACAACGGCACTCTCTTGGGATTCAACACGCACCTGCGCAAAGCAATACCTCCCCAGACTTGATGTCTGCGACCGCCTCGTCGGCCGACGCCCAAACCTTGGACTTCTTCGGCGGTTCTGCGGGGAGACTGTACTTCCGGGAGCCAGAGACGAAGGCTGCGAAGCGCACGGGCGCGGGCCTGCTCAGGCAAGCGCGCGCGACGACTAGCATGATGGGGAGGGTGTGAGAGGGAGGGTGCTCACGGAGCTTGCTCCGATGTTGCCGCGGCGTCCCGCAGGATCAAAGATAATCCGATCCGGGCCGCGAGGTTTCTGCTTAACATCGGTAAATACGTCCATGCGTCCAAATTAGGAGTTTTCTCTAACGAACGCAGGAGAACGTTCAAGTCAAACCGAACGCATTTTAACATTAGTAATACAGATTCGGCGAGGCAACCAGGCTTCATTGGATGCTAGTGATTCTGAAACATCATAGTACACTACACATTTTCCCGCGCGCGAACAATCCGGAGAACGTCGGGCAATGGCGTTATTGAAATCTAAAAAGTCGACGTCAGTGATCATTATGCGCAACTAGCAAAACACGCGCCTTTTTCGGGATAGCTATTTATCGTCGGACTAATCGCTTTCACTGTCCTCAGCGCTGTCCTCATTCCTCCTCCTCGTCGGTGTCCTGACGCCTCGCTCGCATCTTCGTTGTTACGGTCGTCCATGTAAACATTTATATCCAAGCCGAACTCGGCAAGTCCCATCAGGCGTTCGAAGGCGGAGTCACTGAGGGCGCGCGACAGACAGAGGCATACCTTTTTCAATGGAACAAAGCCTGTCCAAGCGGTATTCTGGTCGAACTCGAGATTTTAACATGCGAAACACGGATTTATGGCTAAAATGTCGACCGCCTGCGAGGGTGAGTGATTCTAGGTTTGGGATAAGCAGGGGAAGTCTGAGCGCTGCTGCTGCCCCAGGTGAGCCGCTCCCAAACCATGTCCGTGAAAGCCTCCTCCCCATAAACAAGGATACTCCGCAGTCGAGGCATATGGAGAAGGAATGAGCGGAATAGGGAGCCCTCAATCTTCGAAGCATTGAACGTCAAGTGTTGAATAGTTTGGCCTGATCGGGAAATGAAGAGGGGCAGGCCTTGGTAGAATGGCATGATTTCGGAAGCTTCCAAAACTGACTCGATGGAAAGAGTTGACAGCGCAGAACAGGTGAGCGAATTCCACAAAGGGGAAGAATTGGCATAAACGTGGATTGTGAGAGTCTGCAGTGCAGAATGGACAGCCGTAGGGTATGGCAGCGAAGACTTCCCGTTCTATTATGAACGAGCAGGCCATGGCCGCAGAGGCTTGGTTTAAGATCTGAAGACAGTCTTGCGCCGAGCAATCCTCAAGGTCAATTTGGACCAAGCGCGAGCACGGAAAGGTCGGTTGTGCTCCTTGTGTCGTAATGATTTTGGCGGTGAATATCCTATCGAAAGACAGGTGACGTAGCTTCGGCGACATCTGTAGGGATGCCCACGGCGTAGACACCAGAAGGGGAGCCGTCCCTGTGTGCTCGACAATAAGAGTTTCGAGCATGGCCGTGGACCCAGGGAGAAGTTCGCGGAGGACTTCGTGGGATGGGGTTGGGAGATCACGAAGCTCAAGGAAGAACCAACGATTGGAATAGGGTAAGATGGTGCGGAGGAGATTCTGGCACTGATCAATAGGTTTCTTGTGTGGTGACCTGCTTTGTTGGTTTTATCGATCGCGTGGAGTCGCGGTAAAATCGTATAGACAGCGGCAGCGATCCCGATCTCTTCAAAAATGCGTCGCAAAGAGAGATATTGTTCAGAACGGTGTCCTTCTCGCATTTCAGGGAAATGGAATTCCACAAAAAGGGCATCGACAACAGCGATTGTTCTCCATTCTCGAGATACAGCACCGAAAATCAACGGAGCCGTACTGGGGGACGGGGTAACCAGATATTGTCGGAAGGGTTTTTCGTCGGTGGTAGCTGTGAGAGTACGAGGGATCCTCCCGGAGTTTAGGTTTCGATGGCGGCAACAGTGTCAGGAAGATCTCCGCCAAAATCTCCGAGGGAACTACGTCGAATGGGAGCAACGCAAGCTTTGTGCTGCTCGGACCGGCAGTTGAGTTCAGCTATCTCGCAAAAGAGGCGGCGAATGGGCGGGGCTAGGCAACGAGTCGCGAGCAACGATGGATTGGAAAGCCCAAGGAAAGGCGATGGTACGAGTTCAGTCCGCGGAGGATGTGTTTTTCCGCAGTTGATGCATTCGGCCGTCATGAACTCTGAGGGCATGTTATCTGTCGGATGTGAACTAGAGCAGCGGCGGGAGGGGATTCCACGTACTGGGCGTCCCTGGCGAGATGGCGAAATCAGAAAAGACGCGTTGCGTCACAGTCACTTGATTGTGACATGCATGCTTTCTCTACCTATCAAAACGTTCTTGGAGGAGGGTTCAGATATTACTTGCGGTACTATTACTGAACACGACGACTAATAAGAAATCTCGGTTTTTGGAAACCCTGAAGAACAGATGTTTTAGACGACCGACTGCGTGTTCAAAAATTAGTCGTCCTCCTCCGATTCATCCCCTTCATCCTCTTCTTCGGAGTCCGAAGCCTCACTCCCAGGTGCCCCATCGTCATCCGGATAAACATCGATGGCGATTTCAATTCCCAACTTCTCGAACGCCATCAGTCTGTCATATGCGGACTCGCTGACATTGCGGAAAAAGCTGAGGTTCAGCTTTTTGAATGGGAAAAGGCCCTCTGGACTGGTCGCTGTTCGAAGGCGCGATTTCAGCATACGGACCATGGATTTATGACTAGACTCTTGAGCGCCGGTGAGTTCCAACGATTCGAGGTGGGGAATGAGTGGCAGCGACGAATTTTCGCCTGCTGCGCTGGTGAGAGAGTCCCAAACGTGATTCGTGAACTGTCTGCCATTATTGTGCTCTGAAACTTCGAGGTGTCGCAGCTGGGGCATATCGTCCAAACACGCCATGAATTGATGGTCATTGAGGGTAGATCCGCTCAATGTGAAGTCCTTGATGTGGCTCCCAGATCGTGCGATGAAGTCAGGGAAGCCTTGGAAGAACGGGGAGCCTTGTGAATTGGTGTCGACAGAAAGAGTCGACAAAACAGAACATGTAAGGTGGCTCCACAAAGAATGGAGATTGGTGTAAACATCGAGTTTCAGTGTGTGCAATCTCGGATGGATTATAGGCTGGTGCTGCGAGGACTCGGCGGAAGTTTCCGTGACAGTAAACTTGCACGCAACCGCTGACAATGCCTGGCCCAAAATCTCCAGACATTGGTCCGCCGAGCAGTCGCCCACTTCAATTTGAGTCAATTGCGAGAACGGAAATGTCGGCGATTCTCTGTGGACGACAATATTGGCAGCCCGAATCTTGGCGAAGGAGAGGTGGGTGAGTTTGGGGGCAATCTTTAATTTCGCCCAGGGGGTGTCTTGGAGCATGGTGTGCCGCGGGCCCGCGAGGTGCTCGACAGAAAGAGATTCGAGGATGGGCACGGAATTGAGCGGAAGGCTATCGATGATGTCGTAGGTGGGAGCGGGGAGATTTTCGAAGTGCACAAAACGCCAACGGTTGGAATAAGGCAAGATGGTTTCCAAGAGATCCTGGTAATTCCGGGTAACTCCGTGAGAGATAGGCTCTTCTTGTATAGATGGGCGGGAAAAACGAATAGACAACGGCAGCGATCCCGCTCGTTTCAACCATGCCGCGCAGAGAGCACTGTTTGTCTGCAATTCCTTATTCCCGCATCGCAACGAGATGGAGCTCCACAAACGGGGTGTCGATAATGAGATCTTTCTCCATGCACGAGAAACTTCTCCGAAGATTAGGGGAGCCCGATGGAGAAGAGGCCTCGCCATATACTTTTTTTCCACCAGGCCGTCGTACAGGCTGTAGTCCATGGAATGGCGGCTGTTTTGTGCTTCGATTGCAGCGAGCTGCAGGAAAATTGCGGCCAAAATTTCCGGTGGAACCCGTCGAATGGGAGCAATGATGAATTCATGCTGCTCAGAACAGCGACGAAGTTCAGCCACCTCGCAAAGGAGACGATCGATGGCCTGTTCCCTCCATGCGATCTCCGCATCGGTGTCTCGAGTAAACTCGCGGATGGCAGCTGTTTCCGAAGGAGTAGGGATTTCTTCCAGAGCGATGATGGACTGGAAAGGCGATGGAATGAGCGCAGTCCGCGGAGGATGGGTTTTTCCGCAGTCAATGCATTCAGTGGACGCGGGATTAGAGGCCATGCTACCCGTAAGATTTAAATACGAGCAGTGGGGGAATAGAGGTACGCACATAGGGCGAGGAAAGATACGCGTTGCGTCACATGTCACTCGTTTGCAATTTATCTTCGCAAAACAAGAGCCAACAAACGCGTCGCGTCTGACCATCATCAGCCATCATCTCGCTCTTCTGCCGTTGGTTTTGTCTTCCATAACGGCAACACTACCGCCCATCACCCATATCGAGAAGGATCCTGGTTCGACATGATGTTCTTCGTTCAACTATGCCCACGACGGCTCGCCTTCAACATCTCTGGAATTGTGACACGGACGGCGCGACGCTGAAGGGGCCTCCTCACTGCATTAAAGCGGCCAAGCGTACCATCACTGGCGTCTCTTCCGTGCCGTTCAGTTTGGTGACGGGGGTGGTTGGATCCATTTGGCTTATCCAGCGTATGTGCGCAAGTTCCTCGCAATTGCTAGGACACATCCGCTCTCTTGACCGTCATCTCCCTCGTCTTCCCCAAGGTCGAAACGACCTCGCTTCCGGACAGAACGAAAGCTTTTGGTCGAAATATTGTTCCACGTGAAATTCCGAAACGAACTCAAGCAAAAACCGTGTGGATAAAATGGGATGAAATTATTCCAAGTATAATGCAAGAGTTAGCTAGCTAGCTCCAAAGACATACGCTACATGAGATGTCCGAATGATATGGATACAGTAAAATGCAGTGGAAGTGGAGGTACAATTGAGAGCGTGAGTAGAGTAGTACAATTAAGCATTATTAGAGTCCCATCGCGAAATCGTAACGGCGTAACAAATCGTCATCGTCGAGATGCTCTATAACACCAGACCCGCGACAACACCCACTAGTGCCATTATCGCCGCCGCGCTGCGGACGGGGAGGACAGCACCGTTCGTCGAATCGGTCGAACCGACAGCGGAGGCCGTGCCGTTGGCCGTGCCATTCAGTTGAATGGCCTTGGCCTGGAAAGCCGCAAAGCTGTTGGGCTCGACGGCGTTGACGGAGAAGGTCATCCCCGAACCGCAGTGAGTGAGTTGACGGCAATAGACCCAGATGGGGGTGGTCTTCAAGGAGGGGTCAGCGAAAGAAGTCAAGTCAGAGAGAATGAGACGTACGTCGTTAATCTGGATGGTGTAGGTGGGGAATTGCGTGGCATTGGCATCCACCGGCATGAACCCCGAGTCAAATCCAGTTTGACCCGTGGTGCTGGTGGAGGAAAGCGCGCGGCAAGGGCTGGCGAAGCTGGACTGGGTCGCGGTGTGATTCTTGCTGTGGAACTGGAAGGTGACGGTATCGCCGGGCTGGGCGGTGATGTTCGAGGGAGAGTAGACCAGGCCAGCAGTTCCACCGACAATGACAACGTGGTCGGAAGAAACGGCGGTAGAGGAAGCAGAGGCGGGAGATGAGGCGTAGGTGGTGGTGACCGCCTGCCCACCGACAGTGACGGTAGCGGTGACGGTGACTACGCCGGCGGTTGCAGATGCGGAGGCATTGGGCGAAGCACTCCCCCCGGTGGCGGCGGCAGCAGCCTGGAAGGCAGCCATATTATTGCCAGGGTTGACGGCAAACACCATTCCTTGGCTGCAATGACCAGTTTGACGACAGTATATCCATATTGGATTGGTATCCGTGACCGTGAGTTGGGCCTGTAGGGTAGGGATTAGCAGGAGTAGATGACAAGCAGGCTTGCACGCACGAGGGGGAAATTGTCGGTCACATCAGCGGCCACAGGAACGAATCCTGAATCGAACCCGTCCGCCTTGGGTGAACAAGGGCTGGCAAGAGTGCTCTGCGTGATGGTGTGGTTTTTTTGCTGAGTGAAGAAATGAGAATCGGAATACAAACTAGACTCGCAAAACCACGAACCTGGAAAATAAATTGAACCACGTCGCCTACGTTTGCCTGTACGAAGTTGGGGGTGTACGCGATGACACCCGTTCCTCCAACGGTGACATTAATTGTGGCACTCCGAACTGGGATGACTGCCAGAGAAAGGCAAGAAACAGCGAAGATTGTCGTGAATTTGGAAAACATGGTTATTCGTAGGGCAGTGAGAGTGAGATTAACGAGAAAGTGGACGTTGGGGAAGGAATAGATGCCTCTTGAGCCTTGTACTTTGCCATTTTATAGCTCCCCATTCGAACACACAATGGCGGTTGGCGAACTTTATTGTTCGATTACGTTACCATCAAACGCCAAATGCGGTCCAAACAAAGCCCCTTTTGTCTCAAACTCTTTTGTTCTTTCGCGGTTGTCGAGCGGACAGTCTAGAAAGACGGTTCCGTGTCACACGTGTGTTGACCTTAAGTGATTCATACTGTCAAACGGGGATTCAGTAGCTTTGGGAGCCGCTTTGGCGGCCTGCCTTTGCAACAACTTCGGGTTCGACTCAACGCAGCAGAGGACTGGCATCATGACTATAGAAAGAGTTATAAATTGGTGTATGGTACAATGACAAACTACGAAATACACAGAGATACATTTATGCGGTTTCTAATCGGCGTGGATGCAAGTGTAAAAAAAACAAAAAGGAATAAAAATAGGAACCAAAAGTTATCTCCCAAGTGAGCCCATGAAACTGGAGAGGTCCAAGCCCTGATATTCGTCCTCTGCTGGCAACTCGTCGAGGCCTTGAAGAAGATTTTTCTGACTGACAGGCCCCGACGACTCCTTGGCCTTCTTTTTCGCGGCGGCGGCGGCATCTTCCTCCTCGCTGGTACGCTTGAACAAGTCGAGTACCAGATCGGTGTCCATGGAAGCCAAGCCCGAGTTCTGCTGGGTGACAACAGAGTTCGCGATGTTAAGTTTGAAGCGCTGCAAACTGTAGAACTGCAATCAGTTGATAGTCTCGAGCGAACGAGGACGAACGTACCCCATAATCTTTTCTTCCAAAGTGCCCTTGGTGATCAAACGGTACACGTTCACGACCTTCTTTTGCCCTATACGATGTGCGCGATCCATCGCCTGCAAATCCTTCATAGGGTTCCAATCGTGCTCGACAAAGATGACCGTATCGGCACCGGTCAGCGTCAAGCCCAATCCACCAATGTGAGTGGTGAGAAGCAGGCAATCGATACTGGGGTCGGAGTTGAACGTTTGTACGACAGCGTGGCGTTTGCTGGAGTCGGTGTTACCGTCGAGCCGCATGTACGTGACGGAGGGCATGTGTTTGTTGAAGAGGTCCGTCTCGATGATGTCGAGCATCTGCTTCATCTGACAAAAGATGAGGACGCGATGCTGCGAAAAGGCGCCCCTCGGCTCCGGCTCGGTGTCTATAAGTTCACTTTTGCCGGAATCTACGCTGGGACCGGCGACACTCCCAATGCCACAGTCCGTCAGGAATTTGTCTGCAAAGAAGGTTGGCTGGGAGGCAATTGTGCTGGATAAAACGAACGTACCGCAGAGCCAACAGCTTGGGCGCGTGCTGGATATCATGGAGTCCGTCGGCTTGACTAGCCGCTTTGCCCAATGCCGCCTTTGTCGCCTCTACATCGTCTTTGAGAACGAACGCGGGATGATTACAGAGTTTCCGCAGATATTGGAGCGACTGGAAAATATGCTGCTGCGGTTTATCGCCGGACCCGGACTGAACAGCCTCTTCTGCGGAAGCATGGGCCTGGGATTTGGAGAAGTTGTCGTACAGATACTTCTGTACTTCGGACAGCTCGCAATAATAGTCCTGGATGATCTTTGGCGGTAAGTCATGAAGCACGTCCTCTTTCAGACGGCGCAACAAGAACGGAAGGACTTGTTTGTGCAACGCCTCCAATGCCAAGGCGGCTAAGAGGAGCGTGAGTTCAAGACACGACTAGAATGCAGATGATGAACGCACCAGCTTCCCCGTTCTTCGCCTTGCCATCGCGATTAGACAGGATCGGTTTCCCAAACCGTTCGTTAAACGATGCTTCTGTGCCAAGGAAACCCGGCATTAAAAAGTCGAACAAACTCCACAACTCGAGAACGTTGTTTTGGATGGGAGTTCCGGACAGGATGAGACGATGTTGGGCCCGAACGCACTTGACCGCCTTGGTGAGCTTTGTTTTGGCATTCTTGATGACATGTCCTTCGTCAAGAACACAATACAGGAAGTTTATACCGTTGAGTTGATCGATATCGTTCCGCACGACCTCGTACGAGGTGATAACCACGTCGTGCGATTTCAGCTTGGGGAGGAGCTTGGTGCGTTCTCGGGCGTTGCCGGTGTACATTATCGGCCGCAGATTCTCGGCGTACTTGAGCACTTCGTAGTACCAATGGCCGGTGAGTGTCGGGGGACAGACGATGAGTGAAGGCAGATGGACAGAGTCGGGTGATTGCGTTTCTTTAAACCGCTCAGCACGCTCAAAGTGCTTGCTAGACAGAATGCAAATGGACTGCAAAGTCTTGCCAAGTCCCATATCTGCGGAACGCTCAGTCAATAGGCTGGGCGGATTGAAGACGAGCTTACCGTCGCAAAGGATCCCGTGGAGCTGATATTTAGCGAGGAACGCCAACCAGTTGACTCCGTCCTGTTGGTATTTCCGTAGCTCCGCCTTGATCGTGACTGGAATTTTGTACTCCTCAACCTTGGACCCATCGAGCAACTGAGTCAAGAACTGGCGCTCCGTTTGGCGACGCTTCAACAGCTCCTCGGGGAAACCAGGTGGGTCGGGTAAACCAGCCTAGAATTTTCATGAGCAACGATTAATTTGCTAATTGACGCGACTAACCTCCAGCGGCACCATCTTAACGAGGGAAGCGAATGTATTAGTGGCCGTGGAACGAATATCATCGTCCAAATCGCTCATCCGCCCAAGAACTGGCACAACCATGAAAATGACGTAAGGCAGTGCTTTGATGTCGAGGCGCTGGACAACATCTGAATGGGGTTAGTCAAGAAAAGTCGCTTAGACCGAGAACGGGGCGACGCACGATACATCAGTTCCGTCGCGCCTTGCCGGTTCGCAAGCACCACCGGATCTCCAAGTAACGGAACAATTTTCTCAATCACATATCGCATCGCGTCTGAAGTCATCACATCACAAAGAGTCGCGAAACAGCGCGCGGCGGATTGACGGATAATCGCAAAGCGGCTGGTGAGCGCGGTGTGCATCATGGGGAACGTCTCCGCTAGCTTGGGCCAGAGGTCCGGATGGAACGTGGGGACAACCGCCTCCAAAACGCTCAAAGAGTCGATGACATCCTGCCCATACTGCTTCTGGATTCGTTCGTCCGATAGGCCTGGTGAATCTATGAAGCAAATAATTGAGACGAGATGAACGATGCGAAGCTAGAACGGTTCATACCCATCTGAAAGGCGCTGATGAGGCCGCCCGCCATGAATTGCCACATGTTCGGGATAACTTCCAGCAATTGGGGTCCAAACTTGCTCGAAAGCTGGTCGAACGCGAGACCGGCGCCACGCCGCGAGAGCCGCGCTTTACTGGCGTCATCTGGCTTGGGGATCTCCGGCGTCTTGTCCTTGTCTTTCCCTCTTTGCCATTCGCCAGCGCCTTCGTAGCGTCCTGGAACGAGAGGATCCCGTCCGTGTGCTTGCGGGTAAATGCGAACGTCGGTGTCTGCTCGACATCCTGGCAGAGAAAGGTGCACAGGTTCTTGACGATCTTGTCCGGAGGCTGCGAGATGTTGTGGCGCGTGCAAAATTCGATAAACGACGCCACGGCAATGGCGGAACGCGTCTGGAGGTCGACATTGTCCTCGTTCTACTCGCCACCATCAGCATTGCATTGAAACAGGAAACGAAACCGTCTACCTTGATGCCGTTCATGATGCCCTTGACAACGGGGCTGACCTTGTCCGGCGTGCTCCGGAACGCGACGAACGCAGCGGCAAACGCCGCAGACACGCGAATATCATGTTGCGCCTTGACGTCGACATACCGCTCGATGCTCACCACGATCTTCGCACGCTTCTCCCCAATAATCCCGAGCTCGCGCTTCTTGGTGCGCCCAAGGCTGTCTTTGAGGCGCGTGTACAGCGGCCCCACCGCGTTCTGCGCGACATCGATCGTGAAGCACCCCGGCTTCGTGCCCGTCACGTCGATCTCCGTGCCGAGGAAGGGGATGGACGACATGGGGAGCTTGCAGTCCGACGCAAAGGCGCCGAGCAGTGCGATGCAGTCCGCGTGGATTCGCACGAGGGTGAGCGTCATCTCGTGGTACGCGGCGGGCGGCGGGCCTTGCAGCCACGCGAGCGTCTTGGCGCTCAGTGTTTGCGCCATGGCGGACCGCTCGATCAACTTCGGCGCGTCGGGGATGGCGTCGTGCTCGCGGGCCCATTCCTCGGACACGACAGCGGTCAGGAACTTTTGGAGCATGCTCGACGAGTCGATATAGTGCATCAGAATGGGCTGGAAGATGTCCTCGATGGACTGGGCCTGGAAAGAAACACAATCAGCAAACGAAAGGGAAGAGACAAAATCGGAGAGGGCTCACATTGACCGGCCAGAAGACGATCAGCTGCGCGAGTGCCGTAGCGGCGGCAACACGCGCCTTGAGCGTCACCTCGTTCGTGATGAGCGATGGATCTTGCGCAAGCATGTTCTTGTCCACATTATGGCGCTCCGGCGCCGCGCTGCCCGCTGTCTCGACGGAGGGGCGGTAGAACGTTGCCGGGTCGATGGCCACACCCAGCGGCGTCATTACGATGGCGTACCACTGCAGGATGAGCTCCTGCGTGACGACTGTGTCCAACCAACCCGGCGTCCCTGCAAGGACGGTCAGGGCCGTCCGCCACGCGGCGAGACTGGCATCACGGATATCCGCTCGCTCCTCTGCGATGAGGTTCTGGAAGAGGAGGCGCAGGAACGGCGCCGCGATCCATTCGCGGGGGAGTGTCGGCACGGCCATGAACGAGGCAAGCGTCTTGACTACTGCCAGTCGAACGTTGGGGATCGTGTGCCGGAAAAACGGGAACAAAGTAGGCGCAAGAGAGGTTAGTGGAAGTCTGAATGAAATACTCAGCAAACTTTCGACACGAAGAAGAGGAAATACGAACCCAACGGCGTCGTCTGCAAGGAGAGCGATGACCTTGTCGTAGGATACTAATTTGCCCAAGAGATCCATGACAGCACCGACGCTGGAGCTCAAGTCGTCCTTCATGTCACTGAGGCAATGCCATAGAACGATGAGCACCCGGTCAAGCGCCTCGGGGAGCTGTTCGACGAGGTGCGCTGCGACGGGAAGCAAGCACGACGCCGCCACAGAGCGCACATCATCGTCCCGGTCACCAAGCCCCAAGATCGCAGCCTCAACAACGCCACGAAGGACTTCTCGCCCCGTCTCATCGAAATCGGTCTCTTCCTCTTTCTTCACAATGTCGTCCTCTGACTTGACTTCTCCATCCACAGCCATCACGTCCTCCACCTTGGCGTGCGTTTTCGTCGCAAACAAATCGCTCCGCACCGCCACTTCGTACTTGATACCCAGCAGCCCCGCATGGCGCACCTCCCACACATGCCCCTTGTCTGCCTCCTTTGTGGGCGCCGCCTTTTTCTTCCCTCGCCCATTAGCCGGCGGCGGCGGCGCGGGCAGCTCCTGCTGTATCATCTGCAGCAAAATCGCATGCACATGCGACACCGACCGGCGCGGCATGTGCAACAACAGCGCCGCGAGCGTCTGCGACACCGTCTCTCTTACGGGCGCCACCACCTGGTCCGACACGAAATCGCCGAACCGATCCAGCACGAACACGCACAGACACTTTGCGGAGAGGTCGTTGCACCACTTTTCGTGCAGGGCGGCGTTCTCGGAGGGGGGGACGCCGTCGCGCATGCCGCCGCACGCGCCCTGGGCTTTGAGGAGCTCGCGGAGGGCCATGGCGGCGCCGTGGCGGACCTCCCACGCGGCGCTGAAGAGGTCGACCTCGAGCACGCGCACCACGCCGTCCCAGATCCACGTCCCCGGGCGGACGTCGAGCGCGCGGGACTGCTTCGCGGCTTTGGGGGAGACGGCGCCGCCCTTGGAGGGGTCGATGATGACCTTTTCCGAGGTGACCGCGGGCGTGCCTAGGCGCGAGGTGACGGGGGGCTTGGTGTCGTCCGCGGCGACGAGGCGCGCTTTGTGGGAGTTGCCTGCGGCGGGGGCGGGGGTGTACTTTGCGCCGACGCTTTGGGGCGGGGGGGCGGCGACAAATGCAGAGTTGCCTGGCTTGCGTTTGCGCTTGAGGCGGTTGCGCTCGCGGGCGGAGAGCGCGGCGAGGTCCGTATCGGGCGTGTTGGGGGTCGTTGGGGACGGCTCGGTGGGCGAACCGGAGCGCGTCGTTGGAGGGGAGGTGTTTCCGCGCCGCGCCGACTTGGGCTCGACGTCCATCGGAGACGGCGCAAAGTCGGGATCGGCATCATCCTCGGCCTTGACTGGTACGACGTCCACTTCGGCTTCAATGTCCACGTCCATCTCGTCTGCAAGCTCCTTTTCAATGTCGAGGTCGTCCCCGTCGAGAAAATCGAGCCCGAGACGGTCCATGGCGGCCTTACGGGCCTTCTTTACCTCTGCGGGGCTCGAAAGGATGCCCGCGGGCTTGACAAACTCTTTGCCGGACGACGCAAGGAGTAACTTTCCCTGCGAGATGAGTTCTTGGACGGAAAAAACAGGAAAGTCTGGTATGGGGAGCTCCTTCTTGTCCTCATCCTCTGCGGACTTGGATTCTGGCTCCCATAGCGGCACCAATGAAAATATTTGCGAAAGCGCGACAGAGGCGGCGGTGCGGGTGTCAAATGACTTTGAATGGAGAAAGGGTATTATCTGCGGGTTCGGGTGAGTTTTAAACGCGTAAAGAAGCGGGAAAAACGCGTACACGGGCGACGACGGCCATGAGTTCTGCCCATGCTTGTGGATCACCTTTGGAGACGTGTTTCTGAGTGTTTTTTATGTCTTCTTCGTCGATGGCCACATCGCTGATGACGCTCTTTGCAGCGAGCTGGGCAAGCTGTTTTGCGGCGGTGTTCCTCACAGAGGTCGAGGAGCCAGTGTCGAGGAGAAGGAGGAGCCGGTCCAAGCGGGATGTCATACCGGGCCGGATATGCCGGCAATTTGCTTCGGATCGCCGCAAAAAAGGTGAAACGGGGGATCAAAATGGACTTGAACGGAATTTGGCGTCGCTCTTTAATATAGCGGCCCATAGCTGTGACTCAGTGTGATGGTCACATTCTCAAATATCCTCCTTGCACTGAACCTCGATGACCTCGCCCCCTGTGGTGCCCTGTACCATCGTCTACTGGCCGAAATTCACAAAGATGCAGCGAGCAATCCCAGCGAAGAACTGGCGCAAGAATTGGACCAAATCGTAGCCGAGGCATACGCCAATCTCGCCACGACCTCGCTGCACCGCTGGCGGCGTCTACACACCGACGCTTCCATTGCAAGTGCCCTCGTCTCAACACCCTTGGACGCTATCGCAAAGTTAGATGCCGCTATAATTGTCTCTGGCGCAGCCGGCGAGGGGCGCCTTGATCTGATACTCGACATCATCCAGCGCATTCAGTCAAATGACTTGGCAGCACCCACTATCTCCCGCTTTGTCGATGTCGGGACGTCGACGACCGCCCATGAGTCAGAGAGAAGCACTATCTCTGTCCTCGCAGCACCGCCCAGTCTCGCCGCTTTCCAATCGCGTGAGCACAAACACCCGTTCATACTGCGCGCCTATGCCCGTGACTGGCCGGCTCTCACCGACCGCCCCTGGGCGTCGACGGACTACCTCCGCAGCGTCGCCGGCCCCGGCCGCGTCGTCCCTGTCGAAGTTGGGCGGGACTATCGCACAGAAGCCTGGTCCCAAAAGCTCGTCCCCTTCGACACCTTCCTCGCCTCGCTCGACGCTCCCTCGGACGCCCCGCTCTACCTCGCACAGCACAGTCTCTTGATGCAGTTCCCCGCCCTGCGCGCAGACATGGAGGTGCCAGACTACGTGTACGCCGACCTCCCACGCCCGCCTGACTGCCCACCGCCCGCAAATGACGAACAGCTCGTTATCAACGCCTGGCTCGGTCCTGGGGGCACCATCTCGCCAGCGCACACCGTACGTGGCTTGCAACATTCATATCACATATCTTCGGGAATCACTGACTTCTTCTGTTCCGTTTTTTCCTTCTTAGGATCCCTATTTCAACACATACGGCAAGCTTGCCGGTTACGTCATCCCGGAGGGTTCTGATACTTTTTTTTTTTTGACAGTACAGGTTGTAGGGAGTAAGACGGTGTGGATGGCGCCGCCGCGGTGCGGGGCGGGCATGTACGCTACGGGCAATACGTCGCGCGTCGATGTGTTTGCGGCGGAGCACCCTGAGCACCCCGAGTTTGCGTCACAAGTTGAAGGGTTTGCGATGCGCGCTACCTTGGGTCCTGGGGATCTGTTGTACATGCCAGCGGGGTGGTGGCACGCGATGCGCGCTGAGAGTCGTAGTTTTTCAGTGTCAATGTGGTTTTAGTGCAAAAATTCTATCGGCGCAGTACCATGTTGTAGCGATTGGCCTGGGGAGATTTCTGTTCCAATTTGCAATCCATAAGCGCACATGAAGGTTTTCAGCAGTCGTACAGAATACAATGTCAAGGTCGATAAGCAGGCAAGATTGCTTGCTGGTTGAACTCTACCGGCAACATGGGCCTGCCCTCGAGGCACTCCAGCGGCACCACACCCTGTTCGCCGCGCTCATTTGCACACAAAGCCCAGCCATCATCGAACTCGGCCAGCACCCGCACCACCGTCGCCGTTGTGATATCCAGTTCGTCCGGGTCCGAGGGGATAAATACGCTGCGGACTGTTGCCACGTATAGATTGAACCACGGCGGTGTCCGCTGCGGACTATTATTCTGTTCTTGCACTTGAGTGCGGTCGAGACACTCTAGCGGCATGCCCTTCTCGTCGCGCTTGTTCGCACACAGCACCCAGCCGTCGTCGTACTCGGCCAGGACTCGCAGAACTTCGGAGGTGGTGATCGACAGCTCGTCGGGGAGCGACGGGATAAACTCGTAGCATACACTGGCGCTGTATAGGATGTTGTTCAAGGACATGGTTGCGGCATCATTAGAAACGTTGCGGGCGTGGACGGATCAGCCGTCGCTGTAAATCTTCTTCCATCGGCTGTTTTTTTTGGTTCCTTGGCTTCCACCGGCGCTTCTCGGGGCCAATTGCTGTTTTGAGGCTATATCCAATGCCGAGTTGCTGTTCAGGACGAGTACATATGTTCCTGTCGTCGTACATGTGCCATCTGCACAGCAGATGGTTGACACAAGTTGCTTGTAAGGGTGTGACAATTTTTGTGACACGGCTGAGTTCAATGCAGAATGGTCGCTGCAGACGGCCTCAAGCATTCCCCAGAGCCGTCGCCGTCGCTGTCTCTGTCGCTGTCCTCAGACCTCATTGCCGATGCACTCCGCCACTCCCCCGACCAGGGCGCTACCCTCAAGTTCCTCAAGAAGAATCTCACCGATATTAGCGAGGAGGCTGCCGCAGAATTAGCTAGTCTTGGTCGAGAGGGCCCCGACGACGCTACCCTGGTTGAGCGGTGCGCTTTGCACTGTCCCAGGTAATATAATGGCTGATTTTCCAAATTTCGTTAGCATCGCACTCGTCCAGAACCGACTGACGACCCTTCCCACTGCCTTTGCCCTCCTTGCGCGTCTGCGGTATCTCAACCTCAAGAGCAACTCCTTCACCGTCTTTCCCGACGTTCTCACCCTCCTTCCCGCCCTAGACACCCTCGACATCAGTCACAACAAGATCAAGCGCCTTCCCACTCAGCCCGGCCGTCTGCTGAACCTCCGCGTTTTCTGTCTCGCCCGGAACAAGCTCACCCGCCTCCCCATCTACCTCTCCAAATTCTACAAGCTCGATGTCCTCCAGGTCGAGCGCAACCCGATCGACTGGCCACCAAAGTCCGTGATGGGCCAGTCTCGCGCACCGGAGACCCCGCAGGCAATGCGCGACTGGATACGCAGCGTGCAAAAGTGGATAGAGGCAGAGACCGCGCGTCCTCGCATCCACGACGACTCGGGCTTTGGCGAGCTAGAGTCTACCCTGTGAGTCTGTTGTTCCAACTCGGGAACACATTTCCTGAACAGACCCCAGCGAGGACAGCTACAACTCCTGGAGCCGTTTCACGCCCGTGACGGAAAAGGACTTTGACGCCGGTGTCACCCCACACGCCCGCTCTTTCTCTATCGACTCCAACTTTTCCGTTTCCTCCCTCGCCGAGTCCGACTCCGCCCAAGAGGACGTGCGCACCACGTCCTATGGCCAAGCAGAGCGGCCTCCGCCCCTCCCACCCCTCCACCTCGGCATCTTGGGGTCCTACAGTGCTCAAAACTCACCCACCCACTCGTTCGAGAGCTACCTCCCCAGCCCCGCCGACTCTGACAAGTTTTTCGACGAGCCAACGCAACATCCCCCGCGCAAGGACTCGCTCCGAAAACCCGAGCCACCGCCCGAAACGGCCGCGCACGCCCGAAACGCGTCGTATGCCAACGGGACGCACACCCGCGATCGCAGCGGCCCCAATCTTACCGGGAAAAAGAGCATGCCGGACCTGCGCACCGCCAAGCTCAATTTCTCCTCCAAGAAGGTGGTGCCGGACCTTCCTGCGGGCGCGAAGAACCTCTCCAACCTCGAGGACTCGTTCCCGTCGCCGATGTCGCTGCGGAAGGACTCGGACTCGTCGGGCAGCTCGCACCGCCCCTTCGGCAAGGACGCGTCGCAGGGGTCCCCGGTGCCGCCTGTGCCCTCGATGGCGTTCGAGCGCAACTCGTACTTCCGGCGGCTGTCCAAGCTGCCCGCGGCGACCATCTCCAACACGCTCCCCAAGGGGCTGCTCAGCTTGATCGACTCGGCGCGGAGCATCCTGTTCGCGATGTGCCAGGTGTACCAGAGCCTGGAGCACTACACCATCCACGCGCCGGACGACCGGCTAAAGTCCGTCCTGCGCAAGGTGCTCGACCCCGCGAGCGCAGACATGATGCAGCTGATCAACTCGCTCGACCGGTTCGACGCGATGAGCCGCAAGATGCTGCCGCCGCACACCGTTTGCCGCGGCGTGGTGGAGAGCTGCCGCGATACGGTCGCGTCGTTTGGCAAGGCGGTCGGTGTGCTGTCGCTCCAGCTCAAAGTCCTCGCCGGCGCGGACGACGTGCGGTACCTACGCTCGATGCTGCTCATGCTGTACGGCGCGACTGCGGAGGTGGCCGTCGCGTGGCAGGGCATGATTCCGCAGATCGAGACCATACGCCCGCTGCTCCATCCCAAGGCGTTCCCCATCCCGTCTCCGCTTGTCGGCAGCCCGGACGCGTACAACGGCGCGCCGAACTCGGGTTCTGCGTCTGCGTCGGAGCAGTCGCCGCCGCCGGGGTTCCGCGGCGCCACAGGCGGGGGGCGCACGCGCACGGCGCGGCGGCACGCGGGGTCGTTCAGCTTTATGGACGTGGAGATTGGGAAGAAGCTGCCCTCGTACGACGACGTGCCGCTTATGTCGGGCGGGGTCGTCGCGGGGGTGGCGACACACACGCCGACGCTGCGCGCGCCGAAGCGGCATCTGCCTGCGCCGTTCAGCGGGACGCCGGGGGCTTCGTCAAACGGCGCCAATGGGGCCGTCCCGCCGGTGGGGTCGGCGAATTCTATGGGGGAGGGGTCTTCGCGCGGGCAAGGACAAGGGCAGGCGTCGTTCTCGCAGCAAAGTCAGAGTCAGCAGTCGCAGTCGCATTCGCGGCAGGGCTCGCAGGCGTCGTTGCACGCGTCTTCCTCGAGCGGGGCGTCGGCGTCCTCATCGCCGTCGCTGCCGCCCAAGACCATGACGTCGTTTTTGGATTTGCCGTCGTCCTCCAAGACCCAGGTGGACAAGGAGGCGCTGCAGGCGGTCCAGGCGGCGGTCGAGGTGGCGCCGACAGTGTGGGAGATGATGGAGCAGACGCTCGGGGAGGCGTTGGACGCGGATGTGAAGGAGAGTTTGGAAAGGGCGAGGGCGGTGACGAGGCGGTTAGCAGAGCTGACGAGAGCGATGCAGGAGGGGGACGCTTCGTTGGATCGAAAACTGCTGCGAGAAGAATCGAATTTGTTCTTGAAGGTGTGTTCATCTGCTTTCTTTTTCCCCCGTGAACTCATGAATCTTTTCCTTTACCAGACGGTTGTACAACTATCCAACGTCATCAAGTCATACGGCAGCGCACACCCGACCCTCCGGAGCAACCTCGTCAAACTCACCAACTCCACGGAAGAGTTTGCGATCCTCCTACACGTCTCGTCCTTCTCGCCCCTCCCCTCCACCAACGGGCGCCCCTACTCACCCATGCCGGGCTCGCCCGTGCCCAGCACCATGTCCGCCGCCTCTGCCGTCTCGGGCGCTCCCTCCATGGCGTCCAGTCACACAGCGCTTGGTCTCCCGATCCCGACAGAGGAATACCGCGTCGGGTCGAGCCTCTCGCGGAGTCGCTCCGCGCAGCCGTCGCCCAGCTCAAAGCTCGCACTGTCCTCGGCGCAGGAGGGGCCGCGGAGTGCGCTGCCGTCGCAGGGGTTTAAGGTGCCGCCTATGATTTCGCCTATGATGAGGCGGGGGCGGTCGACGGTTGGGGAGGCGGGATGATCAGTAATTACTATTTACCTATTACTCGGGGTTTCTGTATTTTAGTCGATAATTGTTTTATATTTCTTTTTGCTTGCTTTTCTTCTGGTGTGTTTCTTTCAAAAGGCTTTCGAGTTTCGGGAAGTTGTCGAGCAGATTAGATAAGATAGCACTTGCATCCGCTGATCGCAGTTGAACCAGCATGAAGGCAGTCATCATCGGTGCGGGTCCTTCTGGGCTTGTTACATGCAAATCGCTACTCGACGCCGCCTCGGACGACTTTCCTTTTGACCCAATTGTGCTCGAACAAGAGGCGGATATCGGCGGCACCTTTCGCTACCGCGGTTACCAAGTTCGTTTCGCCAAGAGGACGCGCTTTCGCTCACAATACTCTAGAACGCAACTCTCGTCTCCTCCAAACAGCTCACTACTTTCTCCGACTTCCGGCTACCCTTCGAACACCACGATCATCTGACGCTCGAGGTCGCTTGTTAAGGTTGAGTTTCCTTTCCGAGGCTTATTGCGCGACACCAGGAATATGTCGACTATCTGCGCGCCTATTGCAGGCATTTCAACATAACGGACAGAATCCGCCTCGAGACTAAGGTCGTCAACGTCTCGCGAAACCCAGACGGTGGGCATATCGTTTCCTATGTCACCAAAACCACGGCGGGCGAATGGGAGCAGGGTGCGTCGTGATAAGTATTCGTGAGTATGTTGGGTGTTAATGGAAAGAAAAGAGCCGAAGACGATTCACGCGACGTACGTCGCGCTGTGCACCGGGCTGCACGTCATCCCCGCGGTCCCCAGCGTGCCGGGCATCGAGCACGTCCTCGACCCCGCGAATCACCAGCTGGACGCGATGTCCCCCGCCGCGTACCACTCTACAGAATACAAGTCCCGCGAGCAGCTCGCGGGGCGGCGGGTCATGATTCTGGGGACGGGCGAGACGGGGATGGACCTTGCGTACGAGGCTGCAAAGGCGGGCGCGAAGGAGGTCGTGCTGTGCTCCCGATCTGGGTATGTTATGCGGGATTTGATTGCGCCCTACGCGCCCTAACCGTATATACCTTTTTGGCAGGTTCCTGTCGTTCCCCAAAGCGCTCGTGAGTTTTTAATTCCCTTCGTGTTTCTACACTGCTGAGCTAGATCTTCAGAACGACTTTGAAGTCTTCGGGTTCCAATTCAAGTCCGAGAAGGCCAGCGTGCCCATAGATTCGTTAATTACGAACCTCGGAGAGACAGCCTACGTCGTGAGTCGCGTTGCCCTTCCTTTCGTCTCGTTGCGAATCCCCATAGCACCCGTGGGTCGCGTCCTCCCACATCCGATGGTTGTAAGTCATTTTAATCTTCCTTGTTTTGGTTGAATCTCACCACCGCCAGCGTCTCGGACTTTGTGATCAAGCGCCTGATTTGGTTCCTCACTGGTAGGAATTCCCTTATCCTGTTGGGTGCTCAAATTTATCGATTCAACAGGCACGCAAGCGGGATGCAACCAATGGGTATGTTGGCCTTCCTCTTATTTCATTTTATGAACCATGTCTGCAGGTAGGCGAGCTCGAGCCTGACCGCCTCGGCCGCGCATACGTTTTTCTCAACAAGGTATTGTACTGCCTACCCTTCTCTTTTTTTTTTGATTGTATTCAACAACCAACACAGTCGCACAAAGCCATGCCCTACATTAACCGCCCCTACCGCTCGCGCGCGCGCATTCTCGAGTACATGTCGCGCTACATCGACCCGCCGGAGGACATGCCCCCGCACACGGACTTTACCGTCGACCTCGCGCCCTTCCCGACGCACTTCCTCCCGAATGGGCGCGCCGTGTTCCCGGTGATCGAGAGGAGGAAGGACGCGGTGCGGATGCAGGGGCGGGATGTCAGGCCCGAGGTGGTCGTTTATGCGACGGGTGAGTTGTTGTGTGCATATATGCGTTTGTGTGCCACTTTTAATTGGGTTTAGGGTACCGGCAGGAGTTTTCGTTCCTGGATAAAGAGGGAGGGTACGCCACGCCCGGGGAGGCAGACGTGCGGAACGTTGTGAAGAGCGGAGACGAGAGCGTCGGGTTCATAGGGTTCGTCCGTCCCGGCGTTGGTAAGCGAATTCCATCCATTGTTTGAACACATATTAATTCGAACGCTAGGCGCAATCCCACCCATCTCCGAAATGCAAGCCTTCTTCTGGATCGCCCTCCTCAAAAAACAGGTGAAGATGCCGCTGCCGCCGCCGCACTACCACCTGCTTGTCAAGGACACGGCGCGCATCAAGTACGGTGTGGATCATTCTGCATACATGAGCACCCTGGCGAAGGATATTGGCGCGGCGCCGGGGCTTTGGGAGCTCTGGTGGGAGCATGGGACGCATGTTTTGGTGTGCTACTGGTGCGTACTTCCCTCCTTGCTTCAAGGAAATCAATTTTATAACGCGGTTATAGCTTCGGCGCCGCCTTCACGACCTTCTACCGCCTCACCGGTCCCTACCGGTCCCCGCTCGCGCCTCAGATAACGAAGACGGAGCTGTGGGACACCATTACGCGCCGCGGCCTACTTGGGAACTTTGTGATGGGGCTGATACCGATGGTTTTTTATCTCGCGTTGAATGCGATCGCGCTGGGGATTGAGCTGGTGTTTACGCTGGGTGGGGTTGTGCGATGAACGCACAGAATACTTCCGAAGTGGGTTTAGCTAAACAATAAAATATTCCTTCCACGCTCGAGGCTCGTCATCGGTTCTTCCCCGCAACGAGGTTATGGAGGTTTCGGGGTCCCGTCGATGACGCAGTACTATGCTTTTCCGTTTTCCTCAATTATTGCTCGAGTTTTCTGGCTAGATGTTGTGAATCTGTGGATGTCTTGCTTCAGAGACTGGTGTAAGGAGATTTCGCGCCCAAAAACGCGGTAAAAAGTCGAAGAATATTTATGCGTTACGCGTCAAGCCCACACGTCATCGCCACCACCGTGGACGGAAATAGATTTCACGGTTTTCGCAAGACGATGAGCTCTGTGAGTTCAAGGACGGCGAGACAACGAGATAACGAGGCGACTGTCGCTCGCTCATCGCCGGCGCAGTTCGTTCCCTTGCACAGGTCGGCGCTGGACTGTGAGCGCGACACAAGACCCGGAATAGATCATTTCACCCAAAACGGATGATCTCCCAAAATAAACGTATAAAGACCGCTTGGATTGCTCCTCTCACTCCCCATCCACGATGATTTCGCCCAAAGTCTACGACCTGTGTACCAGCACAGAAACCGTCTCCTCTCTCGTTGCCCAAGATCCCCACCTTCCTCCGGGCGACGCATACAAGAAACTCTATGGTGGGCATACTGCAGGACCCAAGGAATCGATCGCGAAAGCAAAAGAGCACCGAGAGGTACACACTGCCGACGACCTCAAACGCGCCCGCGACTGCGGTAAGTGGGGGCCGACGCAGCCCAGTGAACTTTTTTTGAAGGTAGACGCTCTCGATACTCTTCGAACTGCTGCTAAAGTCAAATCAGCTATATCACGATGCCCTGTGCACTCTCGATCACAACGTCGCTTCTGCGATGGTCAGCCCCCCGTTAATGGGCTCTTGCGGGACGATTCCGTTAAGTGTGATCTCTGTGTACGTTGCGAAGCGGCTCCCATTCGATTCAATATTCACTCAATTGCTGTCTTTCTTTACAGAGTACCCGACATCATGCGCCATATGAGTAACTTGATCGTGCGCGCCGACAAGGAGGTTTTCCTCGCGACCAACTACTGGCAAAACTCTGTCGCGTCCAAATACATCACCAACGCAATGAAGGAGCTTTCCCGACGGGCTGGGGAGCGCGGAACGAAGATCGTCATGAAGCTCGAGTACGACCGCGGGTCCCCGAGGCAGCTGGTCCAGCCTCACTACTACGTCTCGCAGAAGGAATACACGGGCAAGAATGTCGGGATCCCCGCACCGGAAGAGATCCCCAACATCGACCTGCAGATTATAAACTACCACCGCCCCATGCTCGGGACGTTCCACTGCAAATACATGATCGTCGACAGGAAATACGCGGTGCTGCAGAGCAACAACATTCAGGATAACGATAATGTGGAGATGATGACGCACCTCGAGGGCCCGATAGTAGATTCGCTCTACGACATGGCTCTGATCTCGTGGTCGAAGAAACTCACCCCGACTCTGCCCAGCGCCGACCAGCCTGAGGTGGATGGTGGCCTGGGAGAGGATTTGGCTGGCGAAGATGGCGGGGAGAATCGTGCGGATGTGCTGACGGGACCTACCACCGTGGAGAGCGTTGTCCACCCCGTGGGGCAGAGCAGCTCTCAAGCCAATGAGGCCGTGACCGACAACAAGTCCAGTACGAATTTATTATTTCCTTCGACGATGCCTGTTTATGGACGACCTTCACAGCTGACCAGCTCAATTATCAGGGCCAAGTTAAAGGCCCTGACGAAGCGACCAAGGCTTACCTGTATTCTGGAACCCAAGGTGTTAGCGCGGCGCAGATTGCGCACCCATCGCCCGAGGGCGCACTTTTGCCCGAGCACACAACCGACGACCCGCACTACGACACCGATATTGCGGGCGAAATTGCTCGCGTGCAGACTGCCGTGTCCCCCAAGCCCGGAGAGACGCGCATGGAGGCGATCACGAAGCACCTGAACCATACCAAGAACCCTGGCTTCGCTGGCACCGCCCCCCCGCGCGGTCCGAACGAGGAGATGACGCCCTACATGGCCCACCCGACCTCCGAACCCTTCCCGATCGCCATGGTGTGCCGCGAACCATACGGTGCGCCCGACCACGAGTCCGTCTACAACCCGCAGAACGAGGCCTGGCTCTCGGCGCTGCGCAACGCGACCAAGAACGTGTTCATCCAGTCGCCGACGCTCAACGCCGCGCCGCTCGTCCCCGCCATCATCGCGGCGTGCGAGCGCGGGATCGACGTGTTCTGCTACATCTGCCTCGGGTACAACGACACGGGCGAGCTGCTGCCGGGGCAGGGCGGCACGAACGAGATGATCGCGCACAAGATGTACACGTCGCTCTCGGACAAGGCCAAGGAGCGGCTGCACTACTACTGGTACATTGGCGCGGACCAGACCGTCCCCATCGTCGCGAAGAAGAAGAAGCGCTCGTGCCATGTCAAGGTCATGATCGTTGACGAGCACATTGGGATTCAGGGCAATGGGAACCAGGACACGCAGTCGTGGTACCACTCGCAGGAAATCAACGTCATGTTCGACTCGCCGACCGTTTGCAAGGGGTGGATTGACGGGCTGCGTCGGAACCAGAACACGCATCTGTATGGGCCGGTTGACAAGTCCGACGGGATCTGGAGGGACCAGAACGGGAACCAGCCGGCGGACGTTATTGGCGTGGACCCGGGACGGTTTAGCTGGGCGAAAGGATTCGTTGGCGCTATCGAGAGAGTTCGGGGGACTGGGGACTTCTGATTAAGGACTTTGAAGCGACCTGTTGGACCTTTAGTGAACGTAAATGTAGTTTGGTGTACAAAGTAAACAGCTGTTGTATTCTCGATTGAAGTAATAAAGAAGTGCTGGCGCCTCCGATGAATTTCGCGCACTGGATGGAGACGTTGAATTGGGAGGGATTTCAGCTGTTCCCCAAACTCCATCGTTTCAGAAAGATACCACACAATAAACTACGGGAGCTTTGTCCACGGCATGGCAGCGTCAGTTTCCTACAAGCATTTTCTGGCGCGAACGGTCAACTTCAAGGATCGGTGAGGACATTGTTGATACCTTCTGAGTCGTTCTTGCATATTTTGAAGTAACCGGTTTTGTTCATTCTTGTAACGCACAATCTCGTTGTTTCGTCTGCGCTAAGAAATTCTCCGCGACAGGGCCTGCCGCCCCACTTAGGGCTCGTCGCGATTCGGAATGACTTGCGCCGTCGGGTGGTATGTCGAAGTCATGTTCGTTGTGGCAGGCACCGACGGTTCACCCTCCACTTTGTCTTGACGTTGTTCCATATGCACCTGCAGGGCTAGAATAATCATCAGCGTTTAACCGACTCGGAGACACGGAAGAAACGGACCTTGCATGCGTTGCTGCAAGTCGTGGTCTTGATCGACCCACAGCTCACGCCGGAGCATTGGATGTAGGCGATAAATATTGTTCAGTTGTTGCGCAAAGAGGAGGAGGAGAGCGTCGATCTCGGCTGGGGAAAGCGTTACATGTATCTCCGTCTCAGCGAGAATCTCGTGAGTATAGAAAAGCTGAGCGTTGTCAGAACTTAATGGGTGAATAACTTGACGCGAATCAAGGCGACATACAGAGCTCATAGCAATATGCGGGGCCTCGGAAGCACAGAGGATCGCGACGCATACAGCAGTTATGGGCAGACGCGACTCCTCGACAGTCATGTACTCGTCGATGTCCATCATCGAAGTTATACGCGCGATGCGACGGGCAGATTCACCGGCATTCCGTTCGAGCAGTTCCGACTGCAGAACGCGCGAAGTGTAGAGGGCAGCTTCAATGGGATCCGAGGGGAGAGAGTTCGAAGCACGGATAGACGTCCATAGAGTATCCCATTCTGCGATTGTCTTCCAACTATGAATAAGATATCGTTGTCGTAAGTGAGCGCTCGCCATAGAGGAGAATAGTGACTGTGCTGCTAACGAACTCTGCATGTTCTTGAGCTTCTTCGGTCGCGACGCGTTTCTCCTCCTCGTCCTCCTCCGAGTGAACGAGAGAGCATGTCCATACACCGGGCGCGGTTTGGAAGAGTTGGAGAGACGCCATCTATCAAGCGAGGTAAGTATGTTCTGGCTGAGTGAGCGCGTTGAAGAGCAGGGCAGTGTGACATGATGGTGACAGGTCGCGATCGTGACAATTTTCCACGAATGCAATGGGCAGAAAAAGGGTTGAAGAAAACAACTTCAACAGCCTTATAATACGCACGAATCGAGTTATTAAAGCTCACTGGCCCGACCCAACCGGTACGACTCAACAACGTCAGCAATTAACGCTGATCAGCCTCACCCACGTCTGACCACCGCCTGTAGTAGTACGAGTCTGAGACGGATCCGACTCCGTGGGCTGACACCGAGTCGCACCACCGCAACGCAGGCTCTCCAACAGCTTTGCGACGCAATTCCCAAGAAACCAGGTCTCTGGCGGGGTGACTGAATGAGGGACTCAAACGGGACCTACAAGCTGGGAGTCGGGGGATAAATTTCCTCTGTTGTCGAGAGATTACGGGGAAAGGACTTCGGCCAGGTTGAATGTGTGGTCCGGTGTTCGCGAGATGCAAAATTTTAAAAGCGTGGTGGATGGCGGCAAAGGTCAATGGTTCCAGGAAAATACAGACGGTCCACGACCAACTAGTACGGAAGTTTCCTCGCGGCTGCGCGCGAAGGGTTGAGAGGGTTCGGTTTCTTGTGGACGTAGTACTGGGACAACCAGTCAATTTCAGGAAATCGGAAGAAGAAACTGTTGGACGTACGGTGCGATACTTTCTGATTCGTTTCCGCATGTCGTGAAGCAGCACCCATGTTCTCCATGCTCTCTGTTTGATCGAACGCTCGAGCCTGCTCCCCTTGAACATCTTCTTCTTCGCCGCGTATAACCTGGTCCCTTCATCTGCCCCAGGAATATTCTTCACAGCCAGTCTGCGGTCCCACTCGACGGTCACATTGAGCGCCTTATGCGCCGTGGCCTTCACGTCGGACCTCACGTCTCCTTTTACAGCCTTGTCTCCCTTCAGATTGGCCTTAGCGCCCGTCTTCCCGCTACTTGTCGAGTCTTTGGGCGAGGAAGATGGTTTCGCCTTAGTTTTGTCTGCTGAATCGGGTGCTTTATCTGCTGAAGCGGACGCTTTAGCTTTACCTGCCGAAGCAGATCGCGTCGGAGGTGGGGCAAAGAGTTCGGGCTGCGGGAGCTTCACTCCTGGCGGTAAAAGATGGAGCGTATCGGTGGCCTTCGCCTTTTTAATCAGGTCTGCTTGCTGGCGCAGCGAATATTTCGAGGGAGCCCAACGCCCCGTCTTTGGGTTTCGCCAGGGTAGGAAAGGGTTGGGCAGGACGACTGCATTCGCGACCTGTGGGTTGGGGAGAGGCCCGTGGCGACGAATGAATCTGGGAAGTTCCTTCAGTTCTCGGTGGAGGAATTTCGCAGACATTCGTATTTGGCTGAGTGTCGCATCATCGTGATTTATTTACTTGAGCAAATAACCAGTCTGTTTTAAGCCGTCAACAAGCCGTACAAGTATAATCCATTTACTAGACGAATCTAACAAAATCCACGTCTTCGCAGTGTGCCTGCCCTCAACGGAAAAGGACTCATTGCAAATCCCTCGTCGTCATCGTCATCTTCTTCCTCATGATCATCCGACACCTCGCTTCCAACTTCGTCTTCCTCCCCGGCGTACAGGTGAATATGTAGCGATATCCAATCACGCCTTGCGGTAGGTAGGTAGGTAGGTAGGATTACACGGCACGGTCCCGCTGAGGAACGCCGGTTTCCAGGGAGTATCCCGGAGGAGGAGGAGGAGGAATAAATTATACTGGCGCGGTCCCACAATTGGAACAGCCAGTTTACTAAGAACAAACATGTAGCTAGAATATGGGTGGCTATCCACATTTAACTCCAAGATGCCCCTAGAGCACAACATACTACCAGCGGGGGGCGGAGAACCAACCAGCACGACAAGCACTCCCTGCTCGACACGGCCAAACATCGAGCTGGTGTGCGCAGGTAAACCGACCCAGTGGGAAAAAACCCCGTCGCATCACCGAGAGTTGCATCGCGGTCGAAGGAACTGCAGTCCAGTTGGGCATGCATGCGAATACTAAAAGAAGGTATAAATTGTGAACAACAATCTTGGAAACGCATCCGCCGTGATTTGCTGCTTGGTTCGGAGGGATGAAATATCCAAGTTGAGATGTTGTCGTCTCGAGATGAGGTTATGGTGAGTTGATGCAATGGCGCATTGATACACTGTTGGCTAGCAGTGGAAAATGGCGGGCATCCTGAGGTATAGTTGGGGGCACGGTGGGCTGGGGCGAGTAGCATCCTTGACAGGATCCCAAGTACATCCTGCGCGATGTGGTGTGCGTCGCAGGCAGCCATATGCCAACATGAGCTGGATGCAGCTCTGTTATCGCAGGTGTCGTATCAATTTTATTTTTCCTTGAGTTCCCTGTCCTGGGCTCCTCATCTGTATACAAAGTGCTTAGTTGGTGCCCACTCCTGCACCCACGGTGGGATGTCAGGTAGCTGGGTGCGCCAACGGCAAACTTCGATTTTCGATGGTGGTGGTAGCGGATAGTATCCCGGTGTACACGCACTATGTAGATTACACCATCGTCCCTGGACCCCTCCAAATCCCGATAGCCGAGCTCACGGTCGCAGTTTTTGCACTCGCCGCGGTAGAACTATAAGAATCTAAAGAAGCAAAAGAAGGTAAGCACGTCAACTCGAATCAGCCTACCAATCAAGCGTCTAAACGGAACACGGGAAGAGCATAGAACACCTGTAGAACATCAAACGCGAATTTTGCAACCAGAGCTATTGTCGGCCTCGGATAAATAATGGTCTTGAGGGCCTCCGTGCTGGAGAGACCCGCCAGCTGACCACGGAGGTTGGGAAGCATAAAGAAGAGCTCGCCATAGAACTTGCGCCGCAAATCAACCAGTGCGTCCGAGGACTTACAAGTTAACAGGGCGTGTTCCGGCGTCTCAACCTTGAGCTTGCAGAACCTACATAACCGATCCGAACGAGGCACTGGTTGGTGCGCATGATCGACGTAACGCAAGACTTCCACGGCCAACAGGTGAGTTGAAAGTAGCAGAGAAGTGATCGCCTCGCGATGCTTCTGAGTCTTCACCAGTGTCAGGTAATGCCGGGTGCAGGAAGTAATTTGAGTTGGTGCCTTGTCCTTCTGTGGTTCGCGCCGCCCATGCAGCAAATAGAGCTTGTCTGACGAGTCTATCTCTCCTTGTAGCCATTCCAACATATTTTTCTGCACCAGTTTGGAAAAATCTTCAACGTCTTCAACCGAGGTTGCGCGCGTCAGGATTAGTTCTGGGCAGTGGAATGGCAACCTCGTAACAGCCTTGATTAGATCCTTAGCCCAAGATCTTTTACCCGAAGCCGCTAAGTCAATAGAACTATTGAGGGCCGCGCGTGCATAACGATCATTGTCAAGGCTAAGGAGATAACACAGGTGGCTGAGAGCGAGTAGGAGACGTCGGACTCGTATAGGCATGATACCAGTTTCCGTGAAGAGGGGGGCAATCATGGAGCGCCGATGAACATTGAGCATTTGACGGAGGAACGAGACTTGCGAAATGACTCGATTTTGCGACAAGCCGAGTCGCTCACGCTCTGGCCGATCAAAAAGTGCACCGCTTTCAACGACACGAAATCCGCTGGCCTGTCCGCTGTTTGAATCCGTGATTTCAGCATACCAACCACCGCCTTGTGGCCGAATCGTTCGCCGCCTATCAGAACCAACGACTCGAGCTTTGGAATGAGTGGGGGCGGCAAGCCTTTGTCTGTTGCCCAAGTGAGGGACTCCCAAACTAGCGCGGTGAACTGGGCCATCTCGTCTTCTGTGATGTCCAGGTGCCGGAGCTGGGGCATATCTGCAAGGCATGCGAGGAATTGGCGATCGTCAAAAGATGAACCCCTCATTGCGAACTCTTCGATGGTCTTGCCGCAGCGTTTTATGAAGTGTGGTAAACCTTGAAAGAAGTTTTGAGACATTCCCAGATCTAGATTCTCGGTGAAGACGGAAAGTGACGATAGTATGGGGCAATCGAAAAGACTCCAGAGCAGACTGGGATCGCCGTAAAGCTCGACATCAAGAGCCCGCAATGTAGAATGGATGATTGGACGGAGGTCGGACGAAGAGGAAGAGTTTTTGGCGATGATAAACCTGCAGGCAACTGCCACTGGGGCGCGGTTCAAGATTTGTATACAATCTTGGGCTGAGATGTTCCCCAGGCTGATGTGGGTTAATTGTGACCACAAAAACACCCCCCTTCCCATTGTGATTTCGACGGGCGGGAAGGCATCGAAACACAGCTGAGTGAGTTTAGGCGCCTTGCGTAGTCCCGCCCAAGGCGTAGGACCTGAGGTCGTGTACCTTCGGCCATGGCTGACGCGAATGCTTTCTAGAAGCGGTGCGGAGTCGAGCATGCAGTTGAGAATGTCGCAGGAGGCGGGAGGAAGGGTATCGAAGTCCAAAAATCGCCAGAGGTTAGCGTACGACAATATCATCCTGAGGAGGTCCTGGATCTCGTGGAGAGTATTACTGTCTGGGGCAGGGATAATTTCATCTCGGTATATCCGGATAGACAATGGGAGAGATCCTGCTCTCTTCAACCACAAATCGCCGAAAAGAACATTGACTCGGATTTTGTTTGAGCTGTGGCAGTCGAGGGAAATGGAGTTCCATAGCCGTGGGGTCGATAGCGAAACACTTCGCCACCCGCGAGAGACCCCTCCGAAAATTAACGGAGCCCTACGAGACGAGGGCCTAACCATATACTGCCTCTGGAAGAGTTCTCCGTCTCGTGTGTAATACGTCGAAGAGCCGTCAATTTCTGCTTCAATTGCGGCAAGCTGTAGAAAGATTTCGGCCAGGATCTCGGCTGGGACGCGGCGAATGAGGGCGATGATAGACTTATGCTGTTCTGCACGGCGACGAAGTTCGGCCACCTCGCAAAGTAGACGATCAATGGCGTACTTCTTCTGCACAATCTCCGTTTCGACGTCTCGAGTGAATTCGCGGATGGCAGATATTTCGGAAGGACTTGGGAATACCTCGCAGGTAACAATCGAGTGGAAAGGCGATGGAATAAGTGCGCGGGGAGGGTGTGTCTTGCCGCAGTCAATACATTCAGTGAACGTGGGATTAGCCATGCTATCTGTAAGATTTAAACACGAGTAGGGGGGGGGGAATCGAGGGCACGTACATAGGGCACTAAGTTCAGGACAGGTACGCGTTGCGTCACATGTCATTCGTTTGTGACAGACTCAATTTATCTTCGCAAAAGCAAACGCGTCGCGTCTGAAGCAAACCAGCAGCCATTCGTCACAGCACAGGGAACCATGAAGACAAAATGGGATAAAATTATTCTATAATGCAAGAGCTAGCTAGCTAGTTCCAAAGACATACGCTACATGAGATGTCCGAATGATATGGATACAGTAAAATGCAGTGGAAGTGAAGGTACAATTGAGAGCGTGAGTAGAGTAGTACAATTAAGCATTATTAGAGTCCCATCGCGAAATCGTAACGGCGTAACAAATCGTCACCGTCGAGATGCTCTATAACACCAGACCCGCGACAACACCCACTAGTGCCATCATCGCCGCCGCGCTGCGGATGGGGAGGAGAGCGCCGCTCGTGGAGTCGGTCGAACCTACGGCGGAGGCCGTGCCGTTGGCCGTGCCATTCAGTTGAATGGCCTTGGCCTGGAAAGCTGCAAAGCTGTTGGGCTCGACGGCGTTGACGGAGAAGGTCATCCCCGAACCGCAGTGAGTGAGTTGACGGCAATAGACCCAGATGGGGGTGGTCTTCAAGGAGGGGTCAGCGAAAGAAATCGAGTCAGAGAGAATGAGACGTACGTCGTTAATCTGGATCGTGTAGGTGGGGAATTGCGTGGCATTTGCATCCACCGGCATGAACCCCGAGTCAAATCCAGTTTGACCCGTGGTGCTGGTAGAGGAAAGTGCGCGGCAAGGGCTGGCGAAGCTGGATTGGGTCGCGGTGTGATTCTTGCTGTGGAACTGGAAGGTAACAGTGTCGCCGGGCTGGGCGGTGATGTTCGAGGGAGAGTAGACCAGGCCGGCAGTTCCACCGACAATGACAACGTGGTCGGAAGAAACGGCGGTAGAGGAAGCAGAGGCGGGAGATGAGGCGTAGGTGGTGGTGACCGCCTGCCCACCGACAGTGACGGTAGCGGTGACGGTGACTACGCCGGCGGTCGCAGACGCGGAGGCATTGGGCGAAGCACTCCCCCCGGTGGCAGCGGCAGCAGCCTGGAAGGCAGCCATATTATTGCCAGGGTTGACGGCAAACACCATTCCTTGGCTGCAATGACCAGTTTGACGACAGTATATCCATATTGGGTTGGTATCCGTGACCGTGAGTTGGGCCTATAGGGTAGGCGATTAGCAGGAGCGGAGAACGAGCAGGGCTTGGACGCACGAGGGGGAACTTGTCGGTAACATCAGCGGCCACAGGAACGAATCCCGAATCGAACCCGTCCGACTTGGGTGAACAAGGGCTGGCAAGAGTGCTCTGCGTGATCGTGTGGTTTTTTTGCTGAGTGACGAAATGAGAATCGGAAAACAGAAACTAGACTCGCAAAACCACGAACCTGGAAAATAAATTGAACCACGTCGCCCACGTTTGCCTGGACGAAGTTGGGGGTGTACGCGATGACACCCGTTCCTCCGACCGTGACATTAATTGTGGCACTCCGAACTGGAATGACTGCCAGAGAAAGGCAAGAAACGGCGAAGATTGTCGTGAACTTGGAAAACATAGTTATTCGTAGGGGAGTGAGAGTGAGATTAACGAGAGAGTGGACGTTGGGGAAGGAATAGATGCCTGTTGAGCCCTGTACTTTGCCATTTTATAGGTCCCCTTCGAACACAATGGCGGTTGGCGAACTTTATTGTTCGATTACGTTACCATCAAATGCCAAATACGACCCAAACAAAGCCCCTTTTGTCCTCTTTTGTATTCTTCGAGCGGACAGTCCAGAAATGCTTCCAGCCTTGTACAAACGCGCTTCTCGGCCGGCGGAGTTTACAATGCTCCTGATTTCTGCTGAATGGACGTTTCTTCAAGAATCAACACAACATTCTCCTGCTTCATCTCCTTTGTAATTCATTCTTCTGGGAACTGTATCGCAAGATGAACAAGCCCTTTACTGCGCGTCTTCTACAGTCTGCGATTGGCCATACTGTTCATGTTTCGCCACTCTTCTGGGGCTTCGGGACTCTAGATCTAGGGTGCTCATTCAGTCAAAGCCAGCGAGATGTCCCGGTTCTTTGCTCTGTTCTTTTACGCCACAATCTCAACTGTACTCATACTTTTGGCGGAACGAAGATTCCTTCCTCTATTCCAGTCCCAAACCTGTTACGAGTGCGAAACTTGGCTTCATGAACGCCCCCGGGTCTCTATGAACCTAGTTGGGATTTGGCATCCTTCCTTTCGATCTGCCACCACATTCTATAATTGTTCATGCTATTTGAACTCGACCTCGCAATCCGATCTCCCACGCACTGTTCTCATTTTGCCGAAAAAAAGTCCACGGCCGCGGCCAGCGTTCGTTCCAGAATCGATCCGCTGTCGTTTTTAGAGAGGGAGAATTTAGTCTTGAACATTATCAATTCATGCTACATATCCGTCAATATAGTCCCGATATAATAAATAGCAACGAAAGCAGATACAAGCAAGCTACATAGCGTCAAGTCCAATACAGCAATCGATACAATCCCAGTCGTTATCCTACATGCTCCTCTACGAACCGGCCCCAGCGTTCTACAACAGGTTTCACAATACCCTCCCATTCTTTCCCCTTGTACGGACCTTTCTTCACGCGAGTGAATGTAAAGATCTCTTTGTGCTGTTTACCACCTGTGCGAGTCCAATGAGAATGTATTGAACCAAATTAGGTCCAGACGTACAGTCAGGACACTTCGGACCGGAACCAAGCGACGCAGCGGCGGGCTTCTTGTTCGGTGTCGAAGGCGCGCTCGGCACATCGTCTCCCGTGAGATCGATGACGGGGGGCTGCCCTTTCTTGAAGCTCTTCCAGTTGGGCTTGAGGTATTGGCCCTCTGCGACCAGGTCGGCGAGCTCGAGGTGGATGAGGCGCTCTATACATTTATTTAATTCAGTCAGCTGGAAAAACCTTTCGAGAGGCGATGCGACTGACCTAGTCGATGGCACGCAGCACCCTTGCTGCCTGCGTCCACCCGCCCCTTCATAAGGCTTGTTGCAGGTAGACCTGTATCGGGATCGACTCCGCCAGGAAACCATCCACGAAGAACCTGTTCCTTGGAGGAACACTGCTTCGACCATTGGTCAAGCCGCCGCACGAGATGGGTGGTGCGGCCGGTCTTGAGTTTGATCTGGGATGAATCGGGGTCTGCACGTACATGATTTAGTTTCGCGGCTAGAGACGGATGGTGAAAGCTCACCCCTTAATTCGAAGGTGTAAATAAATCCTTCTACATCCTTTGGGGAGCGCGCTTTCTCCATCTCTACGCGGAGGGCGACCTGCGTTTCAGGGGAAAGATAGGGCGGAATATAATCTAATGGTGCAGATATGTTAGTGCTGCTACCCTTCCGTTGCATTAACAGAATAGCTCACCAGAAAACGAGACCCAAACCTCATCACCTCGATCTTGGCCCTCACCCATCCATTTGCGAGCATAAAAGCCGGTTACACTGTTGGCGCCGCCGATAAAGTCCTTGATGTGCTGGTAGCAGAACCGCTCCACTGTGCCCTCGCTGCTGGTGTTACCGTCCACATCTACGTCTTCCCCAGCAAGACGGTAGGAGAAAGCTGGTCCCCGCGACTTTACCTCGCGGGTACAGCGGTTACCCGCCTTGGTAAATCCTGCGCAGGTATCCACAGTTGGCGCAGAATTTGAGCGGCGAGGTCTAGGTTTCGTTTTCGCGGGTGAGGCTGCGCCCACGGAAGGGGAGGGGGAACCTGGGGAACCGCCAGGAGTGGGCTGGGGCGAGAGAAATGGAGAACCGTACGACGGTTGGTGTACTGGCGGAGGCATAGATTGAGGACGTCCATCCGTGAACGAAGAGACGTTCAGGAAGCTCGGTTCAGCGGACTCTTGCATCGCATACTGCATCGTCATGCTTGTGCGCCTCCCCCCATTTCCATTCGCCGGGTTGAACGACGGGACGGGCATCGGCATGGCCGGCGGCTGAGGCAGAGCAGGAGGCGAAAAGTGGGTAGGATGGAAACCACCAACGAATTGGTTCTGCGCCGGTGGGACATTCGGGGGTGGGTTCGACAGCCTGAGCTGGTCGAAGTTTTGGACGAAGTCCGAGTCGCTCTGGGGTTGGGGACGAATAGCGTAGACACCCTGGTCACTCCCATAGTATTTGGGGGAAGGTTTCGGTGGAGGGGGCGGTGGACTTGAGTCAGACTTCTACATTCTGAAGTCACTCGCTGGGGTTGAACTAACCACACGAACAACTTACACCCGAGTCCAGGTCGAATAGTTTGGTGATAAACTGCTTGGCTTTACCTTTGGCAGCATACGTCGTCGACATTGTTGGATCTTAGAATTGAAGACACAGTTTCGCGGAAGTCTCTACGCTGGGCCGCAAGGGATTAAGCAGAAACAAAAGTTGCTCTAATTTCGCTTGCGGAAGCAAATTTGTGGGTTGATCTTGGCGAGCAGAGGACACAATGTGGCGAAGAGACAGCGTTGAAGATGATTACAGACGCCCGGTCACCGTGAGTCGTTCAGTTGGTTTGGTCGAAGTCATAGCGGGCCGAGTGCCGCTATGCACGTGACACAGCGCGTCCGATAAGCGGGACAAACACGGACAACCTTGCACGCAGCACCACCGAGGTTCACCGGAGCCGAGGTTCACCGGACTGTTGCGTTCGGTGGGTCTGCGATTCCCTGGATTATCATTATTGCTCGTGATCAACGACGTCGAGCTCACGGAAGTGGTCTATCTCGGCTCGGCATTTCGTTACTCGTCTAAGACTAATTCAACCCAAATCGGCCATAAAAGGACTTCCATCTATCTTCAACCTTCAACACCTTTCCACCACCATGTCTCTCTTCACTCCGCTCAAACTTGGAAGCATCACAATCAACAACAGGATCGGTAGGCCTTTCCACTGGCAGTGTTCATCTACCTCTACGAGCTCATAATCGCTACAGGAATGAGCGCGTTGACCCGCAATCGCTCTACTGAGACTGTGCCCAACGAGATCATGCAGGTAGGTACAAATAGCGCATGGGGAATGCACGCCAACCACCACGCAGAGGTATTATGTTGAACGCGCACTGGGTGGTGCGGGCCTCATAATCTCAGAGGGAACTCTCATTACGCGTCAGGGGTCTGTCGACCTCTTTCTCTTTATTTCACTCATACCAATATCCTTGAAGGAGCGAATGGCCCGCCGCACCGGGTATTTGGGACAAGGCTCAAGTTGCTGGATGGAAAAAGATCACCGACGCGGTCCATGAGGTGGGCGGTAAGATGTACTGTCAAGTAAGTCGTGGTGACGAGACTCGGGAGATGCTAATACTAACATGCAACTTCTCAGCTCTGGCATCGTAAGTGCTTTACTGGTTCTAGCAACTCTGCCATTAATTGTCGTGCAAAAGTTGGCAGAGTTAGTCACCCTGACGCGCATGAGCAGATCGCTGCGGGGGTGGTATGCCGCTTAATCTTCCCAATCTCCTCGACCTCTCAAACTCCAATATTAACAGCCCGTCTATGCTCCATCCGCCATCTCTGCTCGGGGTGGAAAGTTCCGCTTCCTCCCCGGTGTTCCTGGATACGTTACGGTGCATTTCTTGTTTTTGCAACTAGACCTTCCATTTATCTCCCATCTTCCAAGCCCACCGAAATTCCCGACCCTACCATTGTAATCGCGCAGTTTAAACAGGCAGCTATCAATGCCAAGGAGGCCGGATTTGACGGTGTTGAGGGTACGTCCCACAGATGCAGTATCCCTGTAAATTTTCATTCAAACACCGAGTCGAGTTCACGGCGCGAACGGTTATATCGTCCACCAATTCCTCGACTCTACCTCCAATAAACGCACCGACCAGTGGGGCGGGAGTCCCGAGAACCGAGCCCGTTTTGCGCTGGAAGTCCTGAAGGTTTTGCTGGAGGTATTCCCCAACGACACCTCGATTAAACTTTCACCGGGTAAAATTTCCCTCTTTGCTTGAAAAAATAAAGACACTCATGAAGCCGTTTGACAGCCGGAGGCTACAACGACCAAGGTATGCCGCTGCAGGACACGATCGACACGTTCGGGTACCTCCTTCGCGAGGCAGACAAACTCGGCCTCTCCTATGTTACTCTGGTCCGGTACAGCCCCTCCCAGGACCCTGTAATCGACGGTTTGTTCTGTTCTTTCGCCCTCCACCTTCGCCTGTTCACTGTATTGCTCTCGCCAGGCGAACACCGTGCCACTAAACACGACGTTGTTGCAACCTTCAGTCCCTTTCTCACCAAGACACCGATCTTCGTCAACAGCGGCGTCACACCGGCGGAAGCGGTGGAGCTCGTCAGCAGCGGTACTGTCTCCGGCGTTTTCTTTGGTTTGAACTGGGTCACACACCCTGACGTCGCGGCTCGCATTGAGAAAAATGCGCCGCTCGATAACGCACCCGATTTCGCTCACCTGTATGGCGCGGTCGGCGTTGACCCTGCTCGCGGCTATGTAGATTACAAGGCATTCGCGTAGAAAGAAAGAAGGGTATCAGAGCTAAACAGCGAATTCCTTGTACTGGTGTAAAATACAGACAACTCATTCTTGGGAATCAACGTCTTTATGACTGGCATCCGGCAAGGAGATCGGCACCAGAATCAATCATCGAATCGATGTCTGAAGAGAAAGTCTTCAACGACTGAATAGGAAAAAGTATAAAGAGACGAACAGCTAAACATGGTCTCGACGGGGATCAAGTCGAGGGTGCCCATGGGTGTTGATGTGACCATGGGCTGCCCGCCCCAAAGGACGCGCAGGAAGTGGCTATTTTGTTTCTTGTACAACTCGAAGACTACTTCGGAGCCCCTGATAATTATGTCTAGCCAGGACATTCGGATATGATTTCGAGCCACTCACATTCCGGGCCAGACCATGTTGGCGATCTGGAGGAAACCAAGGACCGGAGAAACGGAGCCGTCGTGCGCAATCTATCAGTCCTAGATAAGAAACTAGTGTGTGCTGGGATGCTCGAACGTACGTTGTGGAAATATTTGACCTAGTAGTGTGGGTCAGTAGGAATCGATATAGGCTGGATCTGACACTACCTTGCTCTGACCAGCAACTGCCGCCTCCAGGTGGGATTTCAGTTCCAGGAACCAAGCACCATAATGCAGAGCCGAATATTGTGCGGAGTCGGGGGCGTCACGGTAGTAGTACGAATACTCCCAATTTCCGAGCCTAAAGACGGTATCTGCCTAGTGCAACGAGTTAGGGGTAAAACACAAGCTCTAGCGCAGTGGGTCCACCTCATCTTGGGTAACACACAGAGAGCTAGAGTTCACGGAACAAGGAAGCGTCTTGCCATGGCAGAGCTTCGCCGAAAGATTGTCGTAATAGCTGCAGTAGTTGGAGCGTCGTCGCATGTTAAATGATGATTCTTACTGATCAAAGGAGGTGTGCCAGCCCGCGGTATCTGGATTCGAAGTACCAGAGACACTGTCGAGCTTCGCATACAAAGGTGCAGCGTCTGTGAGATGTGTCGTCCAGTTGCTACTCCCGGAAGTATACGCGTTGAACAAGTTACTGGCCGTGGGGCACGAGTAGGTTGGTTCGAGGGAATCGAAGGTGCTCGACTGGATGAGCACAGCGACGTTGTCGGTCCCCGGGAACAATCCCTTCAAGAGTCCACCGGCCACTTGGGAGGTTATCACGTTGTTCGTGACCCCTTATGAGAAATATAGGTTGAGACGCCATTTTGAGGCTGGAACATAGAAACTAACGGATTTGAACAGCGGCGGGGTTGAGTGTTTGCCCCAACCCCAGGCGGCTGGCATATACCGAGCGGAGGTCCGAGCCATGCGTATGGCTATCGACTATCCCGTCGGACGTGATTTGGGGAAGCTGACATCTTTATCGAATGAGACCAGGGACTAGAGGAAGTTCATGCGTTCGTACGTGGTGCCAACGAAACCGGGACCAACGGTGGTGGTCCACGGATTTTGAGAGCCTTCGAACGCCTGCCATTGGATTTCAGTTACGTCCGAACTAACACCACTGGGCCTATTGGTGGTTCTAAGCTTCGCAGGGAGTACGCTACTTTGAGACTGACCCTTTGCCGTAGGTCACAGGTCCTTCCCCAGTGCAACTTGGCTGCCATTAACAGGAAATAATTAGTGTGAAGATACCGAAGCGCACCTCCAAGTTATATCTTCCTTGAAAAAGGTATTGGAACCATACCTACGCACATTTCGTCGAAATTATATCTTCCTCAAAAGCCCAAGGCATACGGTGTGCGTTTATGGTGTCCTAAGCGCATTTAGGAGTCATATCCTTCTTAAGAAATCAAGGACATACGTTGAATGACCTCGACATACTCCAGCGTATACTCTTTCGAAGGCGTCCTGAACAAAACGGCTGAATCCAGAGTCGAATGAGGAACGAATAGTCCTACCTGTATTCACGGGTGCGGACGTGCGGCATGTTACACCAGTTGTACTCGCCATAGTTTTTATCAGGAGTGGTCGAGGAGTTGAAGATGCCTGGCGCGCCGGTTCCAGTTAGCACAAAGGTGAGGTTGTTGATATTGCTCTGAGCCGGAGGATAATGAACGACTGTGGCCCGCGCGATGGCCACCCAAGATATGAGGAGAATCAAGTTGACCATCTTAGCCGCAGTGGTTTACGGAGGAGAGAACACTCTGCATCTGCCAACGGCCTTCCCATATTCTTATGCAGTTCGCGGGGTGGACAAACGTGGGTTGCTCGAGTCGTTCCGTGGTTCGCACGGACCAATAGCGTACGTAATTATTTCAAGGATAAGTACTGTACTATTCGGGACTTAAACCCTCCCATGGGGACACGCGGACATCCCAAGAGTCATCCTCGTGACGGATGACTACCTGGAGCCCATCCTCAGCCAACTGTCGCACCGCAGCGTCGCGGTCGAACTCAAACTCGATTGCGCGATCAATTGAAATCTCCGCCGTCTGCAGCCGCACCCCGGTGTCGGGCGCTGGGCGACTGCGCGACGTCAGAAACTCCAACAGCATCTCGTCGGAAAAGTCGCTGCATTGCGCGAACTTGACTGTCAGGAGATTGGGGCAGAGAGTCGAGTCGTGCGTCATCGCGCGGAGGAGTGCGTCGGAGAGCATATAACCGCCATCGTCTCGCCAGTCTCGACCGCGGTCATGGACGACGAGTTCAGTCAGACTGCGCAGAGATTGGAGGCTGAGGAGATCAATAAGATCGTCGGCGGCAGCGGTGATATCGTTGAGCTTGAGCCTTCGAAGGTGGCACGGGGACCGCGACAATAAACGTGAAAGGGCGGAGAATATATCGAGGTCTCCGTTGCGATCCTCCACTTCTAATGTTTGTAGGGCGGGGAGAATAAGACTGTCGAACATGTCGCTCAACGCGTAATCAGTGTCGGGGAAATTGGTGGCTCGCACGGCGAGGACAGAAAGGCGCGGCAGAGTGAAAACTCTGGGAGGGGAAGAAGGGCTTGCTTGATCGCTGGGCGGAAAGTGTAAAGTGCACGTTCGTAAATTTATGCATTGCGAAAGGATTGTTAACGTCATTTCGGTGTCCAAGCCGAAAAATTCTTGGGTTGGGGAGAGGGAGAGTGCCGTCAGCTGTACCCAGGGAAACGACGGAAGGTTGACGTTCCCCTCATGTGTTAGCGAGAGAGTGCGAAGCCGAGGAGCGTGTTGAAGAAAGAGCAAGTTGGCAGACCTTGAGGGGCGAATGAAGTCCGGTTAGATCACAATATACGAAGATTGTGCAGCCGGAGTGCATACCAGTCATCCCGGGCGAGGGAGCCGCCGTTGGTAATCGCGACTGTTTGCAGTAAAGGCACGTCAGAGCCCTGCAAGTAATGGAACGAGTCGAGCGAATCAGTGGGCACTCGGAGCTCGATGTTTTTCCAACGATGGGAGAGAGGCAATATCGCCTCGACAAAGGGAGAGGCTGCAGCCACGGCCGCTCCCCCGAAGCCTGCCTCCCGGGACACCCAGATCGAGACGGATAATGGACAAGCGCCTGACCGAGCGAGCCATGCTTCCATCGCTTGTCGCTGAGTCCGTGTACGTGGAGAAGCGGATTCGGCGTAATCCATAGGGGGACACACGACATGAACTGAAGCCCATAGCTCTGGGGTTGCGAACGCGATTCTCCGCCACCCAGAACAAACGCGACCAAGCAGAAGTGGCGCTTCACTGGCATGGATTACCGCATTTCTATCCGAGGGTAGTGACTTTATAAAGATAAGTTGCAGTACTTCCGGTGGCAGATTGCGCATGGGGGAAAGAAGCGCGACGTGCGCATCGACCAGCGTTTTGATAGAACGGTGTTCTCGCTGCAGATCGTGAAGACGGGCCTGGGTGCGGGTTATTGCCTCCTCAAGTCGGTGTAGTTCTTGACGCGGTTTCGCGCACAACTCGCGTATTCGAAGGGCTTCATCCGCCGTGGGGATGTAGTTTGTGTGCAGTAAATGGTGGAATGGAGAATTAGAACCCAGTTCCAGAGCGGCACTGTCCCCCATAGCTCTAGTGTGTCTTTTGTGAACTCTCACAAACTGAGATGAGTGCTTTGGACAAGGTGTTTTCGTGAGTCATGATAGCCGCCTTGAGCCGCTGCCATTTCGGGAAACTTGTTCAGCGCTTGTTCGTTGTGTCCATCTTCGCTCATGGAAACTCAGGCTCCCCAAACGAATCCTGCCCAACAGCAACAAAGCGCTGAGGATGCGGCCGCGAAACGTGCCCAGGAAGAACAGATGCGCCGAGATGTAATGGCGACGGTCCTGGAAGCGGCGGCGCGTGAACGGCGTGCGTTTGTCCATCGATCCCCGACCTCTCACGTTCTGCGCGCGGTGGGACTCGAGGCGGGTGACAAAAACAAGCAATAATTCGAATCTTAGTGTCCAGGATCGCGCTCGTCAGCCCCGAAAGGTCCCAGCAGATCGAAACGATCCTCATGCGACTTGTGCAATCTGGCCAAATACGCGGCAAAGTATCCGAGAACCAGCTCATCGACTTACTGGAGCAGGTGCGCCTTCTTGGATTTACCAACGACCAGTTTACGGAAAGGTCTCGCAGATGGAGGAGGCCGGAGGCAAAACCACGTCGAAAAAGTCGACGATTTCTGTGTGTTCGCTAGCTGTGGATTACAACAGTCTACTAATTTCTGTCCATGATTTTCTAGTACCAGCGACGGCCGGATCCTGACGACGATTTCGACTTTTGACCACACCAAATGTATAGCGTTCCTCGTCCCGACATGTATTGCTATCCTGTACAACCACATGCTGAATGCTACCATTCCTTGGATGGATGAACCACGATTATATCACCTTGGACGCGTTCGGATAATTTATCCAACAGAGAACACAACCATTACACTTTTGTCTCATCCACAAACTGCCATAAATTAGGATCAACTCAAAATTCTCAACACTGCCCACTGACCTGCTTGAACGCCGCCAAGCACTGGAATACAGTGCGCCGATTCGCCAAAGGCACCATTCCATCCGACGTATAACGATCCAAATTGGCCACGGGCGGTACTAGTTTACTGACGATGATTGCAGTTAGAGCAGGATCTTCTGCACCTGGCGGGAACTGCGCTGTGCTAATTCTGTCCAGCAGCTCCTGCGAGACAGGAATTTTGTACAACGTAGGACCCGTGCCCGACACGGCGATGCCCGCAAAGACCTTGCTCGCTATTGTGGATTGGCCATTAGCCGTGCGGCGTCTATTATTCTCGTAGAAGGCGGCGATGGCTCCTGCGATGAGTTGCGGTTCGACCTCCTCCAACGACATCTAAGCTCGCTAATCCTGTAAATTCAAGTGTTTTATCTGGCAATCGAGTCTAAATGGCACGCACTTTGTCCTCCTGCACAAGGAGAATGTAGTCCTCCTTCTCGTCCATGATCACCGCGTCGGGTTTAGCGTTGACGACTTGGCCGCACATGACGAATCTGATCTCAAGGCGCTGGTGCACGACGCTCTCGGGCTCATCGAAGTTCAAGAGTCGAAGAAGGAAAGCAGTGAAGTCGCTGACGCTGCTTTCGAGAAAATGACTCGCGTCCTCGAGGTATCTGAAGAACAAGCGGTGCTCCTTCGACATTGGCCCATCTGGACGTGCGAGATTGTCGAGCAATATTGAGTCCACGGTTGGCTCCGGTAGACGTTCATTGCCGAAGAAAGCAGGCGGTTCGAGCGGCTGGACGACTATATTGAGCGCGCTCAGCTCGTTGCGTGTCCAGTCATTGCCAGACTTGGCCGAGAGCATGGAAAAGGTTGAAAATAGGGGCTTGATAGGCGTCGAAGATCCGTTAGGCGAACAGCTTGGCGAACAGGCCGCTTGGTTCCGCTGAATCGAGCGACTTCTTCATCAATGATTCAATCTGCGTCTTCCTTTTTATCGTTGAAACCCGCTCCCAATTCCCTTCCATCAACAACCAGCTGCTGCTTCATGGGCGACTCTCTCCTAGATGACTCTTGGCCGGCGCTCGCAAAGGGCGTAACGATGTCCGTACTCCAGAGTCCTCTCCGAACTCACGTGGAGGGTACCGGCGAGGAGGTCTTTATCGTCCCAGCCCACTGGCATCTGTATCAGGACGAAGAACACACCGTCTTAAAGGGCAGACTTAAGCTCACCCAGGACGGCGTGACTAGAGTTATCACCCCAGCAGACGGCCCGATCCTCACGCGCGCTGGGGTGGTGCATAGTTTCGAGAGTTTTCTCGGCGAGGAGTTGAGCCTGGACGAGATTGCCATGCCCTCCCGCGCGACATTGAAGGCGGAGGCGGCCACGGGGCATTCCGCCCAGACTGTCTGTGCATTTCCTTTCAACTCAACTTGTCAAGGCGTGCTGAGATATCGTTTAGAATGAACAGAAGATTATTTTTTTTCGTAACCTGTGTGCGCCCGGCGTCATGCAATCGTTGCCGCATACAATGCAAGTGTTCTACTACGGTGATGCGTACCCAGCGTTTCCTTTCAAGATCCGGTCACTTGAATGGCTTGTCAGTCGTTTCCTGCTCTGTTATATACTTCCCAATAACCACATTCGATTTTTCTGCGCAGTTCGTCGTGGTGGTGGGAGGCTGGATCGCTCCTTTACTCGGTTATAAATTAGGCGACAGCAGACTTCGGATGGACCCCAGTCGGTTCCCCCCAAGCAAGAAGGATTAGCGAAATTCTGTCGTCGAGAGCGCCCAATTTTGTTTCGATATTTACGATCACCGATTTGCACGCAAGGTCAACTTAGCCGACTGCCGCAAGTCTGATGCAGCTCCTGGGCGTCCCGAAAGCATGCTACTCAGATCTTTACCCAGGACCTTGTCCTTGTCGTGAGTCTGACTGATTGCACAGATCCCAAGAGGAAACGGAACATCGCTTTTCAAGAGTGGGCTAGCGCGGGCACTACGACCTGACCTTGGTTCTTGGTACCAGCACGGAAACATATGACACGAAGAGCATAGCTTAGGCAATAAGTACCTCGTTGAATTCAGTGGTATTCAGGTTGCTGGACGTTCCATCGAGACTGTTCGTGTGGCTGCCTTTGGTTGTTTACTGTGGCTGAGCTCGAGCTCCCAGCTACAGGCTCGACTCGGATGCAGCTCCATGCTGGTATACGAATTGGATGAAAGAAAGATCCCGTTTTCCTGCGTCGTCCGTTGCATCGATGAAAGTGTGGTTACCTAGGACTTCCCTTTACTTGAAGTTCAGAATCGCTGGCTTGAATGGCTTGTGATTGTTTGCTTCTCTGGTATTACTTCCACTGCTTGAACTAAGCTGGCTGACTAAGAGAGTGCGGAGAAATGATCCGTCGATCTCTCCTTCTCCGCCACTCTCTAGCATTCTTCAAGCCCACCCGCCACCCACCACCCACAGAGTCTTGGTACTTATTCGGATTCCACGATAGTGGCCATCCGAATCCCTCACTCACAGAGAGCCGAGAACTTCCGTTCTCGATCCGATAAGGCCCGGTCGAGCAGTTAAGGACAAGCCGCTTGCTGACATAGCGGCGCTCCGGGCCGACTCAGAAGGTCCCGCTCGCATCAGCCTCTTTCTTTTTCTATTGAACCTCGGCCCTCTTTCCTAAAAGAACATGCTCCCGCGGTATGCCGTGTACATGTACAGTACTTCCGCGACGTGCGTGAAACCTGGCGCCTAAAATTGCCTACAAAGGTGAGGCCCGCTCCCATCAACAACCAGCTGCTTCATGGGCGACTCTCTCCTAGATGACTCTTGGCCGTTGGCGCTCGTAAAGGGCGTAACGATGTCCATACTCCAGAATCCTCTCCGAACTCACGCGGAGGCTACCGGCGAGGAGGTTTTTGTCATCCCAGCCCACTGGCACCTGTATCAGGACGAAGAACACACCGTATTAAAGGGCAGAATTAAGCTCACGCAGGACGGCGTGACTAGAATTATCACCCCAGCAGACGGTCCGGTCCTCACCCGCGCTGGAGTGGTGCATAGTTTCGAGAGTTTTCTCGGCGAGGAGTTGAGTCTGGACGAGATTGCCAAGCCCTCCCGCGCGGCATTGAACATGGAGGGGGCCACGGGGCATTCCACCGAGACTGTCTGTCCATTTCCTTTCAACTCAACTTGTCAAGGCGTGCTGAGATATCGTTTAGAATGAACAGAAGATTCTTTTTTTCCGTAACCTGTGTGCGCCTGGCGTCGCGCAATCATTGCTGCGTACAATGCAAGTGTTCTACTACGGTGATATGTACCCAGCGTTTCCTTTCAAAATTCGGTCACTTGAATGGCTTGTCAGTCGTTTCCTGCTCTGTTATATACTTCCCAATAACCACATTCGATTTTTCTGCAGTTCGTCGTGGTGGTGGGAGGTTGGATCGCTCCTTTACTCGGTTATAAATTAGGCGACAGCAGACTTCGGATGGACCCTAGTCGGTTCCCCCCAAGCAAGAAGGATTAGCGAAATTCTGTCGTCGAGAGCGCCCAATTTTGTTTCGATATTTACGATCACCGGTTTGCACGCAAAGTCAACTTAGCCGAGGGTCGGGGTAACTGCCGCAAGTCTGATGCAGCTCCTGGGGCGTCCCGAAAACATGCTACTTAGATCTTTGTCCAGGACCTCGTCCTTGTCGTGAGTCTGACTGATCGCACAGATACCAAGAGGAAACGGAACATCGCTTTTCAAGAGTGGGCTAGCGCGGTCAATACGACCTGTCCTTCGTACCGGCACGGAAACATATAGGCCTTTAATTTCTTCCAGACACGAAGATGCGATCGAGCCAGGCAATAAGTACCTCGTTGAACTCAGTGGTATTCAGACCCAATTAGTTAGCCCTGTCCAGGGTATTTCTCCGAGCATGTATGAGCTCGTGAGGCCTTTCCGCGAGTGTGGAGGAGATTACTGGACGCTCCATCGAGACTGTTCGTGCGGTTCCCTTCGGTTTTTTACTGTGGTTGAGCTCGAGCTCCCAGCTACAGGCTCCATGCTGATTATACGAGCAACCTGTGTGCGCAGGCGTCGTCCGTTGCGTCGATGAAAGTGTGGCATACTTGAAGTTCAGAAGCGCTGGCTTCCAGTGTCGACTCGAGAATGGCTTGTGATTGTTTGCTCCTCTGGTGTTAAGTACTTCCCGGATAGTCTTGTTAACCAGACATAATATCGGCGACCGAGAAGACAATCGTTCTCGGTGACCTACATAAACTTCCCGGTATGTATGTACTGTAGATTTCTCAAGTTCGGCCAAAGGATGTCGGCGAGTTGGCGGCGACTCGATTCCCTGGTTGCCGGCATGGAATCACGGAACAACGGAACACCCGCTCACCAGCGCTGATCTTCAAATACTCTCTAATAAATAGGAGATTAATATTGCCGCACCTTGCACCCAAACACAATGGGCGACCCTCTGCGTGATGATTCCTACCTCATAGGCAAAGGCCTCACGATGTCTGTCCTCCAAAATCCCCTCCGGACGCACTTGGAGGTGACAGGGGAGGAGGTTTTCATCGCCCCACCGCACTGGCATCTATATCACGAGGAAGAGCTCACCGTCGTGAAGGGCAGGGTCAAACTCACGCAGGACGGCATAACTAGAATCCTCACCCCCGCAGACGGCGCGGTCAGCGTGCCTCCTGGAGTGGTGCATAATCTTGAAAGCTTTCCGGGGGAGGAATTAAGCCTGGATGAGATAGCAAAGCCTTCCGGCGAAACTGTGCGTATTGTTTCCACTGCTCAAACAAGTCTCGATTCTGATATATTACATCCGTTTAGACTGAACAAAAAATCATATTTTTCCGCAACATGTTTGCGCCGGGAGTGCTGCAAAACCTTTTCAGCACTATGCAGGTGTTTTACTTTGGCGATGGTTATCCGGTATTTCCCCTGGGTGTTCGACGAATTGAATGGGCTGTGAGTTTCGTTTTCTACTTCCCTGTCTTTGTTCAATTTATTTGCAGTTCGTGGTAGTGGTCGGAGGTTGGCTTGCTCCGTTACTTGGATATCAGTTGCCGGACAAGAGACTTCGACTCGACCTCAACCGGTTTCCTCCAAGCAAAAAAGATTGAAGAGTCCAAATGCTCCTGGAGAAACGAACGGGAGAGTCTGATCAATACACCACACATGTCAGCAATTGGAGGGGGAAGTCAAAACACATTTTGTAGTTTGGAGGGCGATCGGGGACCCTGGGCAGACACATCCGACGTTATCGTTTTCAAAGCATAGCAGGAAGCTTCAGGGATGTTTTGTGAAAGTTCGACTCCGTCATGATCGTGAGTATCTATCTGCATGGTCGCGAAGAATGTAGCGCGGAAACGTCTCATCTTTTCTTGGATCCTCCGTGTTCAATCGATATTCCGCATCTAAACGCGCGAACACTGCGTCGGTCATAAGAGCCTTGTCAAATGCCACGAGAGCAGTCAGACCAGGGCTAAACAAAGGGGGGAGCTTGAAGCTTAAAGATTAGATGGGACGGCGGAGCGGGGTGGCAGACAGGCAGAATCATAGGATCAAGGGGTGAATGACATGAGAGATTTCAAAGTTTGTCGTCGGTCAGGAAGGAAGGAAGTAGAGAGCGGAGATAGCTTTGTCCCGAGACCACAGTAGTTTTGCTGGTAGAAACTTGCGGCGGCCTACTTGGACCGAATAGCCAGCCCTCGGGCAACCCTCGGGGAAGTATACTATACAGCATCAAAGTGATGATGTTTGATTTGCGGAGAGAAAAAGAGAAGTGTACGACATGATGAACGTTGGGTCTAAAACGGGGCAGGCCATGCGAAAAGAAGGGCTGGAGAGTGTCAACAGCCGTGGACTCTCCCTCGTACGATTAGAGACAGTGTTGAGAGCTTGAGCGCGAGCGCAAGCACTAGCAGCGGCGTTGAGTGAAAGGTTGGAATTTGACATGGCGAGTCACGGCCCGGCTGACTGTTTGCCCTTGTTTTCCAGGATCGACCCTGCACGCTCGGAAACACACTCTTTTTAACCGTATATCCCTATAATCCCTAATTGCTGTATGGTGGATGTAGCGGATCGCACCATGGATGCTGCAGACCTTGCTCGTTGGACGCGCTTTGCCGCGAAAGGCGGAATCGGCAAATGTACAGCTATAGGCGACTGTGTAGCAGAGGCAGCAGAGGATCTCATGTTTCTTACGGTCCGTCTTGGTTTTCTCTTTCATATTTCAAGTTCTCATTAACGTGTTGGCCGTTAGAACGACGAGATTGTGGTTTTGATGCAATTGCCCGAGGAGAACTTGTTTTTGGTGCGTATAGTTCAATACCGTTTCGTTACATGAGGCGCAGAGGCACGAACGGCCGATATGCTTGAAGCAGTTCGCGACAGAAACGTCGCCTTTGACTTGCGTCTCGGACGGCCCCTGTTGCTCATCCGTCTCGAGTTCCCTGGCCAAACTCTTCCGGTTCGTTGCAAAGGCCAGTAATTGACATCTGTGTTTATCCTCTAGGGATACTGTGAAGGCATAGTGGGCCGCTTCCACGCTAATGATGTGCATTTCCATTCCAAACTCAAGAAACCCGTAATGACCAAACGATCTTCCGTCTCCGCCGCCTCAGTTTCCGGAAACCGCACTCCCACGCCCTCTACGCTCCAGAGCACTAGCCCGTCGGTTGGCCAGAGCCCTAGCTCAATATCTGGCTTGAACTACCCAAATTCCCCGAGCCCCCAACCCCATTCACAATTACGATATCAGCCACCACCAAGTTCGCCGAGCCCGTCGACCTCCCGGGATCGTGTGCCCCGTAGCACCAGCTTTTCGTCGACCACGGTGTCCAACGGATCGACATCAACGTCGACATCCCTGTCCTCTTCTCTTTCCTCCGTCGTTCCCGATACGCCGCCTGCAACGGCGTATTCGTCCCCGGAGCCAATTCGCCCGAAGCCTCTTGGCGCGTCGACGTCGACTGCTTCCATGGACACAAATGTCAGTGGTCGCAGTAGCATGTACTTGGCTTCTGCGGCGAACGAGCTCGATCGAGAGGCCGGCGATGGATCAAACAGTCCCGGACGAAACCGAAGATCAGAGACGACGACGGTGGAGATGTGGCCATCCTCTTCCCCTTCCTCCGCTATCGCTCGGAAGCCTCTCAATGGCTCTCGGTTAGCTCTTACCATACAGCCGCCGGAGGACAGCGAGGAGAGTAGTGACGAGCCGATGAACCCTATACATCACCGCCACGGCAGCAGTGATAGTGAAGGGTATGACCCTGAAGAGGGCGGCTGGGCAAGAACATTACCGCTCCAAGTCGTAAAAATCAAATCCCCGAATTCGGCCCCTCCTTCGCCGTATCAGCCATTCGCCTCTTCTCCCCGCCCTCAACCCGACACCGAATCCACTCAATCTGAATCTCGGAACTCGCGTTCCGAGTCAATGACCTCTCATCAAACGGATTCAGACTCGGATTACAACCCCACGGATCCTGAAGACCATGATGAAAACGACGAGACAACGAGGTTTTCGCTGCCTTCTGAACGGAGGAGTGCTTCACCACCTTCAATCGCCAATCATCACCAGACGCCGTCAGTTTCAAGTTCCTCGGCGTCCGAAGCCTCTTCCCGTGTTCGCTCGTCCGCCTCCCATTCCCTAATGCACGAAGAAAGCACCCGGCTATCCATAGCAGCGCCTTCCTTCCAGGGCTCGGAAGATGGAGAGGTTGGTATTGGGCTTTCGTTGTTGCAGGGTATGCTGGGAGGCGGTGATGCATCGGACTCGGAGGAAGATGAGCCAAAGCCAACACCTCCACCGGTGCCGGCGGAAGCTGCGTCAGAACCAGAGGATTCAGCTGCCCCTTTCCGCGGGACGCCAGGTCCCGCAGAACATGGGTACGACTCGGACGGCGCCTCGGATATCTACGACAATTATTACCGATTCTCGAAGTTCTCCACAAACCAGCGAGGCTCCTCCTCGACGTTTGCGTCCACGTCTGGCCCGCCGCCCAAGATGCCGTCGCGACTTTCTCAGAGTTCTCAGCATGCGGTGGCCGGCCCTAGTTCAACGGCTGTCCCACCCGTTCCCGTGGACTCGCATCCCGAGGACCGGCAGCCTGAAGACGAGAGCGATCGAAGCCAGAAAACGCGCTCAGTCGATTCGGACGCGTCGGTGTACACGCAGGCTTCCAAGGTTTCTTCGGTCGATTCTTCACGGCTGTCAGCTCAGCCACAGCAGCCCGATCCGTCACTGTTGTCAGCCCAGCCAGTTCTCAATCCTTTGCAGAGTCGCCGACCAGCACCGTTGCAATTGACCGGCCTCAACGGAGAGCCACCGCCCCCCACACCCCTTTTGCATACACGATGGGGAAGCCCTATCAGTTCCGCCTCGCCACCCTCCTCCTCCGCTGCCGCCCAATCCAGTTTTGACGGGACACCACCTCCGTCGGCTTCGAGCGGAAGCCTCAGTCCAGGAGGTGCTGCCAGTCTTTTGAGGCAGCGGATAGAGCTCGACCGTGGCAGTCCCAGTGGTACTTATACCACTTTGGAGGTTGATCGAGACGATGAAGATGAAGAGGGCGAGGGCGGAGGGCTGGGCAACAGGATTGTAATCGAGGACGACGAGGAGCCTCCAGCGCCTTCAATAACTGATGACCCTCGCTCAGAGTCGCCTGAATCCGAATCTTACGCCGAGGTTGAGGATGAGGATGAGGATGACCCCGCGAGCAAAAGGCCCGGACTCGACACCCTCACTCCTTTGGTCATAAACGATTCCCTCTCCCCTCCACCAAATTCCACCGCACCCACATCCGCGTCTGCATCTCCGCAGTCACCATTATCCACCGCAACAACAACTCCGCTCTCACCTTCATCCCCTCCTGACCTTGCGCCTCCACCGGCACAAGCCGCCCCACAACATCAACACCAGCCGCGACCCTCGTTGTCGGAGCTTCGTGGTTATGTAGGGAACGACTCATCGTCCGCCGACAACTCTCGGGATGCGCCTGTTCAGCGAACTAGCATGTTCCTTCCGCATCCCAATGCGCCGAAGCCTCCACCCCCAACGGGCGCCGCCGAGGGTCCAATGTATATACGCGCACCGCCGCCGCCTTCCCAAAAGCGAGCGGACGACGTTGCGAACGTCATGAGGATGTCAATCGGACGGTCGACAGTAACGCGCGTCATGCCGACGATATACGGACGCACGGACGCCGATTTGAATAGCTCAACTGGCCCGGTCAGGATGGTGTTCAGTATCGACCCACTGCCACCACTTTCCGCCCCCCTTCCCAGCCAGATTCCGTTCAGGAATGGGCAGGCACCGCCCGTACCTGTGCCGATTCAAAGGAGGATGACCAATGAGGACCGGAGCCAACCTGGCTCCCCGACGCCTTCCCCGAGAAGTGCTGGGACTCCGGGACGGTCAAATCCCCCTTCTGCGGCTTCAAGTCCAGTTTCGGCTCTCCCGAGCAAAAGCTCGCCCCTTGCCGAGAAGCCTGCTGACCAAAGACCGATCCCACGACCTAATTTCTTCCCAAAGGCGGGTACAAGTCGACCTAGGTCACGCAGCTTTAGCGGGTTCAACACAATTACCGAAAGCTCCAAGGGCGCCAAGGGCATTGAGGACAGGTGAGGATGACTTTCGCAGCATGTCAACAATATCTAACACTTTTTCTAGAAAAAGCCGCGAAGAAGGCTCCGCGCCAGCCACCAAAGAGCCTATTCACAAAATGCAGCGTTCCATGTCCGCAGTGCCGGCTTCATCGTCCCCTCTAGCATCACTTCCATCCTCCTCATCCCCCTCTTCGTCGCCTCCATCATTGGGCAAGCATTCATCGAGAAGTTCCCTCCGTCCCTCTCCCCTCTCTCTGCCCCAGAACAACAGCGTCCTTGGCGCGCGACCTGGTATGCCACGTTCTCCTACCAGCCCGCTCGCCAGTTCCCCCGTGACCACTACCTCCAACCCCAATCCCCTCTCAAGACCTCTCCATCAACTGCGTCAGATGACTTCCCGGTCCACGTTGAATAATGAGCCAGGATCACAATCGAATCGTCCGCCTCTTTCGCGGAGCGCAAATTCGGCGGAACCTCCCGCATCGTCGTCGCCAGTTCACACCCGGAACGAGTCTCTCCGGTCGTTCACGCAGCAAGAACGACCCTCAATGGACAGTGATTCTATCCGTGTCGTCTCGCCCACTCCGGGAGGTCGCGAATCCTTACGCCAGAAACTTTCGTTGCCCAATTTACGACGGAATCAGAGTCGACAAAGTCTCGGCTCCGGCTCGGGATCGGGAGACAATGAGACTGTTCAGGTTCAGGATATGGACTTTGAGCTGGTTCGTCCCAATCTCGCGCAGTTTCAGCAGGCGTCTGGGCGGAGTAGCGAGGACTCGTCGTTGGGTGGGCGCGAGGTCTCCTCCTTTGACGGTCGTCCCTCGAATGTCGCGGATGCTTCCCGGCGGACGGACAGCCCTGCGATGTCGATAACGTCGAACCAGGGGCCTTCATCGGCGTCTGACTCTTCCATGGACGCGCATCGGCAACGGGAGTTGAAGTGGGTTTCCCTAATGGGCGCTGTTCCTCCTGCGCAGGCGAGGAAGAACAAGAAGGTGAAGAAGCTATTGATGGACGGGAGCGTCCCCTCGTCTGTCCGCTTTCTCGTTTGGTCGTACCTTACGGACGGGAAGGCAAAGGCGATTCCCGGAGTCTACGCGCAACTTGGGAAACGTCCGCGCGGACCCGCATTGGCTGAGGTTGACCGGGACATTCAGAGGAGCTCTCCAGACCACCCACAGATGCAGAGCAATCGAGCCTCGCTGTTGTCCGTACTGCATGCGTATTTGTCGATGGTGCCAGACATCGAGTATTCCCTTGGTCGGTCCTCATCATCCGATTTCTTCTTCGTGAACTAATCCTTTTTAGGGTTGACTCTCATTTCTGGCCACCTGTTAGCTCTTTCCCCTGAGGAAGACGCGTTCTGGATATTTGTTTCGATCATGGATTCGTATCTTAGGCCCTATTTTTCGTCCAATACCACGCAAATAGAGGTCGATGCGGCGTTATTCAGTCGTGCTCTTGAAGCCAACGACGCTCACGTTGCAAAGAAGGTTCTCCTCGATATGAGTGTAAACCCCGTCGAGTTATGCCGCCCATGGTAAGTTGATTGGAAGGACACCAGCGTCGGGGCTAATTCGTTATGGGCAGGTTCTCGACCTTGTTTGTAGACGCTCTTCCCCTCGATTACCTGAACAGGGTTTGGGATCTCTTCCTTCTGGAAGGTATGCCGGCCGTTGGGATGATCGACTCGCTTCTGACGCAAATTTTAGGCATTCCATTCCTCTTCCGAGTGGGCCTCGCTTTGTTCCATTGCTGTCGCCGACAAGTGCTCGAGGCGATCAACCAGGACTCGCTCTTCGACGTGCTCAACCACCCCTCACCCAATTGGCTCCCCCCATCTCCCGATGCTTTCATAGCTCTTGCATATTCAGTCAAAGTCAAGGACGACGACGTCCGCAAGCAGCGCATCAAAATGGAGGCGCAGATCAAACGCCAGACGCAGACCCCGCGCGCGAATCCTGCTGCCTCCCGAACGCTCTCTGGCCCCCGCATTTAGGCCTATTATGCTTTGTAACGCGCCCCTATATATACAACCATATTGACACCGTTTATAGTTTAGACATTCTCCGTTAGTTAGACCACCACCGTACATGCATTTGCTACCCAAACCTGCACTCTCCATTGTCCCTCACGCTTCGCACTACACTGTATTATGTTTTTATAAAACATTTAACCCTTGGATTCAACTACAACGCGACTCTAAATGCGACTCTAAATGATTATTCCGATTCGGTGCCCACTGGTGCTTTTGCCCAGTCGCCTGCTTCGAGGGCTTCCTTTTCAGCTGCTCCGATCGCCTCTCCCACTTCACCCTCTTCAGCAAGATTCATTGGCAGGAATTCACGACCGAGCATTCGACCAACTCGGGTCACCAAACCCGGGATCTCCCCGTGAACGTCAATCTCCCTGCCTTTCACGCCCTCGACCGACCCCGCACGCACATCCGCCAAACCACACGCAACGACCTGGTTAAACCAAGGAATAGGCTCTCGAGTGATATTTATTGCAAAGCCGTGCGTCGTCAACCGGTGGCGGACCTGGATGCCAATGCTCGCGATTTTCGTGTTCGCGTCGAGGAAAACGCCGGTGTGGTCCGAGGTCGCGTGCTTGATACCATGCGCCTCCAACAAGTGCAGCTCGAGCGCTTTTTGGACGTGACAGACGTAGTCTCGGACACGTCCCGGCGGGGACGTGCGGGAAAGGTCGATGAGTGGGTAGCCGACGATTTGGCCGGGTCCGTGGAAGGTCAGTTCGCCGCCGCGGGCAGTTGTGACGAAGTCCGCGCCGATATTTGTGAGACGAGCGCGTTCATCCTGTACCGACTCTTCCGATTGTCGACGTCCAGCTGTGTACACAGGACGATGCTGAAGGAGAAGGAGGAGATCTTTATGGGACGAGGTAGCACGCTGCTTCAGCTGCAGCTGGTGTATCCTTTCTTGCAGTGCTAGGGTTTGGACATAAGGCAAGGGCGTTCGGAAGTAATGGTACAGAGCAGGAAGGGTCATTCAAGTTCTAGCCTCGCAGTTTGACGGCCGAATAGGATTGATGGGCGGCAGACCGACGGCATTGGGCCGAGATTCGGGCCGAGGTGCTTCACCGTTCAAAGAACGCTGCGGTACGAATTAGTCTTCAAACCCCGCAGGGAGATCCCTAATCGTTTTGTGAACCAACCAATGTCCCAGCAATACCAGCGCTTGCTATTTGTGTTCTTTGTTGTCCACGCATTCCGTATAAATAATAGAAATAGGATAAATCATTTTTTACCCATAGTAATTCTATCACCCAACGAAAGCGCAATGCCCTGCGTTTTGCTGCGAATCCGAACATGCCCCGTTATCGTCCCAGCCGCTGTACGCTCTACGCTCAGATTTGCCAACGCATCTTCACCTAGAAAAGTAGCGGAGCGAGAATAAATATAATTACATTCGATAAAGCAGGAGAAAGACGAACCAAACAGACTCCTGGCGTACATGTTGGCGGAGAGGAAGTCGCAATCGCCGGAAGTGGCACCCTCGGGCGTCAGGCACGACATGTTGGTCGCCTTCATGACATGGGCGAGATACTCGCGAGGATCCCTGCGTATTTAGTGTCAATTTAAAACCTTCCCGAGCGTAGCGGTAATACATACGACATCTGGTTATCCACGTTGACCCGGTTCTCCCACTCGAACTCGGTCCACATGCTGCGGAACTACAAATATTTTTAGTGAGTGTTTTCAATCAAACAAAGATCAAGTACCTGAGCCTCATTACAATACGCCGGCTTGATGTAGTCCATGATATCAATGTGGATATCATTGAGGATAACACAAGCCTCAGACATGCTGGGACCCTCCCACAGAATGGAGCCAAAGATGACCCCGGTTTCCGTCGACGACACCTAGAAGACGGTTCATCGCTGATTATTTAAGGCGCGCAACGAAACACAAACCTTGATAGTCGCCTTGATGCTCTGGAACCCATGTGGTGCGAGTGTATACACCGATGGCCGTTCGACGATCTTGAGGTCTCCCAATGTAGCAAAGTCCAAACAAAGATTTTGCATCGTGTTTGGTGTTTGGTTGACCAGAAGAACATCTGCGCGCCAATTTTTTTTCAAGCTAAAGGGCAGAGCAGATACGAGATACTCACCAAGCTGGATATCGAAGCCGTGCATCTTAACGTAGGCTTCTGCGTAAATAGGATCGGAGAAACCTGGCAACAAGTCAATCAACGGCGCAGAGCAACAAGACCACATAAAACTTACCGGTGAGTTGAGAGATGCGGCTGAGGTTCGAGATGAAGTCCTCGTGAACATCTCCAGCAGTGGCACGTCCGACATCCTCGTCGTACTAGGGTGAGGTTAGCGCGAATGATTTTCCCAAAAAAGGCGGTAAATACGTCAATCGCCTCGTCGGCCGCCTTTTTCGAGAACTGCCTAAAGGATAAAAGGTCGTCCACCTGCACAGCCGTGACCTTCGTCGTCTCCGCCGCGATCTTCTCGGTGGCGCGTTTCTACAAATCCCATCAGTATTTAGTTTTATAGCTGGGAATCGAATAAGGGGAGCACTGACCTCCTGCGCTCCAAGCATGCGCGAAAACGCCGTCTTGCCATCCGCCAAAAATATCTCCTCGACAGCGCTCTCAGTCTCCAGCTCGCTCAGCGTCTTGATGCAGTTCATGATCCGCTCAGTCGAATCCTCGTCAATCTGAGCTGTGACGAATTTGGACTGCCCGACGCGGATGACGGAGGTCATTATTAGCATGCACTGAAACGATCAGGAATATCTGAAGGCCAAAATGAAAGATAAAAAATACCTCTGCGCGGAGCAGGTTGCAGGCAGCCTTGTCGTTCGCCTTTTGATCAAATCGGAGCACCAGCTTCGTGAGAGTGGAGGCGAGCACGGTGCCAGTGAAGAAGTCGCCACCAAGGAGTAACGCTGGAAAATATCGTGAGTTGTGGAGCACAATAAAACAATGATAATAAACCCACTCCTCAACGGAGGCTTGGATGCCGCTCTCACAGCCTCAAGGCGCGCCGTAGTCGTGCTCGAATACGCCGTCTCAGTAGCGTACGTCCCATCCGCAAGGACCTTCGGCTTTCCCCCGCCGATTTCCACTTTCGGACTCGTCGGCTCCTCCTCTCCAGCAGCTACATCATCCAGCAGCTTCTGCTCCGATGCCAAGATCGGAATCTCGCCGAGCACCTTGCGGATCTCCTGCATCGCGGCCTGGATGTCGGGAACGGTTTCGATGTACTCGCCGAGGATCCACAGCACACCACGGAAGACTTTGCCGGATTTAATTTCGTTCATTTTCTCGATGAGCCGCGAGGTGACGTTTGAGCGAAGGTGCGGGAATTTCTCGACGACCTCGCTGCGGTGGTACATTAGTTCTGTGGGAATGACAACGATGGAGGGGGAGGAAGACTAACCGAACAAAGGACACGACATCTAATGCGGACGGGTTGTTTGAATCACCGAGGAAGTCCATGAGGGCGTGCACAACACTGGCTGCGACTTCCGAGAATTTAATGGCCGTGACGTGGATGGATTGAATGAGGAGTTGTCGGTATTCCGGCGCCTAGGAAGAAGAAAAACCTATCAGGGCTGAGTCATTACGCAGTAAAATATTCCTACCTTCTCAAACTCAGTCTCCTGGGTTTTCTGGAGCTGCTTCTTCAGGAACAACACAACCTCTTCGACGTTCCGACTCGAAGTCATGCTCAAGACAATGCTGATGGCCTTGCGGCGCACATCCATGTCGGCGCTAGAACATGGATTCAACGGACGCGTCAAGCCAGGAAATAAATTCAAACCTTGACAGCACTTGAAGCACGTCCATGACAAGCCCGTCGAGGACATGGCCATGCCGTGAGCGCAGACTATCTAGCCGGTCGAGAACAATAATTTTGGCGTTGTTATCGGACTCTTTGGCAACGAGGGTAATAAGACACGAGGCGGCGGCTACGCGTCAAGATATCAGGACAGTTCAATCGTGCGACGACAAAAAGGCGGACCTTTGATGGCGGCGGGGTTTTGCGTGAGAGTTGTGAGGGTGGTTGCTGCTTCGTATTTGACGGCGTTCGAGGAGACAGTCAATAATTCGAACATAACCCGAATGTACCGTGCCTTTCAGGGTTTAGAAACCGCAAATCAGAAGATATTCATGAACACTCACCCGATGCGCAGAATCTTCCTTGCAATCCAACCTAATGACTTCTATAATGCTCATCTGCAGCGCCTCATCCAGCACAGGAATCGAGTCGTATATGCTGAGAATATACTCGACCGCCTTGGGCATCGAGCAGTGCGCGAGGAACACGAAGGCATTGCGTTTGCACGTCGAATCAGACTCCGCAGCGAGGAACGTCGACATGAGCTCGGGTGCATCGGGGATGAGATGCTCGAATTCGCGGTAGATGGCGTATACTGCAAACACGGCGTTTTTGCGGACATAGCCGTGTCGGTGCTCGAGACAAGAACGGCAAGTTGGGATAAGAGGTTCAAGCAGCTCGGCGTCTTTGGCAATCTTTTGAAGGAATCGCAGGGTCGCGCCACGGATGTATTCATTGGGGTGTTGCTGTTCCGTGCGTCAGTGAGAGCGGTACAGTGAATGCTTAGACCAAAGCGTACCAGGTCATTTCGGATCGCATTGCTAGATTGCAAATTCAGTACGCGAACCAGAGCAAGACAGAAGGAGCACGAACACCACCAAGATCATCTCCTGCTTCAATTTGCCATTCTCGTCGTATTTTGGGCACACCTCCCAATAAAAGTGCAGCAGCTTTTTGAGTTGTTTATTCCGAGACGGCAAGACAAATTGGATAATTGGCATCATGAGGGTTGGCTAGAAGGCACGAAGGGCGCATAAGCGTCCGAGTAAGCCTCCAAACCGCGCTGGGACAGACCTGAGGGTTGCCATTGATAGTGGAGACGATAATTTTGCGTAACGTGTCAATTTTAACGTCGTCGGAGCCCTTCTCCAAGGCCTGGCGCAGCTCTGCGACCGAGGGATACTCTGCAGGTGACTCCTGGACGATGGTGTAACATGAGGAGTCGGAAGAAGCCATGGTGGCCAGCCAGAAGGAACGCAAACGGCAATAGACGCGACGTGTCCTAACAACTAACAACTACAAATATTTGAGTTCTACTCCTTTCTCCCAACTGATTCGACCGCGAAAGCAAGTCCCAACGCCTCAGGCAGCGTCTTCTCGCATGGACCCAGGAACAAAAAATCGGCCTCTGTGTCTCCCGCGCTCCGCTCCAGGTTGAAAACAGCTACTTTTCCGCCATGCTCTTGAACCATCTCTGCATATTGTGCTGCGGGGTACACCTATCGACATTTCAACCCTCTGGAAGTTATATCACATCCAAGTAAACTCACAGTCGAACTGGTTCCGACCACCAAACACAAGTCGGCAGCTTTAACCAACTTGGCGATCGTGTCCAGTTCTTTCGGCTGCTCTCCAAACCACACCACACCCGGGCGGGCCAGTGCCTTACATTTGCTGCATCGAGGCAGGTCCGCCACGGGTATGTCTAAATCCAGGGAACCGGCCGCGACAGCATCCTCTGTGCCAGCCAGAGCGGGGCATATCGGCGAGGAGGTGTTGTACTCGACGCGTTTGCACCATTTCGAGGTGCATTGCACGTCGAATATGCGCCCATGCATCTCCATCAATGGAGATAGGCCCTTGTTGGAATGCTTTTCCAAGACCTTATCCATTGCCTTCACACTCAGACCTGTTTGGCTATAATTCAGTGACAATGTATACTCGGTCCCGGAGGGATTACCGTCCACGTTCTGTGTGATGATTGAGAAAGTCGCGTCCGGAGCCACGCCCTTTCGCTGTGAAGGGATAGAGAGTAGCGCGAGCGCAGTATGCGCTGCGTTTGGCTCCGCTTTGCCAGCGCTACGTGGAATAAGAAGTAAAATGTCTTTCTCGGGAGAAGCAACGTACCTTTCCCTGCGATAGTGATAGAATTGCCAGACCAGGGAAGGGTTTTGAGCGAAGGCCTCGGGCGTTGCAAGCGACATAGCATCGTACTTTCGCCACATCCCACCCGCACCACGGAAGGTCGGGATGCCTGACTTCGGTTATAAGCCATTCCATGCGTCAGTTCAGTCTTTACCAGACGCCGCCGAAAGTCCAGCACCACAGACAGCGATGATGTTCTTGGAACTACGCAAGAGTTGCTGAAATTCGGCCATGTTCGTGCTCTGTGTTTGGGCTCCAGACATATTCTGTGTAGGGGTGAAAGCGAAAGTTAGAGAAGGTAAGCAAGGTTCCAAGCGCCCGCAGACGCGGAACTCTCGAAGAGTCAAGCTTAAGCGCGCGCCGGGCCGGCGGAATAAAGATAAGGGCCAATTTGGGGTCAATCGCTCTATTGCAGTCTATTGCTCAAATCCATTGCTAGCTCTGTGTAGTCACTACGGAAGTATCCATCTCAGAGTCCGATGGCTGCATCGCCTGTAACCTCTGCTCAATAACTTGATTTAGCAAATCCTGTGATGCACCAAAGTCAGTTCCGCCGTGATGGAGGAAAGGGTGGCTCACCATCCGCTCGACGCCTACAAACGCGCTAAACTTCTCCACTCGGGCTTCCGGAGTCAGTTCCAGGAATTCGCCGAGATCAATTTGGCAGAGTATCAAGAACGCAGCGAACCGATTCATCCCGTCCGCCGCCGCGAGGTCCTGTTCGCCCTGTGGATTCAGTAGGAATTAGCAAAAGCGCTGGAGGACGAGATAAACGACAAGAACCTCCGGAACGTCGTCATCAAGCCACGTTCGATCCCCCCATATCACACCTCGCGAGTCGTCGTTCGCCTCGGCAAAATCCCCAAAATATCGCGTGAACAGCGCCGCCTCATTCACCGTGTCCGCAAACGCATACTGCACTACACACGCGGGGCACTTCTTCCCGTACCCCTCCGCAATGCCCACGTCCCGCCGCAGCTTCCCCAGCGCCTTCAGCACGGGCGGCGAGTACGCGAACAGCTCCGACGCCGTGTTGCAGTTCGCCTTGGCCTGGTAGGAGTGCGACGCGGGGTACGCCTCGAAGACGACAAGGAGGCGCGCGTAGAGCCAGGACTGTTTGACGATGAGGAGCGCAAGATCCGCGCACGCGGAGGGCAGAACGAGCAGATTCGTATAGATGATGGCGGTGTGCGGGTCGAGGATGATGTCGACGCCGCCGAGCGAGTCGCGTTCCACGAGGTCGATGGAGCAGGAGCGGGAGCGGAGGGAGCGCAGGAGGCCCTGCTTTTGGACGAGTTCCATGGACACCATGTAGCGATGCAGCGTGTCGGGCGGAGTCCAAGTGGTTGGCAGGCGGAGCGTGTTTCGATCGTATATATGGTCTGGGATGGTGTGTGAGGGTTCTTTAAAGTGCGTAGAATTAGTATTGGCATCGGTCTGAGCACTGGTGGGTGATTCGGGATTAGGGATGGTGACCTTCTTGGCTCTCAGTTTGGCAAACTCCGCTATGCCCAGTGAACGGGTAGCGATTTCGGGAGCAGGAGGAGGGGGAGAGGGAGGTCGGTGGATTGTATAATCATTTATGACAGCGTTCGGGTGAGGCTCAAACATTCCAGCGTACGTCTCATCAGAAGGGGGCTCGTCTGGGGAAGGCCGTGTCTGGGTGGGTTGGGCCGACGGGCCTGCAAGAGATTCCTCGAAGGACAGTGCCACAAACTCCCTTGGTTCATAAGCGAATCCCATATCCAAGCTATCTTGACTTGCTGAGTGGACGGGAATGACGGTTGCGGGATGCTGTGGATCAAATTCCTCATGGCAGTCTGCGGAATCATCATAACCGGGGTCATAAGGAGGCAGATTTTCTTTGTCGCCGTCGTTGAGATAAATTTCCGTGTCGTCATAAAAGACAGGGCCATCGTGGTAATCCGGGGCATCGAATGCAATGCCAGAATCATTCAAGTATGGGTCCTGACTCAGTCTTGGACGCTTCGCAGATCTATCTTCGCCCATCAGAGGTTCCTCGGTGTCCATTGCATTGTCAGAATCCTCCGCGTCATCTTGCACTTCGTCAGGGAGTCCTGCCATTCTTCTCCGCTCCTTCCGCGATAAAATTATTTCACAGCGAGCGAGCTCCGGGTCTAGCTCCTCGGTCTCAGGATAGATGTTGCGATATCGGCGGCTCCAAGAGTCTGAGTATGCTGGGAGCTCTGAGGCTGAGATGGTCGCGGGCACCCCTTGTAGGAGAGCGGCGATTTGGTCTGGCAGACCGGAATCCATATCTAGAAGACTGGTTACTTTGATTATTTCTGAGTGTGTCGGAATCCGTGTTTTTGCCGCGATGGGTCTGAAGAGAAGTCAATATATCACCATAAAGTTATTAGGAAATGGACGGACACCCAGGAGAGTTCGACATTCAAAGACGGGATCCCCTTGGCCTTTTTGAGGAACTGGTGCGCGAGGTTTTTGGTAATTATTTGACCTTTGGCTTTCAACGGGGCCACAAAGTCGCCAAGGAAAGAAGGGAGGAACAAGGCATTGGGTGGATGCTCGTTTGGTGGAGGGAGTACAGGAACTATACCGTTGTGAGTTATCATACGAGGAATAACGGAACCCATATCTACCTTCCATGAGAAGCTGTCGCTTTTCGTCCAGTTTCTCCTTCAAAATGAGGTCCCCAGGGTCTTTCCTGTGATTTCCGTAAAGCCCGCCGACCTCGACGTCCAAATCCGGCAAGTCAACATCCATCATTGATTCGCAAGCGGAATCCGCTTGACCGAGCATGGACGCTGTGGGCTCGGGTGAAAGGCGTAATGGAGGGTTCGCAGCCGGTGGTTTTGGCAGCAGCGGCACGAGGAATGTCCCCAGACTATTGAAAGATCAGCACGCGAAGATCTGAGAGCAAGGGAACAACTTTTCCCCAGGCCCGATTGGAGGAGGCTTCTTCCTCGCCCCACCAATCCGTCTGACACGAGGAATTTGTACCACTTCTGGTGGACGAGATCGATGGTCAACGGGAATCTGTGAAGAAGGGGGAAATAACCAACCCATTTTTGCTGGTCGAGGTGGAGGGGGAGTTGTGTCTGGAGACGGCAAGAGCTGGTCGGTTTCTTGGCTCGAACTGGGACTTGGAGTCGGCGACGGCGATGATTTCAGGGTGTCTGCACAGCGATCAGAGAATCCTTTATTTCGTGGGCTGTCAACTCACGCCAACCGTCAACAACTACCATATTCCGCCTGTGCAGTTCGGGCTCGAGTTCTTCTACTTTGACCTGCGGAAGGATCACGGTGGGTAGGCTTGCGATTCCCTTTAATCCTGAAGGTGGTGGATCGCCCTCCCGAATACCACTTCTTGCTCGGCGCCTGCGAGGGAAAATGGGTATGAAAGCGGGCTCTGGTACTCGACTCGGTCTTGGAGGTGTGTCTGGACGCAATGACGGCTCGAGAAGGTACGGGTTTCTATATTCCTTGGGGCAACGTCCCAATATGGGCCGCAGGAATGAGCGGACTGCATCCTGCTCCTCGGGGCGCAAGCGCCAATTAGTACAGCTGAGAGTATATCGTCAGCAGGGTCCGCCAGGCAAGCGTTAATAAACGCACAGAACGTCGTCCTGCTTCACAGAAGGCTCCGAAATCGGTTCGACGTCGACCGGTCTGATTCCTTGAGAGGAAACGAACTCTGAGTGTGAGGGAGGAAGTGATGCACGGAATTTGGTCGGCCCTGCCTTCGGCTTTGGGGTTTCCCGCATTGCACGAGTGGTTAGGACTGGGCAGAAGGGCGGACAAATGGGGACGTAGGATTCAACTATGGATGTCGGTACAATGCAATAACTCAACACAGAGGAACGCTCACATTGAGATTCCTCGAAGGCGACGCGTTCTGACTTTGGCTTCCCAGGTTGAGGCTTTATAAGCTTCTTGATGTACTGAATGGCACCGGGGGTGGATTGAAACTTTTCTTGGAATGGTTCACAAGAGCCCAATGCATGCAGGCGCGTCAGAGTCTCGAATGGATCAGTTGGCAAGGTCAGCGAGTGAGGGTCGGCGGTTGGAATCTCCACGAAATATTGGTTCCAGAGCTGGGATTCACAGTTAGGATGTTACATGGACCTGATTCTCCAAACGTACATCGACGACGGCTCGGTTAGTTAGCTGAATGTAATCCGTCGTTATATGCGTCACGGCGTAGTTTAGTAGGAGGTGACGGATGTGAACGAGCAGAGAGTGTTCTCTTGCGGCCTCTGCATCTCCCATGTCGCTGAGCATGAAGAATAGCACGAAAATCGGGGGACCCAGAGGACCGAGTGATGTGGTAAGGATGGACTACTTCAGGGTAGAAGGTCAGAGGTTAGATCTAGCGAAGGGTCCGAGGCTACGCTTTGCATGAAGAAGGCGCGAAGCAAGGGGCGCGATTTGCCGAGTCGCGATCACATGTCGAGATGATGGCAACCCAAAGTTCGCACCCCTATCTTCACAGCACCTTTAGCTTTTCATCAGTTCAAAAGGAACTTGACCGGACACTGGTGGCATATTCTCAATGTCGAGTCAAACAGAAGACGAGTCAAAACTTTGGAAGGTCAACTCGCTTTCATAGCCTGTACTTACTTTCTATACCACACCACTAACTAGCCACCTTCTTTGCGCGCGCCCCAAAGATACCGGTCCCAACTCTCACAATATCGCTCCCCGCCTTCAGCGCCGCCTCAAAGTCGCTCGACATCCCCATGCTCAGTAACAACCGCCCCGTACCTTCCTCTCCCCATTTTTCCGCCTCGAATTCCGCGCCCAGCGCCTTCGCCAGAACGTCCCTTGTGCCCTTCAAGCATTCAAAGTCGGCATTCTCGTCGTTCTCACCGCCGACACTGAGCGAGCGCTCGAGCGCGCCGATGGTCATGAGCCCTTGGAAGCGTAGCCGGGGGCACTGGGTGATGATGTGCCGTGCCAGCTTCGTGGCCTCTGCTTGCCCCACCTCCGCGGAAGACGCGTTTAGCGGGGCGAGACCCGACTTTGACTCTTCGCCCGAGGTGTTAATCTGGATGAGGATGTTGAGGGGGGTCGTGCGGTTGGGAGGGAGTGATCTGTTCAATGCGGTTGCAGCCTTCGTCGAGGTGAGAGTTTGAATAGAGTAAAGGTTTGGGATCGCTTCGGGGAGTTGGGCAGCGTCGGAGAGAGATTGCGTGTCGACGAACCTGCAAGGGTCTTGGCTTTGTTGGACTGCAGTGTCCCGATAAAGTGCCATCGGATGTCTGAAGGGAGCTGCAAAGTGTTAGCCGCAAGATCGAACGCGATAATATTTCAACTCACTACTTTCGCCTTGTCCTCCAACTCCTGCACATAGTTCTCCCCAAAATCGCGCTGGCCATGGTCAAAGCAAGCCTTCACGTCGGACGCTGGCTTGAATTTTGAGACGGCCACTAGAGTCGTCGTAGAGGTCGCAGACGACGAAGCGACGCGCGATCGGATTTCGGTCAGCGATTCGAGAATTTCCGTACTGCGAGTCGCAAGCTCATTTGTTGTTGCGCTAGACATGGCACGATAACGAGGAAGCCTCGATCGTAATATTCGACGAAAGCTTGCCAGCGCAGTGGAAGACAGCGCAGGTGGAAGACAAGTGGAAGAGGTGCTCGGAGTCTCGGGCCGCAGCCGTTTGCTTGAATCGGCCCGACATGTAAGCCCCTATCTATCTTCCAGCTCAAGCAAAAATTCTTTAGGATAGAATCGTTCTCCATCCTTCGACTTGTAAAATATTAAGTTAATCGTACCACTCCCTCTTTGCCTCCTCCTGTGTCCACGAAAACTTTCCGCCATCCCGGTGAAGTACGATATCTACGTATTCCGATTTCTGTGTGTTGTAATACCCCAAACGTTGGAGGCTAGGGCAGAGGACGGCAAGACTGGTAATTTTCTCTTCGCCCCCTAGTTTAAGTGCGGGCCAGATGGAGGAATCGATAAGGTATTCGAGAGAACGGAATTTCGATAAAATAAGAACATAATCATCCTGCGACACGTCAACGTAGGAATGGAAAAGTTGAGGAAGACACCCACGATCGTGTAGGTCTGATCATTAGCAGTGTCATTCCGGGTCGGGATGCCAAACTGGGGAATCTCTAGATGGGTGAGCTGAGGAAGGCGTTGCGCCAAATCATTGACTGCCTCCATTCCAGAATATTTCCAGACCCGAATATCTCGCAACTGACTAGTATCAATGGCATCTAGGATCGCCAATGTCGACTCATCGAGAGACACTTGCGAAATACACACGATTGCGCGGTTCGGAACGGTCGGGTCAGACAGGATAGAACATGCGAGCGGCGGAGTGGTAATTAGACTCTTCAGGTTTGGCAAACTGCCGTGAGTGAGGCTGAGTGTATCGTGCCGAGGGTACCAACGGAGGTCCTCCACGGTGGGGTGCCGCTGCAAGAACTCGACGATAACCTGTTCGCTAGCACTGCCAGTTGGGCTGAAGTTCAAGTTCACTCTACGCAGCTGCGGAAAGTGGCAAGGCGCCAAAAGCGAGGCGTCAAGGGGAAGTCGAATGTCCAGGTTCTGCGTACATTAGGGATGGGCCATCTCCGGGCGAACAGGACGCATACGTACCTGCAAGTTTGGAGATCGCGCGAGTAACATGTCTACACCTTGAGGCCACCACCCTAATTGTCTGAGTGACAGTGTCTGCAAATCGCAAATGTGCCATAACTATAAGGCTCTTTAGAACGAGCGAGGTAAGATAGATGTCGGACACACGGGATATTCTTCGATTTCCTCTGGCACAGAGATACCGCGCTGCACGATATTATCCACCACCTTGAATTGAACAAGTGACTTGGAATCTTTAAGCACTTGGAAAACGTCGTTGTAATAGTGCGGGATGTCGATGTATGCTCCGCCTGGGGTCCAGGCCTCGATCCAGGTAAAAGAGTGCAAAAATTCCATGCTTCGCAAGGCTTTACAAATATTGGCGATAACGACATCATCTGTATCCAGTCGCGAGGCCGTGTCGGCCAAAATCAACGTTGTAGGATAACGTTGAGGCTCCGCGGATGTTTTCCAAGCAGCCTCGCAGATTGTTACGTCGCGAATGTTACGCGCCAGATCCGGTCGCTCCGCCAGGTGCGCCCAGACATCAGGGTGGCCGCTCAGGCGAAGGGTGCGGTATTCTGTGTGTCGAGGAATGACGAGTTCTTTGCATGCTGTGGATGTTGCGGCAAACGAAACTAAATCCCGACGGGATTCGATGCGACCAAGGATCAGCTCAGTGATATCGAACGGAAGGTGGGTGAGCGGGAATATTAGAGGATCGGTCATGTATGTGGGGTGAGGGCTGGGCGCAGGATAAGTCCTGGCTGCGCTCAACTGCAGCTGATCCCGAGTGATCGATCACCTCGGACCGAATTTCGCCGGGCTTCTTTGCTTCTACGATCTTCAATTCAAACATGTCCTGTTGTGTCCTGGACTCGCCAACATCTCAACTCCTTGTCAACGCTGTGAATGCACATCCCAACTGTTTGCCAACGATATGAAACCTGTAGTCAACTCTCAAGAAATAATCTCAACGTCAATCGGGGGTTTTTTTTAACCTCTCTGTCCTTCCCGAGCACCGGCACCTTAGGCTCCCTCAGCCCCTCTTCCCTCCAGCGTTTCAGCTGAAGGCTCAAGCGGAGTCCTCGGTTCTGCAGCCGATGGAAGATGATCCCCGGTCTCCACCTACAACGTTTGTGCCGTACTCCTTGGTAGCGGCCCTGGCGGGACGTGTTACTACAGGTTACTACTTATTAGAGAATGTCGACCCTTGATTCAAGGGTCAATAAGCGACCATTATGTTCGAATTAAATGCCCAGGCTCGGTCCCCCGGAATCCTCACGCTTTCTGTTCCTTCCCGCACCAGGCGACACACCCGCAAAAAATGTCTGCGGTCCCAGAAATACGTTCGACGGTCGGCGCTGTCGTCGCTGGGTGCATGGCCTCCGTTGCGTGCGTACTTTTCTAAAAGGTCTCTTTCTGTTTATTCAGTCGATGGCAGGCTCTCCGCCGTTCTGGGCTTCCAAACCTTTCTATACTTCCAAGTTCGTTGTATAATGGAGCGAGGGACATGGCCTTGACTTTTACCTCCAGATTTTCCCCGCTGACGCGGTGCGGTATAAGGCGCTGGTGGGCCGTCTTCCTTCCTTCATTTTTTGTTTTCTCACCTTTCTCTATTCTCTAGGTCGCGTGGATTTGGTGCGGCGCCGGATAAATCGCTCGCACAATTTGAGTTCAAACGACGCCACTAGGGTCCTCGATGCCACACATACCATTTTAATCTGCACCGCTGTCTGGCAGTACGCAATCGAAAATTTTGGGAACAACGCCGTCGTCGACGTCATCTACCCGTATGCCAACCTCATGGAACATTTTTATTTCACTGATGACATGTACAGAGCACTCGCGGTAAACTCCTCCCCTCTGTTGCTTTTTGTACAGGGTAAATAAATGACTTTGCAGGGCACTGTTGCAATAACCGCCCTTACGACGCTCAGTGTGAATATGTGAGTCAATTCTCCAGCTCACAGTCGCTTCTCTTCTCATGTTTGAGGGCCTTCTCCAGTTTCTACGGATGGCGTATACACAAGAGTGCGTCTGCTGACCAAACTTCTGAGCCATTCTTAGTCTCTAAGCCTCTCTTCCCGTTGACAGTGAGCAAACAAAACTGGTGGCTCACCATCCCCATTGTGCGTTGCTTTCATTTCATATCGAATTGTCCTCAACCAGGTTTGCGTAGACTCTTTTATGTATTGCACGCGTGGGTGAGCATTCAAAAAATGCCTGCATTTGTAACCATCTTCTAATAACGCCAAGGGCTTGCATTCGGTAACTGTTCTTATATGATTTCAACGCCTTGACAACGATGTTGACAATATTTGCCGCAGTCTCAACTGTGGAATTGTCCGTGTCTTTCGCTTGTTTCTCAGTGTCCTAATGCTCACGAGGAAAACGACACAGGATAATTATGAAGACATTCCCTAAATTCGCGGCTCACTTTAACGTGTGTCTCGTTTTACCTACTCCAAACTCCAACCAAAAATCCCCATAGATCTTCTTGATATGCGGAATGTCCGTCTCCGCAGGGACGGACATCATCGTGTCCGTCGCACGGTACTATTACCTGCGTGACTTCAAACAAGGATACACAGGGTATGTTCACTTCACTCTCCTTTTGCGAGTGAGTCGTCACTATCGACGGCAACAGGACGCAAGAAGTCGTCGACGCTGTAGTGATATTCACAATTAACGACGGATGCCTTACTTGTGCGTCTCTTCCTATTTATTTTTTTGGCTCCCTGATCATTTACCTCTGTGCCTGCAGGCGCCGTTGTCATCGCCGCCATCGCATGTGTACGATCATTCAACATTGTTAGTTTGGTTTAACACTCCTCTTCAACTTTACAGCTCTTGAAAATGCCGCACAATTTTATCTGGCTCGGCATATACTTTACTATCGCGAAATGTATGTATTGCCCTTCTTCTTTGTTGCTTCCTGAACCTCACTCTCGACGCAAGTGTACTCCAATTCGGTGCTCGCTACGTACGTTGCACAGTAGCATTTGGCCTACAGCTAATGGCCGACGGGCACAGGCTGAACCTGCGTAACTGGTACCGCCACCGTCCACATCCGATGGGCATCCCGCTCCCGCGCCCAACAGGGCCCGCGATGCAGACTGTTAGCAGCGGGGCCGCTAGCAAACACTCGGGGGAGATTTCGGTGCGTGTCGCTTCCACCACTTCATTTCCTCCTCCGTCAAGGCCACAGACTAACGCGGCCCGTAGCGCACGGAGGTTTTTGTGGACCAGCAGGTAGAGTAGTCTCACTAAACAGACTCGAATCTATAACCGACCTGATTTACAGGTTGAATACAATGTCACCGTCGATCTAGTACATCGCCACGACGACGACGACGTCAAGTCCGGGTACAGTCCAAGTCCGACCAATAGCCCGTAGGCTTCAGTTCAGCCTCCGCGCTATGGGATCCATGTTACGACACCTTTGCAGGTGATAGAGGTTCGATTTAGCTGAATATTATGTAACCATGGTTGAATTTTTGTTTGGCCATGTTTCGCTCCGGTTCAACTTGTATTCAACGGTTGGCGAAAGTACGGGTTTTCCGACCAACCATTAGATCAGAAACAAGCCTCCAAGATAGTTCGGGGAGATTGAGGCTCGGAGTTAGTGAGGGCAATTTAAAAGGTGTGCGCTGTGTATACTTCCACCCAGTCGCGTCGGATGTACTAGACATTCGAGTAAACCATTCCGCAAAGCTACCAAGAACGTTTCCAACAAGCGTAACGGCGGAGATCAATTGGCCGTTAATCATATTCAGCACACAGGAAACCTCATTCAACCGGAGATTTAGTGCCTGAGGCCTGGAAAGTGGGACTCAAAAAGGAATGCGCTGTTTGCCGTTTCCACTTCCGCGTAGGTTTTCAAGCATCCTTGATAGGGAGCGCCCCGTCGCAAATTTACCGCGCAAGACTCGGATCGAGTCGCCAGCCAGATGCGCCGACCGGAGACACCGAGTCATGGCCGCCTTGGCGGCTCAAGCGGATCGTGGGTCTCGAGGAACATCTGGCGTTATATTTGTACTTGCGCTGTCGATGCTGCGGCCCTGAGCAGAACAAAATCCCCACGGAATTCGATGTGGCAAAATCATGCCAGTTATCGAAGAGAAGAGGAGATATTAGCAGGTTACCCATGTCGGTAGGTGCTAAAGCCGTTCTGTAGGCGGCCTTAGTCTCTCGTAGATAGACCCTACAACAAATCTCGCTCGTACTTCGTGTGTTGTAAGGCGGCCGCGGGCCCCTCCAGGCAAACTTCGCAGCGCTACCTTCGGATCTTGGAAATCTACAGTTTACGGGCGGGTATGACGGACCTTTCCGAGCTATGTACTGACTGCGATTCTCCGTGGGTTCGTGAAAACCGGCCAGAAAAATAAAGTTTGAACCAGGTTCGGCATCTCGGCCCGAACTGTGACGGCATTAAGCCACCACCTCCAACTGACAACTGTTTTCGCCACGACGACTCGGTCTTGACTCGGCCCAATGGAGGGGGAACCTCAGGCTCTTGGATTACCCAAAGGAACGCTAGCTTTTCCGACAAATGAACTGAAACTCAGGTATGAATCACAAGTCAAGTCAAGAACCAGCACGACATATCTGGATTCCAGCGAATGACAGATGGTCTTCCGCTTAAACAAAAGATACTGAGGGTAACGTGTCCTTCGCTTTTGGAGAATTACCACAGCAATGCGCCAAAAATACGGAGTTTCCCCAAAGCAGCCATGCTCCTCCCACACGGAGAACCTTTGCCCAGCTCGAACTGCGGTGATATATCTCTCCGGTGTCTGTAACCCTGCCTTCAGCACGGAACTATCGCGAAATCTCGACTGCCAGATATACACTCCACACCTCATTCATCTCTATCCATGGTTGACATACCTATCGAGCTCGCTTGATTAAAGGAAAAACACGAACATAGTGGGCTTTCCACTCAAAGAAGCTGAGTCCGATAACGACGCTTTCCATGTTGCGAACACGGAACTAGATGAGATGTGTGTTCGGTAGGGCCGTCGAGGTTGGCCCCGTAGCAGCCATCGCCAGCGCATTCGCGCTGCTCTCACCATCGTGGAATTATTGACTCGTCAATTAGACTCTTCGGCGCTTCAGCTTCCGATGTTGACATTACTTCCAGATGCAAGGATGGTCATGACAGGATCTCAGCTTTTCTGTCCTTATTAGGATATCAACCCTTCATTCAAGGTCAATCTTGACACTGGACAACGTGGTGAGCGATCATTCTGCTTAAATTTAAGGTCTGGTCCTTAGGCTTTATCTTTTTGTACCCTCACCCACCAGGCGACACACATCCGCAAAGAATGTCTGCGTCCGCAGAAATACGTTCAACGATCGGCGCTGCCGTCGCGGGGTGTATGACCTCCGTCGCGTAAGTACCTCCCTCGAAGTTCCTTTTCTGTTTATTTACTTCATGCCAGTCTCTCCGCCGTGCTGGGCTTCCAAACCTTTCTATACTTCCAAGTTCGTTGTACCGTCGAGCGAGAGACATGGCATTGACATATACCTTCAGATTTTCCCCGCTGACGCGGTGCGGTATAAGGCGCTGGTGGGCCGTCTTTCTTCCTTCATTTTTTGTCTTCTCACTCTATTCTCTAGGTCGCGTGGATTTGGTGCGGTGCCGGATAAATTAGATTCGGACAATTTGAGTTCGAACCACAACACTAGGGTCCTCGACGCGGTGCATACCATCTTAATCTGCACTGCTGTCTGGCAGTACGCAATTAACAATTTCGGAAACAATGCTATCGTCACGACTATTTTCCCGTACGTACTCTCTTCATCTGAGTAGATTCCTTCATGTCATAACTCATAATATCTGCAGAGCACTGGCGGTAAGCCCTTCTCCGCTCTCGTTTTTTCCCCTGAGCGCAAACTTTGCAGGGCACTGTCGCAATAACGGCCATTACGACGCTCAGTGTGAATATGCGAGTCACTTCTCCAACTCACGGTCGCTTCTTTTCTCATGTTTGAGGGTCCTGCTTCAGTTTCTACGGATGGCGTATACACAAGAGTGCGTCCGCCAATTGAAACTTCCCTGTTCCTCCAACCTAACCCTCTCTTCCCGTTGACAGTGAGCAAGCAGAACTGGTGGCTTACGATTCCCATTGTACGTCGTTCTCTTGCTCCATACCAATTTGATCTCAGACCTGTTTTTGTATATAGATCTTGTTATGCATTGCACGCGTTGGTGAGCAGTGAAAAAATGGCTTCCTCTTTATCAAATGTTGATAATGTCAAGGGCTTGCATTTGGTGACTTTTTTTGTAATTTAACATCTTCCGACCCATATTGACGATATATTACCGCAGTCACGACTGCCGAAATGTTCGTCTTGCGGTTGTTTCTTAGTATACTGCTCACAAGGAAAACAACGCAGGATAATTCAGAAGACATTTCCTAACTTCGCAGCCAGCTTTAACGTACGTGTCTTTTTACCTTTTCAAAATCCTAGTCGAAGAAAGCACACAGATTGTCCTGACATGCGGCATGTCCGTCTCCGCAGCGACGGACATCGTTGTGTCCGCCGCGCGGTACTACTATCTGCGCAACCTTAAACGAGGGCACACCGGGTTTGTTCTCCTTCTGTTATTCTACGAAGAGAGTTTTATTGTTTTGATGGTAACAGGACACAAGAAGTTGTCGATGCTGTCGTGGTCTTCACAATCAACGACGGGTGCCTTACTTGTGCGCCCTCCCAACTTATTTGCTTCTACTTGATTTATTTACTTCTGCGGTTACAGGCTCGGTTGTTCTCGCGGCCATCGCATGCGTACGCGGTCCCTCACCACTGTCAGAGTCTAATTAAATCGTTCTAATGAAAATCACAGCTCCTCCGTATGCCAGAAAATTTCATTTGGCTCGGCATTTACTTCACCATTGCGAAATGTTCGTCTCTATCTCCCTGCGCTTTGCAAAATCTGACCCTCAACACAAGTCTACTCCAATTCGGTGCTCGCTACGTACGTTGCACAGTACTATTATTTGACTTACAGCTAATGACCGACGGCCTCAGCCTGAACCTGCGTAACTGGTACCGTCACCGTCCAAGGGCAATGGGCATCCCACTCCCGCGCCCGGTGACGCTGCAGACAGTCAGCAGTGGGGCACCGCGATCCACGGCCAAACGCTCGGCGTCGAACGAGAACCATTCGGTGCGTGTCGCTCCCGCCATTGAGTTTTCTTCCTCCACGCCGTAGACTGATTAATGCGGTCCGTAGCGCATGGAGGTCTTCGTGGATCAGCAGGTTGAGTAGTGTCTCGAAGACAAACACTATGACCGACCTGACTTATATAGGTTGAATACAACGTCACCGTCGACGATCTCATTCGTCGCCACGACGACGAGGACGCGCACTCGTTGAACAAGTGAAGTCCGGGTAGCCCGGAAGAGTTGATGGATGCCAGCTGCATAAATTATTTGCGGGTCACTGCCCTGTAATAATGTGTCAACATCACATTCAAAACGGAAGCCCAACAAACCAATAATATCCCTACCTTTCTCATTAATCTCATGTTGCCTTATCACTCAGAGTTGCATCAGTTTCCTGGTGGATATTATGTAATCATGGTTGCATTTTTGTTTGACTATGTTTGCATCCTGTTCAACATTTCTGAATCTGGCGAAAACAGGGGAACAGGGCAGGGAACTGCAACGCCCTTCAAGGAACACAAAGCAAGTTTCCAGATTTCCGCAAACCAAAGGAAATCGCCAAGATATCTGTACGGGAAACGAACAGCCTGGCTTCGCGTGGTCCGGACTCCGTTGGTCGCGTCCACTTTCGCCTCCTGCACGTATCTTTACTACTTGATCTTTGGCTTTGTTCTGTTCGCTGCCAAGCGGACATAACAGCCTGGAAGTACTCCAGCATCTCTCTTCAATACGACGGCATCGGCAAAGCCTACAACGCCATGAGAGGCCTCCCAACTATGTCGCTGGCGAAACGAGAGTGCTACAGAGCCCTCGGCGACCTCACCGATCTTAAGGTCCTCGAGCTCGCCTGCGGGACTGGACAGGACAGCATAGAACTCATCGCATTGGGAGCCAGTCATGTCACCGGCCTCGGCATATCGCCCGTAGTGATAGGCGCCGCCAAGGCAGACCTGCCGGCTCACCTGGAGGATAAAATGATATCACATAACATGTCGGTGACTGTGCCGCCCCGGATATATTCCACGCCTGCGGATTCGCCAGTCATATGAGCACATACGATGTCGTTTTCGCAGGCTATCTGCTAAACTACGCGCCCACCGCCGCAGCTTTGCACGCCATGTTCACCAATATTGCTTGAGGGTTGCGGCCTGGTGGCCGGTTTGTCGGCCTGACAGTCAATTCGCCGATAATTGCACAGGCTGGATTCGATAAACCGTTTGAGGACAATGGGGTGGGGACGATGTGGGAGGTCATCGGGGTGGTTGAGGATGGTTACAAACTCGGTGTTACCGCCAACAGAGTGCAGTTTGAGTGCTTTTGGCTTCGGCCCGATATGTATTGTGCTGCAGAGACGGCGGGGTCGCATGGATATCTATTGTGTCCGACACGAAGGCGATTCAAGACAAGGGAAAAGATTTTGGGTGGAGAACGACTAGAGGCCACCATGCGCATTGTACACCTGCGTAAAGTAGGATCTTAGAGTTTGAACGGGTCGAGGTTGCTTTTGGAAAGAACTTAGAAGAGAAAGAGGCGATCAGTCACAGCCGTCGATCATTGATCGCCCGTGACCCGAAACGGCAACTCTGCGCTTGGACCACGTCCACCATGCCCCGAACACTGCTGAACAGTGAGTCCCAGCCCGTTCACTTTTATAAGCAAGAATTTCACGCGCGCGCAGCCTACATACTAATTGTGTTCCCGGTGATGTCCGCCCTCTGTCTGAAACTGATAACCCAAAATTCGGCGGGGCTGACTCCGCACCTGCAAGGCCAATGTTCCCCTACATCTCCTGAAGAGTCGCCTTACCGGATAACATACATCGGTGGTGCGGCGGACGCGGCCATCTGCAGCTTCGTCGCGTTCTTCCACCTCGCACTGACACCCACCGCGCGGCCTTTGCTAAATTACTTTCTTGGCACATCTCTGCCCCTCCTTGCTCTCCCCGCGCTCGAAGCCCATCGCGCAAGCACGCGCGGCCCCGCCATCCTTTCTTTTCCGGTGCTCTTCGGCCTTGCAGGACAGGTTTTCACCGTCGGCGCTGTCCTCCCGCTCTACTGGCTGATCTTCATCCTTTCCGGTGCGGCAAGCACCACTCCTACCTCCTCAACGAAAATATCATCCGAGCACGCTCAAGCAACGGTCTTCTCCCTCATAATTGGCGTTGGCGTCCCCTCCGCCTGTCTTCTCTTCCTACGCGATCCTCACGTCACCGCCCTCTGGCAGCTCTTCCCGCTCTACCAGCTCATCGCGTACAGTGGGCATCTCCTTGTGCGGCCACCCCAGGCTAACAGCAGCGGGAACGGATTCGGCTGGGTGCAGGCGCTATATCTCAGCTCATTCATCGTCGGGTCTTCGACGCACCTGAGTACAATTGCAGCAGCACCCTCTGTTGCGTCCGTGTTCCTGCCTCGCACGGGCGCACCTGGCATCGGTGTGGCGCCGGAGCTGCTTGTGGTGGGTATCCGCCATGTCCTTCGTGTTGGTGAAACTTCCAAACTAACTTGTGCACATAGCTCGACGTCCTACAATGGGACTCTATCTTCGCGTTCGGCTCGACGATGTTAGCCACCTTGTGGTTCGCACATACGACGCGCCAAGCCCTGACCATTGCCCTATGGAATGTCGTAGGCACCATCATCGTTGGGCCAGGCGCGGCCATCGCTGCCGTTGCGCTTTGGCGCGAATCGTACTTGCACACCGAGGTCGTGAAAACAGAGAGCGCGAAAACAATAGAATAGACCTAGGTACTATTTCGCTTGATCCTACGCTTCGCGACCTTCGTATCCTGTTCGAACCGACTCTTCTTCCGTACGCGCCCAACCTCCTCCTCCGGCTCCTCCCTAACACGGACATTCGCTCTCGCGCGCTCAAGCACCCCCTTCTTCTTCCCTCCCCTCCTCAGCTCATCATACCCGTCCCCAGTCCCACCCCGCACCCCCACCCGATCCACACTCCGTAGCACATCTCCAAATTCATCCTCTAGCCCGCCACGGCGACGATTCCGTCCCCCGCCCCGTGCGGCCCCGAGCTCCGCACCGAGCGCCAAATCTTCCTCGTCTCTTGCACGCGCGCGCGCAGCACCCTTCCCAAGCACTACACGCCCAAAATTCTCTTCCTCGAACTCCTGCAGGCGCCGCAGATGTGCCGCGCGCGCGCTGCCCTGTCCCGCACCCTTGGTGTTCCCGAGCCCCGAGGTGGATTCGGCGTGTGGTAATAACGGGTCGGCGAGCGAGCGAAGGGCGGACGGTATCGGTGCCGCGCGTGTACGTTTGCCTTTGGTGGCGGGAAGCGCGCCAGTGTAGGGCACGGGCGCGAGCCGCGGGGGACGATAAATACCGTCGCCCTGGTCCTCCTCGTCTCCTCTCCCTCCCCGCCGCTCATAAGGGTTGTATATCTCCGCGTCGGAAACATCCGAGGCCTCCCCGTCGTTGGCCAGGTTCGCCGGGTTGGGCCTGAATGCGAGGGGGTCGTCGACCGCCCCGCCGGCGGCGTCGTTCTCGGGCGCCGTCGCGGCGCGCACGAGCTTCTCGATCTGGTAGCGCATCCGCCCTTCGAGCGCGCGGACCTTCTCGAGCACCACGCGGCCCTCAACTAGCGCATCTACTACATCGCCGCCCTCGGTCCCCCTCGCGCCCCGGGATACACTACTAAATGGTTGCGGCGGCGGCTCGCGCGAAGTATAAGTATGGCCGAGCGCACGGTGCGTCGTCAGAAGGAGGAGGGACTGTAGGTAAGAGAGAAGAAGCGGGGCCTTGAGCCCGAGAAGGGAGATGCCCTCGGCTGGGGCCAGCGCAGAGGATTCCTGTGCACGAAGAGATGCAAGCGTCGTGCGTGTAGCAGCGAGGGAGGTAGTTATGTCGTCGAGCAGGGTGCAAAATGCTGCCCTGTCGGGATTTTGGGGCGCGGTTGAATCTGGTGAAAAGCGGTCAGCATCTTTTTCTTTTGCGCGAAAACGAAAGAGAGAAAGGTCAGTTAACGGTTTTCTAGGTCGCCGCCCGGAGGCGTAGTGCGTTACATCAAGGTACACATTTATGTGGTCCTCAGAGCCCAGTGCGTTTCATCACAAGAGAAAGAGAAAGAAAAGGCAGCTCACCGAGAACGTCGACGGACATGGTGGGTGTGAAGAAGTTAGAATTGCGGAAAATTTTGGCAGAGGTTAGGTAAGCTGATGGACCAAATACGAGCAAACAAGTTACGCCTGAGATAGGGGCAGAAGTTGAGAAATATTTTGTCGGGTTGAGCAGACTGGGAGCAATTGATGAACGATAAAGAGAGTGCACTGAGTAAAAAAGTCATGTCAAAAATGCTAACTGCGGAGCAGAGCTAACTCAAGTAATGATTATTTTTTCTTCGCCGACAACACCTCCCAATCAATACACCCTTCTGCACCATACTTTTGCTCTAGCCACTCGTTCGCAAGCCGAAAGTGCCCATTGCCTAGGAATCCACGATGTGCCGACAGCGGTGAAGGGTGTGCGGAACGGAGGACGAGATGCTTTGTCTGGACAGTTCAAACGAGTTTGTGAGCGCCGTGAAGAATTGGAGGTGAAAGCACAAACCTCGTCCACCTTCAACCCCGCCAATACCTTCTGCGCTGGTAAACCCCATGCCATGAACACCACACCCCGTTCCGTCGGACGCGCTGCGACACACCGCAGTGCCGCGCTCGTGAGATCCTCCCAGCCGCGTTTTGCGTGCGACGACGCGGTGTGAGCGCGTACCGTGAGGCTCGTATTCAGGAAGAGGACACCAGCGGAGGCGAGCGGGGTGAGGTCTCTGCGTGAACGAGAAGATCAATCTACAGAAGAGAGGATGAAGGACCCGACTTGCCCACTCTTCGGCGATACAAAGTTAGGGTAGTCCGTCTGCAGCTGTTTATATATATTCCTCAGCGAGCCAGGCGGCTTCGTCGGCGGGAGGACCGAGAATGAGAGGCCTTTTCGAAAGAAAGACGCGTTAGGAGCATCAGCTCTCTTGATGTGAGTTAGAGTTACCGTGCGCCTGACCAACGTCGTGGTATGGATCCTGACCTAGGACGACGACGCGCACACTATCGAGCGGTGTGAGGCGCGACCAGGAGTAGATGTTTCCCACTGAGCATGATATTTAGCCAATTTTTTTAGGGACAGAACGAGAGCGCTCAACGCACTGGATGGATAAATTGTGTGTGCTGCGGTCTCTGCCGCGATGAATTTCTTTAACTGTGCAGCCAGTCAGTTGGTGGTGGCAGCGGTATCTTTCAAAGAAAAACGCGCACCTTAGTGAAGTACGGTTTCTGAAACTCAGCTTTAAGGGCTTCAAACCACGACGCGCCCATCGTGTCGCGCTCCAGAAACTCAAGGGTAATCGCGTCGGTCGGTGATTGCACTGGAGATTCTCTGGCGGAACAACGCGAACGTCAGGACGCGAAAACTGGAGCGCGATACACTGCGTACGACGATCCCTCCTGCTTATCTTCGCTTGCATTCTCGCCCGTGGGAATACGAGGCTCATCCACAGACACCTCGAGGTCCCCCATTGCGAGCGCGACCCTGCTCATTGTACGCATCGGGCGCAGTGGCGGCTGGGTTCCTTTCGCTTTCCCTTTCGCTGTAGATTTGGATTTCGCGGCGTCTTTAGGCATGGTCGATATCGGCCTTGTTGTAAGACGGATGAGCGGAAGATAAAGGGATCTTGTCAGCTGGCGGTGCATCTCGTTATGTTGTCGCGTATTGGTCGGAGGTGCAAAGCCCCTATCTTCTTGTATTGTGATGGAAAAATCTCTGCAACTCCATCCATCCATTGGTCAAAACGTCGGGTCATTCGAGCGATATACATGGAGACTCTCCAAATATGAATAAAATATTAAGTTTGTTCATCATATGAAACTAGTAGGCTGCTGGGCGTTTATAATCCAGCAAATCTATCACTAAATCGGGGAGGAGGAGGAGAAAAGGGTCGTGCTAAGAGCTTGGCAACGTCTTTAGTGTTCTCACGTTGCTTGCGAAGGTCGCCGTCCTTGAGTCTGACTCCGTATGCAAAGTCTACGAAGGTGTTGAGAGGGGGGAGCCAATTGGGTGAGGGGTGGTTAAGGACGTCGAAGAGCGACTCCTGGTTAATCGCCCCGAGCACTTGTCGGCGACAGCAATGGAACAAAGTGAGGCCCACTCGGAACAGGAATGGGATGCCTAAAATCTGCGTCAGAAGCGAGTTGAGGAGGAAGAAGGGTCGGCACACCATCGTAAAGGAAGAGGCCCCAGACCCTGTTTAGGTAATCGAGTGGAAGGGTATTCACAAACAAGGTCGAGAACCTACGTGTGTAGAGAGTTGATTAGCCCTGGTGGTTTGACTTCCAATCAACTTACCATGAGTGGCACAACTCCGCGAGGTTTACGCTCATATCGCGGAGAACCTTCTTTGCAACCTGAGCGTCGTTGGCTTCGAGCGCGCGACGGAATAACGCGGTATCGACATCTATTTGCGTGGTATTGGACGAGAAATAGGGCCTAAGATATGAATTCATGATTGAAACAAATATCCAGAATGCGTCTTCCTCGGGGGCAAGAGTCACCAAGTGGCCAGAAATGAGGGTTAACCCTAAAGGAGACTAGGTCAGAAAAACGAATAAGAGGCATAACGACGACCGGCCTATGGAGTACTGGATGTCTGGCACTATGGACAGATACGCATGCAATACGGACAACAAAGGCGTTTGGTTTATCCGTGGGTAATCTGAAGGTATTCTCTGTATCTCCCGCTCAACTTCAACGAAAGCAGGCGCCCGAGGACGCTTCACAAGTTGCTTGGCGTAGACTCCGGGTGTCACCATCGCCTTGGTGTCCGTAAGGTACGCCCAAACACGGAAGCGGACAGACGACGGGACGGTCCCATCCATTAACAGTTTTTTCACCTTCTTGCTCTTCCTGGCCTGTGCGGGAGGAACAGCATCCATTAACGAAACCCACTTCAACTCCTGTTGCCGACGAGCGTCCATAGACGTCTCAGATGACGATGAGAACCCCTGGTTGGACGCCATCGACATCGCGGGGCTGTCCGTCCGCAGAAAAGCATTCGCGACGCTCGGGGGACGACCATCAACCGAGATGTCGCGTCCACCTCCCTCGCTGCTCCGCCTAGACGCCTGCTGAAACTGCGCTGGGCTCGGATGAACAAGCTCAAAGTCCACCCCCGATACCGTGCTTGAGCCCAGACTTTGCCCGCTTCGATTGCGGCGTAAACTGAGCAAAGAAAGCTTCTGTCGCAAGGATTCGTGACCTCCAGGACTGGGAGACACTCCTCGCATGGAATGATTGTCCGTGGTTGAGTCGCGAAACGATCGGGGGCCCTGATCGGACGCTACTGAACGCGAAGGGCTGTCCATCCGCCGGAGAGGGATCTCGACGTTTGAAAGGGGTGATGGGGGCGCAGACTGGCTCGGCGATGAACTCGAGGCCGCTCGACTCTCGGACGGCCACGGGGAAGCCGTGTTGGAAACGCTACTCAACACTAAGGAGTCTTTTCTGGCCGAGGACGCAGGTCTACCGATGGAGGGGGAGAATGACGATACGTGGAGCAGGATTGCAAACTCCTCCGCAGAATTAACGAGTTTGGAGACGTTCCGGCGGAGCGTGGAACGCGTGTTGCCGTGCGACCTGACGACTGTGGCCAATTGCACCACCATCTGGTAGGAAGATTCTTGTGTAAGTTCACGAAGAAAATGATCGAGCCAATGGACCCGCCTTTAAGAACAAATTGGAGTCCTCGCGCAGTGCTCTCTGATTCGAGGACGTGACCCCCTCCTCCTGTATCTTCTTTGACACCTCCGCCAACCGCTTCGTGACCGTCTTCGCTGTCTCTAAACTCGTCTTCCCCTCCAAATCCAGCTCCTCCGTTATCTGTTCCATCATATCCCACACTATCGGCGCAACCTCGATAGCGGTCTGTATCGCCTGGAGCGTCTCCCTATCCACTTGCGTGATTGACGGCGTTGGCAAGGCTCTACTCTGTGGTGACACCGAGGGTCGGAACGGTAAAGACGACGATGGCGACGGCGGTGACGGCGTTGACACTCCGCTTGAGAACGACGGAGTGAATGAGGAGTGAAATGACGTCGGCGAGTCTCGCTCTGAACGACTCGACGCCGGCAATGGAATATCGTCGTCTGACGCCTCGTCTGAGTCTGAGGTTTCTCCAGATAAAGACTCCGGGAAACATTCGACGCAAGCTGGATGGGCTCAGTCAGGATATTTTCCGCACAGCGAAATATTTTTTTACCTTGCGCTATTTCTACATAAAGAAAAATGAGTAAAATACTCAACAATCATGACCCCGGAACGAACCATCACCAAAAAGCATACGCTCAATCTGGCTTACTGAAGGCAATAGTGATTGGGCCTGGAGTGAGCGGCGGAATTTGGAAGTGAAGGTATCATCCCAATCTGCGGCGAAAGTTGTAGCGGTGGCCCAAATTGCCGGCCCAATCAGCTGCTCGATGATATACGAAGCCTTCGGACGCAGTTCGGCCTCGCCGTCCCAACATATGCTGAGGAGCTCCCAAAGATTGTCAAGCTCTTTCGTGCCCGAGCATGCCGACGGTCGCGCAGGTCGCTCTCCTGCGAGTACTTGGAACATGACGGCCATGTCATTTTTCTCGTCATGAAATGGCACGTCTCCTGTCAATATCTATATCCCAAATGATACTTATGATCTGTATTGAGTGGAAGAGCTGAGCGCATACCTCATAGCAAACGTAGGCGAAAGCATAGACATCAGATTCAAAGGACTTCGAGAGTTTGTTCTTGGGCCGGAATAATTCAGGTGCAAAATATCGTGCTGTCCCGCCTTGCATGTCCGCGGTTGAATGAGTGAATTGCAGGGTCATTGCGTTAACGATGGTCGACAGCCCAAAGTCGGCAATGCAGGCTCTACGCAAGGGCGTAACAAGAACATTAATCTACGAGGGTGATTATAGATATTTTCAGCGAAAAGGAAAAGTGTTACTGACGGCCTTTAAATCTCCATGAACTATATTCTGCTCGTGCAGGTATTGCAGCCCAAGGGCCACATCTACGATCTAGGGTGCAAGAGTTAAACCCAGAAGATCAGTCAATGTCGGGACGAACGAGCGAAAGACGATTGGTGTTAGGTGGTTCATTTCTTAAAAAGTCCACGATATTACCGTTGTCCATCCAGGGCGACACTAAGCAAAGCCGACCATCCAGATAGTATACCCCAAAAAAGGGAAGCAGGTTTGGATGACAGAGTTGACGCCAAATAAGCGCCTCTCGACTAAATTCCTAAATATACCATGAAAAATGAGATAAGGCAAGACAATAACCGGGAGACTAACTTTGAGTGCGGCCTTGATGTCTTTGTCCTGGAATATCCGCATAACTTTGACAGAAACAATTTGTCCTTGGACTAGACCCTTCCAGATATCGCCAGACCCGCCGGCAGCCACTTGCTGTCCGATTTTTTCCAAGCCAAGGAGCGGGAAGCACTGAGGATGCAGTCCCGATCCGCGAGAAAGGCGCAATAGACTCCGGAATATCAATGGTTTCACAACCAGAAAGGCGTCGAGATCCAGCAACTGTTCATGGTCCGAGTGTGAAGACACAGGAAGGATAAAAGAAAAGTGGGGCACTTGCATCTTGTAAGAAATCCAGATGTCTTTGAGCAGCTATCCCGCGAGACTCTAGGAACTTTTTGTACAACCCTTCGGCTTGTAGAATAACAACAAGTCTTGCAACGATTACAGCCATATCCTTATTCAAACGCCTGTATACATCTATCGAGATGGCATGACTGATTCTTGATTCGTGCTAAGAAACGATCAGGATGGGCGGAAGAAGTAGCAGTATTAGCACCTTTACGCATTGCTTCAAAATTCTGAACAGTTGATCCATGTTCGAATAGATGTGGGAAGCAGGCGAATCAAATGCACCAGAGTCCTCGGCAAATTTCCAAAATTGACTTGATCTGTGAGAAACATACGGTTAGTACAGGAGGAGGCATCGAGCTTGGGCCGTACAGAGAGTTGTCACCAAGATGCTGGATGAGGGAATATATGTATATCGCTAAATTCTATGTTACGTTTCATTTTCAGGGTATGGCGGAAACGTGTGAAATACTCGCCTGGGGCATGAGAGTGGTAGTCAAAATCAGGTACATGGATTCGACGCGTTGCAGAACACTCGGCTGGGACCATGGTGTGGATGCATGCCAGACAGTATGGCATAAGTCCTGATTGCTGGCAAACAACCAATCTTTCAGCTTGGGACTGGTCCAGAAGTCTTTAGAGTCAGGTGGGATTGGCGTTGAATGTTTGCGGTAGCCTGCGTCTATGACCTGCATTATAGAAGAAAAAGGGGGCTGGTTGAAATTGATATTAAACGGAGCAAGAACATCGTGTAAGTCTTCGGCAGCTGAGGAATAGACGATAAGCAGTGCGGCCAGGCGAATCTTGAGGTCGTTCGTAGACCCATGACGGGGTCGAGACACAGTTCTGGTTAAATTCAAGATTTTCGACCAGGTTAGCGAGTCGATTTCAGCCATAAACTGTTTCCAAGCACGTGGGTATAACCACGATTGTCCGGGATAGATTTTCAAGACGTCCACATCGACCTCCAAAGTGTCCCGGTCGTCCCAAGCAAAGAGGTCCTTATTGGGTCCATCCAGGAGCCGAAAGAAACTCGGCAAATCAGCTTTATTGCCCGCCGTTATGCGAAAAGCCGTCCAGAAGATGAGAGGCCAGGGAGGGACGTCGTTTCCTTCAAGATTTGGAGACGAATCGTTGGAGCCAGTCACGGTGGGGGTCCGAGGACGAGACGATGCCGGTGACGCGAAGGGAGTGATTCCACTATGGTCAAAATACGCCCCGGCTTCCTCTTGAGACACAGACGTCTTGAGTTTTGAATGGAATTGCACAGCTTTAGCGCGGAAGCGGCCCACTATGCCTGCGCAATATCCCTAACAAAAAATCAGTCCGCATACAACGACACGGATTGCGACGTCGAGAAGTAGGGACACAAACCAAGTACCAGCCATTTCCCGATAGCTGCTTCAATACAACGATTCCGTCGCCCTAGTAGACAACCTGAGTGAGTTGAAACTGATAGGAACGAACACTCTGTACCTTAACAAACATGAGATCTTCCGGCGCCTTTGCTACACAGTCTTGGAGAGCGGTGCACTTGCCGATGCCGCCCTTCATGGCGAAGCGTGACCAACGAGCGAGGTCCGCAGCATCCATGTTGAGACCCGCTCAAGATATTGTGTACGGCGTCTGTAGAGCGTCCAATTGTTGGCGGCTTTTCAAGGGTGAAAGGAGATTGGCGAGGGAGAAGTTAGAACTGAGGCCGTAGTCTTCGAGCTCAGAGGCGCCCTCGTTGACAGGCCGTCAGATGGCTCAGCATTTTTGGAAGTGCTGTGTGATTTCCCAGGAGATAGTTTCTTCTGGTGCCCAGACATAGCCAGACATAGAGTCTGCCATCCGCGGAGGAGCAAGGCGGTGAAACCATGAATGCTGAGCGGTCGATCTCGATGCGCATTGCTCGGTGAAGTCCGAACCGCAGCGACTTTGGGACTGGTTGTCTGCGCCTCCCGAGACGTGGTCCGCCGTGAAATGAGTGAGTGCTCTGGGATTCCGATGTTATGATTTATTTGATCAACCGTTCGCCAACTTGAAGCCCCTGTCTTTTGAACAAGTATGGGGAGAATACCATGCATTAGAATTACTTGTCTTTCTGGTTTTCGCATGAGGTACATATGTTTCGACTAAGTAGAATCGAATACACTCGCACATCCTACTCGTAACTCGGATGTTTCCAGGTAGTAACAGTCAACTCAAAGGCCGATGACTGCCTCCACAAGTCCGGGGACCGAATCAAAGAAATCAAGCACTGCCCCGTAATTCAGTTCTCTCCAACGAGTTTGGAGAAATTCGGACGCACTGATAATCCCGAACCGTTTTCCCTTGTGCTCCTGCAGCCACGGCAGCAGCTTCTGATTTACTCCAGGCGTGTCAGTACCATTTCCAAGGGCTTGTATCCTCGGCGTCTCCGGCGGAACGTCCTCATCGTGCTCCGAACTTGCAAAAGTGATATATAGCTGGTCGGGATTCTGCGTCGTGGCATTCAACAAGTGCGCGACCGTCGCATTGAACTTCCATTGTATGTTCTCCGCCGCGCCTGCTCCGATTGGGAGACCATCGGTCTCGTAGTAGTCCTCGATGAATGCTTTTTGCTGCGTAGAGGTGTTGTAGACAATGGTAATGGAGGGACTATTGTCCGTCCATGCGGAGGGCGAGAGCGGGATACCAAAGCGCTTCGACTCAGAAGCGGGGAGAAATTCATAATCGTATCGCTGCAAGAAGGTGAGTTTGCCGCGCGCCTCCCCGAGAGTGCCTAGCTGTCGGATCACCGCCTGTGTAAGCGCATCGACGCGAAGTAGAATAAACTGGACGCGACATACGGATCCGTTGGTCTGCACCCAGTACTGCGAAGCAAGGTCACTTGACATGATGTCGTAGATGTCCTGCTCGAGCTTCAAGTCGCGTGGGGTGCCTGTTCCACCTTCGTAGTTTAGCGAGATGAGGACAGCCTCGGTAGGGTGCTGCTCCAGCCAATGGTAGAAACCGAACCACACGTCCTCGACTGTCGTCGTCGGCGCCAGTAACGCCTGGCCTGAGTGATGGACACCGCCGTGAGCGCTCGTAGGACACGGAAAAGGGCCTCGCGTACTGTGGTGGAATCCTAGCGTGTCATTGCCAGGATTATAAGCGAAACGAAGGTCAAAGACACGTATCCCGAGGTTCAGCATGTCGAAGAAGGACTTGTCCTGGCATTGAAAGATTTCGGCTGGAGGGATATCCCTGAAATAAATTGTGAGAAGATTTGCGCATGTGAGGTAAAGGACGCACGTTCCAGTGTATCGGAAGAGTGAATCCTGCGTGGCTTGCGTGTAGTTCCCTGTCGCGGGACTGTGTAAGCAAAAGGAGCTGGCATTGGATGAGGACGCACAAGTAGCGGAGTCGTGCGTCCCGGGGAGGTTCATGTGCACAATTTTCGTGCTGTCGGGGTAATTCCGCATCCAATCGCACGTCTTGCTGGTCTGCGAGCAGCCGGTGTCGAAGCCTTGTCAGGTATCGTCAGTACCATCCGCGCTCAGCAGCCAGATTCGCAGTACCGAGTATCGGCGCGCCGCGAACTAGGATGTCAGCAAGAGCGGCATTTGCAAGGAGCTGCTGGGTGGTGGTCGCTGCAGTCAATATGGGGAAGACGAACGCCAGGACAGAGAAGGAAAGAGGAAACATTGGGGACAAATACAAGTCAAGATGCGATTGATTATGAACGTTCGGACTGCCGCCTTTTCTTCCCCTATGTGGCAGCTGTACGTGAGCGCCGATTTCTAGAACAGTTGTCTATCGGGCAACAGAAAATTGCGAGCAGGGAGAAAGGAAAATGAAAAGCAAAAGGAGCGCAGAATCAAAGTTGAGTGGCTTGACTCTCCAACGGTTCAGTGTAGGCACTCTTTTGCAGTCGCAAAGAGGGATCGAGACAGGCACACGGGGGAGGTAAAATAAGAGAGACGGCGGGAGTCGGGACGGCGATGAAGGCAGGAGGCATCAGAGTTCTCATGCCGAAGCCAGGCGGAAGCTGTCGGAGTGCGAATTTCGGAATCGGAGCCGTTCAAGCCGTTCGATATTATTTGACATAGGGCGAAATAGGTAATTCATTCCAGTAAGTACTCTAGTAAGCAGTGCAAGGGGTTTGCCATTGAGGGAAACACAGTTTCTTGAGTGTTGAATAATTCGTTTTAAATTACTAACGGTTCTCACTGTGCTCTCCCCTTTTTCATCTCACTCTCCGCAACATCCAGCGCGTCGGAAACGCATTTCAAGATGCTCTCAGTATCTTCCATTCCGACGGTGAAGCGAACCTGCATGGATTCAGATATGCGTCAGTCTCCTGGCGAGGAATACACAAGGGACGAACCAGGCTCTCCTCCACACCATGCTCCTCAGCCCATTGCATTCGATCAGGCATGTACGCAATGGCAGTAAATGCAGTGGCGAGCGTGAAGACAGTTCCCAAGGTGGCGCCTTTGAAGCATTTTAAAGCGGAATAAAAGACCTTGGCCGCTTCCAACGACGTGAAGGTCACTGAGAGTAGATATCCGTAACCGAACGCGGGGAGCCCCGCTTTTCCGGCTAGAGGGTTGCGGCAGTGGTCGTAGTTCTCGCGTGTGCGATATTTGGGGTAATGAACCTTGTAACCCGTTAGACGGCCGCAAAGAAGAGTGGAAAATTTGCATACCACCCGAAGGACCGAGTCCTTGGCCCCGCCGAGCACCGAACGCTGATATAACAGGTCGCTAAGCTGCTCAGCGTTGTGATTGGTGACGGCTACACGCTCCTTGTACTCGCGGGAATTCATCTCCAACACGAGTGCGTCACTCCCAAAGAAGGTATCTTCATACGTCGCCTCCATGCGTGCTTTGAACTGCGCGTAAAATCGCGAGGTGGGATTGAGCATCATTCTGCGTTGCATCTCATGAGCAGTCGCAAGGAGAGGAGCAGAGAGGAACACATACGCCCCACCCAGCACATTTGCGTTGCCACTGAAGAGCTTCGTTAGGCTGCTCACCGCCACGTCACAGTATGGGAAGAGCTGGACGTTCATGTAGCCGCCAACAGTCTCGTCAATGATGAGCGGGAAGTTGTAGCGGTCTGCAAGGGTACGGAGCCGTTTGATATCGGCGCTGCGGAGATGCGGATTCCCCGGGAAATCAGTGAAGAGGGCAAGTATAGCTGGGCATTCAGGTGTTCCGGTCTCGAGGAGAGTTTCCAGATCGTTGAGCGTGTCGTTGGTGAAGAAGTGGTACCCAGCAGAGCTTGGTAGTTCCAAAAGTTTGTACGAATCACAGTACAGCATACTAAATAAATGGTTAATTTCTGGGCTATGGGCGAACTGCCAACATACTTGACCTGAGCGACCTTTCGGCCATCGGCATCGTACTCGGAGCCCACCGTGCTGGCCAGAAGTTTGTGCATCCGCCAAATGGCTTGCATTCCGGAAGCGAAGAGGTAAACATCGTCCGGTGATGCGCCAGGTACGCCGCGCATATTTTCAACCTCTTCTGCGAATCCAGAAAAGCGCGTTCTAATAACCCTCTTTGCATCCTCAACAGAATCCAAAGGAGAGTGCCTCTTGTAATATTCGGACAAGGAGCTCCCTGCGGGTGGTAGACTGAGCGTCGGCCGAAGATCGCCGACGCGCCTCAACAAGCAAAGTTCAGCCAGGCGCGGAGACAGGCCGTCCCCGCTGAAGGTGTAGAAGTTAAACACGCCTTTACGCTCAGCGTCGAACAAAACCGCAAAGACTTGGTGGCCTGGTGGGGGTTGACAGAGTTCCGTCACGCACTGCACTTCACAGACCGACGAAGGAAAATTGACATGAATGTGCGAGCGGCATTCCTCTGCCTGTAAAACTGTTGGGAACAGAAAACAGTGCCTTTTTGCCGTGGGGTCAAGCGCCACGATGATTATGTCCGTAAGCTATGTTTTGGTGGTTTAGCGCAACGCAATAGCGGGAGCAGACCACTTACTTTTTGGAGCAGCGGGTGGATCCTAAATCGAGGATATGAGGTCTCCCTCATGAATTCACCCGCTCTACCCGTACAGACGAGGATGTTGTCTTCCCATTGCGGGAGATGATTGACGACGGTATGGGGAATACGCGGTGGCACGCTGTAGCCTCGAAGGGGCGCAGGCTCGAGGGGCATGGTCAGCAAAGTGGAGGCACGGGGGGAATGAGCAGATGCATATAAACGGCGTTTGAGCTCGATTAATTGGTCCGCGTCCATTAATCGCGGGCCTATTACGATATATGCCCTTGGGCTTTCCTAAAGTCCGGACGTCTATTCATGACCCTACATTCATCTTGACTTCGGGTTCGTTTCTTAGGGGCGTTCCTGCATAAAAGATGATTGGCGAATACTCGGCGGTTCATTTCATTGGACTTGAAACGGCGTGGGGTGCTTTTGAACCGAGGGCCGCTGCAGGTTACGAACGAGTAGTGGTTGGGAGAGTCACGGAAATTGGGAAGTTTGGTTTTAACATGGAGGTTCTCTTCAAGTTGCGGAGCGGCGGTCCAGCGGCCCGGTGTTACGATAACTTCTTCCCTCTTCCAACCTGCCAGCCAAATTCTTGCTGCCAAGCTCGATGGCGACCTCGTATCGGCCTATCGCGCCTATAACGGTCTCGGGATACCCTCAACCAGTTACCGCGCTCTCCTTTGACCCTACTTCCGATACATTATGGGTTGGCTCGAATTCTGGGAATATTGCTGCATATCATGGTACGCAAGGCGTGCGCGGGGTCTCGTTCCCAGTGGGCGGATCGCTGGCCGTTAGTAAAATACTGGCTGGAGAGAGCTATGTGAGGGCGATGGGTGTCGCGGGCGAAGGACTGGGTTCATGGGCGAAGGGTGGTGCCAACAAGTGGTTCTGTCGGTTAGTTTGTTCGTTTGCATCCATTTCGTGCTGTGAATATATTCATCAGCCCCCCTCCAACGTTGGCCACCTTTTCTAATACTTCAGTCGCGTCCCCCGTACTGGCAGCCTCTTCTACGGCCTCTGAATTACTCCTCATAAATTCTATGAGCGGAAGTATAGTCCGTCAAGCAGCGACTCCGTCTTTGATATCCTACCTCGAATTCTCCCATTCAGCAATACTTTCTGGTGCCTCCGACGGATATGTTCGAACGCATGATCCTCGTACGGCCTTGAATCGTGCAGAAAGTCAAGTCTTGGCGCACTACAGCGGCATTCAAGGTCTTCAAACTACGGGTAATTATGTCTTCACAATTGGACTGGGGGTGACGCGGAGGTGCTTGTTGATTTACTAGCTTATACTACATCTGACACTTGCTCAGACAATCGCGTCCGTTTCCGGACCCGCTCGTGAAAGTGTACGATCTGCGTACGATGCGGCCGCTCCCGCCGATCCCGTTCTCCTCCACTCCCGCCTTCATTAACATCCTACCTAAACGTCCTGCCACCATTGCCGTGACATCCAACCAAGGTCTCATCAATATTGTCGATGTATCTACTGCAGCAAGCGAATTCTATCAGGTACATCTATTTTGTCTTTGAATGAAGCTACGCGTTAGCTTATTGGGAGGTTAGCTCGACCTCTCATCTTACCTTACCTCCGTCGCATTCTCCCCAACAGGCGCCTACATGGCGTGCGGAGATGCGGAGGGTGTCGTCCACCTCATGTCTCAAATCGACGAGGAGGGTTCGTTGCCCTTTAATGGATTCGATGGTCAGCCCGTTGAGTGGGCTGATACTCCTGCATCACTCCCACACATTGAGTGGACAGAATCAACGTGAGACAACCGTTTCATCCAGTTAAAGCTAAGGTACTTACCATCCTAGACCACTGAACTCCATCGGATTACCCTACTACGAGTCAAAACTTTTGTCTTCATGGTCGCCTCACTTCATTTCAACACCGTTGAATTATCCACCTCCCGCCAAAATTCCACCCCAGATACTGGCCACCATGAAGCTGAATGATAATATAGCGTACGCTGCCCTTCCGAAAGAACTAAAGGGTCGACGGAACATGGTTTCATCCGTCGGTGCTCGAAATAAGAAGGGACGATTCCGGAGTGGCAAATCGCGCGCGAATGAGGTGCGTCCCTGTCAACTTGATTTTTCACGTCAACTGAATCATTCCCAGCCCGATCCCGACACACCGACGTGGGAGTACAGCGGGAGTGCCATACCGCGTATGTACCGAAAAGTCGAGATCGAGTATTCCAAGTTTGGGGTAGAGGACTTTGACTTTGGGTGGGCTTATTTATCCCACGATCAAACTTTTGTGCTGATATGCCATCGGACAGATTCTACAACAAGACAGAGTACAGCGGATTAGAGACCCACATCCTGAATTCGTACACGAATTCGCTCTTACAAGTAAGCACCTCATTTCTATCCTGACGGACTCCAATCCCTCTCCAGATCATGCACTATAGCCCATCGATCCGGCGTCTCGCGAAATCACATATAACGACGAGTTGCCCGCGGGAACACTGTCTGTTATGCGAACTGGGCTTCGTTGTGCGCATGCTTGAAGATGCGAATGGGACTAATTGCCAGTCGAGCAACTTCTGCAAGACTGTTGGTGTTCTGGCGCAATGTAGGCTCCCACCCCGCATTACTCGCGTGATAGACTTCTGACGACCATGTAGCCTCGAACGCCATCGAGCTTATTGACTATGGCCGAGAACCGACAGAGGTGGATTATGCGCTCATGATCCAGTCCTTCCACCGGTTCTTGTTGGATCATCTCAGCTCGGAAGGAAACACCTTCCCGCAGAACCCTCTGATCCTCAAAACTCCATTCTCCAATCTTACTGGGCCCGTGGCGGCGCCGGCGACTCAACTGCTCGGAATTGATGCCAAAAATCTCATCACTTGCATGAACTGCAAAACCGTTCGAGAGAAGGAAAACATGACGCACGTTATTGACTTGACGTATCCCCGACCTGTATGCAACTGGTTTCCTTATTCGTGCATCCAAAACTTATGACGATCTCCTTAGGTTATGAACGAGCCTCTGCCTCTGGACTTTACGGCGATTCTGCGGAATGCTTTGATACGGCAGATGTCCCATAAGGCGACCTGTCAAACCTGCAAGCACTTTTCAAATTTCTCGTCGCGTCGGTCGATTGCAAGTCGAGATCTGCCGCCCATCCTAGCGATCAATGCTTCCGTATACGGACCGGAGAGCCTCAGCTACTGGCTGGACAACAGAAACCAACGATTCCTCAAGCCGCAGATTACACTTCACGGTCAGGTCGAGGGTGTAGACGATCCTGAAGGTGCTCTGTATTCTCTGAGGGTTTGTTTGCCTCTGTTTATATTCGGGGTTTCTAAAGAAGTTTGTTCCAGTCGTTTGTCGTTCAGATTGTGACGAAAGAGAAGAATTCCCATTTGGTGGCTATCGTTAAAGGTTCGCTGAATTTTGTAGAATTTGTCGCGCACTAATAGTTGCTCGCAGTCCCGGAAGCGGAGGCACGGGACGATCTCGCAAGTCCTTGGTTTGTCTTCAACGATTTCGCGGTACAAAATATCACAGAGGACGAGGCTTTGAGCTTCCCTGACTCGTGGAAGGTGCGGCATGTGTCCTCGTATCGACCCCATCTCACGATGTACCAGATACCGGCCATTGTCTATTACGAGCGGATCGACCGGCAAGAGTCCCTTGATTTCAGCGGTCTTCCCTCTGCATTGGATCCTGCGATTCTCAGTCACGATACTTCCATCTCTTTGTACGTTTCTGTTTCCAACCTCTTGCGTGAATCTCACTTTGCCACAGGAATCGCGATTTGAATAGGATTAAGCACGAGTGCCTTAGCTTTGAAGAACTGCCAAAGCCCGGGACCCTCGTCGCTATTGATGCAGAGTTTGTTTCCATGCAACAGGTGTGGTTCCAAGTAGTGTCCTCTGGTCACTGCCTATTAACGTTGTATCTAGGAAGAAACTGAATTCCGCTCCGACGGCAGTAAACAAGTTCTTCGGCCTGCGCGGCTCAGTCTTGCCAGGGTATCTGTGCTGCGCGGGGATGGATCTAAGCAGGGTGTTCCGTTCATTGACGACCATATACACACTAGTGAGGTCATCGTGGACTATTTGACAGAGTTTTCTGGTATTCAATGTGGGTCCCCGTGCTATCTATCTCAGTCCGACGCTGACTGTGTTTTTAGTCGGCGATCTGGACCCCACGCTGTCGCCCCATACGCTCACCCCGTTGAAGCTCGTGTACAAGAAGTTGCGATTATTGGTGGATCGAGGTTGTATCTTCATTGGCCATGGTCTCTCGAAAGATTTCCGGATAATCAGTAAGTCGCGCAGGATTGGGTGACTGCTGTCTGACCCCGAGGGCCAGATATTTTTGTCCCGCCAGAACAGGTTATCGACACCGTTGATCTGTACTTCCTCAAAGCTCGTCAGCGCCGGTTGTCGCTCCGGTTCCTCTCCTGGTTTGTCCTGCATGAGAACATTCAGACGGACACGCACGACTCCATCGAGGATGCGCGGTCGGCGCTAAATCTGTACAAGGCGTATCACGACTTTGAAGAGCAGGGTGTCTTTGATCAGAAACTGGAGGAGTTGTACAAGGAGGGTCGGCAATACGTGAGCTCTCCCTTTGTACTCAATTCAGACTCGCGTGTCCTGAATCGTTTGTAGAACTTCAAACCACCGCCTCCGCCTGATTCGGGGGCTGGTTCCACGGCACCCTCGCTCGAGAGCACGGCCAATAAGTTGGCCTTCTTTTCGCTGGACAGCGGCAATGCGGCGATGTATCCGACGAGCCACAGCAGCACCCCGTTGCCCGGGACGCCATCGCGGAATATGACTTGGCGCCGTGAACGATGATGTCTCGCTTTGCCTTTTACTTTGTTCATCACTGTATTTTTACGCATCTAAAGGATTGTATGTATTATGATGATCTGGGTCCGTACAATAAGCTGTGTAGACTGTCTTTGTTTTGTTCACGCGTCGAACAATTGCAAAAAATGGAGGACACAGCGCAAGTAATTGTTTGGTCCCGATCTCGGCAAAACCAGAGACTGAAAAAAAAACTGAGAATTAGTACATCGAGTGCCCACTCCCTGAGGTCGACCTGGAAAAGGAAAAACAGAGACAAGGAACTTCAGAACCTTGTTTTCGCTGGGACCTTGCCCCAAAAAGCTGTGTATGTAAACACAACAAGACTAACAAGACCAAACTGATGCACCAAAACCTCTTCCAGGTGCCCTCGTGCTTTGACTTTCTGCCCTTTTACCCCTACCACCACCACAATGTCCAGACTTCACCCTCTCCCTGCTCCTGTTGTCCACGCTGGTTTCTCCGTTTCTCAATCAAAATCGACCGTATTGGCCGGTGTCCAGGACGCGTATTGGAGCGACGATGAAGCGGTATGTCTTTCTCGCCGAGCGCGTCTTTTTTTCTCGTTAATTCCGCTTTTCTGTGGCTCAGGAGGACGCGGAATGCCCGCTTTGTCTCGAAGAAATGGACATTTCGGACCTCAATTTCAAGCCCTGCATTTGTGGTTACCAGGCGAGTCTTGATCTTCCACAGCGCCTGAGCTTTCCTCATATCTGTTTCTTTTCCAGATCTGCCGCTTCTGCTGGCACCATATCAAGGAGAACCTCAACAAGCGCTGCCCTGCCTGTAGACGGGTGTATACCGATGAGGGTGTTGAGTTCAAGCCCATTGCAACCCAGGAGTGCGTGTTCCTTCCCCTCCCTACGCGCTATCCTCCGAACAAAAAGCTCTTACTGACTTTTCGGCGACTTTTAGCCACAAGCGCCTCACTCAACAGAAGAAACAACGAGAGCGCGAACGCAAGGAGCTCGACGCGCTCGGAAGGCGGCATCTAGCCAACGTCCGCGTCGTGCAGCGCAATGTCGTCTATGTCGTTGGCATTGGTCCGCGATTTGCCAAAGAGGAGGTTCGTCGGCGCCTCGCCTTTCCAGCCCGCCTTCTTACTAATCTTCTTAGCTCATTCCGACATTGCGATCCAACGAGTACTTCGGCCAGTACGGGAAGATTACAAAGATTCTTCTTGTCAAGCGGACGCCTTCGGGCGGCGGCGCGCCCGTGGTGGGCTTGTATATCACGTATCACCGCCGGGAAGATGCCGCGCGCGCGATCAGTGCGGTCGATGGCACGGCGTCCCCGGGTGGGGGCCGCGATATTATGCGAGCCAGTCATGGAACGACCAAGTACTGTATGGCATTCCTCCGGAGTGTGACCTGCAGTGACCACGGCTGCATGAATCTGCACGAATGGGGGGATGAAAAGGACTGCTTTACAAAGGAGGACTTGACGACCTTGTGTGTACCTTGTTCGTTCCGAGTATTTCTCGACTTACCTAGGCACAGGAAACATACCATGAAAGCGACGGAGAGTCGAACAAGGACCATAGTGGGGGGCAAGAAGGACGATACGGATGGTTTGTCCAGTCGTCACCCAACTCCAATACCAATTCACACCTTTGTAGGACTACCAAAAGCAGCTGCTTGGGGTAAAGGCCCGGCGGTTCCTGTCGCCGCTGCGTCCGCTAGCCAACCCCCAACTACGTCGCGACCAACCCGTCGTGGGGCGGGAGGAACGCGGCAGGGACGAAATGGACAAGCTACCACCTCGTCAACCACCGTCGAAACCCGTACTTCGAGTACGAGGGATCGTAAATCCACAAACGCGAAGCCTACCCCGCAGACACCATCCCGGCCGTCCACGCCTTCTTTACCCGCAAGACCTGCTACGCCAGTAGACAGCAAAGTGCTTCGAACAAAGAAAGAGGCACGAACGGTTCCACAACCTTCATCTTCACCCGCTCCCTCTGCCGCCGCAGATTCCGATGTGGGCTCACACGACGCAACACCACTGTCCCCTGTTCGGCCACGATCCACCGACTCTGTGATATCGTCCACGCCCTCCGTCCCTCCTGGGTTACCAGCAATCCCTCCTGGCCTCTCTGGCCCTCCTGGTATCCCGGCGCCGAGTCGGCCACCACGAGTCGGAACGGCGTCGCCGCAAACTCCCCTCTTGGCATCACAGTCCTCATACCAGATGTCTACTGCAGCTCGTGGGCTCTTCGACGAGCTCACCTCGCGACGTGATGCCCCCCCGCCAACGGCCCCAGTAGTGGTGATTCCGCCCTTCCCCGACTTCGACCGCACCCTCAACGTCCTGGATGGTCGAGACGGTGGAGGTTTCAGCTTCAATCTGGACCCCAAATTAGCTGGGTCTGACACCGACGCGAGTGTAGAGCTGTTGCCGGATTTTGAAGCAGAGGCCAAGACCCCTTTCCATGGTACATATATGGACGCTTTCCCTGCGCTGCGTTCCTCTGCGTCTCCCGGCTCCTCCCCGTTCATGACACCACCAGGACTGCCTTATGCGCATAATCCAAGTCGCTCTATCTACGACCCATTATCAATCCGCCCGGCCATGACGCCTCCAATCGAGAGACAATCCACCGGCGGCTCGAGTTACATGGGGTCGTTCAATCCGTTTGCGGAGGGCGGCGAGGATGCACCGTCGGCCACTCCGCCTCGACCGCAGTACTCTCCGCTAGACGACGACCCGAGCAGGAAAGTCTCACGCTTCGGGTTTGCACGTGGTCGGCAAGGGTCAACAGCGACCACATCCTCGCCGCTGCATATCTCGTCCCCGCTCGCTACCAGCTCGAGCGATGGACACTCCTTCTACAACTCGGCGGAGACGGTCCCTTCGCAGCCACCTGTGCCTCCCATGGCGCCCTGGGCAGCCTCGTATTATCCGATGAACGGCTCGGCGACAAGCTCACCTCTGGTTCCACATGCACAAGCGCAGCCGGTGTACAACCAGCAACAGAGTCGATTCCAGCCGTTCGAGTCGGGCGTCAGTGAAGCGCAGCTCCGGGATTTTATTCAGAGCAGTCGTGAGCGCGCTACCTCCGGGACGGGCGCGGTCAGCACCCCAGCTGGTATGAGGCTTCTCTTTGTGTAATTCCGTGTAACCGAGATTGACGGATCTCCTCTTTTTCTTTTTCTTCTTTACCTTATTGGATGTACTGCAACCACCTATGATACACTCCTCTCTACTCTTCTTTCGTCTTTTAGAAGCAGCGGCTCCCTTTGGGCTCACCCCGTCTCAATCCTTCAACGACCCTGCAATTATGGCTGCTCAGTTCGCCCCGCCTATGCAATCTGCTGGCTACAATCACGGTCCTATGGCTTATGGTCCCCCGCCTGGGCTTTCATATGGAGCGCCACCCGGCATTCTGCACCATCCTTCTCAAGGCCACGGAGGTGTAGACATGGAGGGAAATGGATCTGCGCATGGTGAGTCTTTTGCCATTACTCTCGAGGGGAGGGAGGACAGCGTACCGAGTGCCGTGCTTTCTCAGTGCGGAAAATCTATTATCGGCATTGAGGCAATCGTCCGATCCTCACGCGTGGACTCTCTTTTCGACTGGATTAAATGAACCCATCGCCCTTGTACCCGCCGCCCAATGAACCTCGTTCTCCCTCCTCTCCTCTTTGGGTAGGGTGGTCGTCGCCTGTCTTTTGACGCTGACGTATCTTTTTTCCCTGTTTCCCTGTCGTTGTCTGGCCGATATGCAGTTTCAACGACCGACTCTCCTGCCCTCTCTCTTGCGTTGTCGGCCACGGACTTTCCGGCGCTAATGGCTGCTTCGGACTCTACTGGTTCCGGTGCGGCTGTGCAGTCGCCGGCGACGGATGAACCGCTTCATACCCAGGACGACAAGGCTTTGGAAAAGGCGGAGCGCAAGGCGGCAAAGAAGGCGGTGGCTGCGGAAAAGGCTGCGGAGAGGCAGAAAATCGCGCAAGAGAAGGCGGCGATCAAAACGGCCGAGCGGGCTCGGATGGCTCAAGAAAAGGCGGCGGAGAAGGAGCGGGCGGCGGTGTTAAAGGCGGAGCAGGAGCAGGCACAGAAGGAGAAGCTCGAGAGGGAGAAGGCGGCGCGGGAGAAGGAGAAGGAGCGTCTAGCTAAGCTGGAACAGCAAAGGCAGGCCCAGCTGTTGGAGAAGGAGAAGGAGAAGGAGAAAGAGGTGCAGGCTGAGAAGGAGAGGGCGAAGAAGGCGGCATCAACCAAGGCGGTGGAGCCCAAGGTCAACAAGCGAGCGGACTCTACTCCAGTTAGCGCATCGAAAGTCCCGCCTGGGAGGCAGACGTCGGCGCCTAAACCAACGACTGTGCCCACGAACGAGCCCATCTCCCAGGTTCCTCTTCTTTCCAAAAAGCCGAAGAAGAACAAACCTGTCTCGAAACCGATCAAGGTTTCCAGAGAGGAGGAGCACCTTCCCGTCGATGACCACGTTATCCCACCCCCGACTTCAGACCTTCCTCCCCTTCCTCCGAATCTCACCACTGCGACCTCTAGCTCCGACCGCTCCCGTTCCGAGTCTCTCGATGGGAACATGCCGACCACAATCGAAGAGCTGCTGGAGGACCTCCACATCTTGAACCCCACCATGGACCTTCCTAATCACATCTTCTTTGACGTGCATAAGCTTAATCCGGCTAGCAAGATGCCTCTCGAGTATGGCCCGCTTGTCCATGCGCTGTCGGCGCTCTCAGTTGGTGGTGGATCATTCGCCAATGGCGCAGGATCTGGCCCCGCCGACACGGCTATCTCTTCGTTCCAGGAGCTTCTCGAGACGCTTACCCAGACGATCTCCGCTTTGCTTCGACTCCTCCCCCGCACGACCTGGGACGAAAGCTCTTACTTCGACGGCGTCCTCGGCGAGATGTTGAAAGGCGGCGACTACGACAACAACCTAGACGATTCGAAGGATAACAACGTCGAGGCGCTGACGTTGGCGCTCGAACGGCGCGCGCGGTGGATGGAGGTACAACTTTCGAAGCTTGAGGAGTTGCATCGAGATATCAACACCGCCGCGGTTCGGGCTGTCCTGTCCTTCAACGATAATGGGTGGGATCGTCATGGTTTCATGCCGCGTGTTGGGAACACCCTCCGCAGGTTTGATAGCATCGGGCTAGTCGAGGAAGATGGGGTCACCAGGAGCATGTCGGCGGATGAGCTCGAAAAGAAGCTGCTGGTTGCGAAAGAGGCGGCGGTGTTTGCGGAGACGGAGGTTCGCGAGCTCATGGAGAAAATGCACGCGATAAAGCCGCTTGAGGACGAGTAGAGTCGCCATTACATATTATTAATTCAATAGCCACAATAATATATTTAGGGGCTAATTGATGGCGGCCACTCGTCGTCAAAATACCACTACCCACGGTAATCGACCTCCTCATCCAAGGCGCCCAAAGCCAAATCCTCAACACCTCCCCCCGCACGCCCTCCTCACCCTCCCCGCGTGTGCGCGCCAACGCAGACAACGACTCTACCAACGCAAACACCAACGGCGCGCTGGAGGTACCGTACAACGCCGACCAGCTCATCCGGCTGAAGATCGCGATGCGGGAGACGGAGCACTCACCGCGCGCGCGGCAGCCGCTGGGGAATGCGGACCCGAGCGTGCTGTATAGCGGAGATGACGTGGGGTTGCTTGGGCGGAATGAGGGGACGGTGCGGTTTTTGTTTGGGCCCCGGGGGAGGAGATTTAATTGGTTTTCTGTCTCTTCATTCCGCTTTGCGTTGCTCTCCTGCCTTCCTTGTATACATATTATTCGAGAATAACTAATCATGAACTAGTCGAGGTGGACATGTTTGTGAGGCGGCTGAGTCGGAAGGAGGAGGCAATGGCGAGTCAAATGAGTTTGAATCAACTCTATGAGTCATGAGTTCACGATTTAGCTCGAGAAATGTCAAGGGATCGAGAGGCCCTCAGTGGTCCGCTCGCTCAACCTGAAAAACAGCGCAGCAAAGCATATACATCAGCGAAAGAGGATACAGGACCTGTATCGTCCTCCGGCGCATCGTCCATCATCTTCGCAAAAGTCAAGTGTTTGGGTCATAGAAGCTGGATGGGAAAAGTACATGTATTCGTCGCTCCGCTAGTCAGGATATAACTACAAGATTTAAGCTTAATAGAAAGCAGGAAGATTAGGCTTACTTTTCCAGGATTCTATCGCCCAGTGAGCCAGGAGCGAATAAAATAAGAAGCAGACTCACCATAAGGTTGTAGGGATCTACCGATTTTTTAATCCGCTTCATCAACTCCACCGTGCCGTCCCCAAGCTCCTCCCGCAAATACTCCCTCTTTCCGACGCCGACGCCGTGCTCGCCCGTACACGTACCATCCAGGGCCAAAGCACGGTGCACCAGGCGGTGAACCGCCGCGCTCACCAACTCCAGTTCCTTGTCGTCGCGGAACAGAATGAGTGCATGGAAGTTACCGTCCCCGACGTGGCCCACGATGGTGCTGCTCAATCCCGCATCCAGCAGATCCTTCTTTGTCTCCAGCACAAGTTGGGGGAGTCGCGACACCGGGACGCTTGCAGACCATCAGTCATTCGACCATTTAGGAGACAAAGGGTAGGGGAGGGGCGCACCAGACGTCCGTCGTCCAACACTTAGTATCCGGATAGGCGGCCAACGTGGAATTGAGCGCATATTTGCGATTCTGCCACAGTGACTCCGCCTCCTCGTCGGTGGCAGCAAACTCGAATTTGCTGCTCCCATGTTTCTTGACGAGCTCTTGGACGGTTTTGGAGGCCAATTTTATAGCGGCGTCATCGCCCTGAAGCTTGAAGAATAGGGTGTCTTTGGCGGGGTAGGTGCGGTCAGCGAAGCCGCCGTTGTTCACCGCGTCCATCACTGTGAAAGGTTCATCCTAGGATGCAAGGAGAAGGAAAATGGGCATACTGCGATCATCCAGAAGCTCGACGCATTCTGCATGGTTTTGTTGGCGCGCAAAATCGTGAAAGTGCTTGGATGGGAACGTACGGACGTTGGCTCCGTAAGACGAGTTTAGGATATCTTGCACGGCACTAACAGCGTGTTCTACGTCGGGGAATTGTGCCATCGCGACCTTGGTCGGTAATAGCGGGGCAAGACGGAGTGTGGCTAAAAGACGTAGTTTAGCGTGCATGACATCGAGCCTGGGACCATATACCTTCCGTCACGATCCCGAGAGTGCCCTAAAATCCGTCAGACGTTATGGTACGCTAACCCTGATCAAAAGGAAGAAACCGACCTCGGCCCCAATGAACAGCTTAGTCGTATCAAATCCTGCGGAGGATTTTCGTGCGCGTCTGCGTGTTTTGATGACCTCTCCGTTGGGCAGAACGACGGTCTGCGGGAAGGTGAAACCCACTCGAATGTCGACAGAAAACGCACTTACGAGGTTGAGGAACCATTCGGCTTTCGCCGTCCTTGCAGCCCATACATAATTCGTCGAATTAAAAGACGTAGGGAACTTACCCGTATCTCACGGCGTTCGCTGAATCGCAAAAGAAAATTAGGATGAGAGAATCGGGCGAATACGGAGACTCACTGCCGCTACATCCCGTCCCCACCATGCCACCGATTGTCTGCAAGGATTAGCCAAAACAAAAGAGAAGAAATGTGGCTCACCGCGCCAGGTCCAGGATCGAGCTGCGCAGAGTAAGAGTGGGAAAGGAATACAAAAAGGACGACGGCTCACCGGGAAAAAGAGAGGAATTCCTTTCTCCTTCAGTGTCGCGTTAATGTCTTCCCAGCGAGCCCCAGCTTGGCAAATCAAGTCGGAATCCTCCTCTGGGAAACGCAGTCAACGAGTTGAAGGTTGCGACACGATGTGGATGTACCGTTAATGTGCAGAATTTGATCCATGCCCGATAAATCCAAGCAGATACTGCCAGAGGGGAACTGTCGACGGTCAATTAGACGTGGGCGAACAGAGGCGGACGGCATACTCCAGAGAAATGGCCCTCGAGACTGGTCGCTCCAGAATACGCAGTTATTGGTACCTCGAGGAAACCCAATGAGTTAGAGCCACTCTTTTTTTCTTCAGGACAGCTAGACTCAGTACCTTGAATCTCCGCGCGATGTTGACCACTTTGACCACATCTTCTGTCGATTTGGGGCGGACGACAACGGAATGGGGGGAAGCCGGATGGTAGGAATTCTCCGACGACCCAGCTGTCTTGACGGTGTCCGCATTCGTATCCACCCTACCCGGCTCAGGGAACGTATGGCGGAGCGTGTCAATGGCGATCCGCAATTCCCTGGCAGATGCATATTTCGGAGAGTCATTCTCACTCTCGGGTGGCTGTATATTCCAAAGTCTGCGTCATCCCAAGGCGAAAGAATACGCGTATACGCACGAATAACTTTTTATCTACATAGTCCGCCATCGCGCTGAGGAGGAACGCGTAGAACAGACTCTGGAAGAGAACTCTGCTCTTCTGGGAGCCCTGGAATGAGTCTGACCAGGGAGAATAACGCAGCCAGGGGGACTGGGGTGGAGGCAAGTCTGGGTTAGAGCGCGGGGCCCCAGGCCTGGCCCGAGGTTCGAAGCTACTTCTCAGGTTCGGGGGCGGGTCCTCGCGCAACGAGGAAGACTTGAAAAATGTCCGCTTGCATATAGGAGGTCGGTGCGTCCAGGAAGAGACACGCCCGAGCCGTGGCAGCATGCTATAGAGCCGGTAGAAGGAGGCTCAAGAGAGAGCTTGTGGTGGTTTCGGTCAGAAGGGCGACGCCTAAGCGGCCGACGCCATCAAGGTTGTCCAAATAAAGCAAGTCGCGTCTTGACCACCACCACTCGCGCCATTTCTCGCGCACAATGCCTCTTAAGCCTCAACTATTTCTCGCTGTACTACTCGTTCTCATCCTCGCCCATCTCGTTCTCGTCCAGTCGCCTTCAAGCCCCAACTCTCATGTACGCATCCAAGGACGATGGGCAGCCGTTCGGCACTCTCTTCACCTGCCCGCGCTCGCCGCACACGCGAAACCACCCCCGAACCTGCTCCCGCTTTCGCTCCATATCAGCTCGCGGTTCGATCTGAAGCACAAGCGCGCCCTCGAAGAGCCCGAGTTCTCTTTCGCCGACGCCGACGCGCCTCCACACCTGTACTTCGCTGCCGACGCGCTGACAGACGACCCACTGGAAAGATATGGTGTCCAGGTCGCGGAGAAGGCGGTTGACGCGACGCCGACGGTGGACATGAAGAAGGGCAAACAGCGGTTCGCGTATACAGATGAAGGACAGTGAACACTCAACAACACGAAGACAGATCCAAAAGAATTGACATTGTACACTCTAATTATTGTAACTAAAAGCTTGTACCGACCAACCCTGGATGAAAAAACAAAGGACCGTCAGCGACCTGTTCACTGAGAGCGAGACGCGCGCCCCAGAAAGGATCAGACATCCAAAGGAAGGTCGTTTCGCTCGCATCGCGCCGACCCCCGCTTCCCGCCCAGCGCACCACAAGGGCGGCCCACGCTCGACCAATGCCTTTTGGGTTCAACACGGTATGGAGGGGGAATGTAGACGTTCCGCATTGGGGGAGTGCTCACTGGACGCTCAAGTGGAAACTGCGAATGTAGGTGTGTTTTTCATCGTGCAAAGATGGGGCGCCGTGTGGAACATGAACATGATAGAAGAAGACTCACGTTGTACCATCTACCGGACTTGTGAAGATGAAGAGCAAGAGAAGCCTGAAAACAGGAGTGAGTAAAGAGTTCGAAAGGATAGGATGAACACAGAAGAATCAGACGAAATGGCACTGGCAAGTACACTGTGCGTCCCGTAGAACGCGAGTCTGTTGCGAACAAACTCCTCTATTTCTCGTCATGGTCGTGTAAGACGGGGAAGAGAATAAAGTCATCACATAGATGGCCGCAAGGACCAGCGAAAAGGAAAGCAAACTCACCGAATACCAGGATGGTGGCGGAAGAGAAGTGAGAGACATCTCCAAGCAAGAGAAATTTTATAGTGTGGCTTGTTTGGTTGATTGGTTGATTACAAACACGGCCACGTGCAACCCATTCGCCTTCGTGCCATATGTACAGACCCAGACATCATCCATATTGCGTCGACCGGCTATGAAGCCAAAAGATGCGCTCTGTATTTTGAGGACTCTATGGCAGTCCCGGTTTTTTTTGGCCTGTGTAGGACCGGCCCGCATCTGGAGCCCCTATTACAGAGATCCCGCGACAAAAGAATTCGTAACGAAAGTCGACTATGTTCGAGATGGCCGTCATTAATGTACTGGGGGAAAGAGTACATAATCTTCGCTGACTTCTTGACCGTCTCTGCGAAATTCGCAATACGAACAAATGTATTATCAAAGAAAGAAGGTGATATCAAGGACAGAGAGGTATTATCAAGGACAGTAAGGTTTTGTCAAGGACAGTAAGGTTTTGTTAAGGACAGGAAGGTTTTGTCAAGAACATGGAGGTGACACTAAAAGGTCCAGGTAGTAACGTTCATTTGCCGTTCGGTGAGCTTTAGGAGCTCGACGTCGAATTCGCCTTGAGGCCGACTGGAGCACCTTTGACTGCATTCACTGGGCCCGCGGACGGGGAGACCGTGACCGCGCCCCACGGCGCCATGCCATATGGACCCTCAACCGTCGCGGCCGGCCAGCTGGAATCGTCATATCCCGGCAGCTCGAACCCGATCGGAGTCCCGGTGTTCGCCTTCCAACATCCATCGGTAACAAACAAGACGCCCGAGGTGCAGTTGCACTCGGCCGTATTGATTTCGACCGCGACCAATAGACCTGCAGGGTTGTTGACGATGTCGGCATTCACGGCGTAAACCGCAACCACGACCTGAGACGCGGAGGAAAGGTTGACGTTGTAGGTCTGAGCGGTGTGGAAGTCTCCACCAGAACCGACGAGAGCGCCATTCACATAAAGTGCGTATGCGTTGTCAGCGGTTATGATGATGGTCGCGGAGGTGGGCGTCTGGCCGGCAGGAGGGGTGTAGGTTCGGCGGAAGGCGCGGGGACCCGGGGGTGCGTTGCCGTTGACCACCTCGTTCGTCCAAATCCAGTTGGCAGCGGTGAGCGAAAGCACGGGAGCTGCGGAAGGAATGGAAATCTGGCCCCAGGGGGACACGCCGTAGGCGCCTTGCGCAATCGCAGGTGCCCAACTGTTATCGTCGAAAGAGAGCTGCTCGTAACCATTTGGCACCGAAAGTGAATAGCGCCAGGTGGTGTCGGAGACGAGGGTGCTGGTGGTACCGTCGGTGTATGTGATTTGAATGGTGGCAAGCAGCGCAGCGGGACCCCCAGAATTGACTCCCGTGACAGCGAACACGTTGAGACAAGGCCGCAAGGTGACACAGAAGCGTTCAGCGACTGTAAAGTCGCCACCAGTGCCTACTTGGCCGCCGTTGACGTATAAAGTAAGACTGTTACGCGTTAATAAGCACACTTTCTGTCTCGGCGGTAAAATCAGGCGAACCCATTGTCAACCGTCATTATGATGTCCGCTTTGGCTGGCGTCTTCCCGAGAGGAGGGGTAAAGTCCTTGCGGAAAGCGCGAGCTCCGATAGGCGCATTACCTCCGGGCTGAGTCACTTCGTTGGTCCAGATCCACTGCGAGGCACCGAAGTCGAGGGCTGCGGCGCTGGCAATGAACAAGGCAAGAACGGAATACAGAACTAAAAATCGAGGTGAGAAATGGCTGAAATAGTGTGTATGGAGAGGAACATACGACGAGACACCATTTGTTTTATGAGGGTTAAAGAAACAACGCTCTTTGGAGGACGTCTTTTATACCAGACCAACCATTGCAACTGTCCAGTTGAGACTTGACCAGCGCTAAGGGAACTGAATACACGAGCGTTTGTTCGTGCGCAGACTGACAAGTGAATGGAGTTTCTTGAGGTGAGAAATACCAAGGCGCCACGGAGAACATCGAGGAGCGATGTTTTCGGCGACGGAAGAAGACCCCAGTTGACAAATAGACGACAGATTTTATGGCGCGCAGGCTAGAATTGCAGGCTTGAATGGTTCTGTGGCAGCAGAGACTCCACTCGGTCAGATAAGCGCGCGTTTGCCAAATTGTAAAATGGACAAGTTGACATTGTGTGCATCCCTGGCGCCGTGCGCCGTGTCTTCGGTTAGCCTCCCAACATTTTTGACTTGTTCGAAGCGAAGCAAGTGGACTCCAAGCCCACCCAGTGGCAGGTGGAACGCATGTTGCAATTGGGAACGAGAAGACGGTACGGCCGGACATCGGGGAGGTTCCCTAGTTCCGAGTCTGACTTCCGAGCTTGGGTTCAATTTGAAGGGGGTTTGTGGAGTTGAAGAGGAGAATTTGTGGACCCGAGCAGTCTCAGAAGGTTCATGGTGAGCTTGATGTAAGCGCCGGCCCGGCCGATTGGCCCTCTGATGCGACTTGAATGCGGCCACCAACAGTCTTCCCAAGGTCTTCCAACGATTTCTTATCGTTTCTCCACCACGTTTGAATGGCCTCCACCTACGACTTCAATGCTAGCACCAAGGACTTCCGCGTCGCCATCATCGGCGGAGGGATGTGCGGCTTAGCATGCGCCGTCGGACTTTCAAGATTCGGGATTCACGCGGACGTCTTTGAATCGGCGGTCTTTGTCTTTGGCCGGCAGAATGCGCGATGAGGCTGACCACTTGTCTAGTCCAAGTTTGAAGAAGTCGGCGCTGGGGTTGACCTGGGTCCGTGTCTATTAATCCAACATTAAATAAGTCGGCATCTGAGTTCGGTATGTAGGATCCAACGCGCTCCGTGCGCTCAAAGGGCTGGGTATACTGGATACTCTTCTCGCCCGCGGGGAAGATGCAAAACCTCATGGGCGCAGAATGTTATTTGTCTCAGGTCTAGGAGCGCACGAAGAAGTGTACGACTATAACAACAGCGTAAGCTATCGACCTGCGATATTAGATGTGCAATTTAGATGTCTAGTCGACATTCACAGACGCAGACGCTGGAATGGGAGTCTACAGGTCGGGACTGAATATGTCCTCACGGCATCCCAGTTTTAAATACCGTCTAGGCCGGCTTTTCTCGACGCCCTTTTTCCGCTTCTGCCAAATTCGAACGCAATCCACTTCAACAAACGTTGTACCTCAATCTCGACGTCTACTTCAGGGGCTCAAGTTATTCACTTCGCGGATGGAACCACCCATGAAGCCGATCTCATCATAGGCGCCGACGGCATCAAGAGTACTTCCCGCAATGCAGTTGCTGGCACAGACAAGAAACTCCTTCAGTTTACCAATACTGTGGCTTATCGCGGAATGGTGCCGATGGAAACCTTGAGACAGGAAGGTGTGAAGACGGAAGTAGGCCGACGGCTCTGCAACTTCGTCGGCATTGATAAGGTCGGCGTCACCATGGTCCCGGAAGGAAAAGACCTCATTGCTGATGCAGCACATCATCGCCTTCCCAATTAAATCGGGGAAAATTGTAAGTACTTTGCGATCCGCGATGCGTGAACCTCCTTAGTCCCGCAGGTCAACATCGTAGCCTTCGCAACGGACAATTCGGTACCAGTTGGCTCTATAGAAGTTAATGGACCCTGGGTCCAGCCCGTTCCCCAACAAGAGTTGTTAGATAGGTTCAGCGGATGGGGACACGACGTTATGACCATGTTAAATCACCTGAAGACCCCCAGTAAATGGTCCATCCACACATTAAAGCCTTTGGAGACCTTCGTTAGCGGCAAGATCGTTCTCGTCGGTGATGCTGTATGCTCGTCGTTTCTTCTTAATTTTACTTTCATTGATGGATTTACGAGGCGCATGCAATGGCACCTCACCTGGGCGCAGGCGTCGGGCAAGGATTCGAGGACGTCTACGTCCTGTGTGAACTACTTGGGCATCCATCGACTAATTTGTCCAATCTCGAGGCAAAGAAACAACAAGCTTTTGTGCCTATCTTTTGACTGACTATCGGTCTCCAGGACGTTCTTAAAGCATACGACGCTATCCGACAACCCCGGGCCAATATGGTATTGAAAGAGAGTTTTCGAACAGGAGTGATATACGAAGCATTCGGCAAGCCCGGTTACGGTGCTGATGATATGGCGGGGCATCTGGCGGGGAGACGGGAGCCGATTTGGCGTCATGATCTGGAGGGAGATGTCGCCTCTGCTGTTGCAGGCTTGAGGGAGCGAGGTTCTTTCTCGGCTGTAACAAATTAATATTGGATGTAGATGACGGTTGAGAAGCTACAGCTGCAAAACTGGAGGCAGTTGCTCAAAGCTGCTCCCGAGCTTGAGGTGTACTTGGTTGAGATGAACAAATCAAAAACAAACCACCTTATGACCCGCAGTGGAAGACGTACCTCAGTTTGTATTAAACGCGCCATATCCAAATCCAGTGGGAAGATCGCGGCGGGGGTGGGGGCGGGGGTTGGGGGTGAGTTGGTGTTTCTTCTTCGATCTCTTTTTTTGGTTTTGGTTTCGGTTTCCTGGCGATTCGGTTTTTTTTTGGCGATTTGCTATGTGCGTGCGGGCGATTTTTAACGCGCCATATCCAAATGTAAACATATGCGGCAGTGGCGGTGAGGCCGTCCAACTCCTAAACTTCAAAGAAGCCCCTATGTCGGTCTAGATTTCGCACTGCCACCGATCGCGACACCGCCACCCACCGGCTCGCGCGACCGGGCCGATTTTCTGCTTTTTACCAACTCAAGGCTCAGTTACATAGAATGCTGTCGACCGCACTCCAATACAAGCAAGATTGTCAAAAGAGGCTCTTCAGTGCAATTTCCTTTCTATGATCGAAGTGCCTAGACCTGCCTGGACGCGGAAGCGCGGATGGTCTCACCCCAGTCTCACTGCTGGCGCCATGCCCGAGAGACATCCAACTCCACAGACAATCTCAGAACCCCCTTCTGCAAGGTATAAAGAGCCCTGGTGCTCTGGCTGAATCCAACTCAAATTCCCCAACTTGTGATTTCACCAACTCAATACACCAAAATATGTCCACCCTCGCCTCATCCTCTGCGTTCGACGTCAAGTACTGCTCGCTCTGCGATGCATACTTTTACAGTGACGCAATGCTCAAGATCCACCTGCAAAGTTCGAGTCGCCATCCCAAGTGCACGACTTGCAAAAGAAGCTTTTTGAACAACAACTCATTGCGGAATGTACGTCCCTCTGTTTAAATCCTCAGCACGGTATTGATTTAAACGCAGCACTACGTCCTCTCTCCCAAACATCACTTCTGTCGCATCTGCCAGAAGCACTTCAAAACCGCTACGGGGTTGCGCATCGTCAGTTTATACTCCCACTAAACCTCTATCTATCCTAATTGGTTCTTCAGCACATTGACTTTGCGCACCTCGACGCCGATAACGAGGACGGGCCCTCCATTGGACCCGACGGCTGGGAGGACCAGCTCGGCCTCGAGCAGGACGCGGTCCTCAACGGCGGCGGGGAGATCCCCATCCCCAAAGAGGATCTCCCGGCTGATGCCCCCTGGGATCTTGCTGCCCGCGTCGCCGCACTGGTGAGGCCGTCGTCTTAAATCCTCCTCGCAGGCGCTTCTAATCACCTACCTAGCATATCCGCAAAGGCGTAAAGTCTACCGGCATGCTGCGGCCGACGTGCCCCATCTGCCTCTCCGCCCTCAAGACGATGTGCACGACACGGTGTGGCCACGTATTTTGCTCTGCGTGAGTTTTCCTTCTTCGCCCACGCCACAATTCACGACGCTGAGGTCTCATTTTTGGTTAGATGCATTACACACGTCTTGGAAGACACAAAATCGTGTCCGTCATGCAGACAGCCGGCGGTGGCGAGCCAATTGCGTACGCTTAACTTGGAAGTCTTTGGTACTATCCAATAGTATTTCGAAATACAAAATGTTGAACAACGCGACTTGACGCGACTAGAAAATATATAGGGTGGTGTGGTGCTACAGGTGAAGTGACTACTATTGTCGGGATACGATAACGGATCGGTGATAATGCTACAGTGTGGCCGGGTCTCGGAATGTATAGGTGGGATGGATGGAACGAAGGCGATGAATGCGAATGTAAAGTGCCGATGATGCGGGTATGCTGGCTGGCAGAACAAATGGGGGAGGAGAAGATATGGCGCAGAACGACAAGTGTCGTAAGTGCGGAGGTCGTGTGTTCTAATCTTCGAGCAGGAAGTCCCAGTCATGGGTAGTCTCCGGGGTCTTGCGGCTGCAGCAGAATAGGCGGCGGAAGGTTTCCTTCTGCGTGTTCTCCGGGGTGCTCGTTTGGACGTCCCACATACGAAACGTGACGTGCCCCCGGGTTGAGACAACGACTTCGTCCTCGTCGTAGGAGTGCTCAGAGCCCGCGTTCAGGCGCACGTTCCCCATGATGCGGTTAACGAAGCCGGCGGAGAACTTCGTGGTTTTCGGCGTATGAATTACGCCGGCGAAGTCCGAAGGCAGCCATATCGTAACGTCGGAAGTAGAGGCACGGATTTCCAGCTCAAATTTGGAGCGGCAGTAGCTGCGGCACTGAACAAAAAAAGAGTTAGCGAAAGACTGCAGACGAACTGATGGCTACATACGACTTTAACCTTCACAGGGTGAGTCTCATTTCCCAAGAAAATGCTCATGCGGTGATCGATGGGCTGGTTTCGAGCGCGATAGTGTGGGAGGACGAGGGAAAGGTCGACGGGCTTGTGGGCAATGTCGACGTGAAAGTCCCAATTTTCGCCAGGCAGGTATTTCACTTTGTGCACCCCTGAGGGCACGATCAGGCCCTCCTTCTCATAAGAGAGGGTAGAATGGTCGGAGGACGAGGACATTATTGTGGAGAACAATGGCTAGGAGGCAGTGCTTTGCCGGAGGCGTGGACTGTGAGGGAGCAGCTATTAGTATCAAGTAAGTAATTAAGAGGGACAGCGCACTTGAGGAATTGGGATTTGGAGGCCGAGGAGGATGAAGAATCCATTTGAGTTTGCAGCGCTTATAAGCGATGGGCTATTTTTGGTTGTTGCCATTGTACCTTTTGGGAAGTGTTGTATTCTTGGCGGCCCGGGCCCAGGCCTCCGCATCCGAACACAGGCCCCCGGTCACTCGCCCATACCTGGCTCCAATCTCGTTGATTTACCTGACGAAAATTGGCTCTGGAGGGCGTAAAACCTCGTTTTTCCCCCTACCCTTCGAGAATCGCCTTCTTTTCATCTGCCCGCATCTTTTTCACCTGGTCAAAAAGTTTCCAGGTGGTCCCGTTCGCAAGATAGGCCCTCAAAAACAGCTCTCAGAGGCCGTTATGGGTGAGTGACCGGGGGCTTATCCGAACCTTGTAGTTGCTCGACCATTCACGCCATCAGGGAACAATGCAGGCCAAAGGAACATCACACACGTAACTATTTCTTGTACTTCGATTCAAAATGGCGCTCATTTTGACAATGTCGGACAGGAGCGGCAGTAATTCTGGCGAATTCAGCCATATTGGGCATCGGTCTTGTGTCCATCTTGTTAATTGTTGTCGTGCCGCCCTAACCTTGTATCCTGCGGCGATAAGGCTCAAGGAGCCTCAAGGCTGGCAAGGCTGTTGAGTTTGAGCGCCCTTGAAACCGTGATCGGATCCATTGTGCTTGTTGATCCCCGCCGCTACGGAAACTGCGCGCATAAAACGTGGCACAACCGAGTGATGGCGGAGAATCTGGGTCCGCACTTACTTTGTCCGTACCCCCTGTTTTAATTGAACAGTATCAATTATGGATGGACACTGTCCTGGCGTTGCCCCGAGTTACGCTAGTCTCGTGGCCTTCTTGGGCTGGCATCGTCGCTCAATAAAGGTCAGGCAGCGTTATTTCCACTCGCTAAGATAAGATCCAATCGACCGTGATAAAAAACTGAGATTTGTCGGGTGGCACTCACATTATTCCTTAGAACGTTTAGCTTTCAGGACTGCGGCCAAATTGCAGTCGTTCAAAATCCAGCGCTGGCGTCACATGGGCCCTCAATAACCAGTCGATTGGATAGAGATCCGAATCATTGAATACTGAAAGCATTAGAAGACGCAAATCGGAGCCCCGTTTTATTAGCAGGTTACGGAGTGGTACCTTTAAGCTCGCGATAATCACCCCTCGCGAGCATCATTCGTTAGTTACAGCCGGGAAGGAGCCTCGCTCCCTGAGGCCGGCGACAGTTGACGCAACATCCGCGTCCAGGTCATGACGCCAAATCGGCTCAAAAATCCCCGCTAGATGGCTCTCCATATCATTTGGGCCGTACCCGGGCTTCCCGAGTGCTTCGTATATTACCCCTGCTCGGAAACTCTCCTTCAATACCATATTGGCCCGGGGTTGTCGGACAGCGTCGTATGCTTTAAGAACATCCTAGAAACGCACGGTCAGTTGAGGGTAGAAATTTGTTACTTTCTTGCCTCGAGATTCGACAAATTAGTCGATGGATGCCCGAGTAGTTCGCAGAGAAGGAATACATCCTCGAATCCTTGTCCAACGCCGGCGCCGAGGTGAGGTGCCATTGCATGCGCCTTATAGCTTCATCAATGAAGATAATTAAAATCAAAAGGAACAACGAGCATACCGCATCACCGACAAGGACAATCCTCCCGCGAACGAAAGTCTCCAAAGGTATCAACGTGTGGATGGACCATTTACTAGGCGTCTTGAGGTGTTTCAACATGGCCACAACGTCGTGCCCCCAACCACTGAATCTGTCTAGCAACTCTTGTTGGGGGACTGGCTGCACCCACGGTCCGTTGACTTCGACAGAGCCAACAGGAACTGAATTATCTGTCGCGAAGGCTACAATATTGACCTGCAGAAGTGTTCATTTAGCAGGTTCACGTATCGCGGGTGTCCGAGCATTCACAATTTTCCCAGATTTAATCGGGAAGGCGATGATATGCTGCACCAGTAATTAGTTTTCTTCCTGGGAACCATGGTGACGCCCACCTTATCAATACCGATAAAGTTGTAGACACGCCTAGCCAGGTTCGTTTTCACGCCTTCTAGCCTTAGAGTTTCCATCGGCACCAGCCCGCGATAAGCCACAGTATTGGTAAACTGAAGGAGTTTCTCGTCTGTGCCAGCAACTGCATTGCGGGAAGTACTCTTGATGCCGTCGGCGCCTATGATGAGATCGGCTTCGTGGGTTGTGCCATCGGCGAAATGGATAACCTGAGCCCCAGAAGTAGACGTCGAAATGGAGGTACATCGTTTGTTGAAGTGAGTCGCGTTCGGATTGGGCAGAAGTGGCAAAAGTGCGTCAAGAAAAGCTGGCCTAGAACGGGAGCGTTCAATCTCGGTGAGCTACAAAGACGTATCCACGGCCTTGCCTGTAGATTCCTATTCCAGTATCCGCGTCTGTGAATTCCGACTAGAGATCTAAATTGCCCATCTAATCTTATCGGTTCCACTGGAAGATCTTACACTGTCATTATAATCGTACACCTCTCCGTGCGCTCCCTGGCCGGACACGAAGACCATTCGGCGCAGGGTGCGTTCCGCATCATCCCCACGGGCGAGAACGGTGTCCAACACGCCGAGTCCGTCAAGCGCACGGAGGGCATTAGGACCTACAATCTCTCGGATGTCAATTCGGTGCGTTAAATTGATAAATGCACGGACCAAGACCGACACCAGCGCCAACTTCGTCAAATTTAGGCTGCACAAGTCGTCAGTCTTGTCTCATATTCTCGTTTTTACTTAGACGAACCGCAGATTCAAAAATGTCTGCGTGTATCCCGAATCTTGAAAGTCCGACGGCGCATGCTAAGCCGCACATTCCTCCACCGACGATAGCGACGCGAAAGTCCTTGGCGCTGGCATTGGGGTTGTATGCGGAAGCCATTCAGGCGCGGTGAGAAAGAGCTCGACCATGTAAACATCCACCGCATCAACAGAAATATCGGCCCGGGCGGGGCCGGGGTCTCATCAGCCGCGCCATTCCGATGTCGGCATCCTCCTTCCCTCTTTCCAGCCTTCAAACCTCCAACATTCTCCGCAAGCCTTCAAGCTTCTCAATCCTAGTATTCGGCTCATAATCGCGCGCTAAATCGCCTGGCTGTAATTATGAAGCTCGCAAACTGAATTTTGCACGCCACTTCGGTTTTCTGTGCCGTCTACGAACGTTTACGAACGTTCAAGGCTCCACCTGGGCACCTCCGAGTCGTCGGGTATTCATTTCAATGCGCGCTTACTATCAAGATGTCTCCTTTGGAATCTGGTTTAAGGTTCGGAACTTGCCAATCGAATCATACACATTGTACTTCCGTCATCCTGCCGTCCGCTGAGTCTCTCGCGAACTCATTTACGCCCCGAGAATATCGCTCCTTTGTCCTCACGCCGTCCTTCGAATCTGTTCGAGCACTCCGCCCTCCGCCTGCAGAAGATGTTGCAAGAGCTCGTACTCGATGTACGAAAAGCGTTAGAATCCAGTCGGCCTCAGCGTCAGGCCGACTCTTCGTTCGACCGTATAAAGAGCTCCTTTGCTTGCCAGTTTTCTTCAGTCAACCCAAGAGCATTTCTTCCATGGGGCTTCGTCGTACGTGTCTTTTCGCACATTTCACCCCGCCATACTCACCCCCAAATTTAGTTCTGAGCATACTTCTCACTTTCTCTGCGCTCGCCAGCGCCACCGCACTTCGAAATGGATCTGGACCAACGAAGTAACTCAGCCTGGGGGTGATGCGCCTATTGGAGCGCGCGCTTTTCGCAAGGATTTCACCCCTCCTCTCGGGAAGACGCCAGCCCAGGCGGACATTATAATGACGGTTGACAATGGGTTCGCCTTATTTTACCGCCAACACAGGAATTGTGCTTATCAACGCGTTACAGTCTTACTTTATACGTCAACGGCGGCCAAGTAGGCACTGGCGGCGACTTCAGATTCGCTGAACACTTCTGCGTCGCATTGCGACCTTGTCTCAACGTGTTTGCTGTCACGGGATTGAATGCTGGGGTCCCGCTGGCCTGCTTGCCACCATCCAAATCACATACACCGACGGCACCACCACCACTATCGTTTCCGACACCACTTGGCGCTATTCCCTTACGGTGCCGAGTGGTTACGAGCAGCTCTCTTTTGACGCTAACAGCTGGACACCCGCAATCGCTCAGGGTGCATACGGTGTTGCTCCGTGGGGGCAAATCACCATTCCGTCAACGACTCCCGTGCTTTCGCTCACTGCTGCCAACTGGATTTGGACGAGCGAGGTGGTGAACGGCAACGCGCCGGCAGGGGCCCGTTACTTTCGTCGAACATATTACCCCCCAACAGGCCAGACCGTTACATCTGCAACGGTCATAATCGTTGCTGACGACGCGTATTCCCTCACGGTAAACGGCGTTCCCGTCGGTTCTGGGACAGATTTCCACATCGCTCAGACGTACACGGTGAACCTTGCCCCGGCGCCTTACGTCGTCTTCGCGGTCGTCGCCACGAACGGCGGTACGGTCAACAATCCAGCCGGTTTGCTGGTCGCGGTCGAAATCATGTCGCAGTGCAACTGCATCTCCGGCGCGTACTTCATATCCGACGGCAGTTGGAAATTCAACACGGGCACATCCGTAGGCTTCGAGTTGCCTGGCTTTGATGACTCCAAGTGGCCGGCTGCTGTGATTGAAGGGCCATAAGGCGCCGCGCCCTGGGGCGCCGTCACCATCTCTCCTCCCGGCGCGCCAGTAAGTGCGATTGCGGGTCAACTCAACTTGACTGTGCCCTCTAACTTCGAGGCGAACAAATAAAACCTCTCAAACGAACACTCCTTTCTCTTGTGCCAATCCTTTTTTTTGTTCTATACATACACCGCTCGCGAATGATACTGTCTCTGTGTGGTGTACCTTGCTCAACCATTATCTCAGCCTTCTGTTGTCTATACTGTGGAATTCCCTTCAAAAATGAAGGCGACACCTCGCGATCCAGAAACTTAGCTAGACCCAAGGATATCTCATCGCGCAAGAGATGGGATCTCAAAATATTCTTGTAGTCCCTTAAGGTACGCGCTGCTCTTCGAGACTGGCTTAGCGGATCGGCGGTAAATGGACGACTGCTTTACGACCAAGTCCACATCTCAACGAGCCGTGAGCCGTCAGTGTAGAGGTCCGTGAACGATGGTCCCGGACATTGAGTCAGAGGTAAATCGAGAAATTGGGAAAGCCAGAAAATGAAATTCCTCGCAGCCTTGCAGGGTATGGGCGAAAGAAACCTCGAAAAGCAGGAACTGGGCACCTGTCCGATTCGCGATTCAGATTACTACGATAGAGGAAACCAGAGGGAACGCCCCGCCGGCTATGCCCTGCCCCGCGCCCCTTCGCGTCTACTTTTCCCGAGCCGCTTGCTCCCGCCGCCTCCTCCCCCGCGTCCCCCGCCACGTGAACTCCCACCACCCCGTCCAAAGCCCCGCGAACCCCCACCGCGCGCGCCGCCTCGCCCGCCCCTGGAGCCTCCACGCCCAAAGCCCCGCGAACTGCCACCAAAATCGTCCGTCGACTCGCGCGTATTCGACTTTGATCGCTTCCCCGCACCGCCGAAGCCGAATTTTTGGTCGCGGGCCGTTCTGCTAACCTTGCCTCGTCCAGCACCGCGGTCGCCGCGTCCACTACTGGGACCCGCCCCACGTCCACGCTTTGCTGGGCGGTCGGCGATGGCATCTTCGACGGCGATGTCGAAGGCGTCGTCGTCGACGTTCGGTTTGTCTAGGACGTCACCGCGTTCTACAAGCGCACTTCGTCAGCGTAGGAACAGCAGGAACAAAAAACACCCACTCCGCTTCAAGCCCTTCAACCTCTCCTCCATTTCCTTCTTCCCCTTTTCGCGCTCCTTGAGGCGCTCGATCTGCACTTGCTTCCCAAACTTCTTCCCCTCGCGCTCCTTGCGCTTTTCATCGCTCTTCCGGATCCCCGCACCCTCGTCCAGGAGGCGCTGCCGTATGCGCTCCATGTGCGCGTCCGTTTTGACCATCTCGGCAAAGTAGTCTGACGGGCGGGTGAAAGGGAATTTGTGTTTAGCGGCGAGAGCACGAGCGGCGGCGGCGCTGTGGAGGGCTTGTTTGTAACTGGAGGAGAGTAGAAATGAGGACGCTTTTTGGAAAGAGAAAAAAAGGTAAGCGTACAACGCAAGTTCGCGATTTAGGTCGTCGTTGACGTCGACTTGAATACTCTCTGGGTATGTTAAAGCCAGAGTTTCTGTCCAGGGGAGGGATCGGTCAAGTTGGATGGTGTCGCGTATGCGTGCGAGGGCGACCTGTGAGCATAATTTAGAGAGGTTTGAAAACAAAATTTAGAGAGGTTTGAAAACAAAATTGCGTTGCACCCACCGTATTGTCAACTTCGATTTTCTGCCGAGGAACCGCGTCCTCGTCTACGGACTCTACGTCGTCCAGCGCAACATCCCCATCCTCATCCTCGCCCTCCTCATCTTCGTCGTCTTCAAACTCCCCCTCGTCCCCTTCTGAATCGGAGCCGGAGCCGGAACCCTCGCCGTCGCTGACCTCTGCTCCATTTTTTTCGAGTGTAAACTCCTCGTCTGAAGTATCGTCCGAGTCGTCGCCGGCGCCTTCACCCTCTGCATCTCCCCCGAGAGTAAGATGCAGTTGCACCGTCTCGAACTCGTCCAGTCCATCGTCACCCAACGCCTTCATAAGGCGCTCCATTCCCGCCTCGTCTACACCTTCATCATCCGAGTCCTCGTCGCTGCCTGCCTCGTCCTCCGAGTCTGCAGGTTCAACGACGGGGATTACTTTTTTGGGACTTGACTTGGGTGGTTTTGAAGGTCCGGGTTGGGGCTTTGCATCCTTGGGTGCCTTTGCAGGGCTCGTGGATTTTCTAGGGCCTTTTTCGACCTTTGCCGCAGATGCCATGAAAGTTTGAACGAAAAATACTGGACGGCTTCGGCTTCAACTTGCAACACGAACAAATATCTTGTTGAACTCGACTCAACTCACAAAATGGCGGCTGGTATGTTTTCGTGTTACAACGCTCGATATTTCCTTCATTGTTCACTTTTACAGACCCAAATTACTCGATTCTTCCCTCTCCGCCTTTCGACACCATTTCCTCTATACAATATTCACCCACTGACCCTGATAAACTTCTTGTCTCCTCTTGGGACACGGTTGGTTCAATTTTCCTTCCTATTTGCGCTAAATTCTTATAGTAATTCAGTCAGTGCGGTTCTACCATGCCGGGGAGCCAAATACCAAGCCATCCGAGCAACTCGCCAAGTTCGAGCACCGGGCAGCCATTTTAACGTGCTGCTTCTCCGACGCGTCTCATGGCTTCAGCGGCGGGCTTGATGCGACCATCAGACAGTAATTTGCCCTCCGATTCGCGTCGCTTGTCCCTCCTAATCTGTGTGTGCAGTTTGGAAATAGGGACAGAGAAGATCACAACTGTGGGCTCGCACACCGACGCCGTCTCCGGGATGGTGTACTCTGACGAATCCCGTTGCGTCTTCATTCACAATGTCGTTTAACCCGTTACTGACAAGTGCGCGGTAGATGTCCTGGTCTCTGGCTCATGGGACTGCTCACTGCGGCTCTGGGACACGCGCGCAGCCACGCCGCAACAGGCCGTCACCACGACGCCCGAGCGCGTCTATGCGATCGACATGACGAACCACAACATTGTCGTCGCGATGGCCAGCCGCCTATTTAACATCTACGACATCCGCAACATGTCGACCCCTGCACAACAGCGGGAGAGTAGTCTAAAATACATGACGCGCAGTCTCGCGTGCATGTCGGATGGTCAGGGTGCGTGGTTCTACTATATAGTCTCGTCATCAGCTAAATGAGAGTTGTTTTTTTTTACCAGGCTACGCGACCGCGTCCGTCGAGGGGCGAATCGCTGTCGAGTATTTCGACCCCTCGCCCGCCACACAAGCGAAGAAATACGCCTTCAAATGCCATCGACAGACCGTCGACGACGTGGACCAGGTCTACCCCGTCAACGCCCTCGCCTTCCACCCCGTGTCCGTTCTTTTCCTTTCTTTCTACTGTTATTGACGTCAAATCCAGATACAACACCTTCGCCTCCGCCGGCTCCGACATGACCGTCTCCATCTGGGACCACAAAGTCAAGAAACGCCTCCGGCAATACCCAAAGCTCTCCAACCCCGTCGGTGCGCTCGCGTTCAACGTCGACGGGACGCGGCTCGCCGTCGGGGTGGGGTATAATTGGGACCTTGGGGAGAAGGGCATGCACGAGAAGCCGGGGACGGAAATTGGGATAAGAAAGTTGGGGGATGAGGTCAAGGTGCGGTTTCTCTCCTTTCTTTGTGTCGCGCTTGTAACTGACATGTTTTTCCGACAGCCGAAGAACTGGACGGGGTAGCTCTAAGCTGTAGGCGAGTCGCTTGTATCATAATTCTCTCAATCCTGCATTGTACCATTGAACAGTGGGCAGGTGTGAATGCGGAGTAACGACCTGCGACTAAATACGAGGCCGGTGTGTAGTTTCAAAATACAGCTTCTGACTCCCCGAAAGGCTATCATCCGAGATCTCGAACACCCTTCTACTCGTGAACTCTCTAGCCATTTCGGAACATGGACTTGAAGCCTCTATGACCCGCCGGTTCTCACATGCTTGCCTAGCTTGCGTGTGGTCTCCCCGACCGTGCGTGGCTCGTTCCGCTGTCATACATACATTTTGTATGCCTCCATACCGCTGCATCTCTTCCTTCGCAAACGCAGATGATAAAAATGCATATTAATATGTTTCAAAACAATGCGTGAGACGAGACGTGAGACATGCAGACAATGTGAGAACAGAACATGACAGAAAAGAAACGAAACCCATAGTCATCATTCAGCTGAACCGTTGCCCAGCTTCTCTTTTTTCCATGCGACGAAATCATCTAAGAGCGTTGGCCATGCCTGTCAAGATAGTCGTCCTGTCAATAAGGAATGCTGTGCATTGAGAGTGCTGGGTGGTACGCACACCGTCAGCTTCGTAGTCCTGCAGCGATGGCTTGACGGTTCGGCAAAATTCGAGCATCTGGAGCGCGTCAGATGGAGCCTTACAAGCGGGAGGGAAGACAGCGCACCATGCTCCAAAGATCTTTGTTTACAGCCTTGTAGCTGCCCTTCTCCTGTTGTCGTCGTCAGATGTGGGTCGACGACGTATTCGAGTGCTCCTCACCGCGATAAACTCGAGCACTTCCGACATGACTGGGTACTGTGGAACAAGGAGGACCGACCAGAAGGCCGACGACACCTGAAACCAAACCAAATTAACCGGCGCAGTTCACCGGAGCAGAAGCAAACATACCTCCATCTCGATATTCCGGGATTGCCTGGACGCAGTGAGTCAGCCAAAAGCCCAGGGCCAAATAAGGATGCGGCGACGCACTCGGCTTTGGCCAGGGCGAAGCAAAAGGTGTATAGACTCCCGAACGCGGCCTTGGGATCCGCGGCGTATTTGTTGTACGCGGTCTTGTCATACGGATCCTTCTTTACGGCGGTGGCCTTGGGCGCCGGCTTCCCCTGTATCAATAGCTTGTCGAGGTCTGATATGGCCAGGAAAAGCGACGAGAGCGAGGAGACCCTAACCGCGCAGTGATAAATAGACGCCGTAAGGGTGTGGCAGACACTCACTTGAGCGACTCGGTGCCCTTGGTCCATTCCTGCTTGGTGAATTTCGCCATCTCCGACCCATTGAGTTGCCACGACAGGATTAGAGGGAGGGCGCCCTCGAGCGGCATCTGGGCGTCCATGCACAGCTGCTGGAATCCGTCCGGCCCGATGGTATTGGGATCGTCTTCCTCGGCATACTTCTTGAACAATGCAGTAGCGCGGTCCGCGCTATAAGGCTCGATTTTCGAGACTGAGGCTTGGGCCTTGACGGGTGCCGGAGCGGGTGTGGGAGCGGGTGCGGGGGGTGCGGCAGCTTTAGGTGGTTTCGGCTGAACTGTGGGCGCTACTGTCGGTGGGGGTGCGGTAGGGACCTAGGTAATGTGAGACCTCGAAAACACCGAGAACTGGAGGCGGCTTACCGATGTGGGGATAGGTTTGGACGTACTCTGTGCTGGCTCGTCATCGCTGTGGATAGTTTTAACGGAGTGAGAAGAGAAGCAAAAGAGGGAGGAAAAGTGCATGGAGGGTCCACATGCAGCAGTCCACGGTATTAAGGGGAGCAGCGAGAAGGGAGAAAGCTGTTCAACTCACGCCGCGAAGGAATCACTTTCGCCCTGATCAATGATGTGAATACGAGAAAGGGGTAAAGTCACGTGGCTTACGTCAGAGCTGTATCCAGAATAGAGTTTGGCGCGCCAGAAATTTATTCGCAGAGTCGAGGAAATGGGAAAGAAAAAGAAAAGGGAAGCAAGGGTAGATGTGAGCAAGCGCGATTTCATTTGTGGCAAAAAAATAAAGGGCGTACGAAATTTCGATAGCTTTCTTGGACTTTTTCGGAGCTGCCTTTTTCGCAGTGGCTTTGGTGGTGCTCGTGCTGGCAGTTGTCTTTGCTTTCTTCGCGGCAGGGGCCTGCAATATCGATGAATATTGCATCGCGGAAGCTGATGAAAATGAAAGATAAACTACCTCGGATGACTTTGCAGCGGCTTTCGGTGCTTTGGTCGCCGTCTTCTTGGCTGGAGCAGGCTTGGCAGCGGCCGGGGCGTCGTCCTTGCTCGACCCCGTGGACTGGCGGGCGCTGCTGCGGGTGGCTCGCGTCGACGAAGTGGCTTCTGCGGCGGGGGCGTCTTCAGCGCGTTTTCGCTGGAGGAACGAGGTGGATTCGGTGAGTTCTGGCCTGGGATGCATGGGCACAGAGCTCACCTTGGGAGGCATTCTAGATATCACGGTTGTGAAGGAACGTGAAAGAGGCGGGGAGCGCGTTTTATTAGAGTCACGGTGACAGTCACACTCTCCCTTCGTTCCGCCATGGCCGTCGAGATCTTCAATCCGAATCCCACCATCTTCGCGCCAGTCAAGCCCGCAAAGGCATCAAAGACAGACTATCTGTGGACGAGCGATCCTGCAGAAAACCGTCAAGATGGAGAGGAGGGAGACGCAGAGGAACCTATTGACCAGGATGAGATTTTCGGCACGCTTATTCACGTTCTTTTTGACTCCTCGGTCCAACTAAACGATCCTATAAAGATTTAATACGGTCTATATATGATCCCGAGCATCCGAACACGCTCGAGGAGCTCCGTGTGGTGTCTGCACCGCAGATAACCGTCAATGGGAATCGCGTGAATGTCGAATTCACCCCTACCGTACCGCACTGCGGAATGTCCACTCTCATCGGCCTATCCATCCGAGTACGACTCCTCCGCGCCCTCCCAAGCCGCTTCAAGATTGATATAACGCTGAAGCCGGGGTCGCACCAGAGTGAATTGGCCGGTACGCGGTTTCTGCAATCACACCTTTGGGGCTCACGTTTTGTGCAGTTAATAAACAGTTGAACGACAAGGAGCGGGTTGCGGCCGCGTTGGAGAATCCGGTACTCGTTCAGACATTAGAGCAATCACTGGCCGACGCGTCCCTTCGAGGCCAGCCGGCAGAGTGAATGATTGTTTGACGTTCAGTTTGTATCCATAGCTTGTATCTTTGGTGTAATCGAGATATCACGGTCGTGAAAGAGGCGGGGAGCGCGTTTTATTAGAGTCCCGGTGACAGTCACACTCTCCCTTCGTTCCGCCATGGCCGTCGAGATCTTCAATCCGAATCCCACCATCTTCACGCCAGTCAAGCCCGCAAAGGCATCAAAGACAGACTATCTGTGGACGAGCCATACTGAAAGCCGCCAAGATGGAGAGGAGGGAGACGCAGAGGAACCCATTGACCAGGATGAGATTTTCGGCACGCTTATTCACGTTCTTTTTGCCTCCTCGGTTCAACTAAACGAACCTATAAAGATTTAATACGGTCCATATATGATCCCGAGCACCCGAACACGCTCGAGGAGTTCCGTGTGGTGTCTGCACCGCAGATAACCGTCGACGGGAATCGCGTGAATGTCGAGTTCACCCCCACCGTACCGCACTGTGGACTGTCCACTCTCATTGGCCTATCCATCCGAGTGCGACTTCTGCGTGCGCTCCCAAGCCGCTTCAAAATCGATATAATGGTGAAGCCGGGATCGCACCAGAGTGAATTGGCTGGTAAGCGGTTTCTACGACCATATGTACATTTTTGGTGCTCACGTTTTGTGCAGTTAATAAACAGCTGAACGACAAGGAGCGGGTTGCGGCCGCGTTGGAGAATCCGGTACTCGTTCAGACATTAGAGCAATCGCTAGCCAACGCGTCCCTTCGAGGCCAGCCGGCAGAGGATTGAATGATTGTGTGACGTTGTATCAATAGCTTGTATCTTCGGTGTAATCGATTATTGCTCTCAATTCATAATAAAATGAATTGGTGCGTTTCAATCGTTGTGGAACCAGGTTATTAAAATCTCGAGCAGGGTAGCCTGAACATTGAAACGAATTGTTCAAGTCAAGACTGCTTCAGAACGATCTAACGCGATCAAGTACATGGCCCTGATTAAGGTCTGCTGAGCAGGCTCCTTCCCATGCGACCCCATAGCGATTAACGTTGGTGCGTTTGCCTTATATCATATCGTCATCGAGTATTCGCGGTCGAGTCTTGGGTGAGAACCGGTTCCTTTTAAAAAATGCCTGTTCTATTCTTGCTTCTCGTAGCACTTGCCTCAAAAACCGACAGCTTGCGAGTTATGCTCGGTTTACTTCCTAAATATTATTCATTCGTCTTTTTCAGTTTTAACCTCGTCGTGGTCACGCCCACGCATTCCCTCCGAGCCCGCTTCTGTCCGGGTAAATTGTAATCACAGTGACCCTGTGAAGAACAGTCAGCCTCAGTCAGCGCGCGTCTTTCCTTCAAGTGGAGAGCGGGACCGTGAGAGTCATATGTCAAACGACTTGAAGCTGTACGGCGCTCTTTGAACCTGACACATTCATTTGAAGTATACGATTTGTCGGCGCCAAATGTGAAGAGGCGGAGCTCTCGTGGCCCTCCGGCACCGGAAATAAAGTGGGAACCCTCCCAGAAAAGGGAATCACGAAACCCACAAGTCCGGTTATAAAGAGTTTGACATGGGGACGGCCCCACCACGCACTACACAATGGGCGACCCTCTGCGAGATGACTCCTGGCTGGTAGGCAAAGGCATCACGCTCTCTGTCCTCCAGAATCCCCTCCGAACGCGCCTAGAGGTGACGGGAGAGGAGGTCTTCCTGGCCCCACCGCACTGGCATTTACATCACGGGGAAGAGCACACCGTGCTGAAGGGCAGGGTCAAACTCATGCAGAACGGCGTGACTAAGATCCTCACCCCCGCAGATGGCACGGTCTACACGCCTCCTCGGATGACCCACAGTCTGGAGAGCTTTCCGGGCGAAGAATTCAGCATGGATGAGGTCGCGACACCTTCCGCCGAAACTGTTCGTACTTTTCTTCTTACTCCACGAAATGTCGAATCTGATGCATGTATGTTTAGACCGCACAAAAAATCATATTCTTCCGCAACCTGTTCGCGCCGGGAGTACTGCAATCGTTCTTTAGCGCCATGCAAGTATTTTACTTCGGCGATGGTTACCCAGTATTTCCCTTTGGAATCCGATGGATTGAATGGCTTGTGAGTTTGTTTCTTGTTTCCCTGCTCCCTCGGTTATATAACTTATTTGCAGTTCGTGGTGGTGGTCGGAGGCTGGCTTGCTCCACTACTTGGATATAAGCTGCCAGATAAGCGACTTCGGCTAGATCCGAACCGGTTTCCTCCGAGTAAAAAGGATTAAAGAGTTCAGCGTTACGTTCAGCGGTTCAAACTTTCAAGTCATGAGGCTTCCCGAGTACATAATTAATACTTACACAATGTTGAGCGATCAGAGAGGAATCAAAAAAAAACTTTGGCGTAGAAGAGGGTGATTTGGTGAAAGAGGAGCTGGATGTGAAGAGTATAGCGCGATACTCCGCACGGACGCGGGAGCTGCGAGAGATTTGTTGCTATGAGAGAACGACCCCAAGTAAGACCTCGAGGCCACCAGGGCTGAATGAGTACGTTGCAGTACAGGAGCAGGCGGCGAAAAAGTTTACCGGAAGAAATGAAGCTAGCGAAATACAACCGTGGGAATTGCCTCTGATGGGACATGCCGAGAATTTTCCACGGTTCGAATTCTACTTTCCTTGAGATATCATGGTAACTACATGTCTTTTATAGGCCCAAGTTAGCATGGGAGTCGTAAGTGAGATGGAACAACTTGTAGCTGTCACGGGTTGTCTGGTTGTCGGGCAGCAGTTGGTGCCATCGTCGAGGACCCAATTTGCAAAAAACTGGAGAATCGCCAAGTTACAAAAGTTGAAGCCAACACCATATTGCATAACCCAGAGCTAAAACATCTTCACAAACTTGATTGTGCAAGAGGTAATCAAACTTGGGTCACTCTGAGTTGATGGCAACTGATGGCGACCGTGGGAATTGTTTGTTGATCAGACATCACACAACGTCTTGCCGCAGTCGCAAGGGGATCTAGTTTTCGGAGCCCCAGACACAGGGTCGATTTCCGAAGGGTTTTTCGATGCTGAGTCCGAATATCAACTTTTTATGGCGAACGGAGCAGCCGTCATCGAGCGTGGTACTCCGACATTATTGCTTTATTTGGGTGATAACAGCTGATAACAAGTGTACAGCCTCGACCAAACAGGAAAGTTCCCATGATCCTTGCTGACAATCAAAACCCACGTAATTTCTCCAGAAACTAGTTCTCGAACAACACATTTACTTTCCTCGATCTTAACACGGGAATGGGTGCCAGCAAGGTACACAAGCTACTTGTGTGGAAAAAAATTGCAAAAGGAGCGGGTTTTGGACCCCAAAAAGGCAATTTCCCACGGGAGGGGGGGGGGGGTCGCCCGATCCCCAGAAAAAAAACTTTTGTAGGTGATATCTTTTTTTCTAATCTTTGGACCCCCTTGCGCAGTCGACCACCAAGATGTCTGACGTGAACATGCTGCCCCGCCACTACCAAGAGGAGGTCTTCGACCTCGCCAGACACGGCGGCAACGTCATTGCTGCACTCGACACCGGAGCCGGGAAAACCTTCATTGCACTCTTGCTCCTCAAGTGGACTTCAAGCGTGCACCCCAACTCCAAGTCCGTGTTCCTAGTCCCCAAAGTTGCGCTCGTTGAGCAGCAGGGTGACTTTGTCGCGTCGCATAGCGCGTTACGCGTCCTAAAACTTCATGGCGCACTCGAGATCGATCTGGCTGATAGGTATTATCACGCGTCAGTTTCAATCGAGTGACGACTGAACATGGCGTTCGTGCAGAAAGGGCTGGAAACGGAAGTTCGAGGCCCACGACGTCTTTGTAATGACGCGTAAGCTGCAGGATTATCGCCACGTTCAGTGCTAATCGACATGCAGCTCAAATCTTCCTCAATCTAATCACGCATTCCCTGTGGGCGATTGTCAAGGCAAGTCGTGCTCTAATGGACGAATAGATTTGCAATGACCTCGTCAAACAGGTTTCTCTAATCATATTCGACGAGTGCCATCATGCCCGAAAGAATCATCCTTACAATGGAATTATGAGAGAATATTATGAAGTTGCTGTCGAGTCGGTGCGTCGCGTTTTCCTGGCGATGTTCTTTTCAGTCAACGTCTCTCGCAGCGCCCAAAGATTTTCGGGATGACCGCGAGCCCGGTCTATAACATCCGGGGTGCGACAGCAGCCCTCGCTGCCCTGGAAGCCAATATGGATTCAAAGGTCGTCGCTGTCCGCAACCACGTTGAAGAACTCGCTGCGCATGTCCCTAAAGTATCGGAGGTGGGGTATTCTCGTCTTCTTGGCTTGCCGGATAACTGAACCGAAAGCAGCGGATTCAACAATATCCTTCTCCTCCCCACGAATACGACTTCCCTTCACCGACTCTGTGGATGTGTCTTGGCGTCTTCAAGGCGACGCTGCGCACTCTGAACATCGGCTGGGAAGACATTGAACGCCGTTACTCAGCCACGCTTCTCAATCTAGGGCCATATTGTGGCTCGATGTATCTTTATCTTGAACTCAACCACCGCCTCGCACCGTTGTGGAAGGAGACGGTCGAAAATGGTGATTTGCGTCCACAGTCCGCACCCCAGTATGCGGAACTATCTCAAATTCAGGAAATTTTAATCGCCCACGATGACTTCTTTGCTTCCTCGTCGCCCGTCTGCCTCGAATGGTGCTCTCCAAAACTCAGATCACTAGCTGACGTACTCATCTCCCACGGTTCCAATCCCTTTCTGGGAATTATTTTTGTTGAACAGCGCCAGGTGGCTGTTTCTCTGGCCAGGGTTCTTCCGCGAATTCCGGGACTTGGTGGACTACGTTGCGCTGAGCTCGTCGGGAGTAGCGACAGCTCGGAAGGAGTGTCTAGAATTCCCGGTCAAGCTACACCTGAAAGTACAGTGCAGTCCTTTCGCGAAGGGAAGATAAATCTGAGTTGGTGTTCGCATTTGCTCCTCTTGCAAATCACTTAGACTATCTCTTGTCTAGTTATCGCAACGGCGGTCGCCGAAGAAGGTCTTGACTTTCCGGTATGTGTCCATGTTTACTCTTTCCCAGACGATGTACGGAGGGAACCGCAGGCCTGTGATCTGGTTATTAGGTTCGATACCCTGAAGCATATGATTGGCTATGTTCAGTCCCGTGGCCGCGCGCGCAGTCACGCATCCACCTTCGTCATTATGGTCGACGAGAACGATTTAGCCCAGCTCAAGCAATATCAGATGTTCTCCCAAATGGAACCGGAACTCAAGGCGATTTATCAATCTAGACCCCACGTTTCGGTCGTGAATTCAGACGACATCACGGACGAGGAAGAAGACATTCACCCCACGGATCTTGCGCAGAGGGAGCGTTATGTCGTGCCTTCCACCGGCGCCGTACTCACCTTCGACAACGCGATCGACCTTCTTAGCCGACTTTGTGCTCTTATTCCTCATGACGCATTCACACCGCCGCACGTCCCAAAGTATTCGGGAGAATTCCAGGCCTTCGTTCAGCTCCCAACCAGTCTCGGTGTTTCGCAACCAGACCTTCGCTATCAGGGCCCATTGAGGCTTTCGAAAAAGGAAGCAAAACGGGTAGTTGCGTTCCGCGCCGTGAAGCGGTTATATGAACTAGACGTCTTTGACCAATATTTGTTGCCAGTCTCGAGTGCTCGAAAGGGCCACGAAGATAACGATGGCATTCCGCTCATCGATATCGCTCAAGTCCCCGCTACAATGCGCGTCTCTGTCCGGGATCCCTGGACTACCGATTATTCCCAAAGACTGTGGATTCATTCGATATTTATCGACAACCGACCCGTGGCTGGATTGGTTACAGGAACCAACCTCCCTCCTGTCGAACTTCGCTGTGGGGAGGTGTTCGTGCGCACCGCTGGCGCGGAAGTCGTCGAGTTCGATGGCCCTCAGCAGCGTGAAATCATGAACACTTTCACGAAGGAGTGTATCTGGTACCGCCTGCTTGGGGCGCCTGTCGACCACTTGACCTTGTACCTCGTCCCCATCGCAGATACAGGACAGCCCGACTTCTCCGCCATGCACCGCTTCGTTTCTTCTCCCCGAGGTGCATCCAACTGGGACGGCGTTGACGAAAGTCATTACGGTCGTCTGATGGTTGTGAACACGAATCTGTACGGGAAACCGCACCTCTTACAGAAAATTCGTGATGACCTTTCCCCCGCTTCTGTGCCTCCGGAGGGTTCACCAGAAGCCGGCTTCCCGTCCTATCATGCGTATTGGGTCCACAAGTGGGCGGCCAAGGCGGGGAAGGGGAAGTGGTTGCCGTCGATTCCTGAGACTGGACCATTACTGGAACTGAGCACGTTGCCGCGTTCGACGCCCTGGGGACACTCAGCGCCATCTGCGACTGCACAGACTCAGCCGGCTCGTGTTTTCTTCCCTCGCGATTGCTGCCGATGGATCAACATCTCAGAGGACGTCCGCGCGGCGTTCGATATTTTGCCTTCTCTATATCATAGGATTACGGATGTGTATCGTGCCCAACGAGCGCGGGCTTCACTTTCCCTTCCGCCCATTTCGGAAGACATTTTAATTGAAGCTTTGACCTTGCCGTGTTGCCAAGCAAGTTACAGGTTCGTCTCTCAACTTTACTGTGGATGTTTCTAATTTTCTGCTTGCCTTGAAGTAACCAAACCAAAGAGACCCTTGGTGACGCAGTTTTGCAGCTTTGCACTACGGTTCATTTATTCAACAAGTACCCGCATCGACACGAAGGGCAACTCTCGGCCATGCGCCAAATTGGCGTATGCAATGACTTCCTGCTCTCTCGCGCGAAAGATATTGGGCTTGAGGCGTTCCTCATCTGTGAGACAAAGGATTCGCGGACGTGGAGGGCCAGCATTCAGCGCTCTCCTGCCTTGGAACCAACCGGCCGGTGTATATCGCGGGAGTTTCCGCGCCGGAGTCTGCAGGACTGCATGGAGGCCATCCTCGGTGCCAGCTTCTTGAGTGGGGGAATCGAGATGGCGTTGCACTCGGGGAGAGCCTTGTGCCTCGACTTTGGGGGCCCCACACCGTGGAATATTCGGTACCGCGTTCCTCAGGCGTCGCCCGTGCCAAGTGTGTTCTCGGCCTTGGAAGAGGCGCTGGGGTATTCGTTCAGGAACGGGAAATTGCTGGTCGAGGCACTCACTCATGCGTCGTTTGATAATGGTTCGACCAACTCGTACCAACGACTGGAATGGCTCGGGGACGCGGTGGTGGATTTAGTCGTGATTGACTATCTCTATCGGAAATTCCCTGCCACATGCACTTCGGACGAGCTCGCGTGGCCGAGGACGCGGGCGATTTGTGCGCCGGCGTTGGCGTATTTGGGGGTGCGACACCTGAAGCTGCATCAGTTGATGCTGGTGAATAATGTCGAGTTGAGCATGGAGATCGAGCGATACGTGCCGCAACTTGAGGCCTGCTCTGGCGAGGAGATAGTCCAGTGCGGCTGGCGATACGACCCTCCCAAAGCCTTGAGGTGAGTTCCATGCTGCGCCGGCGAGTTCGTATTCCCATATATTCTAGCGATGTGTTCGAAAGCGTCGTCGGCGCTGTTCTCGTGGATTCAAACTACAACTATGAGCGAACCGAGTCTGTCGTGGAGTTCGTGATGCAAGACGTGCTCGAAGCCCTCACACCCAACACCCGAAGAGATCCGATAACGCAATTAATGGAGTGGGCGGATACCTCAGGATGCATAAGTAGCAAGCAGATTATCTTCAAGTGCGTTATATTATCGTAATTTTCTGCGTCCTGTTATTCACTCAAGTTGTAGGAAAACAACTTCAACATCACCCGGCAGTGCGACCACTGTGACCACCCTCGTCCACGGGGTAGTCGTGGCTGATCCAGTCGTCTCATCCAGCGCCTTGGTCGCAAAACAACTTGCTGCGGAACGCGCCCTGGCCGTTCTAGCGGACTCGACAAACGAAAAAAGCATTGCGCGTCTGTGTGATTGCAGAAAAGCACGGGCGCCTGCACCCGTATTGCCATTATCTGTACCGACTCCTGAGGATGCGATGGACGTAGATGGACCGCGTAGCTACTAGCTAGGTAATATTCGAAAACACAACTTGTAACCGATTTCGGCTTAATTGGGCCGTGACAGCGGCCGAGATGCCGACGTGTCAGTCAGGTGAATGTGACGCACCGCGCTTGCGTCTCGCCCTCATCCCCGTATTATCAAGCGTTCCGACATGAACAGCGTCAAGCTGAAAACCCTCCTTGCGCAAGACATCTCCGACCCCACGGACTTTCCCAAGGAAGCGCCCTCCCTCCAAACGCTCGACGCTGCCGTTCGGTGTGGGATCTGTGCCAACTATTTCGATGGGCCCGTTTCTCTGCTTTGTGGGCATTGCTTTTGTTCCCTGGTAGGACTTTTATATTCCCCGTCGAGGTGTAAGTAATAATGCATGGCCTTTGCAGTGCATACGCGACGTCATCTCGAGACAGGGATCCAAAGCCGTGTGCCCGACGTGCAGAACCAATATGAATGAATCCCAACTACGGCCAAACCCCGGGATGGAGGACGTCGTTACTGCATGGAAGCTCGCGAGGTACGGAAGTACTGTCCCTCGTACCGGCGTTTGTATACCCAACTTCTCTGAAGACCATGTATTTTGACTCTCGCGAAGCCTAAACCGAACGAGGCAGCGTCCGCACCCGATACACCCGACCGACATCTGACGAAGAAACGCAAGCGGAGTCCGAGCTGTGTGCCGGGGCCGTCGCGCACTTCGAGCAGCGACGCCAAAAGCGAGGTGGACGTTATCCCCTCCTCGGACGCGCCGACGGGTGATGTACCGAAACGTACGCCTCCTGCCCTTCGAAATCTTAAACTTACGCTCTCACAGCTGATGACCCCGTCGCATGCCCCCTCTGCGCGAAAATCGTGCGGTATGAGGAGATCAATAAGCACATGGACAACAAATGCGCGCCCAGCCCCTCGAATGCGCCTCCGAAATCGCAAAAGGCCGCGTGGTCCAGCCTCATGCAGGGGCCAAAGTCCAAGGGCAAGGAGAAGGAGAAGTACGTTCCCCCTCGCTTCCACGCGTGTTTGTGCAAGCTGAATGAGGTACTTAGAGCGCCTGCAGTCGACGAGTACCTCCCCAAGGTGTCGTACGACACGCTCAAGGACAAGCAGCTGAAGGACAAGCTGGCGGAGCAGGGGCTGGCGGTGACGGGCGACCGGGCCATGTGGACGGAGCGCCTGCAACGGTGGGCCGACATTGCCTTAATTCTTTGTTATTTGGGGTATTAAATTTTCGTTGCTTTAGATGGACGATGCTGTGGAACGCCAACCTCGACAAGTCGGCGGGGCATAGGCAGAGTCGGGGTGAGCTGCACAAGGAGCTGAAGCGGTGGGAGGAGGAGCGGAAGAATAGGAAGAAGAAGGCCACGGTGGATGAGGATCATGCTGTGCGTTTTGACGATGTTTTTTTTCCCCCCAGAACCGCGAAACTGATCCATTATATGTTCAGAAAAAGCAGAACGAGGAGTTTAAGAAACTCGTAGCTGCGGCGCGGCCGAAGAAAAGCAAAGGATCGGGGTCGGCAGTCGCAGCGTCGTCCTCCCCGCCGCCACCTTCCTCGGCGGTTCAGCCGTCTGAGCAAGATGTCATCGTCATAGACGATGATTTGGAGATGCAGGATGATTTATGATTTATAACTGGGTCCGAATCTTGGGTGCATACATATGTATTATTTAGACTGGTGTAATTTTCTTGACGTGGAGAGAACGGGCACAGAACCATATCGCTGCGTTATTCTGGCTACCCTTGACGGCGCGTCGCGGGATGAAATGGTGTATACAAATGCAGAGAAATCCAACACAAAGCAAGCAGTCTCGATAGCCTAAACAGCCCCCGCCCTTCCCCTCAACACCTCCCTCACCGTACTCCGCTCTCCTAGTAGTGCGATGATCTGCCACCTCTGATCCCTCACCTCCCTATCCTTGAGCAGCACCACGTCGCGATCAGCATCACCACCGCTCCCGTCGTCGTCGCCCATGAAGCCAAGGCGCATCGCAGCGGCGGATTTGTTGGGGATGTCGGCGGGGGAGACGGTGAAGAGGGTGTTGAAGGATGCGGTGGTGAGGACGGGCTGGGTGCGCGTGTGTACGGAACGCGAGGTGGAGGGTGTGATGGAGGAGATGGTTTGGGAGGTCGAGGTCAGGGTGAGAGCGTGTGTTAGCAGTTGTTTTAGCATCGCCTGTGGAGGCGTTCAGTTGAATAATGTCCATATCGCACAAGAAAGAACCTACTTCACACGCGAGATTCATGAGAGATGCGACGGAGCGATTCGGTCCGCCGAGGTTGTTCTGTGCACAGATGAGGTTCATGCGGTCCGCGATGTGCTTGACCGTCGGGGCGCCCGCTGTGGCGGCGAGTTGCACGGGCACGTGGCTGCCTGCGGGATCGCCGCGCTCCGGGAGCAACACCACACCGCGTTCCGCTGAAACCTCGTCGTGCAGCAGGGGTCGCGCGTCGAGGGGCGCGGCTTGGAAAGACTTGAGCCGCTCGCGCTCGCGCTTGCCGAGGGAGAGAGTCCAGCGTTTGAGACGGGCAGATCGGAGAGAGAGGGCGTCAAGATCTTCTTGGGGGCCTTGGTACGGCAGCACGCGTCGGCGCTTTCGTGGTGGGGGCTTGGGGCGCGGGAGGGCGGTGGGAGAAGGCGGACGCTTGTGAGTCGTTGCGTCGAACAGGGAAATTATCAACGCGTTGTGCAGTTGCACTGCGTATGAATTAGGTTTAGTTACTTGAATACAGAAGAATTCAAACCGAGATTGGGGGTATCGAGAATAACGCGGATGGATTCGTCGAATTCGGTGCGCGAGGTCTGACCGGTCACAAACAAGTTAAGGGTGGCAAAGTACACGTCCGCCTTTGGGCCCAGATGCCCCTTGAGCTGTGCCTTGAGGGTGGATGTGGACGAGAGAGACATGGTGGACCGTGGTGGTGGGAGGCAAGGCAGCCTTCTTTGATGATATAATTGATCGCATCACGCTTAGTACTTTCTCGCTACCGCATACGGCCACTGCGGCACTTTCGCTTTCCTTCCACCATGTCTCCATATTTCCCCGCGCCCGACGCGGAGGACGATGTCGAGCATCTCCTCGACGAGCTAGACGACGACCCTCGCACTAAACTCGACAAGACCATCGACCGTATTGGAATGGGCAGCTACCAATGGACGCTACTATGTCTCTGTGGTTTCGGTGGGTATTATTCTTCGCAAGTAAGAAATATAACTCATATCCCACTGTTTAGGCTGGATGGCCGACAACGTGAGTGCGCTTGACACAGTGGCCTGGCTTACCTTGTCTAGATGTGGCTTCAAGCCGTAGCAATCGTTCTGCCGCGCGTTCAGCAGCATTATTCTGTCCCAGACAACTACATTGGCATCGTCTCCTCTGCAATGTTTGGCGGCATGATGATTGGCGCAGTCGGCTGGGGTACCTGCTCTGATCTACTGGGGAGGAGTACGGCCTTCAACGCAACCCTCTTCTTCACGGCGTTCTTCGGCATACTGGCCTCCTTCTCGTACTCTTTCTCGTCGCTCTGTTTCTTGCTTTTCCTGCTCGGCAGCGCGGTTGGAGTGAGTATGGCCGCGTCACTTTCATCTGTGCTTTCGTCTATCTGTTACTGGTCCTCAAAGTTCTCGTTCTGGACACGAATTTGTCATATCGTCGCGAATTTGCCATATCGTCGCGTTATGGCAGGTTATGGCGGCATTTGCGCGCGCCATTACGTGTAGGCTTCTTTGCTTGCGTAAAGCGCTCAAGTCCGATATTCCCGCACCCTAGATTATTTTTATCGGCGCGAAATAGTTGCTAATTCTGCCTTCCAGGGTTCGATGCCGACGGATGGCACCCTTCTCCTCGAACACATGCCGCAACACAAACTATATCTCGTCACCGCTCTCTCGTTATTTTTCTCTCTGGGTTCCGTCCTCGCCGCCCTTATCGCCCTCGCCGTGGTTCCCCAGAATTCTTGCGCCGTCATCGCCGACTTCCCATGCGACCCCGCCCTCAATAACGGCTGGAAACACCTTCTTGCCGCCCTCGGTGTCCTCGTAAGTTTCCCACCCTCTGCTCAGACTCACACTAATAAACCAAGACGCTCGCCATGTTCCTCGCGCGCATCGTATTCTTCCGCCTTCACGAAAGCCCACGCTTCCTCGTGCACGCGGGCCGCCCAAAGGAGGCCCTCGAGGCGCTGCAACTTATTGCGCGCTTCAACGGCAATACGGGTCTCGCTGGTGAACTTCAGCTTCAGGACGTGGACGACACGGCCACCGTGCCGGCTTCAGACGCAATTGAGCGTGTGGACTCGGGCTCCGGGTACCAGCCTATCGGCGGCAGCAAGGAGTACGTCCCGCACTGGGCGCACCGGTGGATCAGTCGCGTCAAGCTGGTGCTCGTCCCCGAGTGGCGCCGCACAAGCTTGCTGGTGTGGGCTGCATGGGGCGGGATGGCGTTGGGTGCGTATCTATCTCCATCTTTCGCTGAATGCTGCTAACTTGTTCGCAGCGTATACCATGTTCAACGTCTTCCTGCCCAAGCTCCTCGAATCCACGGGGACAACATCCATCGAGGACAGCCTGTGGGACGTCCTCATCTTCACCATCGGCGGGTGTCCTGGGGCTCTGGTACATGCCCTCTCTTGCCTCCTCTCACTTTCACTCAACTAATTTCACCCAGCTCGGCGCGAAACTCATCCTGACACCCCTCGGTCGGCGCTGGTCCCTCGCCGGCAGCACCCTCATCACCGCCGCCTTCTGTATTCTGTTCGTCTTCGCGCAGACCGCCAAGAGCGAATGGTCCGTGCGCATCAGCGCCATCGGCGTCGGGCTCGCCAGTACCGTGCGTGCTCCCTCTTCCCTCCTTCTCTTCCATCCGGCTCTCGCTAGCCGGAATTCTTGACGCCCTCAACAGACGATGTGGGCTGTCCTCTACGGCTGGACGCCCGAGATTTTCGCCACAAAAGGTGCCAGTTCTGCATTGTATTGTTTCCGTTCGCCAGCCACTTGACGATTTCTTTCTTTCTGTACAGTGCGAGGCACCGCCTGCGGGATTGCGTCCGCGCTATCGCGAGTGTACGTATCCCCTTCTTTCCGGCTTCTCAAATGCGGACCGTAGAGCACCATTGATAATTACTGCTTTACAGCGGTGGCATGATCGCCCCCATCCTGGGCGGCGCCCTCCTCATCGTCAGCCGCGCCGCGCCCGTGTACACCAGCATGGTCGCGTTCGTGCTCGCTGCGGGGTGCGTATTGCTGCTGAGCGAGGACGAGGGCGAGGGCGGGCGGAGTAGAGGGGGGCGGAGGGTGCGGGTGGTGGTGCATTGATCTAGTGGTGCATTGATCTAGAAGTTAATACTTAGACGAAGGCAAAGCTGAAGGGGAATGGACTGACTGACTGACTAAATACTAGCGGAATAATGTGTGTATGATCGGTGTATTGGTGCATAATTTTTCTGTGGGAGGGAGGGACTTCACCTAGTATCAATAGACCTAGCATTTGTTGGGGGCGTATCATTCTAGCCATTGCCATCGGTGTTGGTGTGATTACTGAGGTTCAGATCTAGAGCGTGAAGACTGAGAAGGGGAATTCGCAAACTTCCCGAAAATAGGCCAAGAAGACGGAGGAATTCCAACCGCGGCGCATATCGCTGAGTGATGGAAGCTACATGTCCTTCTCGACGCGACCTGCCCAGGTGAGGGACAGCGGAAGGGCAACTGCGCGTTCAAACCAACCATCCATCTCGACTTCTGAAGCCTTCCCATTCAAAGCAACTCTCCGTTAAGGGTGGTCCATAGTGCAGGAACGAGGGCTCTCCGTGCCGGGCAAACGTCGAAACGAGGAGCAATCGAAGGATATAATATTTCGGTCGTAATTTCCGGCGGGAGGGTCACCATGGGGAAGATGAACGCGTCAAACTTGGCTCGAACGTTAGCTCTGCGCTCCTCTGGTTCTGGCAAACGGTGGTGATGGATTATAACTGAGAAATCTCCAAATCAACGAGCTCGAGCTCGTTCCTCAGGCTTTCGAGGTGTGCAGCCATGAGGCACGGCTCGGAGGAAGATGTTAGTTAGTGCCCGAGGGTGATGTGAGGTAAAGAATAAGAACGAGAGATTGCCGGATGACCGGCGCTGAGTCGACGGCACTGAGCCGGAGCTGCAAGAGAGCCAAGCGGAGTTCGAAGGCGCCGAAGTAGAATGAGACTTTCGACATCCATAGACTCAATTTACTTTCAAGTCAAGTCACGCTACAAAACAAGCTCTTCTAGTTGATACACTCGATCGACGGCCATGGCCTGTCGCTCGTGCGCCAGGCGCCTTCGCTGCCGCCAATCGCCCACCTGCTCCTTCTTGCCCTCTTTGCCGTCGCGTACCGCCTTGGCCTGCGCACGCGCGAAGAGTTCGAGCGGGCCGCGGAGCAAATCAATTTGCTCCGTGAGCTGGATCTCGGGCTCGATGCGGGAAAGGACTTTGTGGAGGATAGGGTGCGCCGGGGTGTGCTGTAGTAGGGCGAGGAAGGAGGCGTCGAGGGTTGTTTGCATGAATGAGAGGACCTAGTAAAATTTAAGAGACGGCAAACGAGCTGGAAAACAAAGGCAACAGACCTTCATTAAAGGCGGATACTCGGTGGGATCCTTCTGCCATCCATCCTTCAATACAACCACTCCGTGATCGTCCTTGCGCAGACTTGTCTTTGGCGGCAGGGTAACCACCTGCGCGATTTTCCATCTGGCCACCCACCCATCCAACACCTCCAGCACCGCAACCACGTCCTCCGGCTGGGTGAGATACTGGTGCATCGCCGCCCGCATCGCCGCCGGCGCGGTCTGATACCGCACGCATGCATTGAGGAAGGTGGGCAGCTTGGGGATGGCGCCGAGCGTCGGGGGGTCGAGGTCCATAGCGTCCGTGGCGCCGGTGGTTTGGCGATGGTGCTGCGCGACATGTTGGAGGATGAACATGAGGTCGGCTTCGGAGAGGTCGGTGACGGTGGTGGTGCAGAGCTCTATTGAAGTCTAGAAAACAGTTGGAAACTGAGTAGATAAGGAGGACGAGTAAAGGTACCCAGTCATGCCGCAGCTTCAGGGCTGCCAAAAGGTTTCCGCCGTCGACCATGCTCGCACTTACGACGCGTCGCTGGAGGAGGTGCCGAACGAGCACGGAAGAATACGTGTTCGACGGTTTTGCGGGCTGCAACAGGGCCGTCAAAAGATCACGGACGAAGGAGTGCCCTAGCGTAACTGGTTGCTGTGGGCAAAAGTCAGTCGCCAGCATTTACCAAAAGCCAGAGCACTCAAGACCCACCGGCGCCTCTGCACTGCCAGCATCTTCGCCTCCGGGACCCTGTTCGCTCTTCTCCCAGTCGAAGAATGCCTTTTCGGCAGCTTGCGGTTGGTTATCGGCCATGGATTTCTGTACTGCGGCGAGTACTTCAGCGCGACTAGGGCCGAGGGTGTCGGTCGCGTTCGGCTGGACCAGCCATTGTGCGCCGGCCGCCGCACGTCCCATGGCGTTGCCGATAGTCGACATGAGGGGAACCGTTAGTGGGACGACGAGGACGTTCGAGCGGGTGGGTGTGGTGGACTTGGCTTGAGCGTGCGATGCGGGGGAAGAGAGGATAAGGAGGGCTTGGGGTGAGGTCGCTGTGATGAAACGGAGGGTTATGGAGAGTTTTGGGAGCTGGGAGTGGGTGGAGGGGATGGCGAGGACATGTGAGGCAAGGAGAACCGAGAATTGGAGGTCCCAGATCAGGAGCACGATATTTCGTGAGGGGGAAGAGGTCATTCCGGCCAGCAGGACGAGGGACGTATTTAGTGCCAGTATAGATATCTCTTCGTCAAGAGACGCGTCGGTGGGTTTTCCGAGGAAGGTGAACGATTTAGGTGCGAGCTGTAATGGTTGAGCAGCTGAATATACGCTGATACCGTCGCTCTTCGACTCGATTTGAAATGAATTCCATATCCCGTCTCGTGCTTCAGTCGTGGATTAGAAGAAAAGTGTGTCGCTTGATGTGACTACTCACTCAATATGCTGAGATAACCCGATGGGCTACACGAGACATTTGCGATTTGCTATGATTGTCAATCAAAGGACGCTGCGATGGAAAAAAAAAATGGGAACAAACGTCTGATTTTACTGGAATTTTAGTGTTGACGACCTCTCTCGCCTCCCCGTCTCCAGAAACGTCTAAAATTCGGAAGCTGGTTGTTGCATCTTGTGAGTGATGCTCCAGCAAAACTATAACGGTGCTGCTAGAAAGACCCGACAAAAATGAACTTGACTCTCGGGGGAAGACGAATGATTTTAGAATCGCCGTACCACCCGGCGGTGGTGGTACTGTGCCCTGTATTTTGAGGTCCGCATCTACGACTGTTAAATCACCTGCAGGAGACAAAACCACCAGACGCGGTGGTATGCTATTGCATGCGTAAAGTTCGGATATAGGGTGCGGCATCTGCGCAAGTCATTAGCTTCAGAAGAGTACCTGCAAAAGAACGACTGACCACTGCAGCTTTTTTCTTCTGCGACGCGCGATCCTCAGCATTACTCGACAGATTTTCGCGCCATTTCCATATAGTCCGACCACAGTCTTCTGCGGAGACATCCGCAGATGAAGCAATCGCCGCGTAGGTGGTGTATGTATTTTGCGGGCCCTCTTGCGCGTTGAGGGTCACCGAGGGACACGAAAAGCTGGTAGATGGCCCCAGGGTGTGTGAGATGACTGGATGGAGAGTTGAAAGCTTTGGAAGAGCATTGAATGGTATGAATTGAACATATGATGTGTATACATACGTCGAGGACGTGCACACCGTCTCCCTGAGCTGTTACCGTTACATATCCGTCTGAACTACCCGACGCAAATTTTTCATGGGTTGCGAATACGTTGGCAGATGGTCGTGAAGACTTTCCGGCTTTGGATTTATTGAGGCGCTGAGTAACTCCATAGCTTGCGAGATGGAAGGGTTCCCCAATATTAGCGTCCATTGAGTTTGTGAATTTTTGCAGAGCGAGAGACCGGATTTGGAGACGTGACAGTAACGCCCGATCGTCGGCCCGGAACTCCGCGTCGCGCGATCAAGTTCAACGCGTCTAAACCGCGTCAAGCCGAACCTTTAATCCAGTTCCGACGTGTATTTGGCAGTTTTTCTTCTTGGATAGTCTACTGGGGTTGTTCTCCTGGACAGGGCGCCCGTGGCATTATTCTACGCTTTGGAGCACGCATACCACTGGCAACTCGAAGCACACGAGGAAGCACATGAGGCCTCTCGTTCTTGGATATTTCATGAGATTGCGAGGCGCTTACTGGAGCCAATTTATGCTTAAGTTACTCTGAAGCGTCAACGAGGCAATGCAGCGCCTATTCAACCTCCTTTTATAGCTCACGCCAATGCTTCTTCAGCCGCCTTCTGAGCCTTCCTCCCCTCGCCCATGTCGCGTGTAAAACTTGGGCCGTGCAAGCAGTTTTCAAAGGGCCGCTGTGCCTATGGTGATAAGTGCAAATTCATCCACGAAGTTGGTCGTCAAGCCCCGGTGTTATACTTATCGATGTACTCATTCGATTTGGATATAGGCTGCAGTCCCCGCAGCACCCCAGGCCGACGGGGGGTTTGCCCGGTGGAAAGAAGATAATGCAATCTCGGTCCCTTCCTCCCCCCGACGCGACACCGCTGCGTCCTCAAGTGGCCGAGGTCCAAAGGCCCCGAGAACTCAATCGCATTCGGAAGCTGATCGATCTGTGGTACTACAACCTCCTTCCGCTCCCTCTCCGCCCCCTCCCCAAGCACGTCCTCGACCTAAGAGAGGCGAACTACCGTGCCATGCATGGCGAGATGGACATTGTGCGAAGGGTGATAAATGCTGGTACGCGCACGATCCGCAGGTATCTATTCGATCTTCATTCGTGGTGCGGACCTAACAAAAAATTAGATACAAGAAGCTGAACGACTGCGCAAAGAGCGGGTAGCAAGGGCCGCTGAAGCGGCCGAAGCTCAGCGAGCAGAGCGAGAGGCAGTTCGAAGAGCCGAGATTGAGACCCAAAGAATCGCGCGGCTTGTTCGCGAGGCCGAGCAGGAAGCCCTCGAGAGAGCACGCCAAGCCGATTTTGCAGCTCGAAAGGCGGAGACTAGGCGTAAGGAGGCAGCTCAAACCATACAGCGTATCGTCCTCGGTACCAGCCTTGTCACCTATAGCGCGGGGATTTCCATCCAACAGGTTGTCACTGGGTTCGAAGCATGTTGCATTCGAATAAATAACCTTCCCCTTAACGCGACGCACGACGAGATCAAGGCACTCTTCACCCAGCAAGGTGTCGATGAGACCCGCCTATTCATCACCGGGATTAAGGAGCTTCCCGATAGGCACTTAGAGGCCACATTGATCACCAGTTCAGAGGAGGGCGGTGCTATCGCGGCAGGCTTGGAGGACATCGAGTTCAGGCAGGAGCGACTGCATTTCGAGGTCACGGATAATGCCCGGTCCGACGGGATGGGAAATTCCGCTTCCAAAGACTGCGATACCTTGACACTGTCGTGGCGCGCTCCGTCCAGCTGTGCGGTGGTCACTTTTGCCAGCGTCGAGGAGGCGCATGCCAAGGTCAACGCGTTGAACCGCCAGATCTGTGCTGGCCGCCGAGTTCGCGTACAGATGAACGAACCACCCGCTAATATGCGCAGATTCAACTGGCAGTGCGCAGTCAAAATCACTGGCCTGCCCCTCCCGATTGAGTACCACTCAGTGGCCCAATTTGCGGGCTCCGATGCGCTCAAGTTCCTCAAACCCATCTCATACGATGCGGATGCTGGTCTCCGAGTCGTCAGGCAGCAAGTGGGAATTATTGGTGGGGCCGACTTGATGAGCTTCGATGTCATCGCGCAGGATGATATCGAAGGGAATATTTCGGTGAAAGCACGCTTCAGCAACCATGAGGCCGCGAAACGGGTGGAAGCATTGTTCGGAGGTCGCCTCAACTATCTGGGCAGCCAAACCCTTCGTCGCTGGCTCCCTAATCCATTGGAATACATCATCTCCATCCCTCGCCAGCAATATCGGGCGCAGAAGCGCGTGTGGGACTCGCTCGCTGACGGCGAGGCCGCTGACAACAAGAAGGCGTTTATTCGCATCTTCCCCGTCCAAAATAACAGCAGGATGCAGATCAAAGTCTTAGGGGACGATAAAAAGGCGGTGGGATCGTTGAAAGTCCGCGTCGAGAGTCTGGTGGGCGGCGAGCAACTCCACGTCAGCTGTTGGCACAGATTGTTCAAATCCACGGCTGGTACTCACTTCCTCAACTCGGTACTTGATCGCACTGGCGCGTACGCCAGGGCCGATTGGAAGCTGTGTGTAGTGAAGGTCTACGGCGATGCCGCCTCTGTCGACCAAGCCCGCGAGGCCGTCAAAGCCGAGGTCGAGCGTCTGGATTCGCTAGAATGGTCCGTGTTTCTGAAGAAACAATCTATTCGCTTTTTCGTCCAACGAGGCATGGCGACATTGAAAGAAACATTGGGAGAGGAGAATGCAACGCTAGTTATTGCCCCTCGCGCGTCCAAAATTATCATCAGAGGCGGCGAAGAGGCCCGCCATCTCTTGACGAGATTGATTGACGAATCTTTGGAGGAAACAGCAGGTAGCGTTCAAAGAGCGATAATAGGCGCGTCCTGCCCCATTTGCTCCGACGAAATTTCGCATCCAGTAACCCTCGGGTGCGAGCACACATACTGCCTGGGGTGCCTTCGTCACTACATTTCCACCGCAGCCGACACTTTCCCGCTGACGTGCCTAGGAAACGAGGCGACCTGCGAGACTCCGATTCCATTACCAACCATTGAGCATTTTTTGCCGACGTCTCAATTCCATCAGCTTCTCGAATCCGCGTTCCTCCGCTACATCGAGCAACACCCGCAAGAATTTAAGTATTGCAAAACCCCGGATTGCACCCAGGTGTACCGTCGCAATGCCGCCGCGACGGCAATGACCTGCCCTTCATGTTTCTTCACCGTTTGCTCCTCGTGCGACGAAGAGGGCCACCAAGGAATGAGCTGCGAAGATAAGCGACTTCAGGGTGACCCGGGAGAGCAGGAACGCCGGAACGACGAGTGGGCGAGAACCAATGGGGTGAAGCGCTGCCCGACTTGTTCCGTCTGGATCGAGAAAACCGAGGGCTGCAACCATATGGCCTGTAAATGCGGCGCACATATCTGCTGGGTGTGCATGGGCGTCTTCGAAAGCACTCAGATTTACCCGCATCTCCATCAGGCCCACGGCGGCGCGTTTGAGGCACCACCAGAGCCCGAGCCAGTCCGTCGTGTTTATGAGCACCCGGAGGTTCCTGTGCGTCAACGTCCAGTATGGGCTCAACAGTATGGGGTTAACCCTGCCCGGGTTGGCTATCAGGCTGCAGCGCCGCAGGTCCAGGAGGACCACTGGCTTGAGGAGGCGCGTCGCCTTCAAGTAATCGCTGATGCCGAAAGAAGAGTCGCACAGCGGCGGGAACTGCAGCGGTACCACGAGCAAATGCAATTGCAGCGTGAGGCGGCCGCCGCAGCAGCTCAAAGACAGCGGGAACGACGGGAAAGTGGCTGGGGCTGTCTTGTCATGTAGCTTGTCGACTCGAGAGAACATTTTGATAATTTTGTACAGTGAATTTTTGTTGAATCTACGAAGAATGTATACTCTATTGTTTATTGCACCTCAAAAGCCCCACCATGCGCCGCATTCAAGTGGTCGTATATCTCGTCTCGATCGAAAACCGCAATTGGTTGGCATTTCCAACAGATATGGACGCCACAGCGGCAGGAAATATGATTGCAACCTTCCAGCTTCTCGATACGAATATTGCACGACGGGCAGGTTTTCACGTCGTTTGCTCGCGCCCAGACATCGTTGAGGCGTTCTTGTTCCGCGGTATCGTTGTGAATCCTATTTTCTTCACAACTCATTCCTTGGTGCGCTCCTGCGCTGCAACACGAGCAAGTGCTGGAAAAACACGACGGACAGTCGACGACGCTGGGTGTGGTTGCCGCTCGGTAGATTTGGCGGCAGTCCGGAGTTGTACAGTATTTCAACTCCTGGGGATGTTGTTCAAGATAGTTGGTGAACGCAACTTCCAGGAGATGTTGGAATTGATATGGTGGCAGATAGCGTTGGATTGTAGGGATGGAGATCAGTATACCACATCTCCCTTCCTCTCCCATGCACGTCAACGGAAAGGCAGTAGCAGTGGTGAGGAAATGGCGGAGACAGTCGGTGCAATATGTATGTTCGCAATTCAACTCGACGGGGTGCGAAATTTCGTCGCAACACACCGGACAAACAATCCCGTTCTGTGGGCTGGGAACCAGACCAGCGAGGGAGGCGTCGATCATCCGCTGCAATATTTCTTGTGCGTTGGCTCCACCGCGAACTGTTATACGCCAGCCAATCGACGTGATGTTCAGATTCACGTTGTCTTCTCCCAATCTGCGCTGCAAAATACCCAGGCCGCGACGTACGAAAAAGCCAACACATTCGGGTTTGAGCAATGTGCTCGAATCGAGACCATTCAAACGCTCCACCTCTGTTCGAATCAGAGTACGCGCCAGCTCGATGGCTGGAGGATCTCCGTATAGTTTGATTACGCGTAATCGCTGGTCAGCTCGGGCATGGACGCGTGTGCGAGTCGAAAGAGAGGAGATGAAAGTCTCGCCGGCGGTCGAAGCAAACGACGCGTGCCAAAGGGTAACTTTTTCCCCTGCTGCAAGAGTTTCCACCCTCACTTTAAGCGCACCTACCGCCTTCTTGTTCGTCCCTAGAACGCGGATGAATGCCAAGTCCTGGAGATGGATGCGAATGCAACACACATCGGAGTTGCTCCTTGCGTCGGTGAGCGAGTCCCACACTCGTTTCTGAGCTTGGTACTGCGGGAGAGGTATTGAGAGGGTGTACTGGATTGGATCGGGAAGGTGCATCTTGAGGGAGGTGCCGCCAATATACGGTAGGCGCCGGCCATCGAACCAGTCGTAAACCTCTTTGGCCCGTTCCCAAGTGCCGAAGTGGGCTTTAACAACAAGAAAGCCGTCAACACTTTCGCCCGAAATGACTTCGTATTTTGTCATTTTCCCTCCCTCCAACGAATCGATGTTCATCCGCAGCAGTTCAAACGCATCAGGAATGTTGTAATCCACCGATTTCAACTTCATGAGCAGACCGGCACCCGCAAACCTGGCTACAGTGATCACAGGACAGTTCAAAGGGAGACCGGTGATGCGCACGGCCGTCTCTCCAAAATGTGGATCCCCGGCGTGATAGCGATTTGTCTCAACGCGGACCCTCCGCCCTCCACACATTCCACGATTGAGCTCCCGAGCCTTTTCGATAGCGCGCTGTGCACTCGAAAAGGATACGAGCATAGACTCGAACGGAGCTCGCAACGAGAAAGTGAGAACATCGGAGCGACGCGCTGTCGACGCCTTCATGCCGTCCGGCCGGTCGTTCTCGCTGACCTGGAATCCCAACAACTCGTCGCGGAATTCAATACCTTCCAGACCCAGCGCAATCATCTCCCCCTTTTCCTTGTCGATAACGACATCCGCCTCGAGATGCGTGTTGTCTGGAGATTTCGCCAACCCCAGCACGCAGAACGTTCCAGCAGCGATGCCTTGTTGGGAAAATAGGCCTTCGACTTCTTCTCGTGTGGCATTCAGAGGTAGATTCGATACGCCGATGCGACAGGAATTGGAACCGGGAAGTACGTGCTGGATTGAGGCGCCTGCACCATACGAGACCATCGCCGAACCGAGGACAACATGCTGGATCGTCTTTGAGGCCTCCTCTCGTGCAATTTGAACCCTGTGTTTTTCCCTGAGGGCGTCTCTAAGTTTGCGTTCGCGCTCTACCTCCTCTTTCTTCCGCAGGCTTTCTTTCTGCGCCTCGGCCAGCATTGCTTGCCGACGATGCTTGGTCTCCATCAGAATCTGGAGGAGGATGCAAATTCGCGGTTTCTCGAGCTGTAAACGCACATACCTTCATATCATGGTTCAATGGACAATTGCGCCCTTTGATGCAGAATCCATCCCTCCAATCGGAACACTCTTGTGATTCGCCAGTTGAAACCTGAGTTGGCTGAAGGGTAGCGGGCGAGTGGCTCATTCGGCAAGTCTCTCCGAACATACAAGTTCCTTTTAAGAAGTATGAGCATGGCGATTTACTTGATGTTGGGGCTGCGTTCTTTGTGTTGCGGGGTTCTTCAGACATCGTTCGACCAAGGAAGTACGCAGAAAGCTCAAAGCTCACCGCCACCGCAAATCATTTCCTAATTCGTCCTTGATTGGTCCTTGATTCGTCCTTACGGGCTCTCATTTCAGGCCTTAGGCCTTGACTGGCGGCAGCACCGTGCGCTGAAAACCGGGGGAAGTTCTAAAAGAGGGTGAACCATCGTTAATTCCAGGCTTCCAGCTCAATCCGGGCCGACCCGGAGCTTCCGTCATGCCGTCGTTCCAATCCGCCGCGTCGTTCGATGTTAAACAGCGATGAGCGCTGAGCGCGCGAGAATCCACCTAAAATTGGACAACAATTATTGAAGGGTCCAACTGCGGTCCGGTGAAATGCCCATGGGATCCAAGAAACGGAGAACACGGACCGCCTACGCTGATATATATGTGCACGCAATGTGCACGTCGTCGTTTATTCCACTGCACTCCAGCGGTTCACCTATCTCGAGTCTAGGACCATGCGCTTTTTTACACTCTTGGCCGTTGCTGCTAGTCTGAATTTTTGCCTCGGAAACCAAGGAAAAGGTGATGGAAACGACGACAAGGGAAACGACGACGAGAAGGCTTGCACCTTGCTCGCCAAAGGTCACGGCGCGGACGACGCGCCGCGCTTTTTGAGCGCTGTGCATGCATGCAGCAAGGTCACCATCCCTGTGTCGACGACCCTCAATATATCCACACGCTTGAACATGACCGGGTTAAACGACAAACACATCGTAAGCAAGTCATCCATTTTTCAGTTATTGCACTGAAAATGGCTGCTTAGGACCTGCAAGGAACCCTGCGCTTTAATCCCGACATTCCATACTGGAGTGGGGTATGCTTTCCGAGAAGCCCGTCTCTTGAATGCTTTTGACATTTTCCATCAGAACGGCTTCTCTTTCCCTTTCCAAACGCAGATCACATTCTGGATCTTGGGAGGCAAAAATTTATTGCTAGACGGGGGAGGTACTATTGACGGCGCCGGCCAGGTACGTCTTTGATTGAAAAAATACTCGATGTTCAAAATATCAACGACGCTAGGACTGGTATGATGCATTTGCGGCCAACTCCAGTTTGCTACGTCCAATTAGTCTTACTCTATTCCAAGCAACCAACGTTTTGGTGCAAAACATCAACATGATCAACAGCCCCGAATGGTTCAACCTGGTTAACGAAGGACAAAATGTCGTCTTCGACAATATTCATATCAACGCTGTGTCCACTTCGACCCATGGGCCAGATAACACAGACGGCTGGGACATCTATCGCAGGTACGTCAGCAGGAAGTTCTGCCGCAGTTTCTGTAACACACTTCGTAGCGATCAAGTCACGATAAAAAACTCGCACATCAATAATGGCGATGATTGCGTATCGTTCAAGGTGTGTCTCCATTCACAATCTGCTGGTATTCTGTTCTGAGTCTTCAAAAATCTTTCCCGGCAGCCCAGTAGGTGTGTCTCTTCGCAGCAGAATATGGGCTTAATTCGCGTTATCAAGATTCAACAAACATCATTGTCTCCAACCTCAACTGCAACGGTTCTCAGTGCGCTCTCATTTTTATTGTCCATGTTCGCATCTGATATGTATCTTGGCCAGTGGTATCTCAGTTGGGTACGAACTTTAACCGTTTCCGCGCACCTACGTACTGAAGTCATTTCTCGTAGCTCACTGGGTCAGTTTGCCGGAATGTTCGACATAGTTGAGAACGTCACAGCGACGTGAGTTGTTTACCGAGTACATTTAGGCCGCTTTCTTACTTGGCCCTGAAAGGAATGTGATAATGAGCAACGCTCAAAATGGTGCTCGCATCAAGGTTCGTCTTTTGTCCCCTGCCTCCAGAGAAACGATTCGAGTTACTTCTCAAGGCGTGGGCTGGTCCCGGAGTTGGGTTAGTTGCTCTTGACAGACGCTCTGTGGTATCTAACTCGTACCTTGCATAGATCGGGTATTGTCAAAAACGTCACCTTTGACATGTTTTTCGAAACCAACGTCGACAACCCTGTGGTCATTGATCAGGTTAATATTCATTCTAACCAGTCCATCGCAAACACTCAACTGATATACCATTGTCTCTTCCCTCGGCGTTCCATTCGTAGTGCTGTGAGTCTACAATCGCTATATTTCGTCGTTACTGATGATTTCCAGACATGACTAACGCAACCGCTGTGAGTTTATTTGCTGATACCTGTCTTCATTTCTGCTTACTGTGAGCCAGTGCGCTCAATTCCCGTCCAACACCTTCATTCAAGATGTCCTGTTCACAAAGTATCTGTGAATCACGTACTCCTTCTTCCTTCGACTGACGAATCTTGTGCTAGTATTTCCGGAACCTCCAGTGGAGCCACGGTCGCCAGTCTAGCGTGCTCACCCGACGGTCGCTGCTCAGATATCGATGTGCAGAATTTCAACCTCTCGTGCGTATTCGACATTGTGAGCTGTTCACAAATTGACATCTTCCTCAGCTCTCCAACCGGACCAGGGACATTTACGTGCCAAAATGTCAATTTGACCGGAAATGCGGCATCACTCTTCCCCGCCTGCACTGTAACTTGAGCTTAGGGATGATTCTTTTCCGATCAATCACATTGATGCAAATTTCCCACGGTTGAAAACGAGAGATCACCAGGGTTTGCCATGCTACCTCAACTGGGTATGCTGCGACTCGGCAGAGGCTTCCCATTCGAGCTAAGGAAGACTCGCGCTTTCGAGCCGTTCACGGGTCATCAACCGCTGGAGAGAATTGCGATCCTTGTAGGTTTACACAGTTTTCAGCGTAAGATGAACGCTCGTGCTCTCTTCATCGCCGCAACCACTCGAGAGTAGTTGCAAATTCAACCAATAAATAGGGCTGTTGATTAAATTGATAATCAATCTACTTCGAAGGGTTTGTGATGCACTGCTGCGCAGTACGACTTGCGGGGCTATGGACTCGTACTCATCGGAGCCTACCGTCCTCAAGCTCAATTCTCCGCCCACCGCGGAACTATTGGTGCGGAAGTTTGCTGGCTCGTTCAGTGAGCGGTCGTTCAATGCGGATATTATAGGCCAAGACGTTGGGCTATCACCGACATGTAATGACTGAACCTGACGACTCCGAGTCCTCTTCACTGTTGGATTATGTTATCGCCCATGGCCGTCTACGCGAACATGCTGCACGCAGATTGGCCCAACAGATCGCGAGTGCGTTGGCTTTCTGCCACCACCGCCGAATTGTCCACAGAGATATCAAGCTGGAAAATATAATACTATCGCGTACTGGGGATGCCAGGATCACAAACTTTGGTCTTTCCGCTGTTTTCGACCCACAGGGACACCTCTCCACCTACTGTGGAACCTCCTATTTTCCTGCGCCCGAGATGATCTCCCAAAAACCGTACGTGGGACCTGAGGTGAGCGCCCTGCTCTGCTGATGATTTACACCAACCTGAACGTGGTTGCTAAATCAAGATCGACGTTTGGGGCTTTGGTGCTGTACTTTACATCCTCGTTTGCGGAAGGGTCCCTTTCGATGCTCGTGAAATGGATACACTCCATGCCAAAATCAAGAGTGGCTTGGTTGAATATCCCTTCCATCTCAGTCCTGGTTCGTTGATTGATGCTTTGTGCAACTGCAACCCATAGTATGCTCACCGTGAATAGAGTGCAAAAACCTCCTCGGTCGAATGCTTACCGTCGACCCCGCGTCGAGGGCACTATTATCTGAAGTCGTTTCCCATCCTTGGATGGTCCGCATTTTTGCTTCTGTCAAGCCTCCGAGCCCACTGTTAACATATTTTGCAGACCAACAACGACACTCGGTCGTTGTCACTGCTGAAACGTGTTAAAAAAATTCCACACGAACTTCTCCAACTTTCACACTGACGGTGCTCTGCCGACTCGCAACAGCTCGCAACTTGTTTAAATGTTTTTATTATATCACGTGTCAGATGGCATGATTTTGTGACAGAATCGCACAATCCGTTATCAAATGGTGCAAGACGACTGAATCGGCAAATCGTAGCAAATCGTATGGCGGTTTGATGAGCCGGTTGCGGATTTTCGTTCGCCCGAGAGAAAAACGGGAGAAAACCTGGATGGCCATCGGCGACGGTGGACTAATTTGTTTTTTTCTTTTGGCGACGTGTTGATTGCGTTTTGAACGGTTGGAAGTTGGATCTCGGCAAAGTCGGCAGAGTGGAAGGTTTGACAGAATACAGATCAGCGATCTAACAACGATCTTTCCCCTTTCGCGAATTTCGCGGTATAAGGAGTGATCGGTTCACAACGTCAAGCCCTTACCTGTCTGTCTCTGTCCGTCCACTAAAACGAGCACCATGGAGGATATCAAGAATCCCAAGATAGACCAGGCTTCTTCTGACGAAGAATCGAGCATATATAGCATTTCTGACCAGATTGCGAAAGAGAGCGGGAAAGAGATTCAATATCGGACATGTTCATGGCAGAAGGTGCGTCCCTCCTTGAATATTCCGGTATCACTCCTTACTGGTGCTGCAGACCGCCGCGCTGTTGTTTTCGGAATATATCTGCCTTGCTATCCTTTCCTTCCCATGGTGCTTCACACTCGTCGATGATTGTGGAGTATCTAATTCCTTCCTCAAGGTCATACTCGGTGCTCGGATTGGTTCCTGGGGTCCTTGTTACGATAGCCGTTGCGGGGACAGTGCAGTACACTTGTCGGTTCACTTCCAACCTCCCCTTTCGTGTATTGATCTTTCGGCAGCGCTTATCGTATGGAGGTTCTGTATGAAGCATCCGGAAGTGCGTGACGTATGCGACATTGGCCGCATTTTATTCGGAGGATCGGAGTGGGGCTATAACTTTACCGCGGTCATGTTCATTTTGAACAACACTTTCATCCAAGGTTCGATTTTCCTCCAAGTCGCAGCTCGAATAATGGTTCACTGTTCCTTGTGCAGGTCTCCATTGCCTTGTCGGCGCCAAGCTCCTTAACACGTTGTCGAACTCAGCCTTGTGCACGATAGGGTTCAGGTTGGTTTTCGCTGTTCAAAGGTATCTTCGCTCTAAAAGCCTGGTAGCGCGATTACCGCAGTCATCTGCTTCGTCATGAGTCTTCCGCGGACCCTCAATCAATTGGGTGGACTAGGCGTATTCAGTGCTGTCACAATGGGCATCGCCGTCCTCTTGGCTATCATCTTCTCTGGAATCCAGAGTGAACCGTTTGGTTACATTGACGGGGAATTTCCAATCGTTACCAAGTTCCCTGTTGCTGGAACGACATTTGTGGCAGGCAAGTTTGCTCACATTTTTTTTCCTGCTCTTCGTAACCCTTCATCGCTTGCAGGAATGTCGGCCTTTTTGAACATTAGCTACACTCTCATTGGACAAATCACTATTCCTTCGGTACTGGCTCTTCCAGTTGGTTCGCCATTCAATCTCACTTCTTTCTTTTAGTTCATCGCTGAGATGCGAGAGCCTCGCGATTTCCCGAAGGCGCTTTGGGCTGTGACGATCTGTGAGGTCGTCGTGTTCACACTTTGGTTTGCTTCGGGCCGTTTGTTTCCGGGAGTCTTCACTGAACTTTCAATAGTGGAAGCATAATGTATCATTGTGTGTTCGATTTCACCTAGCGAAATGCCATACTGACCACAACTTTCACAGACGTTGGAAACCAATATATAACGTCGCCCGCCTTCGGATCACTGCAACCTCTCTACAAAAAGATTGCGTTTTCATTTGCGATTCCAACGATTGTTTACCTCGGATCTCTGTATTCAGTTGGGTGTGTTTTCGTATGCGGTTTATCATATTAACTTTATATGCAGTCGGTCACCGCCCGCTTCATCTTCTTCCGACTTTTCCGCAATTCCGAGCACAGGAACTCTAACAGTATTGTCGCTTGGAGCGCCTGGGCAGGGATTATCGCAGTGACCTGGGTGTTTGCCTTCCTCCTGGCTGAGATTATCCCATTTTTCTCAGACTTCCTGTCACTCGTTCGTCTCCGTTCCTGGTTTTCGTGACTGCGAATTGATTCCCCCACCCCCAGATGTCGTCGTTATTCGATGGGTTCTTTGGGTGCGCATTGCCGCTAGGGCCTCTCCGATGCGACTAACTGTTTCCCAGGTTCACTTACTGGGGCATGGCCTACCTCATCTTGGTCCCAGCGAGTAAAAGATGGAGTGGTCCCTGGCGTAGCTTCGAAACCTTGGTCAACTATTTCTTCATCTTGTTTGGGATGTTCATGCTGGTTGCGGGCACATATGTGAGCTGATTTTGCGTTTAAGTATTTCTTTACCCTGACGGCGCATTCAGGTCTCAATCCAATCCATCATAGACAGTTATAATGCGGACGCTGTGGGCACTGTCTTCTCGTGCGCATCCAACGCGATATAGTAACTTAGATTCGTTAAAACTTGGAATTTATCCGAAGTATTCCGGGCTACACACAAACAAAATTCTCGCTCGTCCGTCGCCGCCGTCGCGCTTGAAAGAACTGGTATTTACTTGATGGCAGGAACTTGAACCGTGGGAAACATCTCGTAACCTCCAACTCGAGCACAAATTTCCTGCGAATTTCAGTTAATTTCGTTGCTGCATGTTGCTTGAGTACAAGTTCCTTCGCGACGCGCTCATATACGTTTCTGTTCGGATTTCGGAGGCCCGCGACGCGCACGCTGCCGTTAGACCGCGACCCTTCTGTATCTCGTAGACCTCGGATTTCATGTAATCGTAGTGGGATTTTATAAGATCCGGACTTACTTTGTTACTGGGATCAGGCAGGGACCAGGTATAAGCAAAATGGTTTTGCCACACATCCGTAACCCATTGCGAGGATAAAGGGCTTGCCATATTAGCATGCCGAATATGAGCTAAGAATCCCTAAATGTTGAAAGAAGGATCATCTGTTCAGTAACAGATTCTGCATTACTGATAGGATTTATCAAGGCCCAAAAATCCACGAAAAGAATGAAAAAAGGAAGGGGAAACAATATGCGACGAGCGCATCCACCGTGACACATGCCAGCAGCTGAAACAAATCTGAAAGCTACGATTCCACCAAAAAATCGTACACGGCTATGGATCCAATTCGTGGGCAATCACAACATCCTCGACGCTCTCGATGAATTTTGTCGGTTGCATCATGTTCTCGGTAATAAATCTGCCGTCTTTCGTCATATCGTAAGTCATGCAAAGCGTCGAGTAGGAGTTGGGACCAACTGGGTAAATCATTTCCTTCTGCACGAAGCCGGGCTGCGCCTTCGTCAGGACATATACCCGTTTCAACGTGGCGTTTAACGAGTCGCCGACACGCCTCTGTCTCGTCTACGTGGAGAAACCAGCGTTCATCGAGTAGTGCTGACGCCTCGGTCCATGGGGGGATGGAGAGGAAAGTGTATAGGCCTTCAATAATGACGAGCCGATGGTGCGGATACACCGTGATCGCGTCGGGGGTGGGGTCCTTCAATGCATGCGAAAATGCAGGCGCAGTTACTACCCTGAGATCCGATGGGGAAGCAGGGGACGACAGAGGGAGCCGCAGGGCCTGTACGAATGCGACATATCCCTTGCCATCAAAGGTCCAGTGAATGCCGCGCCGCTCATGGGCAAGTTTTGCATCAGGAAAGAGGGATAGTTCGGCGCGAGTCAGGTGCCATCCATCCAGGCCGACCAGTATGGCGGAGTCGCCTTCGGTAGCGGGTGCCAGTGAGGACGCGTCGACGTCTTGTGCAAGAAGAGTATTGATATTTCTCAGTAACCGGTGACAGAAGCTCGATTTTCCAGCAGCAGGGGAGCCTGCTACTCCAACTATAAATCGCGATTGGGGAGGCGTTCTGGGAGGATGCATGATGGAGTGAAGTTGGATTCTCGGGAGTCGGTGGAGGTGCTTACTGCCGTAATTTATCCACCAACTCAGCCGCCAGTTCCGATGCGATATGGTCCATAGTAATGGATCTGTGTGTTAGAACCGGCAGGGAGGCCTGGGAGTCTGGTGTAGATGGTTCAGAACAAGCCTGACTTGCTGATGGGCCGGGCTGTCGACGGCCCGGATTATCTCACGGTTCATTCCTTGATGCTATCATGGCAAGGTAATGGCCTCACTGGAACAGCCAATGTGAGACGTCGAAGTAATACTTTTTACAGGTTTTTTTATATTATACCACATATGTTGCTCGAAATCTCGCAGGGCCGTCAAATCGTAGGCATCAACACTTTCCCACACGTTTCCTAACTCATGGCATCATGAAGAGAGACACCCTTGCATTGCGGTGTAAGGCTTGAAACACTGCAGAATGAGAAACAGCCTTGACACAGTGTTCAAAGCGCGTCCGGTGTGTCATTTTTTCCGCTTCACGCTCAGAGATGTCTCAAGCCGCACCCCTTCGGTAGACTAGGACACGACGCGCAGAGGCGGGTTCTGGCGGGTTATCGTGAACACAACTCAAGGTTTTGGGAACCAATTCAGCCAGACCGAAATTCCTGGCGTAAGTTGGAGACTGAAAAAACAGCGAGTTGAAAACCCGGGCCGGACATGGAGACCTGATCAAAGAAGCCTTGTGGCGGTGAACGGAACAAAACCCTTCATGCCGCTCACGCCAGTGCGAACTCGTTCTACGTCCCGTTGCCTTCCAGTTATTGGGTGGAAGCAGAAATCAACTCCGGCCGCGTACTTGAAATTTCTTAAGCAACAAGAAATGTCATTTCAGCGCTCAGCGCTTCACAAGTTTCACAACAGACTGGTACTTGCGCTCGTAACTTTGGTATCGGGTTCAACCTCGGACGTCACTAAACGCATATCGTGTCAGAAATTGCTAGACGCGTCCATGACAAGTAAGCATCCCACCCTCAGATCGTGGTCTAGGGTCATCGAACGACCCACCCATTCTTTCCACGATATACCTGAAGATGTGTAGTACAAACACAAAATTGGCCACGCGCAACAAGAGGGAGGGCTCGGAGGTGGTGAAGATCATTCCGCCTTTGGCGGCGGGAATTTCTGGTTGAATTATTCAACGTCAGCTCAACCCTAGATCTGCTTCCCCCTATTCAAGTGAAGCTCAAACCCACACACTGACCTAGTAATGCAAAGAGGACCCCTGCTGGGAGGTACACCTTCAGGTTCCACTCTTCGTACTTGAGATACCCTGTGTGCGCGCTGATGCAGGCAGCGAGCATGATAACTGCGCGGCAGACATGCACCGCAAGACGCATGGGCGTCTGGCCGCGTTCGGGGTCAAGCGGCCGGAAGGGAGCGCGGGGTGGACGACGAAAACAAAGGCCGCGAAACAGTGAACGAGGAATGAAACCCTATGGAAGATGATCCACGCGAATTTGGACATGAGTAAAGTGCGGTAGTATAAATAAGCGCCGACGGCTATGCGTCCCACTTTTGTGCGTTGTTTCTTAGCACATACCTCTCGAATTTATTCCCCGTCGCCTGCACGCCGGCTGCTCGAGAATGCATGATGTATTAAATAAAATGAAAGGTCGGTCGGTCGGCGGCCAATTACACATACCCTAATACCACAAAGTTGCTACCCCACCCACTGTCTAAAGTCTGCAAAACTGCTTGCATGCATGGTCGACCCGGCGGTGAACTTATTATGAAGAGTATTATGCATAGAGTTCGACGCGAAAAGAGGGAGCGAGAGGTATGAGTGTATAAATCCATGAAAAAAGGCAGCCAGAACGACGACGCAGAGCAAGCAAGGCGGTTAGACGCCGGCGACGATCCTGGAACGACGTTAGAAGGACACAGAAAGGAAGGAGGAAGGGGACTCACTCCTCCGCCTTGTTGAGCGCAGCGACCATAGCAGTAACCTCCTTCCGCCGATGTACGATCACCTCGCTCTCCTTGAGCAGGTCATCGAGCACCTCGGGCTTGTACAGCTCCTGCAGCAGCTCGCGCTGCAGGTTCTTCGTCGAGTGCGACACGAGCGTCAGCGAGATGGCCTTGGGCACCATGTCGATCATCTCGCGCTTCACGATGTTAAAGTACGAGTGGATCAGCAGCTCTGTGGGTGTGTCAGTGTGAAATAACGATCATGGAAGCGGCGAGGTGGAGACGCACTGATAACCTCCGTCTCCATCGTCTCGCGCTCGTTCAGCGCGGCTTGTGGCCGGATGACGGCGGGCGGCGCCTCCATCGTCGACGGCGTCGCCGTGCCGTTCTTCTTCGTCGCCCCGGCTTTCTTCGGCGCAAAGAACGACCCAAAGAAGCTCGGCTCCTCCTTCTTCGCCTCGACGTCCAGATCGCGGTTGTTGTTGATCTGCCCAGGCGCGAGCTTGCCGGCCTTGGGGTCCGCGGCGGGCGGGGGCGGCCGCGCGGCGTTCATGCGGTCATTCACAATAGACATGGCCTGTACATTATTCACGATAAAGAACCGCCGTTTGAGATGGAGACAAAAAATACGAACTTTGTGTCCATTGATGAAGTCGGGGTGGGTGGTGTTGACGTAGCAGGCCTGCATTCTAGTTGCAACAAGGTTTAGAGAAGGAAAGGGGAAAGTAGTAACGAAGCCACTTACGCGACCATATCAGTAACAAGCTTCGTCGTCGGCGCCATCGAGTTCTTGAAGAAATTGACAACGACCGAGTTGAAGCGCTCCCGCAGCGCCGGATACCGCCGGAATGCTTGCTGCGAGGAGGGTTAACAATACGGCACCTTTAAACTAGCACGACGCCAACTTACGATTTTGGCAAGGAGCTGTCCGAGGATTCGGATGAGCTCATCATACACCAATTGACAGCACTTCAAACTGGGCTCCTCCAGCCTCAGGATCTGCTGCTTCACGATAGCCTCAAACGCGGCCGTCCCCACGAAAAGCGCTGGTGTCGAACCCTACATCCCGTCAGCTTACGGGTCAGGAAAGTCATCGCGTAAACAAACTCACAGAGGAGTTGTACAGAAGCGTACGGATGTCGCCGTCCTTGACTTGGTCAAAGGGGTCGATATTCTTGATGCCGTTGTTGAACAACTCGTGGAACACGAAGCTGATTCTGGCTCCGCCGGACAGCTCATTCAGTGATAAATCGTTCGTGTTTCCGTCGATGACGGTCCGGAACTCGGACGTGAATTCCGTGATGACGGTGAGGACGACGTTGGCAGAGTTATCGCCGAGCGGTCCGCCTAGCGAGATCAGCTCAGTAGTGAATTTCTGGAGCTGCTGGGTGATGCGGGCTTTAATGTCGGGGAGGGTGTTGCGGATGTGGAGTTTGAGGATCTGAGGGAGATTGAGTGAGACGGATAGCGCGCGAGGAAGAACGGGCCACACACCTGATTGAGTTTGTGTGCCAGGTAAGGTGTTCCACAATATTGGGCCTTACTCCGGTAAGAGGGGTGGTTTTCGAAGAACTCACGCTCCTTCTCCAGAGCGTAGCTGATGGGTCGGTTCAACTCGATATCTCGTTGACCGCGGTTGACGACCGGCACGTAGCCTAGACGCATAGGAATGATACGCCCAGCGAGGATATCAACGACATCCGTGCCCGCGTCCCTGCACAAATTTAATTTCTTATTTCAAGAAAAGTTGAAGGGACAGGACGCACATCAAATCGACCTTGGTCAAAACACCGATAGTTCGGGTACCTTCAGGGTCCACCTCACGCGCCATTTTCAGACCCTCCGAGTTGGCCAAGTCCTGGTTAGCGCCTGTGACAGCGAGAATGATGCAGGCGGGTTTGACGATATATTTCATCAGCATGTCCCGGATCTGCTTCTCAATGTCGCGTGGCTGGTCGCCGACCGGGACCTTGGTGAGGCCAGGCAAATCGACCAACGTCAATGTTAAGACATTTGGCGAGAAAATGCGGAGATTGATGGGCAGCGGGGATATGCCTGCGTTGCGACCGGTTTTGGCTTCAGTGTCACGGACGATTTCTTCCCGAATCTTGTTGAAGTCGTAGAACTTTTCGCCGGGGAGATGGAGGAACTCGCCCCACTCGTCTTGGTTGGCGTGCTTGTCCCCCTTTTCCGCCCCGTTCATCTGAGGCGCAGTAGGAGTCGCAGCTAAATGATGTCAACTGCGGTCCATTCGCGGCAAAGGAGACGTACGAGGAGCGGCACCATTGGCCGCGGGTGCGGGGGCGGCCGTGGCCGGTCTGTTTATGAGTTGAAGAACCTGAAAGGCGGGGTTAGTTTGCTGTAGTCATTGCTGAAATTGAGGGACACACGAGTGGTCGCCGCGTCACTATGCCAGAACCACGAGGCAGAAAGTCTCGCCCAACGATGTTCTGTGAAGGTTTAGGTTGTTATATCAGTCGTTAATGGTTGTTTAAGGATTGATTGTGGTTCAAACCTCGAGAACACTACTCTTGCCGCTACTTTGACTTCCTAGCACACAGATTTGGGGAAGGTCTATCGAGGAAGCGCTCGAACCAACAGTGGTGAAGACATCCTGAAGCTTGTTGATAGTCGAAACGATTTCTACGCCGAGTCCGGAGGGGCCAGTCGCCATGGTCTAGCTGGTTAACGGAAGAGAAACTAAAGCTGCGTATCGGGAAACACAACCAAACAAATCCACCTTTCCTTTGCTTTCACTTTTGATCGGCATTTTTCTCGGTCGCTCTTTCTTGACCTCGAAACTATGTGATGTCTTCAACACAACTCGTCGACACTCTTTTCAATCCCACCCGACTTTCGAAATATCTCGTTCACAGTGACTTGTTCGAGCAACTGCGATCCGCATGCACAGTACTGCGGCGCGGTTGGCGCATGGCAGTGACGCGTCGAGCCACAACGTCGTCAATGGATCTAGTTCCGTTTGCTACTACCCAAGTTCCGGCCAAGCCCCCTTCAATATCATGATGTTCGAACCAGGAGGTGCCAGAAGCAAATCGAGCCTCATTCTACCCTTGCCTTGGCCCCTACTCCTTATCTCCCTCGCTGCAGTCGTCTTGATTCAATCCAATGCCTTCGAGGTCGGCATCCGGTCTTGTTGAGTATTCTCAGTTCATGCCGAAGAAACCAATACCTACAATATACTCTTCGACCCTCTCAGGATAGGCGGTAGCAAATCATCGTGGAAGGAGTCCATTGCCCGTTACAACTTAATTTTAGTCGTGAATTTCACTGCGGGAGATGAAGACGTCCTACCGTGATTATTAGGAGGTCCGTACTCCGATTTTCACTTCATTGGATGATTGCCATACGATTTTTCGTGACATTATTCCAAATCATGACAATTGAACTCAGTTTTGAAGTGCCCGTTGCTCATTCTGTTCTCGATTCCAGGAATTTTCAGAGTCATTCTCTTACAGATTTTCTCGTACGGAATCGAACCCCGGTTGGGTCTCTAGGAAAAATTCAACTAAATCGTTTCTCTCGGTTTCTTTTTTTTTTTTCGCAGTTTGAGGAAGTGGGAATCGCAAAAAAACCCTCCGTTCCAAGTTGTTCTCAGTCTCGAAGGAGAAATGAGCTGATGTGTCAAAGATCATATTCAATTTTCACCCTTTCCCAATTGGGACCGTAGCGGTTGTTTGTCCTTGATGTCCCGCCCCTTCAATCCACGACCATGCTGAATCGCTTGTCCCCGTTTCTCCCCGTCGCTCATTTTCTAAAGGCTTTCGGGTGATTAGAAGATACAAATCTCCCCACGGATACATATATCATCCGGACAACTCCAATTCTTTTGTGACTCACGCTTCAGCACGCTTCGCTTGACTCTTGCGTCCATCGTAACCCATCCTTCTACAATGACTTCCTCCAACGCCGTAGCTGTATATTGTGGCTCTTCGATTGGCACAGAAAAGGCTTTCAGCCACGCTGCGACATGTCCGTTTATTCTCCAGCCCAGATTCAAGCGATCTTACTTAACGCCTAAATCGCCTCAGCACTCGGACGTGCACTCGCCGACGCAAATCGGCCCATGGTCTATGGTGGTGGCTCTAAAGGAATCATGGGCATCGTCTCCGGAGCGGTTCTCGAACGAGGTGGGAAGGTCACCGGCATAGTGCCGTATGCTATGGTCGCTGCCGGGGGCGAGGGCGAGAAGGCTTCTTCTCAAGTTAATGTGGTCTTGGATGAAGCTGGACGCGAGGAGGTATGTAGTATCCTAGCCCAATTCTTTCAATTCTTTCAAACGTCCAGAAGATCGAGCACGTCGTCGTCGATTCAATGCATGAACGCAAAGTGGAAATGGCCCGCAGATCAGCTGGGTTCATTGGATTACCCGGAGGGTTCGGAACGTTCGAGGAGGTACTCGAGGTTACCACCTGGACGCAACTCGGAATTCACAACAAACGTGAGTCCCCTTCTGTATCACCTCACCGGACAAAAATAAATAAGGGAATCCCCCAACGCAGCGGTCGTCTTGCTTAACGTATGCTCGTTCTTCGAGCCCCTCCGCCAGCTCATCGACAACGGGATTTCCTACGGCTTCATCAAACCCATATCGAAGAGCCTAATCATTTTCGTCGATGGGCCGAAGGAGCGCAGCGAACATGAGAGCTTCAACTGGGGTGAAGCCGCGCTGAAGGCCCTTAACGGCTGGGACCGCGATGCCGGAGATGCATTGTTTGACTGGTCGGCGAGGATGGAGGGTCGCAGCACGCCTTTACAGTCTACATAGACATATATTGTGAATATGGAATGACTGCGCTCATAGACTATCAATGCCGAGCGCGTCTGAGGTCGATATCGATTTTGAAAAATTAATTAGACGCGTTCGCGTTATTTGCATCCGGTCCTCAAGCCAAACAATGTCCAGTCGCCAACTCACATCTCTAATCGGGCTTCAAGTCCTCTCTCGCGGCGTCACATTCGTCTTGAACCAGGCATTGTTTCGTCTAGCCTCTCCCCGAGCATTCGGCACCGCCGCGATTCAATTCGAATTAATTTCGAGCACAATACTCTTTATCAGCCGAGAGGGCGTCCGCAACTCATTACTACGTGTCAAACGGGCGCAGGACGGCTCCTGGAATGCCGGTAACCTTTCGTTCCTCCCACTCGCCATAGGGGCTCCGTTGGCACTGGCTACAAGCTTTGTCTACGCACGCTTGGCCGCACAGGAAACTAGGTCCCAAGCCGGATTCTATGGCGGAATTGGCGTGTACGCGCTCGCGGCGATGATGGAGCTGTGGTGTGAGCCGATGCATAACCAGTACGTGCGTGTCGCGTCTTGCGTATCTCGCGTTCCTTCGGTTTACACCCCGTAGGGCAATGTCGGAGATGAAAACCCACGTCCGTGTGCGGGCTGAAGGGATGGGGATCACGATGAAGACATTCGTCACGTTTATTGTGCTGTTGTACGACTCGAAGGCGCAGTTAGACGGAGATCTAGCTCTAATAGCTTTCGCGATGGGTCAACTCGCCTACTCGCTATGCCTTCTAGTCGTGTACCTCTCGCACTACGGCCTCTCTGCCCTACTCCCCGCCTCAGCTTCTGATAGGTGTGTGCCTCTAGCACTCACTAACACGCCGTAATAATCCCTTTCAAAGTGCAAAGATTGAGGATGGTATATTTCGTCTTTCCCTGACGATGACTGGGCAATCTGTGATCAAGCATTTCCTCACCGAGGGCGACAAACTTGTCCTCGCCTCGTTCAGCCCTTTACGAGACCAGGGCGGATACGCCATTGCTGTGAATTATGGTATGCTAATAGAATATCGCTTTGTTTCCGCACCCTCAATGCACCTTAGGCTCCCTGGTTGCCCGAATAATATTCCAACCCATCGAGGAGACCTCTAGAATTTCATTTTCCAGGATGCTAGCTCCTCCAGTTCACAAGGAAGCGCTCCAAACCGCGTCCCAGGCCCTCATCACTCTCCTTTCCATACAGATATCCCTCTCGCTCATCCTGCTTGTGTTCGGCACCGCCTACCTCCCGATTGTCCTCCCCGTCCTTCTCCCGCGCCAATATCTTTTCACAAGCGCACCACACGTTCTAAGCGCCTGGGTCTGGTATATCCCCGTTCTCGCGTTGAACGGCGGGCTCGAAGCATTCATATCGAGCGTCTCCACTCCCCGCGATCTTAACAGGCAGAGCTGGTCCGTTCCGCATGCCTTCTTCACCACATCCTCTGACGGATTTATTATTTTAGGTGGATGGCGGGATTCTCAGTAATCTACATCGGCGCAGCCGTTCAACTCTACGGGTGGCACTTCGGCGACTCGTCGTTGGTATATGCCAACATCATCAACCTGAGCGCGAGAATAGTGTACGCGGTGTTCTTCGTCTCCGCGTTCTTCAGTGCATATAACGCGCGCTCTGTGTTGGCATGGAGAAACACTCTCCCGGGCTACAGCCTCAGCACCGCGTGTTGTGTGTCGTGGGCAGTTGTACGACAAAGCGCACGAAGGCTAGATATCCCGGGGACCGTTGCAAGGTCAGGAGCCGGGATTTCGGTCTTGATGAACAAGAATGTGCTCGTTCATGTCGCGACAGGCGGTGTGTTCGGCGTGCTATGCCTTGGGGTCTGGTGGTACACCGAAGGTCGCCAGCACCTCGCACTCTCGCGGGCACGCCCAAAAACAGAGTAGTCGTAAAAGTACATGTGCATTATTGAGTATTCAATCTTTTACCCCGCAGACCCAAGCCAGCGCTCATAATAAGCCGTCCTTTCCGGCTGGACGTCCCTTCGGCCATCCAGGTATTGCGTCTTCCCATGCTCGACATACGCGAAAAACTCCTTTGGAATCTCGCCCGTGTCGGGTACCTCCCCTGTTGCAGTTCGCACAGCCAAGTGGTAGACCTCGAGATCTTTCCGCTCTCCCGACGTACTCGGCGCATCGAGGAGCTCCTGACACTGGTCGATATACCTTGAGGGTGAATTAGTAACGTTGCATGATAATGAAGCGGGAGGGAACCGTCCGCGCACCCTTGATACTCCGCCTCTTCCGTCTCGGACACCGTCGGATTCAAACGCCGCCAGGCAATGACCTCTGTCGAGTTCTTATCAGGCTCAGGCTCGGCCGCAGGTTTCTTATCCTCAACCCGTATGGTGGGCTTGTTATGGTTCTTCTTCGAGCTCGAGACAGGATGGGCGCCAATCCAGCGTCGTACGCCTTGCACTACGCTGTATTCCACTGTCAGTATGATTGCGGAGATCGAGAACATACACACCTCGGCTGATGTCTTACAGCATTCCCATGGGCCTCAAACGGACTCTGATTCATGTCCCTGGCCGTTTTTCTGCGAACACGTAAGTAAAGCGCAGATCTATTTTCGGCTTGAACTCACCCAGGCAGCTTCAGCGTGCTGTTCATTGAATACGCGAAATGCTTCCCCAGGGAAGTGAATAACAGGGGTCGATAATACTCGACCCAAAAGTCGCTCTTGTTCTGCACGAAATCGCGCAGCCCACGGTCGCAGTCGTCTAGCGCGTACGGCGGCTGGAGGTGCTCCTCATGGAACCACTTCTGGTACCCACCTCGAACTGGCGGGTGGATGATGGGCCGCTCGCTTTGCACGCCGAGGAAGAGGTTGATGGCGGTTTGCTTGTCCGCGTCTTTTCGCTGGTAAGAAGAGGAGACATAACATATGGAGGGAAGAGCGTACCGAGGAGGGAGTTCGTATAAAACCGTCGGATGTTCTCGATGATATCTCGAGAATGGCTGTTCCAGTGCGGCATCCGGCGGTACGTCTCGACACGGTTGACGAGTGCACTCCCGGTATACTGCAGGGCGATTGCTTCGAAGGACACGGTGTCACATTTTATGGAGCATAACGAAGATGACACTTACAATCGCCATGATCGTGGTACATCTCAGTCAACATATTCACCGCATCGGAATCGAACGCCAAGTTGGGGTGCTCTACAACCCCGAGGGCGTATAGCTGGTGCCCCAGCGCGCGCTTCCCGAACACGAACTGCGCCGCGTTCGTGCGATCGAGGCAGTCCACGCAGTTCGTCCGGCAGATCCCATTCTGCAGCGAAATTGTGCTTCGCCATGGGAGCTGGGTGTTCCTTCGTAATGGCAATTGATGTTTGTTTAAGGAAGACATGAAAGGAAACTCACTCTGCCTCGCTCTGCAGAAAATGCGAGTATGGCTCGGGCCCCGAGTGGAAGAAGCCCGTCATCTGAATGGACTCTTCTGCGTGGTCTTCCAGGATGCTGATCACGTCCTGCGTCTTTCTGTGGGCGGTGAATTCTTAGTATCCCACAGAGGAATACGGATGCGGACGCACTCCTTGTACGCACGGGACATATCCCAGGGCCGATACTCCATCCGCTTGTCCCGCGGCAAGAACTGGTTGAGGTACTTCACACACTGGGTGTACTCATCAAGCAGTTTCGACTCTCGGGCGACGGGCTCGCGCTTCTTGATAAGGTTCAAGATCATGAGGGGCGCGCCGTATCGCTTGAAAAGGTCATCGAAATGGCGCGAGGCGGCGGTGTAGAACGGGTCGACGACGCTAACTACGTATGGGATTAGTGTTAATGTCATAGTAGATTAAGCGAACGGACTTTCGATCGGCGGACGCGGGCTCATGCTGTTGGGTTCCTGCGTCCAGTAGATGGGGATACTACCGCGGTACTGCACGTAACTCGTGTAGTTCGGACTCGGACGCCGATCCTGTTGTTCGGGGTCTCGGCGAGAGGGATAGTAAAATGGAGTGGTAAGCGCTTCCGATACAATCTGCTCAGTCTCGACCTCATTAGCGACGTTGCCCTGCACAAACGTCAGCTGTGGTCACCAAACGAACATATCCCGAACCTCATCGTTGACACCGCGCTTCAAGTAACGCGCACCAGCAAAATGACGGGATCGTCGGGCAATGAGCGTCACGAAAATGACGCGTCCCAGGACAGTCAATTCTGCACGCCATAAGAACACTCAATGAAGACCAAGTACAAGACGCACTGGCTTGGTCGACGTGACCGTGAACCAGTGGCAGTATCCAGTATGGTTTGAGGTGGGGATGCTCCTCATTCCCAAAGGGAGCCGTCATCATGTTAAAGTTCCAGGCGAATCTATCGTTGAACGGCCAGTCGCCTTGTACCGAGCGGCTAGAGCCCGTGAGGTTGTGCTGCAGGGTAGAGGTTATGTCGTAGGTGTAACTGTTAAAATTCAGCTGCACTTCATCTCTTCTTGAGACTGAACGAACCTAAAATAAAAGTTTTTGGACATGTCCACCTGCTTGAAGATATTCATAAGGCGCTGTTCTTCCGCTGGCTTGTCTATCTTGTGGTTGAAGCACACAGGGACGATTTCCGTGTTTTCACAATGGTACAGGTAGTGGCCGCCCAGCAGCGCGACGTATGAGCGCTTCGTTATCAAAATCATGTAGTAGCCAGCCGTGAAGCGGATAAAGCCTGGCACACAACTGAGCAAACTAACGCGGTAATTCAGGGAATAGCTACCTGCGATCCCAAAGAACACCCTCGCCTTGCCGAGCCCTCCTGAGCTCTTATTGCCATCGTCCAGCATTTTGAGCATTGCGCTCATTTGCTTCCCACTGTATTCAGAGTCATCCTCCACCACGCTGAGCTCCTCCTGCGACGTGCGGTCGACCTTGATGATACGATGGCGCGAATCCGTCGTGTTGGACGCGATGATGAAGAAGCGGAGGCGGTTTTCGTACAGGATGAATTTGTTGAACGCAGGCGCCTTCCGCTGGCTTGATATTGGCAGAGAGGGCCGCGAGCGATTGGGGTAGGGGGTGGATATCCTTCCTGTGCTGGTTCTGGAGCTCATCGACGGCGCCTTTTCGCGCAGAGGCGACAGAATGCTGCTAGCGATATCGGCGTCATTCTGAGCCTCCGGCGACTGGGGTGCCGTTTCCGGGGTCATCATAAACGCGTTCCGCAGCCGCACACGACGTAAGTTATGAGCAAGGTTTCAGACTTTCAGTATAACAAATGGAGGTAAGACTGGTGGAAGGAGGCAAGGCAAGCGGCGCATCATGATGCGCCAACAATTCACTAGGAGTAACATGAAGCAATAATCAATTCAGTACAGGAAGCAATGGCACGCGTTACACTAATGACTCAGTAAAGCCAGAATTCTCATATAATCATCCCGCACGCTTTGGAACGTCTCTTCCAACTTGTCCAGTCGCTCCTGCTTATCCAGTTGCGCCAATATTTCCTGCAACGCACATGAGTGGCTAGCAAACGTTTGAGACGGCACTCACAAAGTTAAATCGGTACAGCCGTTCTTTTACCTGAAGACGGTATGCCCGCATGGCGCGCCCGTCAGTGGGATCCAGTCGGAGCAAGATGAGCATCTCGACTAGGCGATGGAATTGCCGCTATGAATGAAGTATCTTCAGCACCAAACCTTCGGAGTTTAAGGCGGACCAACCCCTGCAATTTTCAGATCTTTCCGCCATTTTTCGACCCAGGGCTTCTCCGCAGGGGGTCCCATCTTTCCCTTGGAGGCAACCACCGCGCTATTTGCACCCCTGCCACTGCGGCCGCCTTTTCCGACTCCCCCAACCCGTCCGCCGCCGTGCGAGACTGACTCGCCACCGAAGCCTTCTTCCATGAAGCGCTGGTGCGAGAGCAGCATCAAGAGGTCATTTTTGTCACGCAGGTCCTCGAACGCCTCTGCTGGGTCTTCGACGGTAAGCTCGGCGATGTTGGGCTGGGAGAGCACGTATTGGTATATTGCAGTGTAAAGTTCGGCTGGAGACGTATTAGTGACTTGCTTTGGGGGTAGAGTCGAGCAGCTCACAGCCATGACCGGAGCGTTGGTATGGTGGTAATATCACAAATTGACTGCACGCCGGATGCGGTAGTGAGCAAGCGCGATTTCCCAAGGAAGACTCGCGTACCTTAACCGCAGACGAACTTTCTCGGGGAAGCAATAGAAAGGATATAGCGACGAATAACCCGCAAAATGATATGTCGCGACGTTGGGAGAATGTCTCCGTTTTCGTTTCTCGTAACTGTGGAAGATGAGTATGCATACGTCCACAACATTGTGTTACATACAGAACGACAAACTCCCAGGTATCCTCCTCTTCCTCGATATACGAGCCGCCCTCGATGTAAAGCAGTATGAAAAGCTGCATCCGGCGATGGATTTCTCTGAAACCGGGAGAGTCCCAAGTTGTCTGCAAGCCAGAGCATCTAGCGGTTAGGTCCAGGGACTGAAACGGAGACGCACATGATACACCTCGAAGACAATCGCGTCCTCGCTCTCAGGATTCAGCATTTGGGGCTGAGCAATGCCTTTCCCTTTATTAGAGTTGCCAGCCGTCGGCGCTGGTCGCGTGTAGGTGTAGATCATTTGACCTGTGGGCTTGAAAGTCGTCGCATCCTCCTCAACGCGTGCCAGGAACGCCTTTTCATCTCGGTAGAAATCTGCGCACGAAGAACGAGTCTGAGCGCCGGGATAGAGCGCGGAGCGGAACGGAAAGCCACCTGTGGGCATAAAGCCGGTCAGAGTTTTGTCGACGTCGTCCACAGTGGAAGATGAGGCGAGCTTTTTCGAGTGTTTCACTTCGAGAAACTGAACAAGCGACCCAGACGCGAATCTCAGCTGGACAACGCGTTAAATTTGGGCCTCAAGACATAGAACCGTCCAACACACGTCGATGACCAGGTCATTGTAACCATAAATCTTCTCTTCTTCTCCGAAGATCTGGAAAGAACAAAGAGGTGGCTTCAGTACGGCGCGCGTCCAGGGAAAGAGCGGTCAACTGCCTCACAGGATAGGTGAAAGTTGGATGGAAGTCCGAATACGATTCCCCCTCTCCCAGGACCAGTTCGTCCTCCTGAGCTCGGACTGAAAGGCAGAAAAAAGGAGGAAGCCGTCAGGTGGCAATATTGACCCCGAAAACACGTCGACCTGACCAAGAGACAGATTGAGGGCGTCATTCGCGTCGCAAGTCCATTCGGCCATCGTGGTGGACGCAGGAAGAGAAACACAAGTGACAGCAAATTAGACGCGTTGTTTGGCGCTATTAGCCTCGATTAAGACGGATTGACTCGATCGGATTTCAGAAATTCCTTTGACCAGAACCACCACTGTCCCAATGGCTTTCGTGCCTTCGACCGTCCCTGAGGAGCTCTCTGCCGATCCCACTGCGCCTGCGGTCGTCCAAACTCTTGCCTCGAATTTGGCTGGTGTCTCTCTTGCCGAGTACGCGATCTCGTGCCAAAGTCTCAAGCATCTGCTCATCCTACCGTGATCTAGTGCTACCTCGGATGTTACAACCACTGGCGCTGCTGCCCCAGAAGCAAAGGAGTCATCGCATGCCCAGGTCGTTACTCCCTGGGACGTGCAAGGCTCCGTCTCCACCGACGGAAAGCAGAATGCGATTGATTACGACAAACTTATAGAGCAGTTTGGCACACGACGAGTAGACGCGGCCCTCTTGGAGCGCTTTGAGAAGCTCACAGGGCAGAAACCCCATGTCTTTCTCCGACGGGGGATGTTCTTTTCGCATCGGCATGTAATTGTCCATCGTCCATATAATGCTCAATTTATGCGGATTGTGCAGAGAATTTGACAAAATCCTTGATCGATACGAGCAGGGGAAACCCTTCTTCTTGTATACTGGACGGGGGCCGAGCAGCGACAGCATGCATCTGGGGCATATGGTTCCATTTGTATTTACCAAGTGAGTGTTGTGTTTACTATAAATCTACTACGTTTTTAATCTTCGGAAGATGGTTACAGGACGTGTTCCAAGTTCCGTTGGTCATTCAGCTCACCGACGACGAAAAGTTCCTGTTCAAACATGAACTCAAAGTCGAGCAAGTGAAAGCGTTCGCGAGGCAGAACACACGCGACATCATCGCAGTCGGGTTTGATCTCAAACGGACATTCATCTTCAGCGATTATTCGTATCTCGGTGGCGCGTTCTACGAGAATGTGTCCAAGATATCCCGGCAGATAACCTACAGCCAGGCCAAGGCCACCTTCGGGTTCAACGACTCGGACAACATCGGCAAAATCCACTTTGCCGCCATCCAAGCCACGCCCTCCTTCTCCAACTCCTTCCCGCAGATCTTCGGCACGGTGTCCAACATCCCCTGCCTCATTCCCTGCGCGATCGACCAGGACCCGTACTTCCGCCTCACGCGCGACGTTGCGCAGAAACTCAAGTACCCTAAACCCGCACTACTGCACTCCAAGTTCTTCCCCGCGCTGCAGGGCCCGCAGACGAAGATGAGCGCGAGCGACGCGAACAGCAGTATCTACATGAGCGACAAGCTCTCGCATATCAAGAACAAGGTCAACACTCATGCGTTCTCCGGCGGCAGGGAGACGAAAGAGGAGCATCAGCGGTTGGGAGGGAATACCGACGTCGATGTTAGCTACCAGTATTTGTCGTTCTTCTTGGATGACGATGAAGAGTTGGAGCGGCTTGGTGTCGTGAGCAGCTTTCATTTCCGGTTTGTCAATTTGATTCCTGACGAGGGTACAGGAATACCGGGCGGGGAGACTGCTGACTGGTCAGCTGAAGAGCCGATGCATAGAACTCTTACAAAAGTTCGTCGGCGACTTCCAGGAGGTATGTCTCCCGACTCTGATCTTGGTGCACATTTTTCTGATTTGGATTTCTTAGCGGAAAGCGAGGGTCACCGAGGCGGACATCGATGCCTTTATGGACCCGAATCGGAAAATTGACCCAACGTTTGGGAAGAAAGTGTGACTATGTAATTTTAGAGAGGAGACACAAATGGAATCGGCCGACGCAACTGCTTTTCATATTTGACGGCCTAAAGATACATCCAAGTGCGGTACAAGAATAGAAAGGGAAAAAAGAACACTCAACCGCTCAAACTGAAATCAATCAGGTGAACGGGCGATGGAGTGGTCCCAGTGCTATTCTGTTGATAGAGCACAGACACCAATCCACTGGAGACTCTAGCTCTGTCCAGTGTGATCTCCTCAAATACTTGCAAGCCCGTTATGGTGCCGTTGTAGACCGAAGTCCAGTCAGTCCACCCCGAAGCCTTGCTGGCGGTGACGACGCGGAGGAACGGCATGAAGACGTAGACATTATCTTCGGTGTCCATGACAATCTGCGAGCGCCCGACGCTTTGAATGAAGAACGGGATCTCGACCTTGGTCCAGACGCCGCTGGCGGATCGGTAGAGGTGGAAGGGTCGGGCGAATTGCGGTCTGACGGTTTCGTAGTTAGACACGCATTGAGTGAAGCGTCCTGCGTAGGCACGGTTAGGATTGGTCTGCGGAATTTCGGAGACAAAGCTCACCAGGAACATAAGATATTATGATATGCAATTGGCCTGTGGAGTCGACCGTTTGAGACTCTTGGTTCATGAGCGCATGGTCGGCATCAAGCGAGTCAACAATGATTCCCGCTGTATTGACGCTGACTGGATTGGTCCCAGACGTCCCAATTTGGGTCGCAGCGTTGTTGAACCATGTACGGCCTGTTAAAACGGGGTTAGCTTTTCGAACCACGATCAACTGTAAAAACTTGCCCATGTCATCCGAGTAGAAATAGACAGTATCGTGGTTGGTCAACCCCAAGGAGCTGCAAGAGACGGCCCCGTTTTGCTCTCTCCAAGTGCCGCTGACATACGCTCTGGTACCGTGGTAGGAGAAACCTAAGGGGGTATATGAGGAACGAGGATGAGGAGGGTCCTTCCTGCCTAAACTCACCGTGAATATAGAGATTCCGAAGCGTGCTGGTAGCTCCGCTTGGGGCGGTATATGTCCCAGTGGCGGAAGCCCAGGAACCGACATTCGTCCATGTTCCCGCGCTATATTCAGCCAGCTGAGTCGCCCCATCTCCCGAGACCCCCGAACGGAACACGAATTGAAGGAGATTATTCGGAGTAACGACGAATCTGTTTTCTCGGTCTTAGTGAAGATATCAGAAACGAAAGATCCAACTGACTGAGGATATGTGATGACGCTGAAACGAAGTGAGGCGCTGGTTGAACCTTAGGAGGAGCAAACTCACGTTCCAATATTGAGAGTTCCGAGCGTCGTTGTGATGGGCGCGAATCTGCTTGCGACCCAGCTGTTCCCACTTGTGGCTAGGTTGGCTTCCGAGCTAGTGTAGAAAACCTGTGTCGAATGACAATCGAGGGCGACGTGAATCTTCCCATCGGCAGGCGACACCCCGAGGGATATAACGTTGTGCGAGTCACTCGTAGAGATATTGTGCGGCAGTTGCAGGGTCGACCAGGCACCCGAAGGGAGTGTCCGACGGCCCAGGACAGCGGTCCCAGTAGAGGTGTACCAGGCCGCGAACTGAAAGTTCTGGAACGCCAAAACAGCGGAATCCTGGAAACTATTCACGTTCACTACCCCTTTTTCCACTATTTCAGTCGAGTCCACCAAAAAAAGGTTCCTGGTACGTACCATCGAAAGAGATGAAAAATATTCCCTTCGGGTCGAGTTGGGTGTTAGAGACGACCGAGACAGATGGAGCGGCTCTGCAGATGTTGCCAAGAAGCCCAAAGGCGGCTGCAACAAGAGACGTCAAGCGCATAGTAGTGCAAGACCAGAAAAATCACTGGAAAGGCCTCTATAACGCGGGGTACGAGCGCAAATTTATAGAGTCTAGAGAGACCCGAGTTTGTGCACATCCTGGTTCTTAAAGGAAATTTGAAGGCGCCGCGTCAGTCTCATGCACATGACCACGAGTTGAGACGCGTGAAACGAGATTCTCCCGGAGCCCGAGCGAAGGAGAGGAATTCCCAAAGAATTCAAGAAAGAGTTCACGTGAACGCGTCTCGGGCCGCTCCGGAAAGCGAGGAAACACTGATCAACAAGTGATGCCTCTCCTTGTCCAAAACCAGCCAAACCGCCAATTGTCTTGTTCAACTGGCTTCGATTTGCCTGAAAAGCATCATGAAAACCGATTCTAAACAGATTCCACTTGTTCTTTCGAACAGAACCTACATAAATATCGTTGATTCAACCGCATGGTACTAAGTTCATTATTCAAGTCAATTTCAAGTGGAGTTCCAGCGCTGGACAGTTAGGGAACTCACTGGCACACAACTGGCACACACAATGGAGCTCTACACCCACCTTCGTTGTTTCAGGTTTGCTCTGCCCGTAAAGCACCTTGACATCCTCTCTGCTGCACAAGCCCGACTCGGTCACATGCACCCACGCAGACCCGCGCCCGGGGCTGCCCGGGGTCTTCGAATTTCGCCAATCAAGTCGCCTCAACGTACGATCTTTGTTCAACGTCGATCTTGTGACGCCATATTTCTGCTCCGCCTGCTCGCCTCCCAAGGGCGTGTTTCGGACCGGTGCTTCTTTGGCGCTTTAAAGGGGCGGCGATTGAAGGTTAATTGTTAGGTGGCACGATGCTCTCTCCCGTCTACTTGTTGGCCGTTCTCACTCCTCTCATCGCTGCCCAAAGCGTTCCCGCCCAACTCTACTCGGGGCTTATTCCACAGAAGGTCCTCGCCACCGCAAAATCACTGCCCGCGTCCATCCAGTATCCCCAGTACACCGATACCTCCGTTGGACACTGGATCGATTTCGTTCCGGACACCTGGACGAGCGCCTTCTTCCCGACGACTCTCTATGCCCTGAACACGAGGCAAACGCTTTGTGGTGCAACACCCTCCAACGGGCTGGCTGCTGCAAATTGGCTCACCTTGGGACGATCGCTTAGTAACGGGCTTATCCCACTTGAGGCACACAATAATCAAGGGCACGATGTGGGATTCCTAAGTTTCCCGTTCGTGCAAGAATTGCTCATGTAGGTACTATTTGACGCACGCGACGCGACGCTTAAGCTTTTTCAACCAGCAATCCTACCAACAAAACCGCTCTTACCGCCGTCAATGCTTTCGCGGCCGATCTCGCGGCCAGATTCAACCCCACTGTTGGATGCACGCGAAGCTGGGATACCGCTGACCCAACGGATTTTACGGTTGGTTTTTAAGAAAAGAAAAGGATCTCGGCAGTAATGCTGACGCCTGCCATAGGTCATTATCGACAATATGATGAACTTGGAAATTTTGTGGGTCGCCTATGGACTCACCAAGAACGAGACACTGCGCGATATTGCTATTACGCATTCGGACACCACCATGAAAAATCATATTCGCCCTGATGGTTCGTTCAGTCTTGATCGTTCGCTCGCCGAGCTCATTAATCCGCAGGCTCGACCTGGCACGTCGTGGAATACAATTCTACCACTGGGGTTGTTATTAGGAAGCGTACTTCACAAGGGTTCTCTGATAATAGGTTGGTATTCGATTCGCTGCCCTCGGGAATTACTCATTCACACGTCAAACACAACAGCACATGGAGTCGCGGACAGGCTTGGGGACTTTACGGTTTTGCAAACAGTGAGTTTGGTTCAGTTTAGTGCCAACTGGAGGGTTGAATTTTGGCTCGAAGTGTATAGCCACACCCAGGACACCAATTATCTCACTACCGCGCGGCGGCTTGCTACCTATTTCCTCGCCAACCTTCCTTCGGATGGTATCGTGCCATGGTATGCTGTATCTGCCCTAATGCCCACTCGAGCGCTGACATTCGGCTGTAAACAAGGGATTTCAATGCACCGTTGGTACCAGCTCCTCGGCCCGCTGATTCTTCTGCCGCCACGATTGCTGCCACTGGGCTTCTTCTCCTGGGAAGCGTGGAAACTGACGCGACTCAAAGCAAAGTTTGGATCAACGCCGCAATAAACGTATGTTTGCGGGCCTCGTTCAAGTTCAACATAAGTTTGACCAGCGTCGTAGCTCCTCAACAAAATAACTACATTGGCGTGGCGTCCCGCCTGGCAATCGCTCCTGTCGAACGGAACAGTGAACTGGCCGGCCAACAATTTCTTAACTGGCATTGTTTACGGTATTCCTTCCGCCGTCGTTTCTGTTGAACTCCGCTCATCAACGTCCATGCAGGCGATTATTATTACATCAAAGGTAAAGAGCATCGAGAAATACCCTCAATCGCTGTCACTAATTCCTTTGCAGCGGGGACTGACTTGATCAACATGGGCCTTGCGAAGTGCTCTTGAAACGGACTTCTTTTCCTGTCTCTTTCGACGTCTCGCGGACGGCCGATCTGACGATATTGTATTCTTTATATATACCTTTTACGCCCTTTCATGTCCGTTGTATGCTGGGAAATTGTAAAACAAATCTGATGGTGGCATTTTCGAAAAGCAACCGTGGGAGGTTGAATTGCACAGCCACATCTCGGCCGTGACGGCCCGCTGCACCGCCACTGAGGACTGGTTTGATCGGATTCGGGCTGCTAGATTCTTTACATTGTTTACAGGGGCTGAGCCAGCTGCAACCTTCAAGTTGACCCGACCTAGCTCGCAGATTATCGAACACACTTGAGCCCGTCGTACGATACGCCACCCGTCGCACTGGCTTCCGCGGCTTGCAGCGCGCCGTCGAGAACGCCGTGAAGCCCTTGGTGTAGCAAACAGGAAATATCTACCGCAAGAGATTTTCCACCAAAGTCCGATAGTCGAGCAACATGGATGGCCGCCTGCCCCATAGGGAGGAGGTCCGCGACGCCCATGTTGGTTCGAGATACGGGATAAATGTAAGCAAGCAAGGCGTGTCGTGTCGCAGTACATAATGCAATGCCTGCTTCTCCTGCGCCAGCATTTGCCCAGGCCCCCACTGCCATTGAGCTCGCAAAAAGGCTCAATCACGCCGTCGAAACTCTTGGGAAACATTTCCACCTTTCTCGAGATGTGTTCTGGTCTCGACTGGTTTCCCCAGGCCGCTTCAATTCCGACGATGCGATTCGGACATACGTCGAAGGACTGATAGGTACGGTTCCGTTTTTTTCTGACCTCCAGGTCACCTCACCGGTTCATGACGTGCCCTAGCGGCCCTTGGGGGTGATCACACACACTTGTGCATAACACTGGACGACGACGTCGCTCCTGCGGACCAAGAGCGTCTCTACGCGACGTATCCGCGATCGACGGAGCCTGTTCCACTCGTAAGACAAGAGTTCATTAAACATCTCGTCGACGTTTACACAGAGGTTCACTCGCTGAAAAACTCGCTGGATTTTTTTATCTGATACAACCTTAGACACTGGGTGGGCCCGTCGACACACCGACGAACCCGAACGATCCCAACGTCCAATTAATCTATGGGGTTCTCGGTGAATGCCTTGCTACTGTGTGTGGGAGAGCGCTGAACGGCCGCCTGCAGGAATGCATCTCGCGCGTAACCCGCACGATTCAGCGGCGATCCTTGAGGCCGCCGTCAAAGGGTTCCCTGGCGCCGGTGTTCATTATCCCACTTACCATACACCACCCGAGCTAATCTCCGGTCTTCGTCTAACCGCACCTGATCTCGCGCAAGGCGGAGGGTATCATTCCCAATTCAATGACACGGTCAGGGCTATCCAGTTGGTGAGTCGCTCGTCGTCTAAGGTTATTTTTTCTGACGTCGATAACAGCGGATGAAGTTGGGGGACGACGACCTCGTCAAACACTTCCAGCCGGGTGTGAAAGTTGATGACAGGCAGTCTCAGATTTTCTGGCGCTCTCTCGGTAATTGCATTGGGACCCCTTGTGTTGAACTCTCTAACACCAGCCAGCTCACGACCCAAGTCTCAGATGCAGGCTCCAAGGAAGTTTAACGACCGATTGACAACAAATCAGAGCTATCGTGATGGAATCTGTGTGGAAACCGCACGATGGGGACGGCGACGGCGATGGAGAGGTAGACGATGACTAGCCGCCGCCCCCTACGGCGACAAATCCGTACGCTATAACTTGTAAAAAAAATTGCACGTTACGACCCGCCGTGGTAGACCTAGTTTACCTCAGTCCTTTGAGATGGAGGCGTGGTATTCAAAATGTATCAATGTATCTAGTTTTCTCCGCCATTGTCCAAGGAGAAGGGCAGACATTTCCGTGGTCGAACTTGACTCGAATTGAGGTGGGCGACTGCTCTGCAGACGATTATCTTTCGATTTCGGGTGAGGCACTGACCAGCAGATTTACTGTCGCAAGGTCTTCCTCCATACACTCTCCTTACAGCATTCTTCGCTGGTCCATACGAGTTTACACACACTCGAAATCATTGTTCACGCCGGTCTCCATTCTTTGTCGACTCTTTCTATTCACGGCGAATCCCCAGTGTACGAAAAAAATGATACAGGAGCTAAATATCGTCCTCCGGCGCATCGTCTATCATCTTCGCGTAGTCCTCGTAACTGGCAAACGTCGGCAGCGAGCGCAGCTTCTTCCGGCGTTGGTTGGACGAGTCCTCCCGTTTGCGCTTTTTGTCGCCTCCCTGCGATATCCCGCCCCATTCCTCCTCTTCCCCGTTCCCGTCCCCGTCTCCGCCACCTTCGTCCGAACCGTCGTATTCGATCAAACCTGGGAAGTCTGCGTCCAGCGGGACGAGATCCTCATTGTCCGAACCCTCCACTAACGAGAGCGCGTCGTCGTCGTCGTCGTCATCCTCATCCTCAAAGTCCGATGGCATCTCGTCGCTCTCCTCCATAAGATCGAGATCGTCGTCTCCGGCAGCGCGAGGCATGCTTGCTTGCATCGCCTGAAAGGTCGTTAAGTGCTGAAGAGTAGTACAGAAATGAATGTCACTGACCTTCCAGATCTCATCTTCTCCGAGATCACTGTCATCGTCCTCGTCGTCCTCAGTCGGCGTCGCCAGTCTTCTTGGCCTCATCGCCCGTCAAGTCCATCTCCTCTCCGCTCTCGTCGTCGGCGTCATCATCATCACATCTCATCAGCGCCGTCCTCCGCCTCCTCCTCTGAATCCTCATCGTGATTCTTGCGGCGCTTCGCAGACTGCGCCTTCTCCTTTTCGCTCTTCCGTGAAAAGAACTTGTGGAAGAAGAGCTAAACCACAGCCGTCAGATAAACAAATAAACCAGCACGCCGCGTGACACAAAAAACCCACCTGGTCCACAGGAACGTCAGCTTCCCTCTTCTTCAAGAACCCACCCTCAGTTCACCCGCTCCTCAAGTCCCGCCCATCTCGCCCTTCATCAGCTTCACCCCGCCGCCCTCGAGCCCGCTCGCAGCAGGCTGCATGGCACTCGCGCCCTTGCCCTTCCCCACAACCACGTGCGCATTGCCCGCGTTCGGCTTTATCTGCTTGGGGTTCTTGTACACGAAGCGGTCGAGGAAGTGCGAGATCGTGTTGAGGGAGAGGTCCGCGCTGGCGGTGAGGGGCTGCGAGGCGAGCAGCTGGCGCGCGTGCAGCGAGATGGCGGGGTGGAAGTGGTTTACTAGGGGCATCTACGATGACGAGCCATACATGAGAAAGTGAGAGGATGGAACCGATACAAGAAACAGAACGTACCGAGTTCCCAAAGCGGGGACGCCGACGCATGGGCGTATTGGGGGTCCCGTTTCCGGGGGTCGTAGCTCTCGCTCTCGGGGTCTTCGGGCGCGGGCGCGGCGTTGAGCATGCTCCGCAGGCCGGGGACGCTGCTGAAAAGCTGCAAGACATCATGTTAAGTGCGAACCGACCCTCGACACTCCCTCCGAAACGTACCTCTCCAAGCAGAAACAGACCCCCAGCAATAAACTCCGTGGCACCACTCCCGCCACTGACCAGCACCTGCACGAATCGCCGCACGATAGCCTTGACGCGTTCGCCGTCTGCGTTCCCTGCGTCGGCCTTGATGGATTTGAACAGGAGGTTGAGGTACATTGCTTGTTTTGAGGAGGTCGCGAGGCGGTTGTCGTGGAGGGACGAGTAGAGGGTGCGATAGTACCGGTCGGTTATCGATTTCGAGGTTGGTGTGGACGAGGACGAGGCCGATTCGGATGGGGGAGGCGTGAGTGATGCCGAGATCTGCTGGATGAGTACGAGAGCTTGGAGAGAGATGTTGAAGGTCGAGGTGTGGGTGATGAGGAACAGGGTGTCGATGTGCTTGTTGAGCCTATTGGAAGTGTAAAACAGATGGAATAGCAAGGCAAAGGTGCTACTCACCCGACATCACCCGCCTCAATTTTCGCAAACGGAAGAGCGCGGTTCACACCCGTGAGAATAGCGGAAATGAGCTTGGAATGCGCATCCTCCACTTCCGCAAATCCTGCGGCGCCTTTAACCTCGGTAACCTTGCCCTTTCCTTTGCCTTTGCCTTTCCCTCCATCTCGCACGCGTCCGCCTTTGTCCGTCTTGACCTCCGCCTTCTCCTTATCCGCTCCCTCCGCGTCCATGTCGTCACCGTCCCCACCCGGAACGTGCCCCTCCCCCAACAGCTCCTTGAACAGCTCAAAGTAGACGTCGATCAGCTGCAGCGCGACCTCCCGATCCCCGGGCGAGAGCACGATCTGGTTGAACGTGATCGTCGCATAATACCGCGCGTGGACGTTCCCTGTCGCTTTTTTCTCGTCGGGCTTGGGCTTCGACTTGGGCTTGGGCTCGTCGGTGAAGCGGATGTGCTTTGCGACGGTTGGGGCGGGGGGCGGGGGCGGGGCGGGCGGGCGGAGGACGAGGGCGATGATTTCGCGCACGATGATGGATTTCATGGATGGGTGGGATTGGAGCAGCTGGAGGAGGTGGTGCGAGACGCGGGAACAGATGGATTTTTCGGTGTCGCCCTGTGTGAAGGGAGGTGGTCAAGATGGGAGGGAGGTATGTGGACCTATGCATACCAGTTTGTTGACGAGGAGACGGAGGAGATTCTGTTCTTGCTCCGGCTTTTCGCGCAGCAGGGTGGAGATTAGAGTGAGGGCTTGCGTTCGCACGTAGGGAAGGGGATCAAGGGACAGTGTCTGGGAGATAATGAGATGGCGCGCACGAGAATTCATAAGCAGTAGCGTACCTCAAGGATTTGGAGAATAGAGAAGAAGTACTTCTTCAGCCAGTCTTCAAAGTACCACAATAACAGATGTTGATCGGTCACCGAAGGGTGGGACAGCGGCTGGTCTCGCATGTACCTGAATTCGTTCATGAAACGATAACAGATCCCAAAAGCTCGACTCACTTGAGTTTTCGGTCGGGCGCACCACCACCAACCCACCAATCCACAACGCATCGCAGTGCCTTGAGACTCTCCTCCCGACCACCTTTCCCTTTTCCCCGTTCCGCCATTCCCTTCAAGGTCTCCAGTGCCTTGGTGTTATGCAGAGGACTACTCTGTACGAGTAAAGTCAAGGCACTAAGTCTGTCGGACAGTGTCCCAGACTGGATTATTTTGGAGAGGAAATTGGCTTCGGAAGCGGACGAGTTGGACGAGGAGGATGTCTGGAAAGTGTAAATGTCGGTGGTGTGCAGATTGGAAGCGCGGGTCGTAAAGGCGGCGAGCTGCATTGCAGTTACTGCGAGCAAGGAAGTCGATGCGGCTCCCAGCGACGGGGCAGACTGATACCAGTGCGAGGCCGGGGAGATGATGAAATGAGATTTGGGGTCCAGGGTGACTTTTGTCGGAAGCTGAATTTTGGGCTCCTCGACGACGGGAGGCGGCGCTTCGACGGGTGCATCGGGTTTGGGGGCTCCCTTCTTTTTGGGCGGTTTGGCCGGAACTGGGGCAGAGGGAGCGGGGGCGGACACCTCAGCAGTTTTCGGGTTGATGCGCGCCTTTTTTTTCGACGCCGAATCTTTTGGAGTATCGGACTTGGATTTAGGTTGCTTGGACTTCTTGGGAGCCTTGGAGGATTTTGCAGGGGACGCCTCGGCTGCGACTCCATTGTGACTTCCCAAATTCAAGCCCTTCAGGAATTGCGAGACATCTTGTGAGAGGCTGGGCTGCACAAAGGGATAATAAGTCCACTGGCATAACCCACACTGAATGCATTACATCCGCGTCCACCGCGCCAACTACTGCAGCTTTCTTGGTGTTTTTGACCAAGTCAAGGTCTGCTTTGGTTCCGCCGAGTGAAAGTACTTGTTCCTGGAGAACAGCGTCGCCCGACCGCGATTTCTTGGATGATTTTGCTTTTCCTGCGGACACAGCAGGGGCTGGGGCAGAGGCCGCGCCTTTTTCCTTCCGCACGCGCACCATGGAAATTTTGTGCAAGGACGTGTTTGGTCGTGTTTGATTTTCGCATCATCATGCTTACGTCTGACATTCAACTTGAACCGGTACCCTTTCCGAGCTCAAGCTAGCGCTCAACTGCGGCGGCTCAAGCTACTCAAGTGGATACCCTCGCGCGTGTAACCATGGTATTTGGGCTCCAAAAGTGACGTCAATGCTCGCAACTCGAGTAACTTGACGCCTACCGAGACCCATTCTTGCCCGACGCCAAGTGGACGGCATGGTATAAAAACTGGCTCGCAATTCGCGTCGCTTCATTTTCGCCGCCCATGATTTCCTGGCTGCTCCTTGGATCTCTCGTTCTCCGTTGCGCCGCCGACTTTGGAATACCGTCGTCGAACGCGACCGTGGACGTCAAGGCGTTTAATGTCGCCAACTTGACTGCGACTCTTCCTGGCGTCCTCATTCAGCCTGTTCTCCCTGCACACCCAACTATCCGAATACCGCTCCACGCTTTCTTAATTGAACACACTGCTACCGGGAAGCGCTTCATGTTCGACATTGGGATACGGAACGACACCGCCAACTTGCCCCCCAGCGTTTCCAGCCTTTTCGCCAGTGGGGTCTACTCAGCCGAGCCATTCAAGCCTATCACCGACCTCCTTGAGGAGGGCGGCATCCCGCTGGACAGCATAGAGACTGTTATCTGGAGGTGAGCCACTTTCATGTCTATTGATGTTTTGGCCCTCATTTTCATTCAGTCACGCGCACTTTGACCACTTCGGCGACATGTCCAAGTTCCCGAATACGACGGGCCTGGTAATCGGCCCGGGTACGAACACAAGTCTTTATCCAGAGTTCCCGAACAGCGCTCTGCAAGCTAGTGACTTTGCGTATGTATTGTATCCCCTTTCTAAGCTCACGTATATTCATCCTTATCTACAGCGGTCGTAACGTCACCGAGCTCGATTTCAACCAAACCGATTTAACGTTTAGCGGACTTCCGGCGCTGGACTATTTCGGGGACGGGAGCTTTTATCTGCTCAACATGCCCGGCGTGAGTGATGTACCCGACGAGTATAACATTGTGTTGACTTGGACCAGCACTTGGGAGGCCACATGTCGGCGCTGGCAAGGGTGACACCCTCGACGTTCATCGTGCTCGGAGCAGACACCGGACACCACCCCGGTCAACTCCGCCCCCGTCCCAACTTTCAGCACGCATATCCTTGCCCGACGGAGCTTCTCGAGCAATCCAAAACCTCGGTTTCGACGGATTACTTCTGGTCACCGGACACTCGGCCGGGGGTGTTCGATCTGTCCTCGCGCGCGCAGCCCCTGCTGTCCATCCCCGACCTGCCCGACACTGCCGACAGCAACCCTGTCGCGAGTCGCGTCTCGCTTGACAAGGTCGCCGAGTTTGACGCGCATGAGGATTTCTTTGTGCTGCTGGCGCACGATTCGAGTTTGTTGCCCGTGCTGCCGTACTTTCCAAACTCGTTAAATACATGGAAGGAGATAAAGGATCAGGTTTTGTGGGGATTCCTGAACGAGACGAATCCTGCGTATAGATTTGGGCCTTAGAGTATACACTTGTAGCACGTCGCCGTACTATTAATTGGCCTAATAACTTTTCCTACCCCTGCTGTGCACCGAGTCGGGGATATCGGGCAGTGACCGATCGTTCCTTACACATCGGGCCGAAGTGGCCGATGACATTCAAGTTCCCGCCCGCTGCTTGACTGAAATTCTTCCCTCGACAAGTGCGGCACCTTAGTGCGCAGGATTTGGACCGGAGACATCCCCTTTCTCGCTGCCAGCGGCCTCGTTATCGCATGCTTCTGTGATCGTGCAGTTGCGCTCTTACTCTCCCTTTTGCTTCGCGAACCCACGTCGACGTAACCGCAACGTTGGACAGGCATTGTGGCTTTGCACCGTACTCCCAGCATGCTGGCTAGTGGTCCCAGCGTACTGCTGCAATATGCTCGGACGTACGGCAACAGATTCTTCCTTCAGTTCGGACTGTACGTCGTTGCGCGTCCCGTTTCCGAGCCCACTAACAATTCCCACTGACAGACACTGCGCGACGCACCAAATCCGTATTATATTGGTTTCTGGCGTCGTGATCACCTCTCTCTTCTACCCCGCCCTCGCCCTGTACTCGTCCTCCGGCCCAGAGTTCTTATCGGTGCTCGACGTTACTCGCTCGCAATATCCACAGGACCTCGTCAACGTATGGGCTGGTTACGACTCCCTGCGCGTGCTGGAGGACGCCGTTTCCTTGGCCAAAACTCGGGCTAGTTGCGAGGGCAATAGCACTCTGCGCGTCGAGCGAATTCTCATCCAGAGTCCCTTCGACGGGGCTGTAAACCACCAAATTCTCCAATCGACCTTGGAGCTGGAACGCCGCATAGACGACCTCGAGGTACCGTGTCTCAAGCGCGCAGATGGAACATGCTTCGTTCTATCGCCTCTAGCTTTTTGGCGTCACGACGAGGACACCCTCCGCTCCGACCCCTCCATCCTCGACACCCTGCTCAGCCGGAATATCTCCGTCGCTGGAGTCCCTATTACGCCGCAAATGGTGCTGGCTGGCCGCGGGTCCGACTCGCCCCACGTCGTTGGCACTAATTTTGACTACGCAACGTTCCTCGCCCTCACATACTTTTTCCCCAACTCGGACTGCCTTGGGAGCGCCGAGCACGTCGCATGGCTAAAAGCGGTAGATGAAGCAAGCCAGAATGCTCCGCGGACTGCTCAAATGCAGGAGCCGACCTTGATCGCGCTTGAGGTCGGTCCCTATCTTTACGCCCTTTGCCACAATCATTCAAGAGGTTGGCTGTAGTATGACGAGAGTCGCTCCCGGTCAAGAGGGTGGACCGCAATCTCGGCGCTCATTTGTCTTGCGTATTCTGCGTTTGTCGTCTATGTTTTGTGGTTGGTGCGGTCCATGGATGCAGTCCATTCCCGCATCGGTATCACGTTCACGGCCCTGGTGGAAATTGCCGTGAGTACCATCACTAGTGTCAGTGTCTGTGCACTGGTCGGGTTTAAGGTTACGATGGTCCCCTGGTAATCCTCCATTCAATCGTTCCAATAATACGGCATGCTGATACATCCTCTCAGGGAACTTCTACCCATCGTGATCGTATTTGTTGGGGCCGAAAACATGTTCAATCTAGTGCGTAGCCTGCTTATTACCTTGCCACTTCTCTCATTCTTCTTCAAGGTGGATGCAGTCGGGAAAACCTCTGTTACGCTCTCCGTCAAACAGCGTATTGCTCAAGGACTCAGCCATGCGGGCACCTCCAATACCCTCAAAGTTGTGTCGTATAATGCCATTCTCGGTGTCATCGCTGTGTTCGCAGCTGGCGCCATCCGCCAATTCTGTGTGTTCGCGGTCGTTGTTCTCGTAGCACACTGGTTCCTAGCACACACTTTTTTCGTGGCGGTTCTCTCCATCGACATGCAGCGCCTTGAGGCAGGTTCCCTTGTACCAGTTATCCCTATCCACCTAATCCGAAATTGCAGCTGGATGAACTCATACGGCAAAACCCGAGCTTGGGGCTCGCCGTTCCTCCTCCAATCACAAGAGAAGTGATGTCAAAAAAATCGCGTTCTCCGTGGGAAAAGCTTGTGCTCATGGTTCTCCACGGACGCGCGACGAAGAACATCAGTTTGTTGATGGTATGTGTGCACACCACCGCGTTTCGCTGTCTCTTAAACTTTCGCAGCTCCTCGCTATCACCGGGACACTCTACTACACGACATACCCCACGGAGCCGCACCTTCCCATGGAGGAGGTGCAGCGTGCGCTCACGCGCACCAATTACACTTCCACTCTCCCCCATCAACCCTCCCCCGCCTGGAACGTCTGGAAAACCCTGAACCCCAGCGAGAAGACACTACACCTTCGTATCGAGGCTCCAGTAGTCCTGACCTTGCGCTCAGATTCGCACAGCACCGATACACCCACCTCGCACCGGCCGCAAATCCTTTCGATGCGCGTTTTATCTTGGATGCTCAAGATCGTTGTCCTGCCCATCACGGCGACCATCACCGTCCTGTACGGTCTGCTGTTGTACCTGCTCAAGGATACGGAACTGCTCGAGGCGCAGCGCAATCGACCAGACATTGACTCGCCCGAGGTCGTGGAAGAGGAGGACGCGGGCGCCTTTGAAGGCCGGATTTCGTTCTCCACCCTCCCCCGCGCCTTTGCGAGCGATGTAGCGCTCATTGCGACGAGCCAAGATGGGGGGTTGGTGGTGTCGGTTGGGATGCAGAACGAGGTGACGATCTGGCGGATGCCCAGTCGGGTGCACGTCTTGATCGACGTTACGGACGTGCTCCTGGGTTCTGCTAGCACCTCGAGTGCACCTTCGACCCTCACGTGCGTTGCGGTCGATGCCGGCGGCGGTTATTGTGCCGTGGGGACTGGGGCGGGCAATATTGCAGTTTGGAGCATCGGCAAGCATAGCGTACACCCGTTGCCACTCCTCTCCCTCACCAACTCCTCCGCCGCCGTTGTAGACCTACAGTTCCCGTCCGCGCCTGGACGAGGCGCACGACGAAGTCCTCCGCAGTCGGAACCCAGCTCGCCAGAGGACCAGCAAGCGCCCGTCTCGCTGGTGGCGACTTATGAGAGTGGTCTCGCCGCGAAATGGGGCATCGGCATCTCCGCGGGCGCGACGTTCTTCGCGCCTTCGCAGCGCGCTGCGCTGGTTAGGACGCTCCTCCTGCGGGTACCGCAAGCGGACAACGTTCTTGTGGGATTCTGCATGGACGACGGGACGCTCGAGTTTGCGGAGGTGCAGGGCACACAGGCGCTCGTGCTCCCGGAGCACTCGATCTGCGCTGGGAACCCCGCGGACGTGGTCGCCTCAGCACACGTGTGTCTCGTCGAGGTCAGCGGGAGCACGCGGCTCGTTATTGCCGCGGCGACGGAGTCGGGGACGGTCTCGCTCTGGGACGGCGGTACGGGCGAGCTCATCCACCTCTTGGACGAATCGCATGGGCGGATCAACCGTCTACGGATATCGCCCGCTCCGGCTGGGCCGTGCTCGTCGTGCGGGAAGCTGCCACTCGACGGCTTCTTCCTCGCGTTCTCGGTGGACAACATCGTGCACTTTTTCAGGATATATCTGACGGATCAGGCGCGGCGCTGTTCGTGTAACGTCCATCAGCCGCGGCGGGTGCCGTCATGGGACAGTCTGGGGCGACATTCGCGGGCTACCAGTATCGCTGCTTCGCCGGGGGGTTCGCCGTCCATTCCGCGAACAAAATTGCCGTCGGTCTTTGAGCCGCCGCCGTTTCCGATCTCGGGGCATGGGGTGCGCTCGCGACGTGTGTCGGAGAAGGATACGTGGACGCGGAGGTCGTTGGAGACGTTGACTATTCCGGCACTTGGGGAAGACGGCGAACTTTTGGGGCCGCTGGATTCTTTGATGATGCGACCATCTCCCAGTGTGACTGCGTCGGTTTGGCAGCACGTATTCGTCGTGCGTGTCGCCGATACTGTCTGCGATAGAGGGGGATGGGATGTTTCTGACCGTCGGGTGGTTGGGGTGCGGAGGAAACCGCGGTCGGCGGTGAAGAGTGAACGCGTCAATGTCAACCCTCTCGCGGAGTTGCCGGGTTTGACGCCGGCGACTTTGGAGAGGTGGGAGCTGTGGTCGTTTGACCCGTCTGGGGCCCGCGTTCAGAGCTCTGCGTTGGCTTCGCTGGTGGGCAACGTCGAGATTCTGCCGCGAGCATCAACCTCCTCGACGTCCTCGGCCTCGACCGACTCGTCGCGGTCGTCCAGAAAGGACACGATCCCACGGCTGCCGTTCACTCGTGTGTCGCCATTCCTGATATCGAGGTCGCATAGTCTCGCAGGATTCGGCAACACGGTAGGTGTATTTAACTTGATCTCGCAATAATGTATATGGAACGATTTTGTATCTCGCTAGCTTGTAAAGTAATTGGATTAGATAACTGAACAACCTGTAATGCCCATCTAGTCGTACTCTGGGATCGCTATTTTCTTGACGGAAACGTGAATTCGGCTTTTGTCAACCTGGTTGATCTCCGGCCCGGCAATCGATTTCACCCGACCATGTCTCTCAGACCGCTCACCCGTTCGTATATTCTTTCCATGGCAAACGAAGCCCATTACTTACTTAATATTCAAAGATTATGTGGTCCCCTTGGTTGTCTTCCCCCTCATCTCCTACTTCGCGTTTCAACAAACCCTCGGCCACATTGCCTCGTCCGGACTCAGGACAGCTCTCGTGCAACAATGCCCGCTCGACCCAACCTCCATCGAGACTGCCCCGTATCGCTTGAAATACACCGGCGTTCCCGGCGTCGACAAGCGTTTGTGTGGCCTGGTCACAATCTTCCATTTCGCCCTTGCACCCGAGGCTGTCGAATTCACCAGTTATTTTGTTGGAACCGCTGTTCCACTCCTCGCCCTTCCGGCCCTAGAGTCGTTCCGCAAAAAGCGGTCCTTTCTTATCGCTTTCCCCGTCATATTCGGGCTCGTCGCGCAACTCATGACTGTCGGCGTCACCCTCCCGATATACTGGCTCATCTTCATCCTCACAGGCCAGGCTAACCTGCGCCCGGGGCAAACCAACACGCAACTATCTCGCGCACATGTCGGAGCCGTAGCCATGGGGCTCGCCATTGGGGCCGCTGTCCCTTCGCTCTCTCTCGTGGTCTTGGAGGATCCATACGTGACTGCGATATGCCAATTCTTCCCCTTGTTGCAGTTCTTGGTGCAATACGGGTTCACACTCTTCCAGCAACCATCCCCCAACGCTAAAACGGCGCGTTCGGTGCTCTTCTCGCTCTACATGAGCATATTTGCCCTGTCGGCGGCCACACATCTCAAGTCCTTCTATACTGCTGGAAGTATCAATGGCGTCAACGCCTTGTTGATTCCTTCTCTCGCACCCCTCACGTCGGCTCGGCCGAGTTTACAAGTGGTACGGTGAATCCTTATCCACGATACAACAACAAGCTAATGTATCATGCAGCGCGATTTCCTCCAATGGGATGCGATTTGCGCATTCGGATCTACAATGCTTGCAACATTCTGGTTCCTCGATAGACCCACACAAATCCTCGACCTTGCGCTTTGGTATACCGTGGGGAGTGTAATTTTGGGACCTGGGGCTGCCATCGCAGTTGTAGCGCTGTGGAGGGAGTCCCACCTGCACCCAAGCGTCGGCGACCAGCGAAAGCAAAAGCAGTAATCGTCTATATTCTTGTTCAAGGCTTGCGGTTCCACGGGGTTTAAAATTAATCGAGTATTTATGCATCCGCGTTGAATACAGTTTTCGATGCCACATTGTCGGTTTCGAACTCAACGCCCCGCACGACATCGGTCCACTCCTCGAGGTGGTTTCTGAGCTTGTCCGTTTTCGCCAGTATAGCCTTCTCTGCGTCCTTGCCGAGGACCAAATAAGTTGGCCAGGGCCTACCGACGGCAACCCCCTCCCCTCTCACAACATCTACGACGGCCGCCATAGCCTTGACGGGGTCCCCCGGCACCATCCCTGGTTGGCTTAGAACTGCCTTGAACAAACTCAGGGTTTTATTTCGAGGCAGGTCGTAATCGGGGATCCCATCCTTTCGTTCCAGGCCATCGATAAAACCCTCTGCGGAGGACATGCCGGTTCTAAACGCACTCGGCTCGACGAGCAACACCCGAATGTTTAGGTGCGCTAGTTCGCCGCTGAAGCCTACAATAAATGAGATACAAGTCTAGAGTTGAAGCGTTATCAAGAGTACCTTCGGCCAGCGCATGCACAGCCGCTTTGGCGCTCGCATAGGCCCCTGTTAATTATTCAGCAGTTCAGGACCGTGGTGGTGCAGGTAATGCGGAATGGTACCTAACCCCTGCGGAAGTGCTTTCGGTATGGTGCATAAGGAATATAGGCGCGACCTTACCGGAAACTCTGGGATCCACGCGGACCGACTCCCAATAATGATCACCGTGCCGTCTTTCTGAGCTCGTAGGTAGGGGAGAGCAGCTGTAGTGACATCCATGACCTTTAATCGGCGTAAGTACATGTATCATTGGTACCGGCGTTTGAAACGCACCCCAAAGAGGCAGACATCGAATTGTTTCCGAAGGTATGCAGATCTTGACGAATTAGAACTCATTCTTCGGAGGCTCCAGAGGTCAACTCACCCTCCTTCTTCGAGTATGCCAAGGTAATTCACACCTGCATTGTTTACAATGACATCCAGCCCCCCGAAGAAAGCCGCCGCCTCGGCCATTTTCGCCTTGATGATGTCGGGTCCTGCGGTCACGTCCAGCTGCAGCACCCGGAGGTTCTCATTCGTTCCCTCAAGGGCCTTGAGAGATTTCCAGGAACGGGACGTCGCTATAACGCGGTCCCCGCGTCCGAGCACTTCCGTCACCAGACACTGACCGAAGCCGGAGGAGGCGCCTTTGAGTTGGCTCGAGTTAGCGCAGTTATTCTGGTGAGCGTACAGGAGGAAAACCTACCAGTTATAAACCAGACTTTCTTCGTGTTTACGGTCATGGATTGGGGGGTTGGTGGTGCGGAAAGTAGATGTCAAAAGGACGGCCTTTTCGAAGTACTATTATACGCCTCGCGCTCGGTTGATGCCCGAGACACTCAGAGTACGTCAGTCAGGGTCCGGACATACATACATACTGCCGCTCTCGGCGTCGGTCTTTCAAGGTGTTACTCGATGGAGGATGCGACGACGCGGATACAACTTGGATAACGGTCTGATCGGACGCTGACGAGTGACCGGTCAAAGTGTCCAGAGTGTTAGTGAGCCAAGAAGATGAGGGCAGCAGCGCATGGAACGGCGGGAGCGGAGAATGTCCAAGTTGAAAACAATTCCAAAATATGTTTTCGGCCCGAAACAGGTACTGATCTAGCCTGGATCAAAAGTCCTGATCTAGCCTGGCGTGCGAAGTCCTGACCTAGCCCGCCTTTTGACCACTGACCAAGCCCTCGCACAACCGTTAACTGAGCCCTAAATTACCATGAACTAAGCCGAAACCAACCATTTACCAAGCCCCAGCCAGGTACTGACCTAGCCCGCTTTTTTAACTCCTGACCTAGCCCGCCTTTTGATATTTTTAACCACTGACCTAGCCCACCTTTTCAACCACTGACCTAGCCCGCCTTTTAAATTCACAACTACTGATCTAGCCCGACTTTTTTTCTTTTCAGGTTTTCTATCCTTTTTTCATGCCCGCCAACGATATCACTGTACTTTCACCTCAGTTACAGGTATTTGACAACCCTAGTGAACAAAACCTCTACGATTTTAATGATGAATCAAACTTGGATTACATGTGTTTCTTCCGGGTACCGGCTATGCTGCGCAAGTCTCTTGATTTCATCCGTGGAACAGAGATTCCTTCGAAGCCATGGACGAAGAGGTGGCGGTAGGTAGCTACTTTGAAGCCCGCCCACGCAGCAAAGACCTCCCCAGTTTGTTCTTTCTGTCCCAACAGCTATTCCTGGGCTATTAACTCTCGCAGATCGTGGCACACTTTTTGAATCGCGACCAGAAGCAGTGGCATCTCATTGGAAGCAATTCTTCCTCGCAAGTATATCACTGTTTCTCCTCCCGAGTGCAACCTATTTGCTTGCCTTTCTCTTCCTCGGCCTCCCTTTAGGAATCTCTAGTCGCGCATCGGCGGAAGATGCTGTCTATGTGTTCTTGTTCCTGTCTGGCTCGACCGGGTTGTTCCTCTTGTTTCTTGGTCGGTTCAGCAAGTCGTGTAAACCCTTCTGTCTACTAATTACCCTTCAAGGTGGAACAATGTTCCCTCACTTTTTTCGCTTCCACCAAGTTATCCCACTCATCGTCGGACGCCGACGTCATCGTTCACACTTTTCCTTCATGTCACCCCGTCGGATGTCGAAAGTGTGTGGAAAGCAAGTTGAACCCTGGTTCAGTGTCTTCATCATGGGTCTCTTCTCCCGCTCCCTTTCTGTTGGTACGCCGGCCTTCTTGTTTTATTTTTCAGCCATAAATTAAGTTTGCGCTTCAGCCGTCACAAAGGCGACCACGGTTCTTGAAATTTTCCAGCAACTGCAGGCCCTTGGTGCCGTCCCAAGTGACTCCCACGACCAATTCTATGCCATCGCAAACGGGCAAAGAATTCTGGCGTGGACGGACACAATGCAGTCTCTTAACCTTGGGCCGGGATCACACATCTTCTTCAGAGCTCGGCTTCTTGGTGGTGGTCGCAGACGACTCCCATCCTCATCACCTTCACCGTCTGGGTCTGGTCCTGCCAAAAAGCGAAAGGTCGGTGTCATTCTCGTGGAAGAGTCAGTACTGATTTCCAGCGTAGACAGAGGCTGTTGCAAGCGAGGACGAAGATACACCGATAGTCCCCAAACCCAGGACCAAACCCAAGGCGGTATGAATACTGTCCCTACTCGTATTAATCCAGCTGATTTTCCCTCAGCCTGCTCGCTTAGTGGGCGGGCGTAAATCGCACTCCAGCCGCGGGCAGCGGGATGATGAACCCACTGGGCCTACATCCACTCCCCCACCGACACTTCAAGAACTGCCTGAAACACCTCAGAGAAAGCGAAAGTCATCTCGCCCGAAAAAAGTACCCAAGTTTTCTCCTCGGACGGCCCGGAGCGTCGCATTTGCTCTGGGTCCCCATCTACGCCTCGGTCCTGCTGAGGACTCTGACAGTGGAAGCAGTAGTGAGGATAGTGATCGCCCAAAACAACGCAAGCGTAAGCCGCGGGCGTTGAACAAAATAAAGCACTCGAAAAAAGCGGGCTGGATACGCGTTGGTTCGAGTCACACTTCGGAAATATATCAAACCTTTGAGCAATGGGTAAGTGAAGTTTTTTGTCTAGTTGCTGCAGAGCTGAACGACGCCTAAAGCGCAATGATTACACTCCTCACGAATACGAGAGTGCCGAGGATCTAGTCACAGTAAACCATCTTGGCCACCCCGTCGATCGCCCGAAGGATATCCGTGCACGGCCCTTCATCGTTCAGTGGATCACTCCCAATCGCGATGCTCCGGAAGCGTTCTTGGATGACCCTCGACCTATCTTCCGGGCAGAATATCGCTGTAAGGGCAACTGCAGTGATGTCACTCCCTCCGACAGAGAGTTTGATACTCAGTCCGAGACCGAACCGAAAAACCAGACCAATAGCGGCCCCAAAAAATATCAGAAACGGACCTGCCCCCAAAATGTAGTGCTTCATGTACGTCTTTTCTCTCCCCTGAAACATGCTCCTCAAATCTTCCAGGTTGAAATTTATTCAAATGATCTTTCAAAAGCTGTCATCTTTCAACGTGGTACTCACTGGGAAGCGGCTGAGGAGTATCTCGGCTTTTCAGAGCATATTCGCCAGTGTATCATGGAGTATGCTAGCTTGGCAAATATGACGGCGGGGCGCATCAAGAGAAGTGATCGTTTTTTTTGGGTGCTTTGTAAATCTGTGTTGACCTCCCGTTCTCCAGGACTGCTGCACGCGTACAAGGACAAGAATACACCTCTGTTTCGCCGTCCGAGTGCAACTCAAGTTGAAAATATTGTGACAAACATTAGACGTGCTGAACGGCTCGAGAGTGATCCTCTCAAGTCAATTGGAGTCTTCGCAGAACTCCATCCGGATAAAATATTTGGGTGAGGAGACATTATCCACCTCCGCGTTGATTAATGCGACTTCCGACATCAGATTTTGTCCTGTAGACATGTCTACTGACCCGCCGTCCAAATTCGCCGCCGGAATTAAAAGTGTTCACGCTCTCCAGTCGCTTCTTCTCTGGGCATTCACCAACGGTATTGGCCTGGACTCCTGTTGGCGCCACAAGAATGAGAATCGAGCTCCGGTGACATTCATAACAACAATTGATCAAAATCACCGTATGCTCCCAGGTACTCGTTTTCCGTGTCAGTCATTCGTATGGCTCAGCTCGATTCTAGGCCCGGTATATCTGTCGGCAAATGTCACTGCTGAAACCCTGGAGGTATTTCTCCAGGACGTGAAGGAGTTAGTTGAACAAATGGCACTTGATTTGCTTGCTGGTGCGCACTCATTTCGCCTTCTATAACGAGAGTAGAAATAAACTCCCAATGGCAGGTGATGTTGAAGTTCACCCTTCGCATGATCGCTTCAAGGACCAGCTTATGGAATGTGCCGAGCGGGTTCGGGCCAACGATTGGAACTGGATTCCGGTGTTTGTCATGATCGACAAGTCGGGCGCCGAACTTAAGGCCATTTCCGCAGGTAAATATCTCTTCATGTTGAACACCGTTTACTAACTTTATTCCCAAGTCTGGCCGACTACCGAAGTGCGATTATGCCAGTTCCACGTTATTCAGGTATGATTTGGGCAATGCACCATGTTATACTCAATTCTGCTCGCAGGCAATCTTGAGATGGGATCGTGACCACGACGGCAGCACCTCTCGTCCGAAACTCTCTCGTGGTGCAAAGGACAAGCTTCTCCATGCTGTCCGCGAACTTCAGCGTTGTCGTTCAGACGATGAATGGGATGCGGCAACTCGCACCTTCAAAACCCGTGTCGCATCCTTCGCGGATGCTAGGACAACCACGGTTATAATGGAATATTTTGAACGCAATTGGTTCATTCCATTATGGAGAGGTAATATGCCTCTCTTATCCTCCCATTCTCCATTAACAATTACTCAAGACTCGTGGACCGATATCGGTTTGCCTCCTGGCCGCAATCGGGATACTATCTCGACGAACAATTGGACTGAACGTGCCTTCAAAACCTTTGACCAGATCTTCCTTGAAAACCGAGCCAACAAGTCGTGAGTTCCCATTTGAATTTACCACATGCACTATATTGAGTTGAGCACAAATAATAGGGCTTATCGACTGGTGATGATCATTGCAAACGAGTGGTTCTCGTACTACGAGAACTGGCAGCTTGACGCGAAAAAGGTGGACCGTACGGCATTCAAAATTGCGGAACGGGGTCACCGGCTGTGGAATTCTGGTGGTGCGATTATCGAGATGCCTCTCGACCACAAGGGTCGTCGTAACTGGCGTGTCGGCAATATACGTGCGATAGTGTAGGGTAAAAATAGTAAGGTTGTTGTTACCCTTCGAGGACCGGGCTAGACTTCACAGGGATTCAGGACAGCGTGGAACCAGCGGAGAGGGAAGCATATGATGCAGAGCTGCTAACTCAAAGAGCCCTTGCAGCTTGGCGTCATGAAAGTAGCAGTCTTATGACCGCAGCGGGCCGGTACTGTCTTCGGCAGCTTATGTGGTCATGATTACCGTTCACATCAATTCGCGCTTTGACCTTCATTTTGTAGAGATCAAGCGCAGTTCGAGTGGGCTATGTGCAAATTAGAATGCATACTCACTGCTATTACAATATGAGAGCACCCGATTTTAATAGACCAGTATTACACAAGTATTCAACATTTAATTACTGCAGAGGGCTTTTCTCTCCGTAGAAGCGGTTATGACGGCCCCAAGAAAATTAACAGCATTTTTGGAATCTTCCAGCGGCAGTGGACCATTATCTGTGATTCGACGCTGTTAGCTCTACGAGTGGCTGTGTGATGGTAAAGCTAACAGCGTCGAATTGGGGCTGTGCTATACATCAGTGATCACTCGACGCGTCTTTCACTCTTACCATCGAGTCAATCGGCCTCGGCCTTCTCCATTCAGCCCTCTGTGGACGTCAACATGGCAATCTCTGCCCTCTCCGCCTCTCCTCTCTGTCTAGTTCTCTGTCTAGTTCTCTGGCTTTCTGTGTTCACTGGGAATTTGCTTCCGCGGAATCACTTTTTGGTGGAACTCAACTCGGTTTTTGCAACTTTCGACTTTTACTGGACTCTGAAGTACTTTCTAAGGCTCAAGAGGGTTTCACTGGGAGTCACACAAGCTGGATTATCTTCTGGCTGCTTTATCTTGGGATGTTATGCTCCACCCAAACTTCGGCTGTTCCGCGCGCTCCAGCTTAAACTCCCCGGTTAGATAATCCCATGTCTTTTAACGTGAGGTTCTCGTTGGGGATTTTTTCCTGGAAACCGAGCCACAGTGCAACTTTCCTTGCTCGCCGATTCACATCTTTGTTGTTATATGTTGTCTTGCGACATCTGGAATTTGAAAATCCCCTTGACCCTCTACTCTCTCCCTTTGGATGGATGACGAGCCTGAACCAGAGTTCTTCGAAGTAACCCTACACAATGACGGAGGACTTACTTGCAAATGCCCAACCTTTCGTGAGACGGGGAAAACATGCGAACATACATTCGGCGTCAATTTAGAGCTGGAATTCGGCAATGTGGACATTTATAACGGTGGGTTGGTCGATGACCACGTACATCTCGCCTAAGCTCTTGGGAATAGATATAGAAACGATCCGGAAGACGCGTGGCAAGGCTTCCAGCGGTCAAAAAGATAATCCAAAGAAGACACAGTTGGGCCGCCGACAGCAGCAACGCTCAGATCGCATGGTCACAGCGGATCTGGACCGATTCCTGGACCAACTCGACAAGGACCATAACCCGTGGCATTCCGACGATAACCAAAACTCCAGTGATAGCACCAGCGAAGATACCGATGGCAATGCGGAGCCTCTCGGTGTTGACGACCCTCTGGCCCGGAAAGCTACTCAATGTATGAGTACCATTATCACCTCCCTGTCAATCCTCACCGTCTTTCAGTGAGTCAAGGCCGCTCCCCGGCAACCACACCTCTCCATCCGGGCCGCACATCGGGGAAACACAAGGCCAAGAAGGCCAAGAACCCCGGGAAACCAGAAGCCCCAACGCCCAGTGGCCCCGTAAAATTCTCGAACCCCCCAGGGCCCAAGCGCGGACATCACAACAGCCTTCTGCCTGGGACTAGCCCCGCAAAGAAGGCATCCGACGAAGCAGAGAAGCAGGTAAGCTTTTATTGTGGCCATGGTACATCGACTTGAGATTTGTGCAGCGACTGATGGATGAGTTCAAACGAGCCAACTCGGAGAGGGAGAGGAAGAAAGCTGAGGCCGAGAAAGCAGGATCACGGAGAGGGAAAGACGACAAGAGGGAAAGGAAACGTCGAGAGACCGAGGAAGTGCTTGAGAAACGCCGTCAGGTTCGCATGACAGTGTACCTCTGTTGGCGCAGCGTCAAACTTATATTGGTGGTAGCGGCTTGCGGAGCGTGAAGCACAGGATCAGGCCGAAGAGTTGCACTTTTTTGGCGGGGTGGACGATCTAACACGGTGGAACGACGAATTATACGAGCTGCGCGAAGATGAGGCACAAGGTTTTGCGGATATAGCCATGGCCCTGAGTGCATGCCTTGGCTCCGGCACCCTAGTTGTTCCAAGCTACTTTAGTCGGATGGCCGACGCTCTGCGCACCATTGACTGGAATACACCCCTAACGAAGATTATTGAAGATGCCAACGCCGACAAGAACAATGCAAATGTATGCACTTCCGGAGCTGCGGTGGACTGAATTTGCTAACGCTTTTGGACGCCTAGGGTCCCTTCGTTGATGGGTCGCTGTTTCAGCACCTGTACTATTATACGAAGTTAATCGACCCCACTTCCGTCATGTTCATTCACCGGGACGAAGATATAAATGGGAGAAAGCACTGGCTTCTGTTTCGTACTACCGACGGCGACAAGCTGGAATGCTGGGAGCCATTAGGCGCTGGTGCGCATCAGAAAATTCGGCACCACAAGAAATTTGTGCACGACATGTGGACAGTTTCTCATTACTTGATGGGAGCAGAGGTACGGCGCCACTTCGTTCGGAGCTGCTGGCACTGAGTTACCTATTAGTTTTCAAAAATTCCTCAAAGCTCGAAATACACCGTGTACCCTTTCGGGGTTCAGGTTGACGGAACATCCTGCGGGTTCTGGGCGTCAGCAGCCTGCCTCTTGGACATTTCCGGAGTCCATGTGTCCGATGACAAGGTAGTGGACACGCTCAAGAAGTTGACGGCGTCCGGGGTAAAGAACTCTCTGAAGGAAGTTTGGACTTCGTGGCGGATCGGCGAGGAAGGTCTCGAGGAGGACGCCTTGAACCGTTTTTTAAAGCCTTTCAAGACCCAGCGCGAGGCCATTATGAACTCTTGTGTCCGTCCATTCATCTTTTCCAGCATACCGAAGCTGACAAAGTTATTTAGATTGCGTCTAGACCCCCCTGGATCTCGCGCGCTGAAGAAGTGGTTCAGAAGCCCCTCGCGGTAAGCTAATTCTTTCGTCCTGAATTCTGATTGAACCATGTACATAGAAATCAGAGGCATTGCGAGCCAAGCAAAATGCCCCGGACGCACCGGCCGAAGACTCGGATACCTATGTTGACCTGGCTGAGAGCACGGGCCTGCCGCAAATGGCAAGTCCGTCCCTGGTAGTGCATGGATCCTTTACTAACCTCGTCAAGGCCGAAATGAAGACAATGGCAAGTCCATCGGTAGTGGTGGATACACAGTTTCCTAACGTGCTTCAGGCCGATAATTTCTGCCTGCAGCTTGGCGAAAACCGGCAAAAACTCGCGGGCCTCGCTGCGCCCCTATTCGCCGAACACCTGAATCGGATCTCCAACTTGAACGGTTGGTTCAACGTGGACATCGTTAGCGAGTGGGCAACACATCTCAACAACAACATAACACAGTCCGACACTGTCGTTCTGCAGGTAGGTTTCTGGAATCAACTCGGAACAAATTCCAGACGGAAAAAGGGGAAAGCACTGATCCGCTGGTGGGATAGATGGTTAGCGGGAACGCGTAAAGTGGGCATTTCACCTTTCCCAAACACCATAAATTTAATTGCATTGTGCAGTGGTTCAAACTCGGACACACATCTGCGATTGTCCTCCCAATCCATGTGCCGTCACATTGGATTTGCGGTTTCATAGATTTTGATTACAAGTATCTGGCCATCTTTGATTCCTGGAAGCGCAGCGCAGTACCCGACGGCGACTGGCGGCAAAGTTATCATGCCGATATATTTCGCGTAGGTCAAAATCTCATATTTAGACCTATGCTTACCATGCTTGCTGACTTTTAGGTGTTGATGGAATTCATACAACGTCTATTCCTGAGCCTCGAAAATGCGATCGATTGGGAAGAATGGTCTATTGATCCATGCCCTGAGGTAATTTGCTTACCTTCTTTCTACGTATAATTGGCTAACGCTGCGCTAGAATCAGCCGTATCAGGTCAATTCGGTTGATTGTGGCCCGCATACATGCTTCACCATGTCGTGTCTGGCTGCACGCCAAACTACAGATCGTCGCAACCTCAATCAAATAATCACCCCGGCAGCCGTGCAAAGCTTTAGGTATGTTGTCTTCAGCACCTTCATGAAGCTGCCGAAAGCGCCAATCGACGCCGGCGACAACGAGGAGGTGGTTAACGACTCTGATCGGCCGATATTGTGAGCACCATTTTCCCAAGACATTTGACTTCTGGAAACCTCACTCTCAATTCGCAGGGTGGACACATCTGAAGAGTCTGAGGTAGAGGCCTCATTCCCTACGTGAGTTACGGTACATCAATCCAAAATCCGAATTTAACCGTTCGGGATTTCTTTTTATGAAGGCTCGTGGACACTCCGAGTCCGCCGGCTGCTCGTTCAACGTAGGCCGGCATGTTTTCTTACTCAGTGATGTGAACTCACACCTGCCGCAGATCACCGTTGACCTCCATTGCTCCCTCCTCGCCAGTTGGGAACCAACCAGTGCTGCCCCGCCGGAGCGAGCGCACCAAGAAGAGTTAAATAGTAGTAGAATTGGCCGACATACTCTATGATTTATTTATCTCTTCCAAGTGCACAACTCTACATATTATTTATCTTGAGGTCCGCCGACGCTGAAAGTCAAGAGGTACCGTAAGATGAAGATCTATGATTGGGAGTAAAAGTCGGGCTAGATCAGGAGTTGAAAATCTCAAAGTCGGGCTAGATCAGTAGTTGTGAATTTAAAAGTCGGGCTAGGTCAGTGGTTGAAAAGGCGGGCTAGTTCAGTGGTTGAAAGTATTAAAAGGCGGGCTAGGTCAGGAGTTAAAAAGGCGGGCTAGGTCGGTACCTGACTCGGGCTCAGTAAGCAGTTGATTTAGGCTTGGTTCATGGTATTTTAAGGCTCGGTTAACGGTTGGGCAAGGGCTTGGTCAGTGGTCAAAAGGCGGGCTAGGTCAGGACTTCGCACGCCAGGCTAGATCAGGACTTTTGATCCAGGCTAAATCAGTACCTATTTTGGGGCGAAATCCTGTTTTGCAAAACAATTCATCGAAAGACGCGATCACCTGACATTTTGTCGCGCGCGCGTTTCCGACCCCTTCTGGAGTCGAAGAAGACGGGATGTTCATTGCCCAGAATGCCCTACACCCGAGGTCATTCCTAACGATTAAATCACGCGCTCACCAGCTGAGGACCGTCGGCTTCCATTTATCCGTGCAAGCGTGCAAGCGATCGCTTTGCTGCTGCAGGGTCTCCGTAACCAGCTCAAGCCCACTCGTCCTTTTATGCCCATGGCTCGCAAAACACATTATTCCATGACTCGTCGACCGTCTCCCGTTTGACTTCTTCCAGGGAATCAAGTGCGGCTTGTGTATTTTCCAATGCGCTTTTTGGCATGCCTGCGAACAATATTTTACGCTCCTGGGTGATGACAGAATCATAAAGAGAGTCAAGAAAGTAGGCGGAGTGGTGTAGATTATAATTTACTGACAGCGGCTGCAAATTTTCAGTTCATTGACGCGCTTTGTGACTTGACATTTATGACAGTAGGATTTCTTTGACAAAGACTTCAGCTCGCGGCTGACTCCCACTGTTGTCATGCTGATCTAGTCGTGGCTGGGATCGCGATAGACTCTAAACATCCAGTGGGCACCAACCGCTTCAGTGGCGATGATGGTAGAACGCGAACGCCTTGATGTGTTTGGCCGTGTTTAACATTGACTTGTACTTAGTACTAGTAGCCAAGCACGGACACATCGCACCTTGATCAATTGTAGGATCAGGGTGTGGCTGGCTAGCAATGGATTTGCATGAATAGATTCTCCAAGTCCGCTACCGTTTAGGCCGGAAGCATAGGTTGAAATGCGGATAACCGCGTTGGACTTTTCAACCGTGGGAACTTGCGTGATGGCGAGATCACAGGCGTAAGAAATGCGTGGTTTTCGGCGGAGATGGGCTCAGCGGCCCGCAGGCTTCGAGGGGGTGGATACGTCCACTGTTATAACTGGTGGGGTGCCTAGTGCAGACCGGAAGCAACGAAATTTGCGGCATAAATGTGGGTTTATCCGTGAGGGGATTCGGGCGGTTCAAATGACTTCCGCTAGCCCCCCGGTCTCAGAAATGGCCCCTGCACAAGGAGGACACGCTTTCCCGGAGTGGTAGACCCCCGGGTCTCAACATTTTTCTGCGCCTTTCGACTATAAATTGATTTCGAGCCCCCGGAACCATTTGGTAGCCAAAAAGTGCATAAATATTGAGATCCGTAGATCTACCACTCCGGGAAAGCGTGTCATCCTTGTGCAGGGGCCATGCTAATCAACGTCCGAAGGGAAGCCGGGAGCAGGATTGGAACTAGTAGGCACCATCAGCGACTGTTCATTGATCGTTGATCTGTGGCTGTGCCCGCCGTGGACAGCAAATGCAAGTGGACGAGAATGTACTTTTGAAGCAGCAGAAACGTGTGTATGGGCTGTCCGAGACGCCCTGATTTTTCCCGGATTTTTACGGTTCAATTTGGCGGCGTTGAAAGTGCTGGGTTGTGCGAAAATTTGAGATTGATGGGATGCGAAAAATTGATCGCGGTGTTTTGGCGCAGGTTTGGCACAAGCTCGCTCAAAGTTGTGGGGAAATATGCTTGTGCATGCAAATGATGTGAAATGAGTCATAATTGTTTGGCACGAGTGCAGACTCACCAATGCACCAAAGTCGTCAAAGGGCCGGGGACAGATTGAAAGGAAAAAAAAAAAACCCCTGGTTGGTGCCGGCAGTCAGATTCGTTGTTTTGAGCCAACAGAAAAATGTGTCGGTCGCCAGATTCGAACTGGTGCCCCTGATGGGAAGCGAAAAATTGGTGCACCAAAGGGCAAATTGAACGGAAAAAAAAAAACCGCCGGTTGGACCCGCAGTCAGATTCGAGGCTGGCAGTCAGATCTAGTCAGAATCCATGCCGTTTTGAGCCAAAAGAAAAATGTGTCCGCGGCCAGAGTCGAACTCGTGCCCCTTATGGGAATCGAAAAATTGAGACGAACCCTCACCCGCTCCGCCCACCGATACCCCACCCATACTCGCTTCGCGAAAAACACTCCCACCCATACTCGCTTCGCGAAAAGTCGCCTCGATCTAATCTGATGGGAATCGAAAAATTGAGACGAGACCCCCATACCCGCTCCGCGAAACACACAAACACCCATACTCGCTCCGCGAAAGATACCCCACCGGTACCCCACCCATACTCGCTGCGCGAAAAACACTTACTATATGTCACCCAGTACTGGGCCACCTTAGCATTTTTGCCTTCTGGCCAGCCGATACAATGCTTTCTGTACCGATATTTTGATGGTTGAGTAAGTACTGAGATCCCAGGAGTGAGCTGAAATATTTTGGGGAATTTTGGGGTTGAGCTTGAGCCGCCAGTGAATTTATTTTCGGCAGTACCCCAAAATAGCAATAAACGGGGTAGTGGGCCACCGGCCTGATTCAGGCGTCGAGCCGGGTAACATGAATCTGGGAGTACTCAGAATGACTCAGGGGGTCTCAATGCATAATTCTAAACACTCAAACTGTGAATTCAAGGTGTACAAGGGTTATAATAACTGCTACCTCCGGCAAGGGAGGAGGTGGGAAATCAGGGTATCGACGAAATCGTGTGTGCTACAAGGCAGAGAGAGCAATCTTGGGCAAAACTAAGTGTCGGAAGTGTAGATGGGAAGGTATGGTACATACCTAAGTATAATAGATGGCGCCTCCATGCCATAACCCTTCAAACAAAATCCGTTTTATTGCTGCAATGAAATTGGATGGTTCCATGGAAGGACCCTCGGTGAACATGAAGTCGAGCAGTAGAGGACCAAGGCAAAGTTGGAGGGCATCTGAATGCATGTAATCAACGTACCTACCAAGCTCTAGGCCAACAGCAATGCCGGATGGGTCGCCATAGGGCGGTCTGTCTCGCGCCGGTCAAGAGAAGGCCGGGATATCCTTCGACAGCCTAGGGAAGATTTCGGGTTGTCCTGGCGTGTAGCCTCTACATAAAACATTGCCCTGGGTGGAGGTAATACAACGAGCCTACAAACATGGAAATCGGTGGAGATTTGGTTGAGAAAGAAGCAAAAGAAAAGGGCAAGTGGCGTTCGGAGATAAGGAATGATCGATTCTCACCCTGCCCTCGGAACCAAACGGAGCACAGCGTATGATCAACGCATCACCCGGCCTCCAAATTTAGTCTACATCAAGCTTAGACATCATGCTCCCTCCTCCGAACACCAAACCTCGCAGTTCCGCAAGATAACGACGTCTATTACCCAAGTGGCCCACTACCCCGACTGGCCCAGTACCCAGTCGCTAATAGTAGACTTCGCGAAAATTGTTTTGTTGTAGTCTACAAAACTTCTCTGTATCGTTCCAATTTTTCGTATGACACCCCGAAGGGGTCGAAAAGATGTGTTCAACTTCGGGGATGATGAGGTGAGTTCCGCGTATTGTTCAAGTTAACGGGTTGTCACGTGGTTCATCGTACCATCTACCGAGGAGAAGTACCACAGAAAATGCCCATACAGGTAGTTGGGATGTTCCACGGAGTTTAGAAGGGCTGATGAAGCCCCGTTCGCGAGAAACGCATTTTTTGATCGGAGTGGAATTATTTTGTGTGGGCCGCCAAAAATAAAGATCTCGAACTCGCACGACGTCTCGGCATCTTCTGGGACTACTTAGCCTCCAATTATAACTTGAGCACTACGCAAGTTCCAACGAAATGGGTAGGCAACTCAACCACCGTGCTACAAAGGTAAGATTGAATCGTGGGAAACTGCCATCAGTTGTAGCAGAAATGGTTCTTCCCGTCGTCTACACGTCCCGGCGTGGACATAGAAACACAGAGAAATGACGCTTTTTGCACTGGCATCGACCCTCGAATTCGTTGTCTCTGACTTGGCCGTAAACACAACTTGACTCGCTCAACCATGAACGCCTGCCCCGCTGTGCTCCAAGCCTCCACAATTTTGAACCTCGACCACCGTGTGGAACATATGTACGGCTCAATCATAATCAATCGCTCAGCACTTCTCCTCCAATTCCAGGGCTTCAAGGCCGCACAATAAGTAGGGTATACTCGAGTAGAGAGGAGTCGGTCGGAACTTTGGCTGTTAAATTTTAAGGGCATCATGGGACCACTGTCCTTTACCACCATGTGCAAACAAGAGAAGACTGCCGACGCCGAGCACACGCTCAGGAAAGTCGGACAGTGAACTCAGCACTGGGGAGGAGTACGACATGACGAGGCATCGCGCCATCTCGAGACCAGAAAACGGCCTTCACAATGATACATCAGGGGGGATTCCTCCACCTCATTTTCTGCTCGGCCGGCTGTATTAGTGGACACGAGATTGTCAGAAGGAGAATATTGATCAGTGGCCGTCTTCCTTGCTCTTTTGCGGAGTCCGACGGCGGATTTTGGCGTCACCCGTTGAGGGCTTCGGACTGTCTCGGGCAGCGAGCAAGAGTGCTCCTTTCTGCCATGGAATATCCCCTGACTCGGATCGAGCGGCTCTTACCGCGGGCCGACGGCGGGAGTGTGAGTACATCAAAGGTCAACCGAATGGAGACCCAACTTCGATGATCTCCACTTTTCCCTGAGCCACTTTTCGTACAGCTCTAAGCAGCTCTCCAGTGCGCTAACGACCTCTTTCCACGGACCGATTACATTTCGGAAGCTCAGAACCGGTTCGCGACGCCCTGAGACTGGGAGCAGACGCAGCACCATACACGAATATCACCCGCTTCCTCCTCGCTCCTTTTCCACGCATGCATAGACATGACGGGCGCCAAATCAATTGACTGGGAACCGGGACCTTGAAGCTACTTAGTTCTTGGGGCTTCTTGTTAGAATTCCTCGCTGCTGTTGGATGGCCGATTACCCGCACATGCATTGTGAACGAGTGCGCACAGTAAAGGGCAAACTTGGTATTTGGATACGTCAAACACTTTCCTATGGATGTCACTAAGCTTGGGTCGGACTACACTGCGCGAGTCTCCGGGCACCCGTTTGACCGGATGTACATGCTATACGCTCGCATGACGCCGTCAAATCCGGGAACGAAGACGGTTACCGTACTTACAAGGACGACATGCATCTGAATGGATCCTCGGCATCTCAGGCCGAAGGTGAACGACACTCCAATAATTTCCATGGTCTTTCCCGCGTTCCGCCAAGGTCGCGCACTTCTGTGTAGGAAGTAAAAGGTGTACCTTCGCTAGTGCAAAGAAATCTAGGCGGATATTCTTCCGACCTCTGCCACACGTCATCCCAGCTCGCTGCGTGCTGGTAACTCAATCATCAAGCTCGTACCCGAGTTCAAATTTATGTGTCTTTACGCCGGCGTCCAAGGCCAGGGGTACAAGAAGCTAAGTAATGGGCACTAAACACAAGGTTCGGGACGCTCCCTGTCAAGGAACGGCTCCAGCTATACATGCCCTTATCAACTGCTATTTTGGACCCGGGTGTGAACTCTCTCTGGATGCGCATAGAACATAGATGAAGGATGCAACACATTAGTACTCCTTCCTCCGCCGCTCATCCGACTAAATTCACCCTCCTTGCTGGCCATTCCATTCACAGACCGGGGGTAAATGCCGATACGCACTCAGGCGATTCAAGCACTTGGTCGGGGCGAATCATGCCTCCACAACCAGCTTGAAATAGGCGATGACCGTACCTTGGTACGCACTTGTTGCCTGCTGCACTCTTAAGTGCTACCTGTGCACCGTCAAGCCCTGACTGGACTACTTGGGTACCACCTGCTAAGTGTTGACCGACTTTGATACCTTTCACAGTATCGGTGTCCTCTACCTCGCGACTGCAGAGTAGGTTATGCTAATGAACATCGGAATTGTGTTATAAAGTACACTGACGACATGTTGGCTCTGCCCGTAGTTTTCTGGCGTCGGAATCTGTGATACTGCTTTCCCGTCTTCTTCCGTCCTATTGTGCGATGTGTAGGTGCTATCGGTGCCTATGCTCCCTCAGCGATAGGGCCGTTGATGGTTGTAGCATACATTAAGGACGAATGTATGTCGGTACAACACCTGCTTGTTCCTTATAGGGACCTCTGCAGTAATACACCCTCCTCCTCCTCCTGGGGGGTCGTTCGCATTCGAAGCCTGGACCCCTCACCCCCTTTTCGGTTTATATTTTTATTGTTGTCGATCAGGAATTCACACACTATCCCGACTTGGAAAGAACCCAAATCTGGAAGCGGGCGGTAGTTTGGTAGGAACGTGGTTGTCAAACATGGGCTGTAAAATCGCACAACAAAGGAGGCTTTATTTTTCGTTCCCAAACGACAATCGGCGCTCATCGTGCGCGTTCTTGATTTCATCTGTCCTCAAAGACTGCAGGGGTTGTGATAAAGTAATACCAGCAACAATGTAGACAAGAAACGACTAAATAACACCACTACTTGGCAGTGAACTGGTGAAAAATTAGCTCGAGCATGAAAGTATTATCAAAGTACAATCGAACTCACGTAAACGCAATCGTCCAGGTTGCCTTTCTGAGCAACGGGGACAATCACCGGTTGATGATTCATCGCCGCGTTCTGCGAACAGAGGCGGTAGAATCCAGCAGGGACGCCAGCCGCCACCGGGGTGGAGACAGCGCCATTTTCGATGGGCGTGTTGATACCCTAGTTCGCGCACAAAAGTTACCATGCGCCCTGACGGAGACCGGACGGACTTGCCTTGAAAAAGACGAAAGTCTTGGGGTCCGTGGTGGTGACTTGGTCCATCGTGGATAACGCTTCGATGACCACGTGGGTATGGCCTTGAATGCGCGTTTAATTTACCGTCACCGTCTCGAGAGAAGTCTATCGTACCGATGATTATTCCCTGGGCATTAAGCTGTTGCGGAGCAGCGAAATAATTTTCCTAGTTACTGTAAGAATAGATCTTTGTTTTTTGGCCGGAAACGGAGGATACCTGGGCGTTGGTGAAGTGACCGGCCTGTAAGGAGGCAAGTTATCCATAGGGTTTGCAGGTGCTGACTCGAGCTCACATCAACATTTTTCAAGGCCAGCGAGATGTTGAACGGGGCATTGGCCGCGATGGTGTCGAAATTTTTAGGGTTTTGGAATTTTGAAGAAGGCATCTTGTCAACCGAAGGGATGAGGCCGATTGGTGCGCTGTTGCACGACCCTAGGCACAAGGTTTGAGTACAAGATGTGAGCGTAGAATGTGATGTACCCGTAGTGATCTGCTTCCCGTTGGTAAGAGGCGTTCCAGGCAGCGTCAGGGCACAGAAATTGATGAAGTTGTTTATACTTCGGAACCGTCAGTGTGAAAAGTGTTTATGACGAGACAACAAGAACCTCGTCAACGACGCGAACTGCCCTGGACAATAACGTCAACGGTTGAAATCGAACCACGTGTAAATTATTTCACTCACCCGCGACCGGTGGGTTCTGCCCGTTGTTCTGGAAGCCGGTTTGGACGACGGACGGGTCAAGAGCTGCGAGCTTGGGTCAGATAACGAGGAAGGAAAGACGTTTTCGCATACTGAAGGATGCTTGAAGATCACCAGTGGCACCACCAACTGTGGTATTGGACGCGACGACCTACGATAACGGGGTCAATCCCCACCATGGGGCGTCCAAAATATAATCACCTGCGGCGGCTGAGGAGTCGGTGTTGCGGCGGTAGCAGCAGCAACGGTGGTGGGGAGGCCGGTAGGAGCCGCATCTTGGACGCCCGTGAAGGTTGGACTCAGGGTTGCATCGGTGGAGTGGCCAGCCTTGCCGCAGTTGGGTCGACCCAAGCTAGAATTCTTCTTGGGGCGGTCGAACCGGTGGCGGGTAGGGACGGCAGCGGCGACCAAGGTAAGAGCGAGGAGGATGAGTGCGGAGGAGTGCATCGTGATAATATAATGAGTGGAATAAGGCGACACCAGGTCGAGGTCGATTTCTGAACTGGCAGAGGGTTGAAGTGGGAAGGAGTGGGGGGAAGGAAGGATGCGAGCGGATTTTTCAAGGGAATCCACGGATCTCGATTCGGTTCAGTAATCGGACGTCAACGCGGTAGGGACAGTACGAGCGTGATACTGATAAGAAGATCGTATACGTACTTTCTGGGACGAATCTTTCGAGCGAGGGTACTAACTCGTTCATTGAGAATAATTCAACATGATTTGCTCCATCGCCTTGCGATCTATAAAATATCATCAGAATTTTGAACCTTGAACCTGCTTTCGGAATAATGTCAACGTTCATCATTACAGCGTAGAGTCAAACCGTCGAGCGATTTTTCAACCGTGATGGGGAAGATGGCAACAAGGACCCAAAACAGCAAATAAGAGTCTTCCATGGCGCTCGGCAGGCCTCACTCAATTGCTTGACCGACCTTGGTAAGAGCCCGTGCTCGCGCCACACCTGATGGAAGGAAAACTCGCGACTAGTGCGGTAAAAAGGAATCGACGCGATCGAATGGCGTTGATTATTATAATGGTAACTTCGTACTCGCTTGACGCGGTAATAATCTACTTTGCTTGAGTTTCTGCTCTTTCATGTATTTTATCGTCTCCTCCGCGCTGAAGCAGAGTCAGGAAGTGAGGGCGAAACAAAACGAGAACGTACGACGCAAATCCCGGTTTGCCCAATTCTTTCGCAGCCATCCGTCTTGTATGTCGGACAAACTTGGCAGCCGTCCGTGGCCGCTGCAGCTCCTGCAGCGCAGTTGTAGGATCCGCAGAAAGAAACGATTTCGTGGGGACTCGTTCTCGCTTCAATGCCGGCTTCGTCGACTCTGCGTTTTTCTTCTGCGCATCTCGAAGCGACACACGGAGCTGCAGACCCTTCCAACCAAGGAGGTCCGCCTTCGTTTCCATGAGATAATTATCCACTCCGCCTTTCTGAAATGTCGGAGTCAACACTGAACACGGGACCTCAGGAACGGAGAAACCTTCTTGATAGTTCTCAAGGCCGCTGTGGTCAATTTGACTCGAATATTGGACTGGAGGGTGTCAGAGAACAGCCTTTTGCGCTGGACGTTGGGGAGCCATGTGCGACGAGTTTTGTGGAGGGAGAAGGGGACACTGTTCCCGTATAGCTTTGTCTTCCCTTGGAATAGACCAAACTGAGCGCGTTTGAAGGGCTGAGCCTTGACCGCGACTTCGGACGGCGCGCGCACACCGAGCACGGCGAGGGTGGGTCGCATAAATGTTCGGAGGTTGTTGACACACAAGCGTCAATACAAACTGGTCCGAACTGATCCGATTCCTCGGTTGGACGCCTCCCACTTCCAACTCCCTTGTCCTCCGTTGTCGTTCATCTCGCCTCAATACAACTTCAATGTAAAATTCGCTATCGCTCACGCTCCCAAAATGCCTCCGAGTCTGACATAGCGCTCGTGCGCCGTTGATCAGCTGTCTGGATCAGCCCGACATCAGCCGCCACTGAATAGAAACGCGGTATGCCTTTGACCGCGATGCGCTGGCTCTCTATTCTTCTTCCCTTGTTCACAACTCGGCTGGCTCAAGCTCAAGCTGTTCAAAGCGTCTTTGAGATCAGTCCCACCCAGTTTGAAAACCATTTCAACGAATCAGGTACGAATGCCCGCTGATAACGGTCTTCGCCGTTCAATGCTATTACTCAGGATTCGATCTTGACCTGGATGCTCTTCGACTCGTCCAATTTTCCCTCGAAGAAGAGGGAATTTGGATGACTGAACGAGACAAATTGATCGCCAAAGCGATGGGGAAAAGCTATCTGGATATGTGGGTTGATCCGAGCCTTGGGCAGGAGGGAACCTCACCTATTGTTGACAAGTACCGACACCCAAATTCTGGGCCAATTTTCCAAGAAACGCCGGTTCACCTATCCTGATCCAAGCTCAACCATCGTGCCGGGCATCATAAAAAACTTGACGACATCGGAACCAAGGAAATTCCTGGAACAGTTCACCTCTTTTCGGACTCGCCACTGCTATTCAGACTCAGGAAAGGCGAGCTCTGAATGGCTTCTACAGAAAATAAGAAACTACACTGTGGAACTTGCAAGCGAGGAACAAAAGCCTCTTATTTCCGTGGAACCGTTCAAGCATCTCTGGAAGCAGACGTCTGTTGTAGGTGTAATTGAGGTTTCCATTGGTGTTCTTCAATGATTATCTAGATCGTCCGAATGGCTTCGAAAGACTCGCTAGATTCAGATCCCATTACCATCATAGGTGCTCATTGCGACAGTATCAACCAAATTAATCCCTATGTGAATCCCCCGAATGCAGTTCATCCTTGACCTCACTCATGATCATTTGACTCAGTTGCCCGCCCCTGGTGCCTGACGACGACGGGAGCGGCACGGCGTCAATCCTTGAAGCCTACCGAGGTCTGTTTTCGTTCTCAGTTCTCGTCGTGTAGGTGCTCATAGACATCGCAGTTTTACTGCTTGCTGGGTACATTCCGACATCCCCTCTCGAGTTTCATTTCTATGCCGCGGAAGAGGTTAGCTACTTCTAAACCTGTAATATCCAACGTTGATCATCTTCGTTTCTCAAGTGTGGACTACTTGGCTCGCAAGCGATTGCCTCCGCGTACGAATTAGCCGGAAAAGAAATAAAAGGGATGATCCAATTTGACATGACGGTCCGTAGTTGCTCTTTTCCTTGTCGTCAGTCAGGTTGACTGGTTGAACAGGCATGGGTCAAGGCTGGGAGCCGAGAGGAGATGGCGGTCATCGATTCTTCAACCGATCCAGAGCTGACGAAGTTCGAAATCAAACTCATCGAGCGATATGGTAGGCTCCTTCGCAGCCTTGATTTGTCATTGAACCATATCGATTGACTAGTGGATATTCCCTGGGTAATGGTCGGTTATCCTGGAGGAATCGGTTTAACGGACCACTTGTCGTGGACAAAGGCTGGCTACCAGACAGCGCATGTGCTGGAGTCAACATTCCCAAATGCCAACGGCCCAAGTTCGTCTCGGACCGTCCTTCATGTTTCGGATACTTAGCGCAAAACCAGATATACATACCCCGAAGGACACCATTGACATCTCCCCCGAATTCTCGTTTGACCACATGCTCCAGTATGTCCCTTTTGCGCGCGGACAAATCATGGTTCATTACTCTTTGTCCAGATACTCGAAGCTTGCTGTTGCATTTGCTGTGGAATTGACTAGTTATGTCTAATTGACCGATGTTTCGTAGTCAGAACCTCACCCTTCTTTCCCTCGTTTCCTTCCTTCCCATCCATTCACCTACTCCGATTCGCCGAACTCATTCTGAGTCTCTTGGGTTGAACACCCGCAATTCTTGGTACCTCTTCTTTCGCCGTTTTACATTACGAAATGCGGGCTTATTGCTTGATTGTTAACGTCGCATTTTCTCAAAGTTCGAAGGAAGGTATATTCCGGCGCGAGTCGATTCGAACGATTCGAACTCGGCGATTTTCGGATCAAGCGCGAGCACAGCCACCACGCTTGAAAATTCAGTCAGCCCACGATGACCTCGCTGGCGCGGACGGCGACGAGCCCCCTATTCAGGCGATGTAAGTTGTGAATCCACCTCCTCGATCACTACCGATATGGCCACTAGTACTGCACCAATCTCATGCTCGGCGCGCAATCACCAATCTTGAAATGCCGGCCATGTCGCCAACGATGACTGAGGGAGGCATTGCGGCATGGAAGAAGAAGGACGGGGAGTCTTTCGTTGCCGGGGATGTTCTCCTCGAGATCGTACGTCGCCCACGACTGCGGACAGCGTCTCCGGGTTAACCCGATGGCACGCAGGAAACGGACAAGGCGACGATTGACGTTGAGGCGCAGGATGACGGTGTAATGGGCAAGATACTCGTACGCTTCTTCTTTGATTCTGATACCGTTGAGATTCAGGCCTAAGTTCTAGGTCCCGGACGGCTCGAAAAACATTGTCGTCGGAAAGGTCATCGCTCTGCTGGCCGAGGAAGGGGACGACATCTCCAACCTCGAGCCACCAAAGGAGGACGCGTCGCCTAGACGGAAACAGAAGCCAGAATCTTCTGATTCTTCGTCGACGCCCCCGCCGGCTCGAGAATCCAAATCCAAACCTTCACCTCCACCAGCTCCATCCCACCACGCTCACTCTTCCACCCCGCCGTCCCATTCGCGCCCCCTCTTCCCTTCCGTTCACCGGTTACTCCTGGAACACGACATTTCGAACCCGTCCGACATCAAGGGCACAGGCGTGCGCGGAATGCTGACCAAAGGCGACGTCCTTGCCTTCCTCGGCAAGGCATCTAGCCCAATGGGAACGTTCAAAGAAACACCTTCGCCCGCGGCGCAGGCGCAACCGAAAAAGGAGGAATACAAGGTGCGATCGATCGCGTGCAATGTTACTGAATCTATTCATTTATTTCTTCAGCCGCTCGATGGCCCGGCTCTGCGACGGGTAATTGTTTCCACGATGCTGCAGAACTCGCTCAAGGCGCGGAATCCTTCTCCAAGTACGCAGTTCACTCTCTTGCTGTTACTGCTAATGAACAACGACCAGATTCGCTGGCGCAAGCCGACTTCGACTCCGTGCTCGCAGATTATCTTCCTTCAACATCGGCGACACCGAAACCAAAATCGTCTCCCGTACCACCTCCACCGAAGGCCACAAACTGGTTGGACGGTTTAATTTGAGCGTTCCTTGTCCAGAGTTTTTCAGAACTCTGAATCGATAGATTTTTGGTTTGGCCGCCGTTTGATCTCAATGCGTTGATTTCGGGGAACGCCTGATGGTTCTCGGAAACCCTGTGCGAAAGTTCCACTTCTCCCAGCCGAATTTGCCTCTTGGTTCAATAATCATCCTCCCGATCATTTAACCTGAGCCGACCTGACTTGGCGATGATTACTCTTCACTGGCGAACCTCACGACCATACGATCGCTTAACCTAACCTGAACGCTGGCTATTTCTCCTCGGTGTTCGAGACCATATTACACGGCGACCATCTCCGTGATTTATATGCAACTTGTTGTATTATGGCCGACGGGGAGTCTGCATTGTCCATTCGCCTTTGACAACCGCTAACCTCCGCTAACTTGCCCTTGTAACCCGTGATACAGCATGAGCAAATCTCGTGAATTGGGATATTTCCACCGCCGTTGTTATCATATTGACCTCGGTTAAACCTAGCGAGTCATGAACATTTGAACAGTGATGATTAGGATGGCCCTATGGACCTTATGAAAATTTCTCTATAACAAGGAGGAGGTGTAGAGATGACAAGTAAACCTAATTTTCGCATACTTGTTCGGCATCTTCTCCGTCTCGGAATCTTCCGAAAATTCAACCAGAGACACGTGACCAGTTCAACTTCGCGATAAACTATTTTTTGACGCCGGCCATGATGAGTGCTGCCGCCTTCGCAGATCTGGGCTTCAGGCAAGACTTGTAAGGAAGTGGTTGCCTGCGAAACAAGGGTTAGGGTGGTTGGGAAGCGCCAGAGATACAGTACGCACACCACCATTCCCGCGAAGTATTCGAAGTTCGGTTCGATGACCTTGCCATCTTTATCGACGGGCTTGGTAATATCAAACGTGGCTAGGATACGCGCTATTGAGAGCCACACATGGGCTTTCGCCATGTGTCGGCCGGGACAAATCCTGACGAACGTAAGAGAGGAATGATGCTGCAAGTTGGGAGTGCCAAACCTTCGCCCGAAACCGAAAATCATCTCGGGGTCCATAATTGCAGGGTTGAGCTTTCCATCTACAAGCCACCGTTCGGGTTTGAAGGAATAGGGATCAGGGTACATGACCTATCATAACGTGAGTGGGACACGACCTGGATGATAGTCGCAAACCTCGTCATGAAGAATAGCCCTGGAATCAAGTCAGAACTTGCCCGTACACTGTGTGTGGTTGACATACCAAGTGTTGGGAATAACGACTGAACCAGCGGGTATTCTATATCCACGATACTCGTCCTCTACTGCAACGAAATGAGGAATAGCTGTTACGAAGTGAGTAAAACAACATGTTGTGAACTAAGAAGCACTAACAGATGGGAGTTACATTCTTCCAGCGAAGACTTTCCTTCATGCACGCCGTGACATAAGGCAGAGAAGCCTCGTCGTCGAAATCAGGGAAGCGGTCCTGTCCGACGACCGCATCGATTTCTGCCTGGGCCTTTTTTCTGGGCCTCTGGATGGGCGAGCATCGCCAAGATGAAGGTCCCGAGCGCAGACACGGTGGTTCCGGTTCCCGCAGTGTACATCGTCCCAGCGGTTGCCTGCACATGAATTAGAAAAGGCCGAACGTGGATACAACGTCCCTGGAAACTGGTTACCTGCACAACTTGCGCCAGATAAGCCTTGTCAATGTTTTCATCGGAGTTTTCCACCATCCGTTGCCCGTCCAGTGTGAATGAGTGCTGTGGGTTACCTGAGGCCTAGGGAACAATGAGATGCAAAATTAAGTGAGCAAACTGTGCCTACAATCTTTGCTTTCGCCTCAGCGTAGGGCTTTTCGAGCATGCCACGCGCTAATCTTCTCCATTCCTCTGCCTTGCGCTGGAAACCCGCGCCAGGGACCCAGGCCGGCACATATTTCAAAAAGGGCATGGAATCCTGCGACTGTTGAGATATAGTCTGCATCTAAACAGTGGGACATACAACGAGGAATCTTCCTGGAACAACGGCGGTGACCAGACCTTCAACAGCCTTGTCGGCCAACTCGACGTAGGGATCATTCGAACGCTGGATCTCGAGGCCATAGGCCACCGACATTACGAATTTAGCCGCCATGCTGTACAAGTATTATTAGCAACCGCAAAAGAATAAAACATACAGTGCGTACTGTCTCAAGTGATCCAGGACATCGTGCTCGGGGTCCTGGAGGAAATCGTAAAGAAGCTCATTGGTGACCTCACGCTCCTTGGGGCGGAAACTTTGAGCTGCGACAGCATTGAACACCTCATGGAATAAGCGTCGGTGTGCGCGCCTAGGAAATTAAATCTGAGGTTGATTTCAAGACGCAAACCCTGGAACGCACCAGTGATCGCCTGAAAAAATGCGAATAAGACGTTGTTCAAGGACGAGAGCTGACGAATCATACCATATTTCATGAAGGCTGGTTATTCACCGTTAGTTTCGATTTCAGTGAGAAAGACGCATATATGTAGAACGCACCAAGCGCGAAATCCCAACCCATCAAGTCGTTAACCATTCGGAAACGCGGCCTGGAAGACGTTAATATCATGACATAGAGCAAGCGTTTGGACTTGCCTGTCTGAATAGATAGATGCTCTCTTTTCGAGGAGCTCGTTAGCCGCTTCTGCGGTCGACAACACGATTATCGAGGTTCCAACAACATTCAGGTGGAGGATATCGGAATCTAGGTTATCTTAGTTGGTTGCTCGGGTTCAACCTGATCAAATGAAACAGACTAAATTTCCTAGCCCACTCCATGTAGGTTATCCATTCGAAGGACTTAGGCATATCGAAGAGATTGCCCACAAGCGGCAACTTCTTAGGCCCAGGAGGTAGCGGTAGCTTGCTCCGGTTGACTTGCAAAAAATACGAGTAAAGAGCGACAAGGAGGGTCCCGCCCCCGACAACGTAGAGATACAGAGACATCTCAGGCAGTAATTGTGGGAGGTCGAGTGGGGTTCTGGAAAGAGAGTGGGGGGGGATTTAGTTCCGCTGTCTGACCGGATTGATTAAAAGGCTTCCTAGTCTTCTCCGGAGATCTTATGTGTACTTACGATAGCAAACTAACCGGTGACATGACGAACATCTAACCATTTCAAGCTTTTTCGCCTGTTTTAGGGCTGTTTACCTTGTGCCTGGAAGGAAGTCCGAAATGTCGGTGTCCACCAGTGTCCGCCGCGGCAGGCTACAACGTCCGGAGCCGGAGGATCAACCTAAAAGAAGAAGAAAAATCGAACTACTAGCTCAAGTTGAACAGTTGAAATTTGAGACTTTGAACCGCCGAGCGGACGCACTTGAGGGCTAGCATGAAGCGAGTGAACAGGATTGTCGTGAAGCCTGGGCTTGATCGTAGTATGGTCTTATTGCATATCTAACAAGCGAGGGGTATTAGTATTACCTGCCAGTTGTTCAAGGTGCGAGAGCCGAAGAAGCGTACTATGTTATGATCATCTGTCCACGTTGGCAGGACCCACAGAAGCGCTTGACGGAATCAAAGCGGATGCAGAAGAAAGTGTCCCAAAACGCAAGTGCTCGGCAACCGGGTTTAAATTTTTCTGTAGGCGAAAGTTGAAAAACAGAATAGGGTCATTCACGGTTCCCTTTTTCTGACCCTTTTTCACTCCCTTTTTCACTGCCTCTTTGAATTTTCAACCACATGATTTTCATTCCAATTTGGTTAGCCTACCAAATATCTACTATGGCATATAAGCCTTAGACTAGCATGCAGGCCATGTACCTTCAAGAAGGGAACAAAAAGGGAGCAAAAAGGGCCGAAAAAAGGGAGCACCGCCGGGGGGTTTCACAATTGCCCTTTTTCTGGCCCTTTTTGCACTTGTACCTCTCCTGTATTTGGTCAATTTTATAGCTACAAAGTTCATTTATTCCCTTTTAGATACTTTTTACGCCACTGAATTGAAAAGGGAAAAAAACCGGATGGAAAACGGAATAAAAATGAGAAAAGGGGAGAAAAAAGGGAATAAAAAATGGCGGAAAAAGGGCAGCTGTGAACGACCCTAATGTTTGACGGGATATGATTTCGCCTTCGTCGTTGGGGATTGACTACATGCCGCTTGGACGTGTAATTATACGAACTAAATTAATTACAACCGGCCACGATAATTTTGCGTTTGCGCTTCCTTGTCCTCCTTCACGTCGACGGAAGAAGGTCTGTCGCCTGTCGATTGCTCGACCTGGATGTGCACATGCATTGGCTTTGATCCAGTCGAAGTGTCTGAGCGTGAAGTCAGAGGGATTCGCGGAACGCTCTGATCCGTGGCCGAGCGATTTGAGCGGTTGTTCTGGGAGACACCGATGCGCAGAATGACCATGTAAAAGGCAATTGAGATGATCGGAGTCACCATGTCCAGGACGACGTATTGTCCATTGGATTGGAGGACGAAGCAAATGAGCGCCGCCAGGAGCGTGACAGAGTATAAGGCGCCGGCATCCATCACCACCAGGAGAACTGGCATGGTGACGCCGCGACCGATACGGCTACGCTGAATGCTCCGATTTACCGTCCACAGTCGGTAGGACAAAATACCTGGAAAGCAAATGAGCAACTGGCCAGAAAACCGTTTTTTTAGCTTACTGGTTGCAGTGAGGTTGCACGCCAGGGTGGTTGAATAAAAGGCTGTGATCCAGCGCCCGAGTTCACGAACATAAATGTCGGCAGAGTCCGTCGACGGTCTCGTGCAAGTATAGACACTTCCAGTCGCAGTCACTGTACATGTTCAACGAAAAGAAAGAGTTCAATGTTGAGCAAACTTGCCTGCCACGCCCAGCCATAGAATCGAAGGTAATACACAAGCCCAGATAGATCGCCAGACCATGTAACACCGGTATATCTGGGGAGGGTAGTGTCAACGTGGAAAGTTGACACCGCGAGGGAATATCCCCACCACAACACCGTCTCCTAGCACAGTCTGGAAACTATACACGGCATTTTTAAACACGAAGGATGTCTGGCTTGGATTGGCGAAGAAGGCCTGGGGCCCGCCCGGAGCATCTCGGTAGAGGATGAGGCCAGTATTTAGTCGATTGATGTCGACACCAAGATGCTTGTAAATTGTTTGAGCTGGGAGTCGTGTAAGAAATTTGGGAAAACTTACGATGGTACTAAGACAGAACAAAAGACACGCCACCACCACCATCGGACGATTCACTTCTGATCTTCTGAGAAGGGTCCACATGGTTCCAATAAACATTAGGAGGGAGAAGCCTGCACAAAATAAATCTTAGGTTCGAGTCTGAAATGCGAGCAGCTAACCATAGAGGAGTGATTCGAGTACAGTGCTGAGGAGTCCCGCCTTGTCTTCGGGGAGGAACTGTACGGCCATGTTTTTGGTTGCTCGATGATGGGGCGCAAGTCACTGAGAGAACATTACGGATGGAGGCAGTTATTATTAAGTAGGAATGGTTGGGTGGGAACGAAGCGGGAATTGGGGATATCAACGAAGGATAACTCTCACGAAGCTGGAAAGACGTTCAAAGACGTACATACAGAGGTCCGATTTCGCGCTAAGCGCGGCCCTGGTTTCCGAGGATCAGCTCCGCAGGAGGAATGAAACAATGGGATTGAACACAAAAGTGAATTCAGCGCGCGCGGACCCTTACGTCTATTTTCCAAGGCTGCCAACGGCTCGCAGGACGTTGTGGAGCAGCTGTCCACCGCGTAGCGCTTAGCCGTTAAAACATCCCCCGCAGAGCCCGAGCGAGCGGAAACAAGGGTATCGAGCCGCCGGAGAGACTGACGGGGATACGTGCGAATCTCCTTTGAATTGTCGCAGCTCGCGAGCTCGGAGGGTCGCTTGAAGAGACAGCGCGTAATTAGTCAATAACGTATCACTGGCACTGGCACGTACGTCACGAACTTTGACCCCTGATGAACGACGTCAGCCTAGGAAGATGGTGGTGGCGGGGCGGGGTGCAAGGAAAGACCTCCGTCAGGGGAGTGGAAGAGTGGTAGTTTGTTGGTGTTCAAACTTGAAGTTCCAAGTTCCTTCACATCAAGATTCTGATTTTCCCACGGTTGAAAATTTATATTCGGCGAATGCCGGACGCTCTCGTAAGTAACCAAGTTCTGGTCACCGGATATTTCAGCACGCCCAAAGACTACAAGAGATTCAAGTTTCTCAAAAAAAATGTCGAGTTAGCGTACGATACTGCACGGGAATATAACCCAGAGAGGAAGGAAAATGAGGTTGCGCACCGCTGAAATAAACACCGAGCGGTGTGGCAACCGCAAACATATTTGTTTTCAAAATCTTCATTGGTTGGAAACCCGCTTCCAGCCAGTATCCGTTGCAGAGACCCTGCGAACAGGCAGGGGATTTCGGTCATTCACAAGCGGAACTAAACCAAGCAAGGGTGAGTGGTGATAGGTACAACGTCGACGCGTGCAGGTCGACTGCCATCCAACTCTCTAGTTCTTCGAGGAGGTCGTGGCAGATCTTGGCAAGACCGTCGTCGACGTCATCGGCGAGCGCCACAGCCTCCGAGGGCGTGGGCGCAAAAGAGAATAAGCGGAAAGTGTATACTTGTGTATGGCATCGACAACAACGCCACATCGTCCTGCGAACCGGGGATAATCGATAGGCTCTCGTTAAGTGACGAAGAGGATGTTGCAACGATTGCGTTTCGTCGCCAGATTTCCTACGAGTTATGGCAGTAGCTGATCAAAAATGAGAACGGAGGACATCGTTTGCAGCTACCCTGGCAACAGTCGAGGATGATAGAAATCCTCCCCTTGCTTAGTTCCGCTTCTGTATTGAGACGCGGGGTTTGTGAGAAAGTTAAGCGAAAGGGTTGAGCAACAGTTGAGTTCCATCGCTAAACTCCCTGGGAGTTATGGAGCAGCCGATCAGAAATCGGCAAGAGCTTGAGAATGATAAAAATCCTCCTTTTGCTTGGTTTAGTCCACGTCTCCGTCGCCGTCAAATTTGTGAATGAATGGAAGGCTGCCTAAGTTCCTGGAAGGCGGCGAGTGGGATGTTAGAAAAGTAGGGTGTTGAAAGAAGCCTCGGCGACAATGAATTGATGCATCGGGGTTCCCGGAATTCGAGGGTGTGGCAAGTAGAATGTTAGAAAAAAACAACACCTCTGCGACGCTAAATTGAGGGCTAGTCTCAATAATGCCAATCGCGACGACTTTTCCTCAATTCAACGTCGCCGAAGTGTTGTCAACGTCTTTCTATCATTCTACTTGCCACATCCCCCAACTAACCAACTAAAGGAATTCCGGCGCATTTGCAAGTCATCTGGACTTGCGTGGACATTGTGCACAGGTTAAATGCGGACACAGAAACGGCACTTGGTGCACACTATCTGCCGCTTTCAGACGATGACGCTGATTGCTAGATAGTGTTCACTAAGTATGTCCTGTGTCAAGACGTCGCATTTAAATTCACTGCGCACAATGCCGCCATGCTGGAGACGACTTGTAAAAGCCTCGGAATTCCTTAGTTGGTTAGTTGAGGCAAGTAGAATATTAGAAAGAATAGCACATCAACGACGCTGGATTGAGGTAGGGCCGCCGCTCGGCATCCTTAAGACCAAGGTGAGGGTACGCATCCGACAAAGTTCCGTCTCTGTACGCACTTGTGAGCGAATACCATGCGCAATATCGAAGCAACGGGCCGGAATCCTTGATTGGCTAGTTTGGGGATGTAATAAGTAGAATGATAGATAGAAGAATAACACCTCGACGCTGGATTGAAGTAGGGCCGCCGTTCGGCATCCTTAAGGCTGAGTGAGCATCAGATAGAGTGAGCATCAGTGAGCATCAGATAATGTCCGCCTGGAATGCAATCAGAAAAGTGATGAAGATATGTACTTGCCATTGCATTCAAAATTTCACCCCGGCCATCTTCTGGTCAAGGATCTGGAGGCCTGGAGAACTGCCCACGGTTCCACCGGCGGCCAATTTGCTCGCAAAGGCACGTCAAAACGTTTGATACAGTGAATGCTGAAGAGAAGGCAATATTAATGCGAGAGGTGCGGGCACAGGTGGGTTGAGCAACCGAAAGGGCTCGACGTACGTGTCAAACCGGGATTCCGGGAAAGTCGACGTTCAAGAGCGTTCAAGTTGCAGCGGGATCCGGATGCATGTGAGCAAGAGGGTAGTCGATGAATAGTACTGTAGAACAAAAGAATTGGTAAGTAGGAATCGGACCGTCCAGTCGGCAAAGAACGAACCCAGAGTTGTGAATTTGTTGCTGTCTTGGGTGAGAGCTGAAGAGGAGGTGATGGGTGTTGACTTGTTGTATTCGGTGATGTCCGGGCGGGGTTTATAATAAAGAGGCCACTTATAACCATGGTGCGCGGAAAACGCAAACGCAGCGGTGCAGACGCGGAAGCACCTGCTGTGGAAAATACGCAGCCAACGAAACGCCCGCGTCGCGTGCTGACCCAGAGGACGATCCCAGTCATCGACACGGTTCGTGAATCCGACAGCGACGCGCCTCCTGTCCGCAAGCCGCGCAAGTCCAAGTCCAAGTCGGTGGCAGAGTCTGTGTCTTCATCCAAGGTCCCCAAGAAAGCAAAACGATTGGAGCCGGAGCCAGCAGTGGTGGCAAGCCAGGATTCAGGCGAAGACGAAGATACCGTGCTCTCGCCCCCGAAACGCCGCATTCGGCGCAAGGTCGAGGTCGCGTCGGATTCCGACGACGCAGCGGCAAGTGTTTACAACTCTTGGTGCATTTAAATTTTCATTTGGTATCATACCCAAGGATGAAAAACCAAAAAGGCTGAGGCGTGGTTCATCCCTGCCTGCTGAAGATCTGGAGAGCGAATCGCCGCCGAAAGGGAGACTCAGTCGTAAGGTCGGCGCGGCGGACGTACTGGACTCTGACGACGACCCGGAGGATCTCGCGTGTTCGTCCTTTGACTGGTGTTCCCCTTTGACGCGTTGTAAACCGTTTTCTCAGTACCCGCCCAGCCCTCGTCGTCGAGGCCAACCAAGAAACAGCTCAAGTCCAGTGCCCTCGAGCGCTACGCGAAAGCGCGCAAGAACAAATCATCGCCGGCGCCCGTTCCATCGGACGCCGCTAAAGACGAGGAGGAAGATGACCTCTGGCGGGAGTTCACGCCGTTTTCCGAGGTAGAGGAGGAAGATGAGGAGCAGGAAGAGGACGCGGCCGGCGGAGAAGAGCCTGATGAGGACACATTCATCGTCGACGAGGACGACGCGGATGCCGACGCAGACGCCAACGCTGCCCTTGACCGTATGCGCTATTCCCACCGCGAGCTCGATGAGCATTTCTCCGTGTTCGTCGAGTATATCATCGCGCTCCCTTCCGACTCTGATTATTTCTCGACGGCCACTGAAGACGAAAGTACGCGCCGCTCATCCAAATTTTCAATAATACGCTAACTCTCCCTTCAAGAGGAATATTTCGACACGGCGGTAAATGCTTTACGACGACACATCGACCCTCTCGCCGACGCGATGACGTTGTCCACCTGGAAAGCGCCGTTCATCGCAACATTAAACCTCCGACCCATCCTCGACGACGGCCTCTTCACCGAGAGCACCGGCGATTGTATGGCTTGTTGGACTCGTGGGATGTATGCATGCGATGTCAGCGGGGCGTATACACTCTCGACAAGAAAGGGTATCTACGATCATAAAACATTCCAGGTCAATATCTTCTCTCTATTTGTATTCAACGCGTCCTATTAATATGCACTAGGCGAAACCAGAGAAGCATATTAAATACGGCAAGGCAACGTCGTTTGAGAACAACGCCGAGGCTCGCAACTTGCCGTATCCACCTGGTTTCGAGCTTATCATCGGGAAACGGTGTTTCAATCGCGCCGTGGCTTAGTAATATGTTTTCGTCTCCATTGTGGGCGTCAAAATTTATCACCACGACTCTAGCCATGAAGCGCGGCACTACATGTACGAGCTGGCGTCGCGGGTGAAAGAGAAGATCAAGAGCCTGTGCGAAGAGGAAGAAGAGCTCGCTAACGACCCGAATGCGCTCTTCGAAGCGATGAAGGACTCGGAGGAAGGAAATTTCATCACATATGTGGGTGCCCTCTTTTCTTTTAGCCAAGACCCTCGGCTAATCCCGCCTAAGCTCTGGGGGCGATTCAAGTCCGATAAAAAGCAGTGGGCAGCGTGGTCAAACAGGAAGGATCAAGATACGCTTACATAAGGCGTTGATTCGGGTTGGGGTGGGTCAAGAGGTGGGTCGAGCCAAGAGTGGATCGGGAGTGGGTCAAAAGTTTACGCCGCATGGCCCTTATACGTCCTCAGCGACCGGCGTGAAACCATGGCAGGCAAAACGGAATTTCGGTGGGTGTTGTTGGTACCTCGGAGACCCACTCGAACAATGTACTGACCTTTGGAATCCCGAGAGGAGAGGGTAAAATGTACACGGGCCTTGAGTATGTGTGTTTAGTCGTGGATTATGGGTCAACTACTCATGAGCGTTGCCCAGGTTTTGGCAAGCTCTTATATATATGAACACAATACAATCTGTCAATCGTCAATGAAGAGAATCAAACACCGTGGATGTCGGATTTTGACACCGATCTTGAGGCTTCCTGGGCGCGACGAGCTTGTTTCCTCGACAGCTACCATCGCGCAAACAATCCGCCGAAACCCAAATAAGGAAATTGACCATCAAGGAAAAGCAAAACGAGGCTCAAAACACTGACGGCGATCCACTTGCAACATTGCAACAGTACCTTCTCCGATGAGTACGTATAGTTATCACTCATGTGTTTCGTGTCAGCTGAACCGCCTTCAGTCAGCGACGGCCGCAGCGGCATATTCGGTACATCATCTAATAAAGGTAGGAGTCTGCGGCATCGCTTCTTGAGGCAACCGTCCACCTCTATTCTACTTCACGATGGTCAACGACCTAATACGCGACACAACCTTCGGCCAATGGGTTCATTACTTTTCGGGCGGACGACTGTTCCCCTACCCTGAAGAGCGTCCTGGATATGTTATCCCGCCGCATCTCATCCGCCCCGCAAAATCGCGGCCTGTTTCCCTTGCAATCCAGCCGCCGCCCAGGGCGCTACAGACAGGGAAGGCGTTGGAGGCGGTTCACGAGGACGGCGAGCCCAAATCGCCGACATTGCCGACCAGGCGTTCGTCGGTGATACAAACTCGCCGTCAGTCGACCTTCACAATTGTCGGTGACTATGGGCGCTCGCCGAGTCGCCTTGACGAGGAGGCGGAGGATGAGTTCGATGGGCGCACTTCGCCCATAGGCGGTCGGCTTTCGCCTCTCTTCGACCGGCGCGCGTCGGTGTACTCGAATGCGCCGGGGTTCGTCGTGCCGCCCTCGCAAGAAGATATTGCGCTCGGGCAGATGGGGCAGCCGGGCGGCGATAAGCCAAAGCGGCAGTCCGTCGATGCCGCGTCGGTGAGCTCGCGACGCATCACATTGGACTTCTCCAAGGGTGGGCATGGCGCTCAGCCTGCCCAAATGGTGGATTATGACCTTGTTGGCTGGGATGGCCCCGATGATCCCGCCAATCCGAAGTGCGTTACACTTCGAACTTTCGCCTAGATGTCGCTGACTTGGTCTTGTAGGAATTGGTCCCCGGCGAAAAAAGCACTCGTTGCAGGATGCATTTCTTACTTGACGTTCGCCATGTACATCGGCTCAGCTATCTGGACTGCCTCTATCCCTGGCGTCATGGAAGAGTTCGATGCCGGGTTGGTCCGCGCCACGCTCGGGCTCTCACTTTACGTCTTTGGTAAAGAAACCGTCCTAGATACCCCTCTCCCCGGATGTGCTAACAGTCTTCAGGCTATGCTAGCGGCCCGATTTTCCTGGCCCCGCTGCAAGAGATGCCCGCCATTGGCAGAACCCCAGTTTATATTTACACTCTGGCCATCTTTGTTGCCTGCCAGGCCCCGATCGCTCTATCAAACAATCTGAATGTCATCCTCGCCCTTCGGTACTTGACTGGGTTCTTTGGTGGAACAGCGCTTGCGACAGGTGGAGCGTCCATGGCAGATATGTACGCGATCCAGCAGCTTCCTTACGTGATGGGTGTGTGGTGAGTGCTCCAGCGTTGTTCGGCGAAACCTGTTCTCCATAGCTCACACATTTGGTAGGTCAATCTTCGCCGTCGCTGGGCCCGTATCCGGCCCCATCGTCGGGTCCTTCGCGGCAGAGGTTAAAGGCTGGCGCTGGCCGATGTGGGAAATGCTCTGGCTCAGTGGCTTCTCCCTCATCGTCCTCTCCGTTCTCCTACCCGAGACATACGGGCCTACCATTCTTCACAAACGCGCGCAGCGACTGCGCAAGGTCACTGGCCGGAATGATCTGCATACGGCTGTCGAGCTGGCACAGGCATCGCAGACCCCCGGGGCCATCATCTTCGAGGCGTTACTGCGTCCGTTCGTCCTGATGACAGAACCGGTCTTGATATTCGCCAACATCTATCTTGGCTTTGTTTGTTCGTCTATCCCCTTCGCTCTCAGAATTGACACTGATTTTTCGACGATTCCAGACGCACTGTTCTTCTTGTGGTTTGAATCCTTCCCTATCGTATTTTCGGGAATCTACGGCTTCGACTTGGGCAAAAGCAGCTTGCCTTTCGCAGCGTATTATGTGACGGCAGCAATAACTGTAGGTTCCTCATTTTCTCGAATTCGTCGAAACTGATTGTCCGCAGTATATCTTTTATGTCTGGTACCAGACGAATCTCGTCAAACCGCGATACATTGCCGCAGCCAAGGCCGGCAAAACGGTACCCCCAGAGATCAGACTTGAGATTGGCCTCATGGCCAGTATCTTCATCCCTGCTAGTATGCTCATCTTCGGCTACACCGCAAGGGCGGACATCCACTGGTCAGTCTTCGACCAATTTTTTCCGCAATCAATACTCACGGGATTTGTGCTCGTAACAGGATCGTTCCGGTCATTGGCGCATCTCTTTATCTTCCGGGGATCTTCCTCACTTTCTTATCTATTCTCATTTACATCGCATCTTCTTACCACAACTATGCGGCCTCTGCATTGGCGGGTAACGATTTCTTCCGGTCTACGATGGCGAGTGTGTTCCCGTGCGTCGTCTGGTTTTTCTGTCAAAAAGCATCGTTTTCACCCCCCACATTCCTTAGACTGTTTGGTACGTTCTACTTCGAAAACCTCGGACTTGGAACCGGCGGTGCGGTGCTAGCAGGCATTGCATTCGGCCTCATTGCGGTATATTATGTGAGTTCCCACTGGATCTGTAAAGGTCTGGTGATTTACAGTCATTTAGGTGCTCTGGCGATTCGCGGGTCGCCTACGCGCAAGATCTAAATACGCCGGCCACCATTAGGTTTACGGCCCTGAGGTTTGCCTCGTTCAGAACATCACGACACCCATACAACACCTCATATGTAACCAACATATTCGAATTCATATCTACCGTGCCATGGCACGGACCTGGCTTCGGACGTTGCTTCTTCATCGGTTTGACCATTTGTATCAGATATCCACACGCAATACTTAGAGCTCGTTTCCCGTCAATAATTTTAAATTTATGAATTATACGACCTCATTAATTTGTGAATCTCGTCGACTTCCGTGTCTAGGGCATGACACCAAGGATTTTGGTGGATGAACGTGGCTGAAGCGCGGCTTGGAACAGCGTGGATTGCAGTATAATACTCAAGTGACAGGGAGCGCTACTAGTGGCCCCAGCGAGCTGGCAGGGGTAGCATGGAGTCGTAGGAGGGCAGCCCAATCCAGGGGGTCAGAGGAACCTCGGAGGGCCGCCACTCTGAGTTTGAGAGTGGGGCGACCGTGACTGATGCATCGAGCCCATGTTCCCTGAATGGCGCCATGCAATCCTCGTAGCTGGGACTCAGTTCAACACCATATCTAAGCCGGATGGCGAGGTATCGGAAGGGGGTGCTGAGGTTGACACGTTGTTCCAAGAACGTCTGCAGCACGTCGACAGACAAGGAGAAAGAGTTAGTCACAACAAGCTCGGTAAGTGCGGGATAGATGAGCACGGGTGAACTGGCACCGGGAGTGAGTCGGCGAAGAAGATCATCTGTGTAATCCAAGTCTGACTCCGTAAGCTCGAGGTGGACGAGGGCAGGAAAGAAGGAGCTGAACATTTCGGGGTCAGATAGACCGCATATGAAGGATGGTACGGAGCAGAAAAGGTGTTGGACTAGTGGCGAATTTTTGCTGAGACATTTAAGTGCATTGCCCGCGTCAGTATGTGGCGCCAGGGCAAAATACAGGAGATCAGGCAACCAGAGATGCTCGAAGAGATCCTCCAGAGCAAACAGATTGGAGGACTGGAGTATCAAGAGCCTCCGGAGGAAAGCTAGTGTGAGAGCTTCCGGAATGCTTTCAACCACGACATTGGGTCCGAGCTCAAATGAAACAAGCCGCGGCGTCTTTTGTAAGAGTTCCAAAGCGTGGATGGACTCGCCGTCTGGCGTATAAACCGCCGCGCTGCTGGGACGGGAGATCGAAAGATGGGTGAGCTGCGACCAGTCAGCATTTGGCTTGAATGCTGAAGGGTTCGACGAGCACAAATAGAGCTCGCGAAGATGTTCGCCTGTGAACAGAGCGAGCTCGGGTTTGCGAAGCTCAGCGTCGGCAGGGCCAACCATTTGCGGGAGGTCGCCAGATATTTTGAGCAACTCCAATCCGGGCGCATGCACCTCTGCGAGCTGCCGTAGCATCGACGGATCGAAGCTTCCCAACTCCACACAGCGCCAGCGCGGCGCAGCTCTGATTAAGAGCCTGTGGATAGCTTCCAGGCCCTCGGAGCTGAGGAATATGTTCGAGTGGCCCCAGCGGTCCCAGCCATGATCCCATGTATTGCCCACAAGTGACAACGAGAGGGAACACGCGGCGGAGCGCTGAAGCCACTCGTCGAGAGCATGCATGCGTCGCTCGTCCGCCAGTACAAAATGGAAGGGAATGTGTATGGACGCCCAGAGCTGCGGGGTAGTGTGCGCGATGTTCCGCCAGGCGCTACAAATCCGACAGAGTAAGACGGGAGCTTCTGTCGGGCTCATAACAGCATTCCGGTCGGTGGGGAGGCATGCAAGAAATATTTCCTGCACTATGTCGCGCGGAAGACGGCGCGGGTGAGAGATGAGCGCCTTGTGTGAGTCCAGATAAGCCCCGATTTTGTCGCGTTCGATGCAGAGACTTTGGATCAGTTTGTCGAGGCGGCCAAACTCTGCTGCTTTTAGGGTAAGATCTGTTTGTATCCGCTCGATCTCCTCGTCAGATGGAATGTAGTTCGTGTACAGTCGGTCAAGAAATTCTGCCTCCATCGTGGTGGCAGAAAACAAGGTTGATATGATCCGGGGAATCCGGAATGATGGCGGTCCGGCGTCTTTTCCCGCGGTTTGAGATTCGTTAGGGATTCTGATGGATCCAAGGCTAAAGTGAAGCGATCGCGAGCGCGGCTAACAATCCTCCCGAAACACGAAACAAGCTAAAGCAACTCCTGTGAGACGGGCGAGGCTCATTGTGTACGATTTCGCCGATACTGCTTATGCCTACTGCGGCCGTTCATAGACCAGAGTCTTTGTTTTCAACGTCTGATGAGGAGGAACCAGAGCTCTCAGCGAGGTCCGAGAGTATCGATGGTGCGTACTTGGCTTTCCTTGTAGATACCATGATACTTACGTTTGCGCACTGGCAGCTCCTGTTACCCCACGGCGTAGAAGACCACGCAGCGCCATCGCCAATGGGCAGCCTGGTCCTTCAACCTTCCGGCAGTCGTCCTCCTCTTCCGACAAAGAGGAAGGTAAATTACCAGTGAATTTCGACAAACGGAGGGTACAGCGCAAGCCGGATGAGGACGTCGCCTCGGATGCGAGTTCAACAGACGTCGATGACTCGAGGCGTAAGTGTGGTTTTGTGATACCATATTTTATACCGCTAATATCCCCCAGCTCTCACTCCACCTCCCTCGACAAGCTGACTCCGGCGCAGCAAAAGCAGGCAGCGCTCCGAAGGTTACGAGGTCTTCGCAACCAGAGGTCTTTATCGAGAATTGCACCGAAACCCCCTGGCGACGAGGTGGAGGAGGCGCGTTCTGACCATGAGTCAGCGTCCGGGGAAAACTTGAAGGAGGATAGGGATTCCGACGCAGAGACAGACGAAACTTCACAATATGGTGGCTCTTTCATCAACGACGACGACGTCGATCCCGAGGCGGCAAAGAAGGTCGACGCTGCGCTTGCCCCAGACCGCGATAAGCGCCGTTCGATTGAAGACCACCTGGCAGTATTCATTCAATACATTGTCGAACTGCATTTTGAGCCGAAACTTTTCTCGAGAATCTCGAAAGCGGATGGTGTGTACTACCTCCCCTACTCCGCTTTTACTCACTGTATGGCAGCGGACTATTTCAGAACGGCAATAAACGGTCTTCGTCGAGACACCAGCGGATTCGCGGATTCGATTCGGTTGCCAACCTGGAGCGCGCCGTTCACTGTCACCTTGGATCTGCGTCCTGAACTTGAGCACGAGTACAAGACGGACGATCGATTCCCCACCAAGCGGCACGTCGTCGACCCTAAGAAGGGATACGGGTGTCAGGCTTGTTGGACGCGTGGGGACAAGACGTGTGATGGTGGCGGCCAACGCATGTTGTGGACCACGGGTGGTACCTATGATCTTCGGGGAGACACGTTTGAGGTATGCTGCATCTGTGTCTTGAAAATCCACATATCTCAACTCTTTCAAGGGGAGTGATGAAGAAGAGGGGACCGAATATGAGCTCGACAGATACTTCAAGAATCGTGCACTGGCCCTCAAAATTCCTTATCCACCGAAATTCAAGCTGGACGTCGGAGCGCGGTGCTGTAACCGAGCTGCTGTCTAGTAAATTCCACACCATTTAGTAGTTGAAACGACACTAAACCTATTCTGTTAGCCATGAAGCTCGCCATTATCCATTCGTTGTAGCCACCCGCGTGAGGAGGGTGATTATCGACCAACGTCTACAGTATGATAAGCGCCATGATTTCTTTGTTGAAGAGGTAAGTATTCGTCAGACCCATTTTTATTCTCTAACCCCGCACCAGTTTAAGGAAGAACTACAATATTCCATCTGGAATTGGGAGCGCTGGCAAAAACGATTCGATCTGGAGGAAGACTTCGCACACGATAATGTGGAAAGCACTCAGGAATAAAAATCTTCAACATCGGATGAAGAAACGATCCAAGTTCTAGAGGGACTGCAGAGTTCCTACGAGAAACTGCGACCTCAAATCACCGCCGGTTGACTCTGTACTTACTAATTTATTTATCTTATCCTTGATGCTCCGTTCATTTTCTTCCTGTCTTCTCAATCTATTCATAGCTATTCATTCAAGGAGGAGTTTGGGATTTTGCCAAACAACTTCACTCAAAGTGCGTGACCGCCGCGGGCCATGGTCCACTCTCTCAATTCCCTACGTCATGAATTGAAGCCTCAAATTCGAACCTTAGGCGTCTCTACACCAGAAACGCAAAATCCGGTCGAACCTCGACGCAGTTGAGTAACCTGTTTAGCAGAAGTCCGTCAGACTATATTGCTCGGAGATACTCACCACATCCCTCTTAGCTCAGTTGGTAGAGCGCGTCACTAGTACACGTTTATGAAATGACGAGGTCAGTCGTTCAAATCGGCTAGCGGGAATATTCTGGTGCAAAGCTATTTTTCTATCTTCTTTTTTAACCAAAGCAAATCCTCCTCGTTCTTCAATTTATCATGTTAACGCGAACCCAAGCCGCCGTTGTTATCCTCCAAGTGTTCCAAGGTCGGAGCCCACTCACGATCCAGCGATTCAAAGCCAAGTCATTGCTGTATCTGCAAGATAATTTCCTGGCGTGCATGACGGTCTTGGCGGCAAGGAATACACCAAAGCAAGGTTTCCATCCGCTCTCAGCCTTTCCTCTGCGGCAATCCGTCAGTCGGCGAGTCGAAAATTGAACCACATCATGATGTTGAAAAATCAGCTCTGGCCGTAATTCAACCAAATCTCCGCCCGACTCCGGGGATACATGTACTTGATAACAAGAAAAGAAACCCTCTCATGGCTGTCTTGGCGGTGACTCACCACACCGCCTGCCTGCCATCTTCCAAATTCCATCTGAAGTCCAGTTTTAATAAAACACCGGTGTTCTGACGGCATACCAGACAGGAGCGCCTCAGCAGCGGGGTTGACGTTAAAACTTAACGTTAGTGTCGTACATCGGTGTCGTTCAGTACTAGTGTCGTCAGTGTTCTCGTACAATCTCGTCAACCGGGAACGTTATCGAGCACGTTTGAATTAGTCGACGTTATCAAGCCGTTAAAATGGTTCCCGACGCCGGGCGGGCGGCGTTCCCGCAGCCTGTCTTCCCACCGGCATTCATAATTAGGTGTTTCATTTCGACGGTCGGCGGCAGGAAGGAATGGAACATTCGTCGCAAATTCCGGCTGTTTGCCTTGCCAAATTATTTTGAGGTTGTCTGTGGGCCATTGGAACGTCGGGATGAACGTTCCCTTCCCCTGCACACCCGCGCCGCGGCGCCGGCGTTTTCCCAAACACGATACGATAGTCAAAGCGTCTCTCCTCCTCTCCTCTGTATATATGCAACGACCAACCAACTATCAAACGCATGTATATGTGTACCCGCAGGCAATATATGTAGATGTCGAACGTATGTATGTATGTACAGAAAATCGAATCAAGCCAATCTGCGTCGGGGCGAAAGGGTTCCTGGATGTAATATGTATTCAAAAATCAAGAGCGCGGCACGACAAGGCAACATGTACAAGAAGTTAACGAGGAAGGAAACGAAGAAAGGGATTCCACTGGGAGGAAACTTGTGTAGGAAGGGATGTGGGAAGCTTAAGCTCGTGGGGTGGCGAACGAAATATAAAAAGTGGAAGCAAGAAATCGGCAAGTAAAAACGCAGACGCAAGACGAGACGAGAGGTAGGTAGGTAGCGTAACGTAGTAGCGTACTGTACATACAGAGAAACCAGGAGGCATAAAACCCATAAAGAAAGAAACGCAATGCAATAAAAAAGAGGCGTAGGATAGCTTGTCGGTCGGCTCTGAAAAAAAAAAAAAATCGTCAGCCGCTACTCCCTCATCGAAAACCGTGAACGCAAACGCACCACTAAAATAAACATAAACTACTCTTGATTTGGTCGATTGGTTGGTTGGTTAGGGTTGGTGGTGCGTCAAGCACGAAACACCGCATGGACTTGTGCGCGCGCTTTGCTTTGCTCCCCTCTGTAGCTGGTATGTAGGCATGTAGATCTGGGTGTGTGGGGTGGGGTGTATATGCATGCAATGGTATCGGTATCAAACAGGAATAATGGGAGGAGTGTCTTCTCTGCGTACTGAGGGTGGGGCGTCCCACTCGCAGGGAACGGCGCAGACGACCGTGGGACACGGGGATAATTTACAGTCTCTTGGGTGGGGGTGCTTTTGCTTTTGGTTCCTGGTTCATCGGCGCTATTCGTCCTCCTTTGCGCCCGACTTGCCGACGCACACAGAGGCGCGTTATTCCTTGTGCCGACTAATCTTCTCCACCCCCGCCCCCAGCGCCGTAACCCGCCGCTTCTCCTCCTCCTCATCCTCGTCCTCGTCCTCCTCTTCCTCCTCTTCCTCCTCATCGTCGCCGGCTGCCCGCGGCTCATGCTGCTTATGCTTGCCCGCCTCCTCATCCTCCGACTCCGAATCACTCTCATCCTCCGAATCCGTCGCCGAGCTCCCACTCCCACTCCCCGAACTCGACCCCGAGCTCGCCACGCTAATCGTCGGCACCGCTTGCTCGCCCTGTCCTTCCCCGCCTTTCGCCTCCCCTCCTTTACCCGCCGCGCCCGCCCCCTCCGCAGGCACCCCATGCGACGAATGCGAGTGCGAGTGCGAATGCGAATGCGAGTGGGAATGATGATGTCCCCGAAAGTGCGCCGGCAGATTAACCGCCCTGAGCACATGCTGCTCCTCCTCCGCCCCTTGTTGCAGCGCCGACGCGGACGAGTTGCCCGCAAACGGCGAGGACGTGTACGGGTGCGACGGCGTCCCGAGCGGGGTGCCCGACACCGAGGCAGAAATGAGCGCGGGAGCGTGGAGGGGCGATGGCGACGTCGAGGGCGGCGACGCAACCGCATCGGAGGCAGCAGGAGACGCAGAAAGCACCTCCGGCGACGCAGGCGAATCCCCCGTCGGCGTCGGCGTCCCGTCGTCTTCCTCCCTCCCCGTTGCTGCTGCCGCAGCGTCCCCATTCCCATGCCCGTTCCCCTGCTTCTCCTCGCCTGCACCACCCTCCTTCGCCGCCTCCTCCCTCGTAACCTGCGCCTTTACCCCCTCCTCCCTCTCCCTTCTCTCTTTTTCCTCCTTCTCCCGCGCCTCCCGCTCCCGCGCCTCCCGCCGCCGCCTCACCCACCCCATCCCGCTCCCGTCATCATCGTCCACCGCGTCGTTCGACGTCACGACACCCATACCCACCGCCGGAGCGGGTTCCGGCACGGGGGGCACATCAGAGGCGGAGGCGGAGGAGGCGCCGTTGGGGAAGGAGGAGCTGGTCGGTGTTTTGCCTGAGGATGTGCCTGCGAGAAAAAGTCAGCGGTTTGTTGGGAAAGGGGGGGGAACGAGTAATTTATTGAGAAGCAAACACGCACCGCCCTGCACCCGCCCCCACGCCGCATGCCCCGCCGAGTTGCGCACAGAGCCCATCCCGCCGTACCCCCACTCGACAAACTCGGGCTCCTCATCGCGCGCGTTCGCAAACGGGTTTGGGTTTCCTGTTAAGGCGTTAGCATTCAGGTGAATTTTTGCGATTAGAACAAGAGAAATGTTAGCGATTAAAACAAGAAAAGGAGGGAGGGCGGGCGCGAGGCTACCGGACGCGCCGCCATCCCGAACCCAAACCCGAACCCGCCCCGACGCCTAGATCAGCCAGACTCGATCGCGCCGCGCCGCGTATCCCCAACACGCAAAGACCGAATAGGTAGGTGAATGAATGAATGAATGAAGATAGGCGTAGCGTCTATCCCCGCCCGCCCGCGCACGAGATGAATGAACCCCGGTGGACCGTGGACCGAGACCAATGGCATATCCCCGCGCAGCGCATATGCGGACGCCGGCCGAGATGAATAGACGCCTACGCGTACATGGTAACGCGGCGGGAACCCCGGTAAACGGGGACGAACGCGCGTCCACGTAGCCGCAATATCCCCGCGCCTATGGCTGGAACGCCGCCCGAGATGGATGGATGGATGAATAAACGCAGGAAACGCGCGTCTCGGCCTAGGCCAGGCCAGGCCACGCAACGGGGCGGGATCGAGAACGAGCGGTGAATGAATGAATGATTCAATGAACGCGGACACGCCAGCGGGCGTGGATCGAGCCGAGTGCCAGCACTACGCGTCCCCTGGCCGGGCGGGCACCCGAGGAGGTAGGCGTGGATCGAGACGAAGCGCGAACCCTCCCGCGACGCGAAGAGGCAAGGCAGCGTGACCCCACGCGATCGCCAGCAGCACAAATGAAAGCCCGGGCGGGTCATGCGTCGCCAGCCACGCGCAGTATGAATGCCAGGAAGCAAAGCGAACCCAAACCCAAACGCGGGAAATGAATGAAAGCCCGTCCGTGGACCGGCGTATTCGCTACTGGGTGAAGGCGGCAAACGAACGCATCACGGCCTTCCCGCGAACGCCGCCATATAGCCACGATGATGAACGCCAGCATCACACCGAGCGGCCGCCGTCCAGAATGAACGCAGCACCTCGTCACCGCGCTTGCTCCGCCCTGTGCCCGAGATGAACGCACGCCAAGCGCCAAGCGCCAAGCCACTGCCAGCATCCAGGAAAGGCAGAAGACAGAAGGCAGAGATAAAGGTAGATGGAGGGGCGGAATGGAAGGCACGCAGCACAAAGAGGAAGAGGGAAAGGTGGCGTGAGGCGGGGTGGTGTGTGCGGGGGTGGCGTAGTCGATGGAATAGAATAAAGGAAAAAGAAAGAGAAACGAGAGGGAAAAAAAGAGAAACAAAGCAAAGGAGGAAAGCCTCCAACGCCTCGAAAACAAAGGGGAAAGAACGAGTGAAACAAAGGAAACGCTGCTCACCATTTGCCCCCCTCGACCCATACACCCGCCCATTCAACATCCTCGTCCCCCGCTTCCCCGCGTCGCCCCCGCTCCCCAGACTGAGACTGTTAGCGAACGGGTTCAAAGCAGGCGGGACGCTCCCGCTCCTACTCCCCTTCCGCTTCCCCTTGCCCTCCGGCGTGCCGCCCCCATTCGACGACGCCGACGCAGAGGACGAGTTCGACCCGAGAGAGAGGGACGAGCCGCTAAAGAGCGACCTTCCGCGCTTCTTGCCCACGCTGGCACTGGCGCCGCCCCCGCTCTGCGACCGCGCGAGCGGGCTCCCGTTCGTCGCTGCGCTGCCGCTTTGCGCGGAGGTGGAGGAGGACCAGCGTTGGAGGGACGCCCCCCAGCCTGCGTCGGGCGTGTTGTCGAGTGAGGGCGTGGGGGTGAGGCTGTCCGTGCTCGATGCGGGCGTTGTGCCCCCGCGGCGGAATGGGCGCAGGAGGGACTTTGGTTTGGGCCAGGTGGATGATTTGGAGGGGGGGTGGAACGAGGAGGGCGGGCCGGGGAGTGCTTGAGAGACGGTTTGTGGGCTCTGTGCGGGGGAGGCTGAGGCCGAGGTAGACGCAGAGGCATCTGCAGATGTAGACGCAGAAGAGGCGTACGGGCCCGTTGTGGGGGGCAGCGGACTTGGCGTGCGTGGTATGTGCGCGGGCTCAGCGTCCTCGCTCCGTCGCGGGTCTGGCAACGGGGCAAAGCGAATACTCCTTACCCTCCCGCCCGGTTTCTGCTGGATCATAGTGGGGGTAGAGGTGTGACTCTGGTCTGTGCTGGTGTGGCTGCTCGCGCTGCTGCTCGCGCGACTGCTGCTCCCGCTGGCACTCGAGGACGCGGACGAGAGACTGTTAGTGGACTGGCTGGGGAGTTGGAGGATGGGCACGGGGGCCAGCGTGGCCATGGTGGTGGTTTGAATCAGAGTCACTGTGGGGTACAATATTAATTGACTGTATTGCTTGGCAGGGTTTCACTTTCATATATTCATTCGTTCACACACCTTTTGTGTCTACTTTATTTTTTATTTTATTGTGGGTTATCGGAGGCCGCGAATTGACCCTTCCTTCTCCCGAATAACGCCTTCTACGGTCTTCTTTGAAGCAAATTGGAACGGCGGCATATCCCGGGGAATAACGTCCCCCATCCGCCGCGTTAGCAACGACACGTTTGCAGCGTGGGAAGTGTCTTCCGTTTTTCTTGGCTGCCGTTACCTTGAAATTGTGCCCTTATTTTAAAGGCCGGGGCCGACGCGTGTTCCGCCGGTCAACATACGCGTCACCAACTGCCCTCAGCAATTTTATTACTTCCAACTCGACTTTGCTCGACTCTGCCCTTTCATCCTTGCTTGGGGCTTTTGCTCGCCACGCGACTCTCTCCTTGCGGATATTCGACTCATCGTCATCAACTGCGTCGGCAACCCACTGCATTATCATATGCTGCTGACTGCTCCGCCATCGCTCGTTTCCCCGCCCGCATCTTACCGGCTCCCCAACCCCCTCGAGTCGAGCTTGCGCGGCCTGCCCCGGACGCAACGCACGTTTGCCAGCAATCGCAACTTCGCAGTCCCTCCCTCGCCGCGGCCTGCCTGCTGCCTCCGAGTCGTTATCTATGTCGTCCTCACAAACGTAAATCTCCACGGCGTTATACCAAACTGGAAGCCCGCCAACAGACGGAAGCAAAATTGTAATCGATATCAGAGAGCCTGAAAGATTATCACTGCAGCAGCAAGCAAGGATCAACCTCGGTGACTCTTACAGTACCATGGAGGAAATTCCAATCGGCTCGACGCGAGTGCGCGATACACGCAGCGCACAGAGAGCTCGATATCGTCCAACGTGCCCCGCGCGACCCCGTCTCCAAAATGAAACCGCCAGAAAAAATCACAATCGCCGGGCCCGGCCAGAAAACGGAGGGAAGAGCAAAACCAAATCGGGATCCACATCCTCCTCCGAGGAATGGATATCAGATCCTCTGTAGCCAGGGTCAACGTCCGTGCGCCAGCAAGGATCAATCTCAAGTCTCGACCAACGGGAGAGGCCTATCCTCACGGACGCTCGACGCGTCGTCGGAATTCCACATCCAGGCTGTAGATAACTAAATTATCCAACGTTCGTTCGTCGCGCGACCCTGACTGCAACCTCCTCCGTACCCCTCAAAATGAAAAATGATCTGTCGTCCCGACACCAAATGAATTTTTGATAACAAAAACAGGAAACCCCGTACGTATGATGTGGGTGCTTTTCCATCGAACGTGGGTGGGTGGGCCTTGCTCGCCGTTAGCTATAGGTTTGTTCGACCCTTACCGAGGTTGATTTTGCTGAATTGCAACACAACACAACACGACACGACGCCTGCCCACCCTCCAGCAAAGGCAGTCCCTCCCTCGCCGCGGCCTGCCTACCCCGTTATCTATGTCGTCCTCGCAAACGTAAAATCTCCACGGCGTTATACCAAACTGGAACCCCGCCAACAGATCTAGACGGAAGCAAAATTGTAATCGATATCAGAGAGTCTGAGAGATTATCACTGCAGCAGCAAGCAAGGATCAACCTCGGTGACTCTTACAGTACCATGGAGGAAATTCCAATCGGCTCGACGCGAGTGCTCGATACACGCATCCCACCACGCTCAAACAGCCACGGAAGGCTCGATATCATCCAACGTGCGCCGCGCGACCCTGACCTGCAGCCTCAAAGGACCAGGACGTCCGTCTCCAAAATGAACATTGAAAACCGCCAGACAGAAATCGCCGGGCCCGGCCAGAAGACGGAGGGAAGAGCGAATCGAAATCGGGATTCACATCCTCCGAAGAATCGATATCAGATCACTGTGGTCTCGACCAACGGGAGAGGGGACAACTTGAAGACGTCAACGTTCGACTCGGGCTCGGAATTCCACATCCACGGACAGGCTGTAGATAACTAAATTATCCAACGTTCGTTCGTCGCGCGACCCTGCTTCGTCCTCCTCCGTATGTAAGTACCGCTGCAATTTTCTCAAAATGAAAGAATGATGCAAAGTTCTCAAAATGAAAAATGCGCGTCCTCCAAATGAAAATTCGATAACAAAAAACAGGAAACCCCGTATCATACGTATGATGGTGGTTTTCCATCAAACGTGGGTGTTCGAAAACCATTCTTGCCGATGTTGATTTGCTGGATTGCATGCGACGCGACACGACGCCTGCCCACCCTCAAAAAAAAGAAGCGTGACGCCCCCCCCAAAAAAAAGAATAAAACGGACGTAATCCATGGCCAACATCTCATCCCATCTCCGGCCCGACGCGCTCATAGCACCTTGATTCGTCGCGCAAATAGAACTCACCGATAAGACTTACTTCCGAGTCCGCCACCGCCACTGCGAGTTGCCGCCTGGTGGTAACGTTACTGCGGTGCCAGACCAACGCCAGGTCTGGGTCGCTCGCCTTTATTTGGACGACGGGTACGATTGCGTCGACAAGTTGAACGACCCCTTTGCGTTGTTGACAGCAGGAAAGGAAGGAACGAAAGGAGACAGAAATGTCCACGACGGCACAGTATTAGGGCAGGGATGCGCTCGAAATTTCCTGTTCGACTACGCCTCGACTTGGAGTTCGAGTTCGAGTTCAAGTTGAAAAATACCCCGTCTATGCATACTTATACTTCGAATTCACAACTGCCTCCGACCGTCTTGGCGTCCGCTCCTACCGAGGCTGTACCTTTATTGCTTGCGCTGAACCAATGCCTCCGCCACCAACCAAGCCTCGAAGAATCTATACTACTAAACAAATAAAATTAGTACTCAGTACACGGACTCCGGTATCGAACAAACGAAATGCAGCCTCGAAAACGTGAATCTCTGTCCTAAAGGTCGGTAACAAGGAAAAAACAAAACGGAACGGAGCGAAGTCCATCCTCGGAGATTCGGAAGAAGCTTGAGCCTCAAGTTGAAGTTCAAATTTGACTTGGTCAGACCCTCTTCGCAGGTGTGGTATACTTGGACAAGTGCCTCCGTCCCTCTTGGCGTCACGGTGCGCTACTACCGAGGCTGGCTGTACCTTTATTGCTTGCGCTGAATTAATGCTTCCGCCACCAACCAACCAACCAAGCCTCGAGGAATCTACACTAAACAAAGAAAATTAGTATGTACACCGTACACGAACGACTCAAACAGCATCGAACAAACGAAACCGGCGGTACCCACCTTCGAAAACTTGAATCCGGATCGGTAATAAGGAAAGAAACAAAACGGAACGGAACGAAGCCCATATGCATCCTCGGAGATTCGGAAGAAGCCTCAAGTTGAAGTTTATTATAAATTTCAAAACATATACGACAACTGCCTCCGTCTGTCTTGGCGTCTCGGTGCGCTACTACCGAGGCTGGCTGTACCTTTACGCGCACCTATAAGCCAATCACCTAGAGCAACCCACAGCGAACGTGTGCCGCCCCACTGGCTCCCTCTTTCCTTCCTTCCACCAGGAAATACCCCGGGAAAACTGTGATGACGCGATGCGGCGGAACACTCTTAAGTTGAACCTCGACGGAACATCCTTGAAATCGAACCAAGTGGCCCAAGAGGGAAATTCTCCTTATCTGGCCGTCTCTCGAGGTTCTCTGAAATCTGAAGACGTCTGGGTCTGCTGACCCTTGGGCCTAGTCGCGAATCCAAGGCCGAATCGAATCGATTGGCAGAGGACAAGACAAGGTCGAGATAATCCGCGGAATCGATGGCTGGACGTTCAACTTGAACTTGAACTTTGACTTTTTTTTCTGTCCACCCAAGCCGGCTCGCTGGCAGCGGTAACGACTTGTGCTCCTACTGTTCAGTGTTCAGCTTTCCAACGTCAACGTCAACATTTCAACACTCCCGTTGTTCGAATCTTCGAAACGAACGCACCGCGCTTTGCCACCAACGCACATACGTTTTGCGAAATATATGGGTCACGCTGTTAAAGGTCTTGCTCTCCTTCACTGGCACAGCAAAACTCCGGAAGACGCACTGCCAACGGTGACGCTGCGGCGTACAGAACCAAATCGAAATCGAAATCGAACCAACGTGGTCCCAAGAGGGAAATTCTCCTTATCTGGAACACCGCGCCTTCACTTCGATCTGGAGAGGTTGGGTCTGCTGACTCTTTCGAGGCTGCCAGTGTTCGAATCGATTGGCAGAGAAGCTGAGGATCGAGCTGATAATCTATTTTTGTTCGTCGGCTCAGACTGTCCTCGACATGCTGCGCGTCTATCCCGTGTTTGTGACACCTTATCTTGGTACCTGTCTATCCAACCCTTTCACTATCCCGTTATCCCGGCGCGGTTCAAAGTGAAGCTCAAGTCGAGGCAGGGGGAAGACGGAAGACGGAAGATCGTTCAACCTCAACGGAACCAAATCCAACCGACGACTCGGAGGCCCAAGACAGCCCAAGACGGACCAGGAAATTCTCTTTACCTGGCCATGGCGATCTCTCAGCCTTCTGTCGAGGTCTGCTGACCCTTCTCCGAGGCTGCCTGCCAGTGTCCGCCAGTGCGCGAAGCGATTGACAGAACAACTTGAAGGTGAGGTGAGGTGATCGGCGTTGATAATCGATTCAACTTTGGATTTTTTTAATTCACCGGCCAGCGCTGGCGGTCCTCGGCGACTTGCTTATCTTCAACGGCCGCTACTCAAGTACCATCCAACACTCCAGCCTAGCAACTTGATCGAATTCCCGACGCACCTTACGGCTGTACTTCAAGTTACCTGCGAACTTGTGCAAAGCGCTGATAATCGATGGCTCTCAGGCTGCTCATTGACAACTGTTGAATATAACGTTGAATTTTGTTCACCGGGGTCCGGCTGTCCCCTCGCTCCTTGAGGCCTTAACACTTATCTTCAACGGCTAGTATACTATTTATCATCCCGTTATTCGAATTTTCGAAACCAACGCGCCTGCCTCAACCCCAGATTTCCACCAACCTTCACCCTATTAAACACTCCATCGCATTTCCCGAAATTCACGCTCCTCTGCTCAACTTCAGGCTTCCCGCCGACCCTACTCAAACGTGCGCCCTCTTTGGTTCCCTCCCTTCCCAACATATGTTCAACAACCCCGGTAGATAACTACGCCGGGGCCAACCAGCCCGGATGTAAGCATCTAGATCTGGCGGAAGCAGCGGAATCAAATCGTTATCCACTTCGAAGGACTCGGAAAGAAGGAGGTCGAAAATTAAACGACGTGCCTGATCATCCATCTGTTGAAGTTTGACAGCAAACTCTATTCGGGGAATGTTTTTTCCCGAAGCACTTCTGACCGGTCTGACTGTTATCAGCGAGATATGTACAGATTGATCGGAATGGCAAGTGGTGCTCGGAGTCGGACCTGTTGACGGTTTCTCTCACACAAACTCAACTTCGTCCGACACGAATCACTGGCATCTCGTCCGAGTCAAGGAGTCGTCATCCCCAGGCTCGAGCGACCCTCGAACGTGCCCGCTATCTCTTCTTATCCTCGCAAACGACAACGTTAACATCCGTAACGACTCTTCCGAGTCGCGACGGAAACTGTACGTATGTACACGAGCCGGGCCCAGATCTCGAGCAATTCTCGACTCTCGAACTATTCTCGCCCTGGAATTCAATTTATTTATGGAACACCAATTGACAATTGTTGAACAAGTCCGGTTATGGCCGTAAGGCGGTGACCGAACTTCGAAGGGTTTCTTTTTCCCTCGCTATCTCTATCTCTATCTATCTATGGCGTGCTCGGCGACATACATCACTTCAAGCAGGTCTCTCGGAAGGCAGGCACCGACAAGCAGGAAGGAGGGAAGGACGTTCGCCGCGGCCAGAGTCCAAAGTCCGGACTCGGAAGAATTCAACCCAACCAAAACCAAAATTCGTGGTTAAACCGGCGTGCGAGTCAACTCAACCCTCAAAGAAATCATACATGCATATGTACATACTCGCAAGCGTTCCTCCCGACGAATGGACCCACAACTGCTATACGTTCGTTCGTTGTTTTCCGGTTATTTCCGAAGGTTCGCCAAAAGAAATTGGACTGACTAACCAACGTTCGATACTATCTGACCACGAGTTCGATATGATATGGACCCACAAACATCAAAAGCACCTTGCCTCCAGGCCAGGACTCGGGTCGTCCCGAACACCAAACCAACCAACCACCAACGCTCAAGCCAGCCCTGGAACGTGCCTGCCTGGACTACAGCCGTCCCCACACTCCGCAACACGATTCTAGACTCTCCACTCTTTCCACCAAGAAGGTATTTATCATTTATGTCATTTATCATGCCGGCGGGATATCCGACACCGTCCGCCCTCATTCAAGCTCCTCTAAGGATAAACTAAAACAGACCCGACCGAAAGCCCAAGGAGACGCAAAGCAAATAAATGTTAATAAGCTCAAGGACGCCGGTACCTGGATATGGTTGCGCCGAGACCGCTCAATCCTCATCTGACTCTGGTCCGACGCGGAGGAAAGAACGCATAACCGCCGGGTCCGAGTCCGTCCGCACGTCCATTGAATCGAAATGAAACACCTAACGATAACAATGACGAAATAATGCTGGCGCGAGATTATGATGCCTGCAAGAGCATGTAGGCCGGCCGGGGACCACTGAACTTTGAACTTTGAATTCGTGTTAGAAGGAAAGGGCAAATGTTAACGACACGCGTCGATTTCGTATCCACCGCTCCCGGTAATACTACTCGTCCCCGCCGCCCATGCCGTACGGATGAGAATATGGAAAGCTGTTCGGTGCTGTTATGCTCGCGAGTCGCGCTCAGGACGTGGATGACAGGTTTGGTTTTCAATAAACGGCCATTTTTCAACATGTGGTTCAATTTTCTAAAACCACCTCCGGGTCGACTGAGAGTCTCAGGCTTCTGTGGGACTCGCGCAATTAGAGCGCGCATGAACGTCCTCGTGCTTTGAGGTGGGCTGCGGGTGCGCGAGAATTTGAACGACTTTTATTGTATCCTTGGATCCTGACGCTTTCTTCAACATGTGGTTGAATTTTACAAGATGATGATCCGAGCGGGTTTCAACCTGGGGTTGCATTTTTGGGGGCATTGTCCGCTCGGAATTCACGATTTCTTTCGACAGATGAGGCTTCGCCCGCATGATAGCCGCAACCTTTGGAAACGAAACAAAAAAATAGTAAACCTTTGGCCCGCCTTCCAACCTCAGCCACCAAAGCTGTACGGGCCACCACTGACAGCCCGCATTGGACAATCCTATATAGATCGTTAGTCTCGAACAATCTCTCTCGACATTCTAATCTCGGAACTCTAGATCTGTCGTGAATTGAGTTGGAGATTCAAGCCAGGCCAAGACACAGCAAGTCAATTGCCAAGTCCCGTAATAAAGAGTCAAACTGGCACGGTAAAGTCTCATATTTATCGCTACAGACTCGCGCGTATCGATAGGAGTATGCCGGCCGCGCCAACTTCAACCAGATTCGGACGAAAAGTCATGGGTCAAAAAGGCCCTTAGAAAAAAGGCCCTTAGAAAAAAGGAGCTGTGAGCAACGCATTCCCGCTAGCCGATTTGAACGACTGACCTCGTCATGTCGTACTACATACTAGTGACGCGCTCTACCAACTGAGCTAAGAGGGAGATGTCTAAACTTCCTGGCCTATGGAGGTGACCTGGGAGCATCGTCAGCCACGGAGCCCAAAATGGGAAAGAATTAAATGAAGGAAGCGTAAATAAATGCGCGCCAAATTAGTTTGAATAGTAAGTACAGAGGCAATGAAAGTAATCCGAGGTCGCAGTTTCTGGTAAACGGAACTCTGCTGCAGCGCCTTCCCGGCGATTGCTAAGAGTTGAAAATTCAATTGTAAGTGCTAGTAACACCATTGTCATGGGCAAACTCTTCATCTAAATCGAATCGACATTGGTAACGCCCCCACTCGGACGCGGAAGAGCGTAAGTCGGCCTTAAACTTTACAGAGTTAGGGATGCAACTATAAGAAAGACCAAGATTCACCTCGTCAGCAATGCTGTCTAAGAACTCATCCCGATCATCATTCAGTTGCAGGCCTCGGGCAACAATCTGTCTTTTGACGCGGGTGGCTACAAGGTAGGGGTAATGGCGCGCGTTATGGCTGGTGAAAATGGTTACTGAATATTCTTTCGATTACATGGAGTGGAACTTACTAGACAACCGCTCGGTTACAACATCGCGCTCCGAGGGCTAATTGGAATTTGGGTGGATACGGGTCTTGGGGAGCCAATGCCCCATTGTTGAAGTACCTCCTGCGCTCGTACTGAGCACCAGCTGCTTCCTCAATGCTCTACAAGAGGTTAGTAATATGTACCGGCATTTCGCGTGAAAATAACGAATACCGTGAAAGTGTCTCCTCGACGATCATAAGTACCGCCCAGGGTCCATAACGTGCGTTGCCCGCGTTTATCGCAGGACTCCCTTCCTCGCGTCCAGCAGCCCTGACACCCATATTTCTTAGGGTCTACTACTTCATGCTTGGTGGGGAATCGATCGTCCGTCCTGAATTCGTCTTTGAGTCCAGGACGTAAATCTAGGGTAGCTGTAAACGGAGCCTTCCAGCTTTGAAGGCGTATCGAATTTGCGAATTCTTCGGTATAACGACGGAGCCCATTGATGGCGGTTCTGAAATAGTTCTCTGCAACCATTATGAGCAAAAGGACTGGCGGAGGGATGCCAGCACATGCCTTTCGTCGTTGACAGCTTCGAGATAAGTTCCGGATCGAAATGCAGGTCGACGATGTATTCAATGAATACTGCCAGATGGCCTTCAATGCCCCGGTTTTTATTGCGCTCAAGTACAAGCACAGCATCGACCTTCTTTTCTGCTTCAGGATCAAGATCGGCGTCGTCAATCAAAGAACCTTCGTATTGTGAGGTTTGCTCCGTCTCTGCGTCGGTGTCCTCCTCCTCCTCCTCCTCCTCGTTTTCCCCGGTTGGGCCGTAGTCAGAACGCGACTCCTCCACATGCTCCTCCGGCTCGTGGCTAGCGGTTTTCGGTACAGTTCTCGATAAAGACCTCTGATTGCGATCACCCTTTAACTTTCGGAGCGCTGCCTGCTTCCGCTGCCTCGGAGTCGGCTTTGTCGAGGGAGGTGGGGTGGGAACTAGGGGATATTAGTGGTGGATAATATGGTACCGCAAAACCACACTTACGCTTCAAGTCATCGACCTCCGTTAAACTCGCATTCGAAGCGGCACCCTCTTCCGACTTGCCGCGTATACTCCGGTTACCAAGATTCGCCGGCAAGTCGCCTTCCTCCTCATCGGAAGAAGAGGACCAGGACTTCCGCCGGACGGTCGAAGGACCGCCCAGCGTATTGGCATTCTCGCCCCGTGGAGGATTACGCCGTGGTGTAACAGGAGCTGTGCAAAAGGTAAGTACTATGGTACTTACAAATAAGCCAGGTACGCACTATCGATATTCTCGGCGCCAGACTCGGACGTCGCTGAGAGCTCCGGCTCGTCGTCATCAGACGCGAACAAAGACTCCGCTCTATGAGCAGCCGTAGTAGGCGTAGATCCAGCTGCCAAGGCCATATGGGACACAACGGGACCAGGCGCCCCTTGCGCAGTGGTTCTCGTTTTCTGAAGATCGTCGGCGAAGTCTGACGCCACAGGCGACGGCACCCGCTGCACTTTGCTCTGGGAAAGAGGGGGATCGGCAAAATCGGAGGCCACAGGGGATACCACTCTCTTAGGGGAACAAGTCTTTGTGACTGGTTTCGTGCTGCGAGGGGGATTGCGCCGTGATGCAGATGGAGCAGGGTCATCAGCACCGGAGACTAACTTGCGAGACGTCGTATCATCGTTGGGTTCCGATCCAGCTGAGCGCCCCTTCTTCGTCCGGGATTTAACCTGATTCCGAGGAGGATTGTGCCTTGGCGTAGACGGAGCTACATTGATGTCATCCATTGACGCCACAACGGCGGGAGTTGACTTGCGACTCAGTCGTTTCTTTTGAGGCTTTGCAATATTAGTAGTTGTGGAACCTCGCCGCGGGTTGCGTCGCGGCTGAACTATATCTTCGCCTGGGATGAAAATGAGTAAATATGATACAAAAGAGATGGAACCGCATACTCTCGGAATCTGCATCGTGGACATCCGCTGAATCTGCACTCGAGACAGCGGTGTCAGAGTCTGAGCTAGCCTCAGACTCAGACAGATGCACTCGCTGTCGCTTTCGAGGCGGTGAATGGCTTGCTTTACGAGAATCAGACATGGTCGACTTTCTTCGTGTGTGAGGGACGTCCGGCTCGAAATCCGAGTCGTCATCGTTATCCAAGATCGGCCCTGTTAAGGTTCGAGTCGAACCTGTCGCTCGCGGAGGATTGCGTCGTGGTGCGGGGTCAGCGCCTGAAAGAAGATTAAACTGGATGAGCGGCAAGGTTCGGGAAGCAGTATTCATACCCTTTGTATCATCTTCATTCGATGAGGGGAGGTTCTCAAAGAATTTCTTCTGCCCGTTCGTGGTAGATGCAACCGGTTGAGTGCCTCGAGGTATCTCCCGATCGACTCGATGTGTCCTGAGCGTCTTCTTCTTTGTCCCCGGCGGAGTAGAGGCTGCGGGAAATGTGAGTCGCAGAATATATCATTGGAATGGGCAGTACATATGTATACATCTCGCAGTATGAACCGACCAGAGGCAGGCGGACTCGCATTTTCCAGCTCCAGTACACCTGACGAGGTGCGGCGCTGGCTTCGCCGGCGTTTCCGGGGTGTCTCGTCGCCAGAGTCTTCTGTTACGCCAAGGGCCGTCTTGCGCCGTCGGCGCAGTTTCACGAAAGCCCCGTCCTCATCCTCGGAAGGTGACTCTGTAGGCAATGCATTCTCAATCACCGCCAGGGATCCCGGTTGCGATGCAACCTGGCGAGTGTCGTTTGAGTTCTTGCTCGTGAGATGATGAGTCTTCATTGATTTGACCCCCTCTGCGGTCGATTTGCGCCTTGTTGAGACTACTTTGAAGTTCAACGTAGTTTGGGATTTGCCCGGCGTCTTCGCGAGGCTAACTGACATGGTGGGAGAATCTAAGATAGGGAGTGGCGATGCAGGATATTTCGAGATCCCATCAACGCCTTTCGTTCCAAACTCCTCCAACGATCCGAAATGGCAATTTATGCAAAATACGCCGAAATACAGCCGGGAATTAGAAGTAAGATTTGTGTTGAGTTAATCCAAACTGAAGGGAGCGTAGAACGCTGCGGGTGAACCGAGTCCGGTCCATGAACTCTGTTTTGTTCTGTATAGGCCTCCGCAACGAAAATAGCGATACGTCAGACCCCAAATTGTTCGGCATAATCATATACATATCTCACCAAGGAACTACTAGGAAATTAGATACCGGGACGGCGAAGCGCCGCTCCGAATTCGACCTGCCATTGTAAGAACGCCTACAGTGCAGCGCATGGGAGTGAAAAGAGCTCTGTGAACTCGGGACGGCTGAGAGGGCCAGGTGGGTGCGCATTGAAACTATCCATGAGCTCGTACAAGCGGGAACCCGAGTTTGAATTGTAAAGCTCGACTCGTTTAAGAAAGGAGGTAGCCAGGTCGTCGCTGAAGATGACTGGCGGACGGCACCCGCGGCGTCGGCATGACAAGATGCCACTCAGGTATCCAGTCATTCTCAACTCCAGTATCCCGAACCTCTCGAGTAAACTTGAAGACAACACAAGCGCGTCGAAAATACACCCAAGCAACACACCGAACTTGAACGAAACGAGTCTGGGCGTCTTTCTCAGGAGGGCGAGAGGGTGTAGCGTGTATCCCCTGGGAAGGAGATCTAGAGGTGTGTCAGCTCGTCACAGTCACCACTACTGCGCCCCATTCTAAGTCAGCAAGTTGCAAGGACGCCGAACCTGATCATTGCATCTTTGTCCCGCGCGCATACTCGTACCGGACGTAACCCCTGTGTAGTTCTTGAACTAGTAAAGAATTCATGAGAAGCTTCAACGTTTCAACCCTTCCTCTCCCTTATGATTTGATCACACACGTCTTTCCTCTGAAGCTGTTCAGCAGAAGACATTGTGAGTGTTCCAAGTTCAACAGAAGAAGAAAAACGCAAACCCAACGGATGGCCTTCCAGGATCGTTGAATACTCTAAACAAAAACGTATGGCTCAGGAGGAGTAAGAAGGCCGCATAAAGGATTCAACTGACATCTATCCGCGATCGTTGGGAATATTCAACTTCTCTTTGAAGAACTCGGAGAACGCGGCACTGTATCTTTCGTTCGCCTCGAGATCGAAATTATCCAAGCTCATCTACATATCCAATCCGTAAATTACCGGACAATAATTTATAGCAAAACGCACGATGGTAAGCTGAAAGGCAGGGTCAAAGGTCCCCCCGAAGGTGAGGGTCTTGTTGTACGTGATGCTAACGCTGATGTACGCCTCGGGTTTGCCCAAGGTTTCGGCACTGAGCTGCTGAATAGTTGAACTGGCAAACAGTTTCAGGAGTTGCGCCAATGCAGACCTTGGAAAATTCGAGGGCGAGTGCCCTTTCCTCCGAGTCGGGGACCTGGGAACGTCACGGTTGAACAAAATGAATCGTCGGATGGTCGCTCAGAATTGAACTAAGACATGCCTGAACATTGACCATAAGTTCAAGGTAAGGCATGTTGAAAAAGTACAAGGTTATGGGAGGCACAGAGCGCGTGGACCTATCAAAGTCTTTTTAAGCACACCTGCTGTTCGAATGGGGTTACCCGGACCGGGAATGGCTCGGACTCGGAACGGCGTCGCACGGACCCGTTTTCGATTAGACTCGTAACCCATCGGCGGGCGCTACATAAGGCAAAAGCCCAGGCATGCCGACGAGGTCATGTTTGTCCTCGCAATCGTTCATGATCAAACGTCCTTACCGGCCATTGTGTCTGTTCCGTATGTAAGTCACAATGAAGCTCGAGGGACATCTATAGCGCATGTACACGCGACTTAGGTCATAAATTCTTGACTTCATGTTGAGAGATGAACTATTTTTTCCAAGCATAAAGCGGCCGAATGTCCGAATAGTCTGGCTGCTCATCCTTACCGTCCAAGAATCCATAGTAAAATGTCGTGTCTGGCTCAAGTTTAGTGGATGTTTGTTATAAGTTCGAAGAACATAGACCAACCTCGCCCGTCCTTCTCACGTCGAGTAAATCCATTTCCCAGATACCCGAACCGATTTCCGGCGTAACCATACTCGTAGTCCCAGTCCTCCCACCGAAGGTTGCCGAGGAGTTCAATGAAGAGGACTCGGTTGCCCGGGAACAACATTGGGGTGTCTTGCACGAACTCAGAAAAAAAGGCGGATGGATACGTTTAAGCGTACCGTTTGGTCCAGTTTTGGGTTTAAACCACGAAGAACAAGTTCCAACCCATGCCGTCCGCTTCATAAAGAGCTCCTGGTGTTCGTTGAAGTCGTCGGCCGCCTTAAAAAAATAGAGAATAGCTCAGCATTGAGTTAACGAACGAGCGAGAACTCACCTTGTCTTTGACTTTTATCGACTTGATATTTTCCATCTGCATTTTCTTGATGATTTTCATGAATGCCGAGGTGTCTATATAATCGTCAGAACGCGGCCGGAAAGCGGAAAATCAAACGTGCAGGCGTCGATTATGGGAGTGCATGAGCCATGCGCTATCGCACCTGTTGCGGCTTGTAAACAGCTGCTACGGCGAGGAAAGAAAAAAAGGCACCATGCGGGCCGAAATAAGTGAAGTACTTGTTCAATATAGTCGGTCAAACTATAAGGCATAGTAACGAACGCGCTCACGTTCGGAAAACCTTTCACCGCGATGGAAAGATACTGCAAAAAAAAATTATAGTTAGAAAGCCGAACCATTGGAATTGAGGGACGCACAGAATCAACAGGATAGTCCTTCCAGACATCTTGAAGATTCTTGCCATATGCAACAATCGGAAACCGTGGTACATAACTCGTATCGAAGCCACTAGGGATGGGTTTCAGTTGGAGATATCGAGTTTTGACGGTGCATACGTTGCACAGACTACGATATCCACTTCGTGTTCGTTTCCCTCAGCGTCGATGAAACCCTTCTCGGTAATACACTGGAACATCTCGGTGTAGACATGGACATTGGGCTCCAGCAACGCCTCAAGGTAGCCATTGTTTGGTGTGGGTCGCCGGCAACCGACAGCAAAATCCTTGGGGACCATTGCGTCGATTAACCGTTGATTACCTGGATCACAGACATATAAAGATTGAGAAGGGAAGCTTGGGTATTTCATACCTCGGAGTCGATCCCGCATCTCTTTGTTGGCGAACTAATCAAGCGATATTAGACAGTAAACCAGATATGTGGGATATGTACCTCGAGGGAGGCCTTCTGTTCTGGCGAGCCTTGGATGATGAACTTGAAGCGTTGGTTCAATTCAGCCTGCGGCGGTTATGGCTCCCGAAAAATCCCAAAATTAAACAAACCGCGACGAACCTCTATCATCTTTCGATACTTGAGTGCATGCTGCGGATCCTCGATGAATTTCTTCTTCTGCTCGGCGGTGTCTGGGAGAATTAATAAATGAATCCAAGTTATCCAGCGCACAATAATGCTTACATTGGAAATTTTCGCCTCCGGGACCCGCAAATTGTGGCACAAACGGTGGGGTAATCCATATCGGAGATCTTATCCAATGGTAGAGTTGTTTAACTTCGCTTTGAATAGCTGACACCACTTGGATCCCGGAAGAACCAGCGCCGATTACGGCCACCCGTTTGTCCTTCAAGGAGAGATTCTCCGACCAACGAGCGGTGTGGCAGAGGTCACCCTTGAAAGAGTGAAGCCCTTCGATAGAAGGCCATTTCCATGTATTTAGGACCCCTTGTATTCGGTCGGCTTGCGACAATGCAGCAGATGAAAGAGACGAACCTCCACCGTTGAGGAAGACATCACAGTCGTCCTCAAATTTTTTGCCACCTGGGCCCCGGATACGGAGGCGCCATTTCTTGGCGTCATCGTCCCATTCGGCTTTAATCACTTCATGTTGGAGGTGAATATATCCCCACAGGTTGAACCTGAACATTGTTGAACATTGTTGGAGGACGACGAAATTATGGAGTTACTTGTCAACGAGACTTCGGTAATACTTTTGAAATTCTGGACCTTGCGAATAGAATTCGGACCAGTCAAATTTCGGGCTCCAATGCATCTGATAATTGACAGAGGGTATGTCGCACCGAACCCCGGGGTCTGAGACAGTCACCGGTGAGCCAGTGCTATGAAGTATCAAGCAACAGTATGCATACTAACATTTATTCCAAAACCACGTCCCGCCCACATCTTCGCCCATCTCGTAGATCGTGAGTTGCATAGTACCATTTTGACCCTGGACTTCGTGTGCAAGACTTATCCCGGATATTCCTGCACCTATCGCAATCACTTTGATAGGTCGCAGCTAAGGCGGAATCGGTGGTGTACCCTAAACGAAAGAGCGAAGAACTTGCCGTTCCATACTCCAGGTCAGGAATTCTGTATCCTCTTTCGTTCTCTGACGGCCCAGGTGCAGATTTCTCGTCCATTCCGCCAGTGACGACGAAGGTAAGAGGGTGGGGTAGCGGCCATTAGGTTCCCGAGAAGGTGGGATTACTAGGTCGCGGCAGAAGAGCGGCTGAGCGCAACAACCTTGAACCAAGCAACGGATTGCCGAGAAGGTCCGGAGACACGGGCCGGCACTGATTCGAACTTTCTTTCTTCCCACACCAACGGCGAAAGTAGTACTGAACATCTGACGAGGAAATCTGGTGGATACAACGGATTTCGCCCTACTAACTAGAGAGTTTGACCGCATACGAAACTGATGCAAGCTCTCGGCTGCATTAAACGCGGACGCCTACCTGGACTCACATAAAGCCCTCATGACTCGCTCTGTCGAGCGCCGGGAACATAGAACGGCATTCCCATTCGAATATCTCTCTAGTAACTTCCAAGGTGTGACCAAAATCTGCGAGCTCACAATTGGAACTGTGGTGCTGCCTAGACTCGGAGTTGGCGCGCTTCGACTCGTCGACACTGGTAGAGGTCACGGTGCCTGCACCAATGTTGGAACTGCTCAGGCTCGCCGGCGACCTACCGCGGCTGGTATATCTTGCCGGGACTGAGATCTAGTATGGGCCCAAGAAGATTACCCTGGTGAAAAACACCGAGTTGTTACACCTTGGTTACACCAGTGAGGATAACCGTGCGCAGTAACGGCGTCTCTAAAAACCGATCTCGGAGGATCCCTGCTGAAATGCCAGATCCAGATGGCAGAGACGAGGCAGCATTGACGGGCAATGAGATGTCATAGATGAACTGAACCTTGATGTGCTCCCAGCATGTGCGGTGAGCGGTGCGCTTTAAAAGAACCGTGGACGTCCCCAGTAAACCGGTGGTGTAGTATGTCCAGATACGCAAGGCCGTCGATCTAACCGAGCGCTTAATACATAGTACTGAAATTATTGTTTGAAATTATCGCTCCCAGCGACAAATCTCGTCCGCGCGCCTATTCGAGGTCCGAGCAGCTCTCCGTGGAGATCCATCATCTTCATCATCTATCTCAACAAATTCTTACTCGTCGAACGAGAACTCGATCGAGGGAAACGCGTCGCGGTAGGCGAGCCGCGAGACGGTGATGAATTTCTCGTCGATACACATTTCCTGCAGTTTGCATCCGGATCTCGATATGAACGATGCGAGCGAATGGAGTGGGGTCGGGCCGAGCAAAACGCTCGAGATTTTTTAACGACGGAGGACAGGAACTACGAAGCTCCCGAGGTAACCCACTCCAAGTATCGGGCTTTCCGAAGGATCGTCAACCAATGTTAATGATTGCAAATAAGCAAGGGTGACGTCCGGCAGGATTTTATCAAATCCATCGTCTTCGAGGTAGGCATTGAGGCAGCAATGAGTCAAGTTTGGTATCAGCCGCAAAAGTGGGCCCCATTGCGCGGGGTTGGTGAAGTGCAAAGTCAAGGATGTTATCTGAACCCATGGCAAATGCACCATCGAAGCGTCGACACCATCGAGGGCAACTGTGCGCAGCAAAGGGGCCTCCAAAGATTCAATCTCAGAGGATTCCCACCAAAATGCCAAATCGAGGTGCCGTAAACGAGGCATTGGGCCACGAAATAGTGGTATCAAATTGTGAGAGCGGAAAAGGTGGATCGTCATTTGCTCCCAACGTGCACCGTGAGCAGCGACTGTGGCCAAAACCTCCGAGTGGTCGAAGTCGCTGGGGTTGATATCTTCTAGGAGCGCGATCTGCGGACCAAGGTGTCGACTGCAAGGCGTTGTCGCAGGGGAGGGATGTCGGATTTCAATGATAACGATATCGCTCTCCAGAGCGAGGGAGTAGACAGCGCTATTTCCCGCCATGCACGACAAACTTGGGTTAAAGTTGTGGGGGAAAGAAGGCCCCTGAGGGGTGGGCAGAGGGGGTACGTGGGCAGGAAGTATTGAAAGATTTCGGACACCATTTCGTTGGGTAGAGTCAACACCGGGTACCTGTAAGAGTCGAGCCGCTCCTGAGCTCGCGCTTTTTTCGACCGCAAAATGGAGAGCGAGTGCTCAAGTTGCGAGATCTGTGCATCTAGATCCGCGGCACAGCGACGGTCTGCTTCAAGAGTGCTCATCTCGGACTAGGGCTCCAAAATCGCCACTGGATTCAATCTGCTAGGTCGTTTGAGGAGACAACTTGTCGTTATACGAGTGCTCTGTAGACTGAGTAAAAGCATCGGTAACAGTCAGTAGAAGACATACAGTTTCCCTGAACTGAACGAAATGGTTTCCACGTTGAACCGGAACGACGAACGTCGAGGAGGTCAAATTCCCATCAGATGGTGCCCCGGCCGATTGATCCATTCCTTCCTGTTGACGACCCTCTCGGCTTCGAGCTGCTTCCTTCAAAATGGACGATGAAACGGCGGAAATCGAGCTTGTATGTCCTCAAGGCTGCATAATATCCCGACTTTGTTTTTGAATCTCACCAGCTCGAGCAAAACCTGAATAAAACCCGTCAAATCTCTCAGCGAATGACTTGTATGTTTCCGTCTCGCGACAAACGTCTGTTGGCCTCACCGACTCAGCCATCTTGACTAGTTTCGATACAAGACTAGCAAAGCTCGAAAAGTCCATTCTTCCGTTGTATGCGTCGACACAAATCCTCAATCGACGGGCAAATAGTTCGTACTTCGAGATCCAAGGCCAGCTGGGGCTCATTTTGGATTGCAGACATCGAGAAGGCCTTATTGAAGATAGATGAAGTGGCCAGCAACCAAGAAGGGATCGCGTTCGAGGAAGCACTGATCTTGCGGGGGTAAGCTTTCACCTCGAAATGTCCCTATCTAGTGCAACGCCGACCCTGATATTTATGTCGCAGGCCCCAACCAGGACAACTACCCGTGTACCAGGAAGCGCTGGAACGCCTCAACGCCTCAATAGCCTTCAAGGCGTCCGACCGAGATTCTCTGGACACTGCGCGCCTCGTAGAGACCGGTGCCAAGAAACTCACCCAGCTGTTTACCAAACTCGTTGCAGAGGCCTCTACTGGCGCCACACCCCCGCCCAACACCGAGATCTCGGCCGCCCCCTTCCCCTCCGCAATCCTGAGCACGCTACGGCCTCTAGTGGCATTTATGCGCACACTTCCCCTGCCGGCGTCGCACCCATCGCACCCCGCCGCGCCGGCGATCATGTCGACCTTGAAGGACGCCCAGAAGGGATACGCTGATATGCGCGGCACCTGGAGCCGCAAGAGCCTCGAGGGTCAGGGTAAGCGCGTCATCGACCGCGCAGACACGGTCGACACCATTATCGCGGGCAAGGACTTTGGGCGCTGGGTGGAATCGCTGCTGAGCGTGGCTGATGTGCGTCTAGTTTTATTTTCGCAACCAAGAGACTAATTTTATTCTTGCAGGAGGAATATAAATTCATCAAAGAGCTGAGCCCACTGAGCAGCCCAAACGTCGTCGCGTCGTCCTACAACGCGCTCCTTAACCCGATACTCGCGCTTTTCAGCACGACCCTCACGTCACTCATCTCCTTCATCAAGCGTTCACTGCACAAGTACGCCTTCCTCGCCCTATCGGCGTACGAAGCCCTCCTCGAGCTACAGCCGCGCTGGGACACCCTCCTCGCGCGCCGTGGGTCTGAAAACGCCAAGGCGAACGAGCTGCGCGACGGACTCGGAACGTTGCGCGGTGTCTGCCTGCGCTCGTTTCCCGAGTTCCTCGCGGACATCAAGATGGCGTCGTTGGCCAAGGGCGCGCCAGGCGGCGACACGAGCACCAGCGTCGCCGACTGGATTGTTTCCGCCGTCAAGTACATGGACCGCCTCCCGGAGGTGCACAGTGCCGCCTCGGCCGCGCTGCTGCAGCTTGGAGACGGGAACTGGAAGATGGGTGAGGGCGTACAGGTTGGCAAAGCCTCGAAACTTGGAGACGGGGATGAGCAGGTCATCCTCGAGCACTTTGTTTGTGCGTTCCCCCCCTCTATCCCGTTTTTTTTTTTTGCATCGTTGACGAGCTGCTTTAGTCGACGTGATAACGACTGCAATTAATAGTCTAACGACCATATCGCGCACGCAGCGACGGCCTGCATACGGGTCGATGTACCTACTTAACAACATGTCCTACCTGCGACACCACACAGTTCTCTCGCCGACGCACGATGCCCTCCTCGACCTCCTCTCCCGTCCCGCGCAGGAAGCGGTCAACTCCAACTTCCGCACTGCCAAGGCTGGATACTTTGATGCGAACTTCTCGCCGCTGCTGCAGATGCTCACGGACGAGCCTAGCAACTCAAAGGGCGGGAGCTCGGGACGCGCGGCGGTCAAGGACAAGTTCACCAAATTCTACGAGCTACTGGAGGAGGTGCTCGAGCGGCACAAGGTTGCACGGATATTGGAGGACGATCCGGAGGCGCGGGAGGCGATTGGGGACGATGTGGTTAAGCTGGTCGTGCCGAGTTTGGTGCGGTTTACGAACAAGTATAAAGAGAAGGAGTTTAGTAAGAGTACGTGTTCGCGAACCTTTTCTCCCTTTGACCCAATGCTCAACAGTCTCTTTCCTTCTTCCCTTGAACAGATCCCCAGAAATGTGCGTTCCGGTTTCACAAACGCAAAGTCGTTGTTGGCGCTCACCCCATCTCCTGCAGATATCAAGCAATCATCCGAGGCTGTGGAGGCGCAGCTCAAAGCGATTTATCGATGAGGGTGCCAGTGAAGGAAGTCGATACACTGTATTACTATTCTATATTATCTTGGATCTTCCCGGCGGCCTTTAGGACCGCTATATCTATCCTCCTCCTTTTTCATGGCGCGCTTTTTTTTTCGTATAGTTACGGTTGGGTCGTGGGAACGCATCATTACTCTTTCCGTTTCCTTTCACTTTAGTTCTGCAGAAGTTCTGAACTGCGGTGGCTTGCGCGCAACGTGTCCTCAGAGTGCAGTATCAGCCATGAGCACTCTTGAAACAGACCGTCGTTGTGTCGCGGATCTAGATGCACAAATTTCGGAGCTCGAACATTCTGAACCCTCCCTCTCTGCATTGCAGGCCACAAGGGCGCGAGTTCAGGAACGGCTCGACTCCTACAGGTACCCGGTGTTGACTCTGCTTGACGAAATGGTGTCGGAAATCTTCCAACACTTCTTGCCCGTGTACCCCCTTTGCCCACCCCTCACTGGTCTTCTTTCACCGACAACTCTAACACAAGTTTGTCGTGCATGGCGGGAAATAGCGCTGTCCACTCCCTCGCTTTGGAGAGCGATATCGTTATCATTGCAATCCGACATTCCTCCCCTGCGACAAGACCGCGAAGTCGACATCTGGGTCCGCAGATCGCGCTCCTGCCCGATGGCGGTCGTAATCTCGGACGACGTCTACCCCCGCAACTTCGACCACAAGTCGGAGGTTCTGGCCACAGTCGCTGCTCACCGTGCATGTTGGGAGCATATGAAGATTCGCATCTTCCGCCCTCACAATTTGGCATCACTGTTTCGTGGCCCAATGCCTCGTCTCCGGCACGTCGTTCTGTATTTTTGGCAGGAATCCTCCGACATTGAATTTTTGGAGGCCCCTTTGCTGCACACGGTTGCTCTCGATACTGTCAACGCTTCGACGGTACCTTTGCCATGGGTACAAATCACATCCTTAACTTTGCACACTTTTACGGCAGACACCAAACTTGATCCATTGCCACCTTAATATCGACCCCGGAGACGAAGACGATGAAATCTTGCGGCTGCCGGACGTCACCCTTGCTTATTTGCAGTCTTTGGCATTGTTTGATCCAGCTTCTCACTGGGAAAGCTGGATATCTGCAGCTGATTACCTCGGGAGCTTCACAGTTCCGGCGCTCCGTCTTTTAAAAATCTCGGACGGTTTCCTTGGCCGGGACCCACTCCATTCGCTCGCATCGTTCATATCGAAATCCGGATGCAAGCTGCAGGAAATGCGTATCGAGGAGAAATTCGGCACCGTTTCGCGACTTGCCTACCACGATGCGTTTCCGTCGATCCAATTTTCCTTCGACGGTCTGTCAGGAAGATGACGGGTCTCCCACGGAGAGTTGCTCGGACCTCGAATCGTGCGGACGGAACTAGCAATAAATTGTACAATATGAGTATGATTTCTTTGAATTCATGGCGCTCACGTAGCGTTAACGCATGAACGATAATTTCAAACAAGAATCTCAAACAATACTGGTAATGATCCCAGTACTTGGCTACTGTGAACCGTTCAGTTGAATCCGGGCAACACTTTGGTGGTATTGTATATTAAACGTTAGATCGGGGGCCGGTCTGTCGATCTACGAAAAGTGCTGTGCATCGAGATCTCTCGTACACAGGCTGGTTCAAGCCGAATTGACCTAAAACCTGAGCGGTCAGAGTCAGCTTTTGGCCTGGCCATCCAAGTCGAAGGGCCACCCAAAATAAAAACCTCGCGGTGCTTCCAGCTCGTCATATTGGTGTGTGAGCTCCGAACTCGGTTTACCCACCTACCAAGCTGAATTCGACAGTTGAACTTTTCGTCCATCACCAAAACATGCCACCGAGCGGCTACTAGTACTAACCAGCCTGTGTGGTCTAATTAATTGATATCGGGCATGTGAATCCGGAGTAAAATTCCCTGTAAATGGCCGCTTAGACACTTTCAAGTTGAAAGCTCGGGAGACTCAGTGACCCGGCCGGGAAGAGCAACACTAGATAACGGCCATCGGCCCGAACACAGGGGCACTGTCTCAACAGCACCATGTCTGACTCTGGATTTTCTTGTGGGTATTCTCCGAGTCGTCTGCTCTGCCATTATTGTGTGTGACTGACTCGAGTCCAGCAGCTCGAGCGGTTCGAAAAAGAGTTGAAGACCGTCTTGGCCGCCCTCGCCAGCGCCGCGCGTCAAGTGCTTCTGAATTTCCAGAGGCCCCGTGAAGCTCCCGCCAAGGGTTGTCCGCACAAAACCTCGGATTCGGGCCTCAAAAACCTAACTTTTTGGTCAGGCTGGGCCCTCAAAAACCTAAAATCGGACAAGGGTTGTCAGGCGGATAGCCATGAAAACCGGTTTTGGCACTGTGAAATTCGATTTTCGTGCCAGGGCTCGAACGCCCAAGGGCAGCGAAGCAGGACTGAGACTGTTTAGACACGAAGAACATTCTGATTGACGACTAGCCTGCGGTGACTAGAATTTGGGTAAAAATTCTCGCATCCCTCAGATTCCCTCCCTCAAAAACCTAAATGGCGGACAAGGCTTGCGGAATTTTGTCCTCAAAAACCTAATTTTCGGACAAGGAAAACCCAAAATTTGGCCCTCAAAAACCTAAATTTTCGGACAACCCTTGGCGGGAGCTTCACGGGGCCTATTTCCAGCGGCTCTTCGAGCGGCTCCTCAGCGCTGTCGGCCCCCGCTATTCGTCGTACCCCGGTCTCAGCGACCTCTATCCCGCTTTCCCCTCCCTGAAGGCACTCTACCACGCCCACTATTATCTCTTTAAATCCATCATGCTCGCTCTGGACATGTACTCACAATACCTAGTCCTTGGAGACCCCGACCGTCCCCACGAATCTCCGTCGCCGACTGATGAAAATGACGATGAAGATCCGGTCCTCTACTTCTAACACTTCGAAAAGTGGGATTTGAATGTGCGCCGCTACTATCGAGACGCGCGCGCCTGCTGGGAGGACACGGCGAAAGAGCTCCCTGCTGCCTTGTCGGCCGAGCTGCACTTCCTCGGCTATGACTGGATGCTTGGAGCCCAGGCTCTCGTCCTCCCGTGGCTCGCCGATTCTCAGATCCATACCATCCGCATGGACATTCCTGAGGTCGGAAAGGCGGCGCAGCAGGACTTGGAGACATTGCAGGAGGCGTACGAGAGTCTGGTGCAGGAACTCGACAAGCGTGGCCAGGGCCAGGGGCGTACCGAGATCCTCGCCATTAACACGCAACTAGAATCCGCCGTCAAGCGCTTTTCCAGCCACCGCCTGGCTTTAGGGACCGTTTCGGGGCACCCTTTTCCGAAGAGACCGGATAGCCCGGATAGTGACGCTGATACGATATGAAGAGCGAGTGTTTATTACCATTGTAATACCAAGGATGTACCCTCAGGTTCTGTCTCGTTCGCACAAAGATCCATAGCCAGCTCACCCGTGCGTTTAGGAACACGGGAAATTGAATGCTAGAAGCCTACCAAGTGTTGCAACATAATTCCACGGGAAACATACTAAGTGCTTCTAATAGCGCATTAAATCGTCCAGCAACCGACACTAGTACTCACCACACATCTCCCTGAACCTTCCGCCCTCGGAAATTGAACTCGACAAGCAGCGGCACGAGCGCGTTCTTGGGCTCTTCATAATAATCCATAAACGTCCACCCGTGAATATACGGCTCGCCCTCGCCCGTCTCGCCCCCCTCCGCGCCCTTGGCGAGCTGCTCCAGCACCCACTTGCCGATGCGGCTATTCACGCCCTCGACGCCGAGGCCCCAGCTCGGCCAGCCGAAGCCCTGCGAGACGGTCTGCGGCGCCGCCAGCGGGAAGCTCGACGCGGAGAAGTACGAGATGGGCAGGACGGGCGCAGAAGCGTCGGCGGCCTGGGGCTCCAGCACGCCGAGGGCGAGGGTGACTTTCTCGGGGATGGAGAGGAAGGAGGGGATGTGGTACCTAGTATGCGTTATAAGTTTGTAAGTGAAGGAACAACTTGAGGGGAGGGAATAGGATAAGATGACGAACCAGTCGTTGGTACGCACGACGGTGTCGTTGCACATCCACGTAAACCCAGTCTTTTCGCTGTCGGGCCAGTAGGTGGGGTGGATCCCCATCCCGTTGAGCCCGCCTTCCCACCCGTCGCCGTTGCCGAAGCGGCTGAAGAGTACAACCTTGCCGCGGACTTCTCCGACTGCGGAATGTGTAAGCCAAGCCCGAGTGTGTATTTTAGTTTCAGGGAACGACGTACGGTTGGGTATCCGCGACTCGAAGAACCACATATCGCGCCCGCCGCGGCCGACGGCGATCTCGTCGTGTACGAGTTTGGAGAAGCGGTCCGAGGGCGCCTCCTGCTTGATGGACATAACGATCGTCTCGCTGCGCCCGGCGGGGGAGGTGAGGAAGGTGTGCACGGCGATGAGGATGTCCTGGAACGAGGTCTTTTGCGGGTACGCGCCGTGGTAGGCAATGAGGCGGCCCTTGACGTCTGTGAGGCGGATATCGAGGAGGCGGATGCCGGACTGGAATTGGACGTCGAGAGGTGTGTGGATGGACTGGCATTGGGAGAAAGGCCAGCCGTAGAATGCCATCCTGTAGGCCATTTTAGTTAATGGTGGACCAAAAGGACAGCAGTGGCATGGACAGGAGCGCTTGAACGCGCCTGCATTACTGCGCTCAGACTTACGTGTCGTGTGTACCAGGGAGTAAAAGAGAGGACAGCGGGGTGTCATCTGGCATCGACTGGATTATATCAGTTAGAATTGGGATGAAATTTAAGCTGAGCTTGCGTTACCGAAAGGAACGAAGGGAGATTCCTGCGCGGAATTACGACGAGTTTATAGTGCTTCCGCGCGACCTGGAGCCCCTTGAGTCTTCAGTGGGACCTCCTGGACTACGACGCACCTTGCAGGTGTATACACGCCACAGACAATCCTCAGGGACTGAGACGGGTTTCCAGGAAGCACGGCCAGTTCCAGAGAGCGAAATTTGGACGCTTGCCCACTCGATATGCTTCTCTCCACCGAGACTCAGCGTCGCCGACCATTTCTTGGGGAACATTGTGGTCGATGGGCGCGACGGCAGAGCCAGGAGCTCGTGGACAGCAGAGCCATTGGCGTACGAAAGGACCAAGGATTCGTCGGTGAGATTGAGGAGAGTAAGATGCATGGTTAGGAAATGTAGCACGGCCGGTGAGTGTAGGTGGAGGACTGAATAAATACCGAATGGCCCGCACTGCGCAGTCGACCAAATTGGGGAAATCAATATCAGGTCACCAACGTTTGTCCACTTTTGATCCGCCGGCTTGCCTTCAACGTTCAACCACGATTGAATTCTCAGAGCTTCCTGGCTGTAAAGACTTTCTTTTCTAAGAAAAACTTGTTGTGCTTTGCACTACATTTTACTTGTGATCCATGGGATTCTTGTCCCATTTGCTTTTGCTCAAACGATCCTTTTCCTTCCGTTAAATCTGGTCCACTTGCTTCCCTCCTTGAAGGCTCCTTCACCGAGATTGTGGACTGTTGATTCCCCCTGGCTTTTGACGATCCAAATCTCTCCGTGCCAATTTTACCGCGTCGCTCTCCTTCTCGGGAAGCCTTTTCATGTCCACCGCTGCCAAGGCGCGCAGCAGGGCGTGTGGACTCAGTTCCAGCGCTGGGATCCTGGGCAACTCTTCAATCGACGCAGCGTCGTTGACTGCCCCAAAAATATGCACCGATCCCAGTTCGCGATATCTGCGAATCTCGGTGATTTTCCCTGGCAGGCTGTCAATTCGAGTTTTCAGTCTCTCTGCATTGTCTCCGGGTGGCGCTTGTGCAACGCGCAGCCCTCTCGCGAGGGCCGGCGTCAGGAGACTCTCGTCGGGCAAGTCGTCATTTCCAGCAGCCCGAGACTCGCCCGCTAACGCTTGTCTGCGCTTCTGAATACGTTCTCGCTCTCGCCTGTTGTACTCGTCATGAAACTCCATGATCTGCTTCCACGCTTGCGCCTCTCGTTGTAACCTTTTCCAGAATGTGAATAATCCGGTAAGACCCATGGCTGACTCACTTTAAAATTTCCTCCGTGAAATCCATTGCCTCTTGGAGTTGGTTCAAATCGTCCTGGTTTTGGCGACGCGTGGCCTCGGTGAATACGTCGTCGAACTAACCCGTAACCAAAGCGTCGACGATTTCGCTTCGGATGTTGTCAAGGGCGTCCACGTCCTCTGGGGTGAGTACTGCGTCGCTGGGTTGCAGAGACGTGACTCTCGCGGCATACACAGCGCCCTCCACGAGGAACTCCCTCAGTCGCGTGGTGGCTGGGTCCAGGCGCGTCTCGCCCGTCGTCACCTCACTCTCTGGAACACTCTGGACGGTGGTTTCGCGTAGGAAATTCTTGCCGGCTGACTGGTGCATCCGCAAACAGCAGTTGAGAGGCGATCCACGCCTAGTAGTACTGTGCCACAGTCTTTACTGCGTTCGTCGCGAGCGAAGACTCAGTGGGTTCTGCGTCGAAGACGCTGTTCGGTATCCGCAGCGTGCTGTAGACCCAAGAGAAACAGACAGTGAAGCCAAAGTGAACCAATGAGTTCTTAGGAACTTGGGGATTGAACCACGGATCGCAATCCCGCAATGCCGGTCAGAATTCAAGTTGGACGAGGATGAGCGCGCGATACAACGCTGGAGAGTATATGGCAGACGAAGAAGAGGCAACGTCACGAGGCACTAACCTTGTTTGACGTCCCTATCAATGTTCAATGATTGGAAGTTGCCGACCAGCGGCGGGCACAAACAGTTTTGGTCAGCGTGATGACAAATGGGTCACGTTTCGTGCACCGGCACGTGTCGTTTGTGCGGACATTTTTGGTCTCTGGAGCACAAAAGAACTAACGTTCTGTTTGTGAATTTTGGAATTGGTTTCTAGGTAAATAGCAAACTACAATCCAGAGCACATAGGCGCAAAAAATACAACCAGTTCAACCGTGGGAACAAACCGATGACGTTCAACGATTTACTGATATTTCAACCTAAACGCACGAACCACTGAATTGGTGATGTATGTAGCAGAATGTATTTTGTAGGTATTGAACGGTATGAGTATTGGGAGCGACAGCGTTTTTCGATTTTCCAACAGACTCGGAGTCCTTAGGCGTAGAAGCAGAAATCGATTGAAGGGAATGCGTCGCGCAGTGCGCTCCGCAAGGATGCGCTTTCTCCGGAGGTCTACGTTTTGTAGCTTGCAACCGGATTTCGATATAAACGATGCGAGCAAAGCAAGTGGGCCCGTCCCTAGGAAACCTTCTGTGACCTTCAAACGACGAAGTGCAGGAACTGTGAAGTTTCCTAGATAACCAGGGATCAGGTTCAAATCCAGTATCAGTGTATCCAAATCCGCAAGCGCTACGTCCAGGAGGTCGTCCTCTGCGGCTCCATATTCTAGGTGGAGATGAAGATGGATCAAGTTCGGTATCTGCCGCAAGACTGGATGTTCAAAGTCAGGGAAGTGATTTGTGCCCACGGTAGAAGCACCTTCCGAGTCGCCACATCATTGAGCGCAACCGTGCGCAGCAAAGGCGCCTCAAGAAAATCGGTGACACCAGAGTGTCCGTCGTGAAGTTCCAGATCCAGCTAACGGAGACAGGGCATTGACCCCCGAAGTCGTATGATACTGGCGCTTTCGAGATGAACCGTCAGATGTTCTCAGCGTGCCGACTGAGCAGCGACTGTGGCCAGCACCTCCCACTCGTAATTATTGGGGTGGGCGGAGGGGGCGTCCAGAATTTCAACAGCGATTGGGCGAGAATGCGATCGGCGAATCCACGCGTCGGCCTCGCGGCCTTGCTGCAGGGCAGAGGGGGTACATAGTCTCTCGTAGACAGAAGCTACAATTTTTTGCTCGTACCTCGCAATTTGTAGGGGGTACATGGGCAGGAAGTGTTGGAAGATTTCCGGCCACATTTCGTTGGGCAGGGTCAGCACCGGTACTTGTAAGAGCTGTTTCGCTTCGACGTCGCGCTTTTGTGGCCCGAAAAGCGGAATAGAGTGCTCAAGGCATCGAGTTCCTTGACGCAACGACAGTTGGTTCAAGAATGCCTGCCCGCAGTTTGGAATCAGATTATCCGGGGCCGCTCGGATCAAGTCACATCATGTGGAAGCACGTCACGCGTTCCGCTCGCGTCGCAACACGATGTCGCAGAACGGAGACGAGTCAGAGGAGGTACAGTTGCCTCCGGTGAGCTCTTGTTCTCTCGGATACACAATGCACTTCAATTGGCCTCCCAGGTCCTTAAAGCCTCTGTTCATGACGTGCGTTACTTTGCTGCCCTGCTGCGTGGCGTCAATTTTGTTAACGTGCGTCTCATTTCTTCCTCTATGTTCAACCTAGCCATTGACTGTTACATACAAAGCGAGCGACGGTAACGATCACTAAAACAGGCTTTGTCGTCGTCGTTGAGGAGGCCCGTACGCTGTTAGGTATGTTCCCGCCAAGCCTCATAATCCTAGCCTGAATCGGGCGCGCGCCCGAGCAGCAACAGCATACATCTTTGCCGACATATTTGACGAGTATACATATAACTCGGAATCGCCTGCCGCCCCCCAGGACTCGCAAAACTCTGAACCCGAGGAGGAGAATAATTCCGCCTTCGAGATCCCCCTGAACACCCTCATCGAATGCTTGAATATTTTCGGAACTGCGGGCTCCAGCGGGTCTGCTGCAAGTGGAGGTGCTGCGACGGGAAAGTACAAGAAGTGGAAGCGCGCGGGTGACGATTCAGATCAAGAGGGAGACGATGGCGATGCGCACGGGCGGCGAAGTTCGAATGGCAAGGGCGGCAATAAAAGCATAGACCATTATTTTGGGAACACTGCCGACAAGGGAACTGGGATGCGGATGACTTATGCTGGTTCGGGGTTTCCGTTAACCCTGTTGATGTGCGTATTTCATCCTGGCGTGCGGCGGCAGTTGACCCATTTTCATTTAGAGCGGAAGATGCAGCAGGGCCAACCACTACGTGTGAAATAACCACCTACGAGGCAGAAGCCAACCTCCAACTTCCTTTTGAACCGGATCGAATGTTTGTCCGCAGTGCTCAATCTTCGTATGCCTTCTGACTGAGGATCCTGTAGGGTTCTAAAAATCATCCTCAAGGTAGGCACATCATCTTTCTCTTGCAACCAGTGCTCCTACGTCAGATCTAGTCCTCTTGGCTCCGAGATGCCCTCTCTGAGCTCGATCCCTCTTGCGACAAACTAACCTTCATCGGGAACCCACCACCGGCAGTAGTTAACGGAAAGGAGCGTCAACAACCCCGCCTTGCCAATGGAACTCCGATGCTCCGAATCCAAGCAGCAGGAACCTTCGGCAGCACGGAAGTATGTCATTTCCTGCATTCTGGCAAAACTCTGAGTATGAACAACACACGTTGCAGATGGACTACCCCAACGACCGCGACGTGTTAGAAACATTCGAATGCACACGGCCCGTCACCTTCAGGTCCGCTTGCTTTACCCTCTTCTCAGGTTTCTCTCGCTGACTGCGACACCCCAGCTATCGTTTTGGGCACATATCGCGGACGCTCCGCGCGTTGCAGAGCTCCACCAAAACTTCCCTTCGCATCGATGACGAGGGCCTATTAAGCCTCCAATTCTTGATGCCTTCGCCGAAAGCTAAAGCAGAGGCGGCTGCAGATGCGTTTATCGAGTTTCGGGTGTGTTCGTTCGTTCTTTCTCTAGGTGAATTACTGACTGCATTATTCAACCAGTGTTTACCACTGGACGATGAACTTGTGTGAATCGAAACTTGTCATACTTCTTGCTACAGTAGACGGATATAATGCAGAATCTTTACAGGCGTACAATTCGCAACGAAAGGCTACAGAGAATCAGAGAATTCCATTGAGATGTTGAGTCGCCAAACATGTTTCGGATTTCGGTTTTTGCTGTGCGTTACGCTTGATACAATATCCCCGAGGTTGGCTCAAGGAGTCTTCACGGCACGAATTCCCAAGAGAGGGAGTTTGACTCGATGCGTGTTATAATTACGCGTGGTTCATTTTTTCACCAGTTGACGTTGGACTGTAGACCCCCATGCATCGCAGAGGACATTACGGTACACGGCGCCGGGGTGCAACCATGGAGCAGTTCGTGACCTACTTGCAGCTCCGCCGTGATTGATGAAAGGCGGTGAAGGGATTTGGGCCTGCGTTTCGGATAGTTCCTTTCTTCACCGCAAGAGCGATCACCTATTTCAATTTCGGAAGAGAATCAGGACCGGCTCTCGAGCATATCATCTTGAGACTTGCCGGCTCGACCGGAAGATTGGTGCTGCCATCTAAATATACGTAGTACCATGTTAGTGTCGAATTAAACCCATTGGAAAGACCAGGTTGACCCAGCCTAAGAATCCTTCTTGTGATTTTGGGCTTCGACGTCAATGGTGAGATATTCGTACATTTGGTCCAGGGTATTGGGAAAGCAGTCCACGACTTGTCCAATAGGGTTCTTCAGAGTAGACCTCACTTTTTCACTTATTCACTTATTGACACCTTTTCACTTATTCGGCACTTCGGATATCAACCCGGCAAAACTCGGCAAATGATCTAGTTATTTTGTCTTTCAACTCTGTCTGTTGCCACTCCCTCTCTGTAACAGATCCCTTCCTTGGCCCAACCCTTCTTGTCCTACCTAATCCATGACCTCAAACTTGATAGGCAAAAGAAGGACCCTCGTGAAATTGTTGTGAAGGGATCCTGGTCGTTCAGTGGGATTGCTGGCGTAAACCCACAGTGCCAGAGGTAAAATTCCTGGCCTTTGCATCGCTACGGGGATGAAGATATGTAGTGTGTCTCTCGAATGCCCTGAGGGTTTGGATATCACATCAGTTGAGTGCCGAAATTTGCCGGATTCAGTTCCGAAGTGCCGAATAAGTGAAAAGTGTCAACAAGTGAATAAGTAAAAAAGTGAGATCTACTCTGAAGACCCCTAATGATGCAACTTGTGACTCACACGTCCCCGGGAGAAAACGACTCGCCATCTCTTTAAATTCACCGAAGGATATTGCCATGGGTCATAAAAGGTAACATTGCTGGGATCACGATAGCCCGCGCGGTAGAGGACCGATGAAAGGCTAACTGCGAGTTGAACTCTCTTCAGGAGAACTCAACTCACAATGTGTGCCTAGAATAACGGGCAATAGTTCGAAAGTCGCAGTTCCTATTTGGCCAGCAAATATGAGGCCCTGTTCGCGACGCGTACGAAGACCTTCGTCAGAACGATTGGCCAGTGTCCCGCGCCCTTCAGAATCGACGCAAGAACATTTCAGAACAGGAAAATTAAGAATCGGCACAAAAAGAAGTCATGCCAATCAACACGGACATCATGGATATAAAGTCGGACAGAAAATACAGTGTTAGGCGCCTCGCAATCAGGGCAGGGACGTGCTTCCCGAGAACAATATCCTCCTCATCCACGGTATTAGTCAGAGACGGGAATGCAGTTGATGGCGATGAGGCCGCCCCACTCATGTTCGGGCGCATCGCATTCGAGGCTGATCTGGCCTTCACTGTCGCGAGGTGAGCGAACACTGAAGTGGTCCCACTGGCAACCAGAGGCAGTGAAGAAGAAGAAGAAACTTACCAGCCGGGGCCGAGGCCAGAGATGGTGAGATCGATGGGGCCGCAGCCGGTGCCGACGAGGACGTTGAGGCCGGTGAGGTCGAGGCCCACAAGAGCAGCGACGGCGGATGCATTGCTGCTCGAGGACGGAAGGAGGTTGTTGCAGCACTGGTGCGAGGTCGGGGGAGTCACCGGTGGAGGTGGGGTGCTGGGAGTGGCGGCAGCAAGGGTCTGCAATGCAAAATCGGATCAGTCTAAGTGCGCTTGGTGAACCCAGGGAAGGGAAGGAAGGAAGACGTGCAATGAGCATCGAAGTAACGATAAGGTAGAGGTTGGAGAACATGTTTGGTTTAGAGAGCTTGAGCCACGGGGATGTCGCTCGGGTGAAGGATGGAAGAAACACTCACTGTCTTTAAATCGTCGTCTTGTAGAAATTCCCGCGATTTGACCGTCAGTAGAGTGGAGTGTTGGAAGCTCTCGACGTGAGATAGCTGTGTGAGAGAGCGACATTTGGAGTGGGAAGCGGGTGTTACAACGGGCTTGGAAGATAGTGAATATGGTCCGGCGGGCAGAGAGCGCCGCTGCCTCGAAATATGCTCGACGTCATTGATGAACGCAGGGTGGAATATTCCGAGAACCATCAGGGGCTTGATCGATTCATTGAGAGGCCGTCACTCATCGATGAGTGACGGCCTCTCAATGAAATGTGCTTTTGATGAGGCCTCATCCAAAGCACAGAGTCGGCCTAGAACTTGGTTTAGTGAGTTTGTGATGATCGTAGGTTTATCTTCTCTATTGTCGGGGGATTCGGGACGCGAGAAGGACACTGCTCGCTTTGTCGCGTAGACCTTCCGCATGCTTACACAGACGAGTGTCTTTGTATCGAGGCGTACTCTTGGATTGAGGAGGGATGTCCGGTGTGGCCAACTTGATATTCATTTCGGATAGTAGTCTTTCAAAAGTCCTCGGCTCGTTGTGAGGCCGCTCAATATCTGGAACTCAGATGTAAGCCTACTGGATACGGGTGCCCTGTCATCCAGATGTTCGGGTTAGCTGCACCTGCGGACCGCAATTGATGTGGACCTCTCGAGTTTGGGTAAAGAAATAATAGTACAGCTAAGCGTACCCATGAGTTCCCGGTGCGTATTCAATGCTCTTGTGAGCATAACCATCTGCAAAGTTACGAATAATCACGAGTAATTAGCGACGAGAAGTGAAAATGCTGAATGACCTGGTCTTTTATATGCGTTCAGAGCATGGTCCGACGTCATCGACGGAGGCAACGGAGGCGGTTCACCCCGTCCCCTTGGCGCGGCGAATACAAACGGAGCTTTAGCAGAGAAACGAGATGGAAGAGGATGAAGTTCTCTCGGGAATCCTGATGCGATCACGTTGTTTTGATCCTCTTCGAGTTCCCGTTATAGTAACTAAAAATCGCTTTGACCGCCTTTTTGGGAACCTATCTTACTGCAACATATCCTTTGGGAAATTTGACCACATCATTGTGTGTTCCCGAACTAATTTACCTGGTCCAAGCCATAATGATATAGGCAACGTGTGACGAAACAAAGTACTGTAATTTGTTGCTCGCATAGGAGAGCGTGAGGAGAGCATTACTTGTCGCTTGAGCATTAATCTGTTCCTCTCTCGTAGGACCGTAAACTTTGGCGTGGACGGAGAGAATCTATGCGTAGTGGGTATCAAGCTCGTTGGCCGGTGTGCGACGCAAAACAGGGGCTTGCGGGTGAACTGACTGGAACTTCGATCACGATCGAAGAATCCGTTGTTGTGGAGCGTCGGCACGTATATACCTTTCTGGTAACGCCTTTGCCCAGATGTCGGTCGTGGATCCACACGAGCACCTCCCGCTTCTCACTGTATGGTCAACTTTCAATATCTTCGCCGCATGTGCCAATAGCGTCCTCTTGGCTGTAACCCTCGTCAGTCAACGCTGGGATACGAACTATGTCCTTGTCAACCTAGAGGCAATCTTCATTTTGACATCCGCTGGAGGGAGCCTCCTAGTGTGGACTGGCCATGCTCTAGATCAACATCCGCCGTACAAACTATGCCTAGTGAACGCCTCACTGGGGATGGCCAACGTTCCTCTCATGGCTGGATCTGCATTGGCGATTGTGTTGAAGGTCTGGGGAGGCGTGATGATAGCCTGCCATCCGCGGTGGCAGCCGGTAGTGAAGTGGATTATTTGGATGCCGCTGGTAGTTTATTCAATTCGAGTTTCGCTTGACTGACCACTCCTTCAGCTACTGGCCCTTCCATACGTTTCCGGACTCCCCCTGTTCATCGCCGGTCTGGTGGTAATTGCGATGTTCTTCCCTTCGAAAGACTTTTTGACGACTCTTTCAGATTGGGAACCAGAACCCAAGCACGGTATACAGAGGCTCGCCATTTTACTGTGTGGTCGACCACCCGATGTTGTAAGCGCGATTTCTCCTCGCCAGTCTCCGTCCAATTAAACCCCCTAGACAAAACGCAACATCCGGGTTCGGGGCCGCTTACACGTTTTTATGTCTGGTATTGTCGGTTTGGACGACTGTTAATCTCATTGCGACCCGGTGGCGAATCCGGCGGATCATCGAATATCCTGGGGTGTCTTATCCCTTCGTCTGTCGAACACTCTTTTTCTCCATATTCGTCGGCGTCGCCTTTGCGCAAGTGTTCATTTTTATCCGGCTACCAGACTTCTCATGCCCTTGTAGAGTTGGAATAGTATCCTTAACGTCGACCTTTTCAGCGATGATCCCGGACGTAGTGCTGTCATCATGTTGCGTCGCAGCTTTCTTCATTTTCTCCACTAGCAAGGTGCGTACCGCCTCGGTTCGATCGCAGTTTGATTGACCGTCTCGAAGCCAATCCTTGATTTTGTTTTCCGAGGTCGACGCGTGCAAAGCCGCACCCAACCAGTTTCGCCCTGGCGCTCCCAAGCCGTCAACACGTTATCAGAACCACCACGCGAGGTCTTGATCCTCCCCCTCAGCGATCTAAGCGGCAGCGACAAGTCGAGATCGATGACTGTCGCGGATGAGCACTCTTTATGGCAAGTCAAGGCCGTTGAAAGTAGTGATAGACGAGAAGACAGTGGTCATTCCAAACCCACAGCCGACCCAGTGTAAATATAATACAACCTAACCTGTACGCCCATTTTAAGGATCTGCCATTACTACGTCTGCATCGGGAGGCTGGTCTAGTAAGGCTTCGGCAGCGCGACGAATGTTGGTAAGTTTTCCCCGCATGACCGCTATAGCCTCGAGGAATAACCGTTGTGGCAAATAGGCGCTTTCAGACTCGACATTAACTAGGAACGAACGTCAGCGGCGTAAACAGGGTTGTGCAGAATCAAGCCCACATAGAAAATAATCTCGAACGCGACTCAGTTCAACATAACCCTCGAATTCTGGGTGCCGAAGAACCTCCCTGCTAACGGTGTCTTTCCGTTTGTTTTCTTCATCGACGGCGACTGCTTTCGTTTGAGGATCAATGCGAATGACACCGGGCGAAAAACATTTTTGAAACTTTTCGGCGAGATGAGGCGGGATAGGCTTTTTTATGACAATATTAGGTAGGAGGCGGTACGAGGCCGTTGCTACAGAACGGTCGTTGGTAGAGCGTAAGCAACAAGTAGAAGAATGCTTACCGACAGGACTAAACTTGGCATGGTCCTTCCCAACGCCCTTCACTGCGTGCAGAAGGATGTTGACCGACTGGCCTGGTCGTAATTTGGCAAGCACGATGTTGGGATTTGTCGGCGCTGGAGGGTTATTCTTGAAAACTTCTGCCTGCTCCCCAGCAGGTTCCCAGACCAGATGCCCCGAGAGAAGTTCGTGGTCGTTGTACAGCTCAGAGGGTACAGTCGAATCCTTCGGAGCGTCCTTTTTGCGGGTGCATTCAAGTTTGAGATTGAACACAATGGTGTTCTGGTCGGTCGACTCGTCGTCGAGTTTCATAGCCATTTCTTTTGGATCGACGTTGAGCGGAACGAGTCCAATCCTCTGCGCGAGGATCTCGTCCGCGACAACAGTGGTATTATTATAGACATAGACGTTTTCTATGCATATTGTGGGGACCTTGATTTGTTTTAAATTTGATCAACCATGGGCTGATGAGCGACGCACCTCAGCGATCATAATCCGGCGAAAGGCGTTGGCTATTGAGGCATCCACACCGACGAGGTCAAACTCGATGGAGCGATCAGAAACGCGCCGTATTTTAACTGTTAAGTTCTACCCTTGCGGATTCACCCAGTTCAGTCAACAAACAAATCCAGAGTCCGCAAGAAACGCACCTCGTGAAATTTCTCCAAACTCCACGAATGGTCTTCGCCCGGATAGTGTCCAGGAAAGTCTCGGCTGGATACGTCGGTCACCCGTTCTGCGCGGATCCCTACCAGCCGCCTTGGGTCATAACTTTCGACCATTGCAGTCGAAGAAGATGGCGGTCAAGACGAGAAAATTTGAGCCTGGATTACCAAATGGGCACGTGCAGTCGGCCAAACAACGAGAAACAAAACCGTTGAATTTCGGTTACCTTTTTGTTTCTCATCTACTCCTCGTCAAATCGCGTGCGACCTTTGAAGCTCATAGAAAGCCTTTCCGAGCTCAAAATTTGCATTATGCAGTGTCCTATGCCTTCTCTCTCCCAAGATCTCAACAACTCCCGTTCAACCACTCCGGACATAGACGCGGCCACCCTAAACGGGGTACTCTTTGAACCCTTATCGGACTCTACGGAAATACGGGTGAGTTAACCCATATTTAGGCTCCACCGCGCCGACGCGTGTACTGCTAGAACGGGTTGGAAGAAATTTTGCTTGGACTTGATGACACGGAGGCCGCCCGCTTCGCGTCAATAACGGTTCCTATGCAGAAAGCACGAAAACTCCTGGGCAGTTGGGAGCCCGAGTTAGGCTGCGGACCCCAATTCCTCACCATCCTCCTGCACAACAATTACGAACAGTCGCCATTAGAACCGTGCGCTCTCCGTGGCCCTGACGAGCCGGTACTTCGTCTCCTCCGTTCTTTGACGGGGGAAGTTGGCCTCTCGCTGCTCCTCGCCGATATTGAGGTGACGACTGTCAAGGCGAATTGCGATGAGAGGGACTCAAGCGTCCCATGGAAGGAGGCGGAGTCCTTTACTGAGGAGTCCTTCGCTGAGGATTCCTTCGCAGCTTCAAGTTCGTTCGCCGACAACGCGAGTGAAAGTCTGGTGGTAGTAACCCAAATCAGTGATCTGGCCCAAGGGCTGCCGGTCATAATCGAAGGTCTACAGATGGATCGAAATGACTTTATCAACGGCTCGCATCTCAGATCGCCCCACCCCACTTCCACCACATTGGACGACTCGGTATGTTGGCTTTTATGAACGGTTAAGTGGTCGTACCGACGTTTGTTATTCAGGGTGCACAGACAATTGAAAGTAAGTCTCTTCGTTCACGCTTGGCTTCGAGTCTCACCCCCGTTCCTACCAAGTGTACAAGCGCACGGTTCTTCTCGTCTTACCTGCAAACACCAATTTGAATGTGACGGCCCGCGATGTTCACGGACTCGCCCGGGACGTCCTCAGCACATCGAGTTCCACCACGGCGACGCCTAAGGAGAAGCGCCTCGTCGATTATCTCGTACGTTGGTGTGCGACGGCACCAGAGGATGACAAGCTACAAAGAGTCTTGAGATTAATCAAGACATGCAGCGAACGTTGGGGTGACGTCGATATATTCCTCGCCGCGGTGGAATCAGCACGATTCTCTGAAAGGATCTCCGAGTCGTCGGTGGGCTTGGATCGGTTGCTCCTAGGCCGTTCGGAGTGACGGTTGCCCTACAGAGAGAAGGGGCAAATGGGACGCCTGCCACAGGCGCAACCAAGGAATCCGGACTGCCGTATGAGAGTACCTACTAGTAGTGTTTTTTATGATTGAATGAAGCCATGGACTGAGACCACTTGGGAGGAGGTGGGAGCAAGGTGGGAGTCCAAGTCGGGGACGTACGAGAACGCCGCGGGCCGCACATTCCGATCAGATGGAAGCGGGCGGCCGTGACCGTGGTTGGATTCACACCATTAACCCAACTGGAGAACCTGGTGACCGAGAAGGCGTCCAAAAGCCCCAGTATTTATGTGAGCCACGGGAAGGTTTCCCACCTTCCTTTCGCGTCCATGTCTGCCTCCAACAGCATACACGAGAAAACCGACTCCGGTGGCAACTTGAAGCACAACTTGAAGCAAGACTTCAAGTCCCCTGGAGTACCTATACTTAGAACGGACTCGTTTCTGGATGAAGAGGCTGTCAGGCTCACTTGGCGCTCATGGATGGTCGTATTCATCTCTTGCTTCGCCATTTTCTCCCAGGTCTTCGTGGTCACTGCGGCCGGCTCGGTCATCGCTTTTATCATTAGGGATCTCGGACAGCCTGCCATTGCAGGTGCGTTTTAACTTTTTCAAGTTGATTGAGATTCCGAGTCTCACCACGGCTTAGGATGGATCATTCAGGTAGGCAGTTACTCCTCCACGGGACCTTTCATTGCTTGATATATATGTGCAGGGTCCCCTGCTAATGCAAAGTGTGCTGTCCCCGGTAATTGGACGTCTTTCGGACGTTTTGGACCGCAAATATCTTGCTGGACTCCCCCCGCTTATTGCCTTTGCCGGGGCAGTGGTACGGTCCCCGACTTTGGGTCTCACTTTCTGCTTCTGCTCATGGGCTTAAATCCTTAGATGTCCGCTAAGGCCGAGTCTATGGCTATTCTGATAGGTGGTGGTGTCCTCATAGGAACTACGTTGAGCACGATAGCTATTGTTCAAGCAATTCCCTCGTGCGTTTGAACCATGCGTTGCGATTTTTTCATGACCGAGCTCATCCATAGCGAAATTTTACCCCTCAAGTATCGGGCATTGGCGAACGGATACGCTTTCATTGCTGGTTCTCTCGGTGCAGAATCATCAATCATGGCAGTAAAAATTACTTGTCTAATTTCATCTAGGCGGGCTCGTTGGTGTTTTGGGTTCGGGAGGTGTGTAAGTACTATTTTTTTTAATGGTGCCGCACTAGCTTATAATTCATATGCACAGCACCAATCTCAATCCTTCTGGCTGGGTATGAAAACATTCTAATGGATTTCAACGGACGACTTACGTCTAAACAGCGGAACATATTCTGGATGCAGGCTGCATTCCATGGCATGACGGCTGCTGGACTCTTAGGATTTTATTGGCCTCCGCCATCCAACTACCCTTCCCTCACTTTCCGTCAACTTGTGTGGGCCTGCGACCCCATCGGCTCCCTATTGATGACCGCTGGAACGACGCTTCTCCTCCTCGCTTTCGATTGGGCTGGGGGGACTTTTCCGTGGCACGACCCTCATGTCATTGGACCGCTCGTCACTGGCGCTGTCCTCCTCGTCTTCTTCGGGGTATTCCTTCCTCTCTCTTTCTCTTTTGTTCTTCGTGCTCATTATTTTCTTAGTTTTACGAATGGAAAGGTCGCACAGATGGCTTGGTTTCCCACGTGTTCTTCGCTCGAGGGCCGAACTTTGCGTTATCCTTGGTTGCATTTGCGGTCGAGGGCTTTGTTTTTTATTCCGCGGTCAACTCTGTAGTCCCACAGATGGTGTTGAACTTGGGGTTCGAGACCAACGCCTGGCGCATCAGCGTACGCCAGCTGTCGTACAATATTTTCATTCTCGTCACCTCTATTCCCGTTACGTGGGTTCGGTTGATTTACCAGTTGTCCATCCAATTAACGTCCTCCCAGACTTTATGCAACCAAATACAAAGATCTCAAAAGTCCGCTCCTCGTCACCTTCTCTTTCTTCCTCGTAGTGTAAACCAAAATTCCCGCGGTATCTCCCTTCTACTGATTGAACACACCAGATCGATCTGTTACGCGACCATCACACCCGAGTTGAACCACGCTCAAATTGGATATAACGTCTTGAGTCAGATCGTTCTTCTCTCCTCCATTCTCTTTCTGACAATTTTCCAGCTGGCATTGGGCAGTCAGGGCCTCTAACTTTGATAGTGGCCCTGACGCAGTTCACCGCCCCACACCAATTTCTGGTAAATGCTCTTCAAGACGGATCCTCTTGTCGTTGATATATTTCCCAGTCCACCGCTACAGGCCTCGCCTTCAGTGCGCGCGCAATCGGCGGTGCCTTTGGCAGCGCCATACTGGACGCCATTATCAACAACAAACTTGCTTCGTACAACGCTGACGTCGGGGCCGCCGCCGTAGCTGCCGGCCTACCCTCCAGCGCCGTGCCAGCATTCCTGCAGGCCCTCGCCGGCGGCATGCCGTCCACGGTGCCCGGCGCCTCGGACGCAGTGATCGCAGCGGCGACCGCCGCGTCGCACACAGTTTACGCGCGCGCATACCGCTCCGCGTGGATCCCCGTAATTCCATTCGTGGTCGTGGGGATGGTGTGTATTGCGTGCCTCAAGGGCGTGAAGGAGTTGATGACGGAACATGTCGAGGCTACCGTTGAGCGTGTGGGGGGTAGGGGCGAAGTCGGTGCGGACAGTGAGAAGGAGAAGACGTCGGGAGGGACCAATTGAGAATCTAACAAACATGTTGAAATTTATGGTTCGTAATGCAACTTCGAGTCTCGAACATGGGTACCAGCGACTTGATTTGCCGTTAACGACGGTATCGAGGGGATCGTTCAAAATCTGGGCGAGGCGACTGGCAGCATTTTGAAAATTCCTCACGACGTTTGCGAGTTAGTTCAAAAATTCCAACTTCTGGATATTCAAACATAAATCAAATCACAGGTACTGTTGCAGTCAACGTCGGGAACCACGCAAGTCAGTGGGCAGAGCCAACACGACAAAAACCCCAAGTTCCATAAAACCTTGTTTATTAAGAAAAATCTGGGGTGCTCCTAGAAATCGTCTCCCCGGCTCACTACCTCCTTGCACGTCGGCCTCAGCAGAATCGTATGCTCAAATTGTGCCGTTTTGCTGCCAATCTGATCATACAAAGGAGGGAAGGAATCAACAACCCCTTGAGCAACGAGGTGGTTGAGCTGCACACGCGTGAGTTGCCCCATTCAACGAAACAAAGTACGACGCACCCCTAGCAGATACTTGCTCTCCCCCAACCGATCGAGGTACCGCCTACAGAACGGCAGCGTGCCAAAGTTTTTGTTGATAGTCTTTAGCAACGACGTTGCCGTCGTTAGCCTGTGGAAAACTCAGACTATGAAACACAATGCACAGACGAGTGTGCCTACCGTAACGGTACATTCGGCACGTCGTAGACTCGCGCATAATGCGAGCAGTCGCCCTGTTAATGTGTCAACAAGAAAGAAAAACGAGGAATATAGTCCACAAACATTCTCGACACATCGCCCCCGCCCCGTCGAGCCAAATGTTTCGATCGCGAAATAGTCGCCCTCCTCCATCTTGGTCTGGTCCTTCGTCTTGACCAGCGGCACCGACTTGCCTGTCGACCCGCCGTGTATTTGGTACGGCGTGATCGTGTGCCCCGACAAGCCCTGTATCGGTTTCACTGTGTACACCATGAGGGAATACCTCTTGGACAAACGACGACAGAACGCACCCGGGTACACCTTTCCCCCGATTTCCACTTCGTAGGACTCCATCGTTTCCTGGATGAGGCCCCCAAGCTCACCCAATCGGACGTCGATCCCCGCTTCCTGTATGCGTGTAAGCAAGGGTGCTAAAAAGGATAGGGAACATACACGGATGCCGGTGTTCGTCGCAGCCTCGACTGCCTTAAGGAGGTTATCGTAGCTGGGGTCCCAGGACAGCGTGAATGCCGAGTCGCAGATGCGCCCCTGCCATTGTACGTTCAGCACGTTCTTCAGCACTGATCTCACTCACCCTAATGTGCACGCCAATGTCCACCTTGAGCACGTCGCCCATTTGCAGCACTGGCCGCCCCAGTTAATCCACCAGTTCAATAAATGGTTAGCGCACGCACCGGTCGTGTCGCCCGCATTGGGGGAGAAATGGGCGGCGCAGTTGTTGATATTGAGGCCAGTGGGGAACCCCACCCCGCCGTCGAGCCCGTCGGCCTCGGCAAGTGCGCGCGTGCCCGCCTCGATTTCCTCCGCGATCTCAGTGAGGGTCATTCCTGGCCGAATCGTCTTCCGTGCATGCTGGCGCACGAGACGGTGGATCTCGGCGCCCTTTCGTATGCTTTGATACGTCTGCTGCGCGTCTTCGCTCAGCGTCTTCTCGAGGTAGCGCTTCTCCTCGGACGTCGTGCGCCACGCGTTACTGGTGCGCGTCAATTGTGAATGCCTTCAGTATACACACGCAACCGCACGCACTCGTCCTTGTAGTGCTGTATCTCGCCCACAGGGTAGTTGCCGTCGGGAAAGAACTTGGACAGCCCAATCCGGGGAGGGTCACTCTGCTCGGGCTTTTTCTTCTTGGTTTTCTTTTTCTTTTTCTTCTTCTTGGCTTCGCCTGTTGCGCCATTCTCTACATGTAATTTAGCTGGGTTTTTTTGGAGTTCCCGATGTAACTCGAGGTACCGAGTGCAACGTCGTCCTCCACATCGTTTGCGTCTTCATCGTCTAGGTCGAGATTGGGCGGGGCGACTACGGTGTCGGCGGTGAGAGCCATTATTCAATTCTCGGTCTTCAAGTTTCGGACAGTGCGGGACAGTGTGCAAAGGCGGGGACCTGCCGTCGTGGCTGTGCACGAGCCTTGGACCAAAACCATGACGATGTCAATCCATTTCCTCGACTTGCCGCCTGAAATTCTTATCCTCATTCTTTGCCACTTGGATTTGCCCACTCTCACATCTTGTCTTGCCACTAATCGACGCGTCAAGTCCATCATCGATGGCTCGACACTGCTTCAATATCGGTTGGCTGCTCAAGCTGCTTGCGTCGAGGACAATCCCTGGAACCTAAAACTTGACTCTGCTCATAAGCTTGCCGCGCTACGAAAGCGGCAGGCTGCTTTTGCTGAATCATTTTCGACCCACATTTGCCACACTATCGAGCTGGACGATCCATTTGACTGTTACGCCTTGTCTGGCAGCATTTTCGTGATGACGGAGCGTAATTCGAAAACTTTGAGGTGGTGTTCATTGACAACGAATCAGCCCGTCTTTCAGACGCTGAAATTCAGTGAATCCATCTGGTTCATCTCGCTAGCCCTTCCTGAAGAGGATCTTATGGTGGTTGTTCTGAAGTTCGTCTTGATGCCGGTCCTGGACGACAGATTCTCACCTTGAAATTTATGTCCGATGCCCTTCAAAACCAAGATGGTACTCCCAACGTAACGGTGAAACTCTGTTTTTATGAGTTGTCGACGCAATCCGCGCATCGAATGGCTCGAGAACCTGTCCTGCATCTCTCTATACCCGAAGACCCCGAGCCCGACTTCCATGTCGATATTTGTGATTCCAGAGTCGTTCTATTGATCGACTACAATGATGCAAAGAACCGCGTCCTCGTATATGATTGGAAACAGGGCCGCCTGCTTATGGTATGTGGAGCGAAGAGTGGGTTTACACCGCTGACAACGGTACTAGGAGTTCCCTGGCGGCTACTTGACTCCCACGTTTTTGTCGCTGGATGTCATGTTATTGACGCAAAAGGGCACGGGGGCACTTGAGTTGTGGACCATTCAAGACAGTGCCCCAGTCGCCGGTCCAGACATCTTTCTCAAGCTTCCACAACTAGCTACAACTGGAAACTACTACGCGATCACAAAGGTCGAAGCCATCCCGAAAGGTCATGCATCATCGTCCTCGCATTCGCCATTTCATACTTCCTTCGTCGACTCCATCGTAGCCCTTGACGTGTACGTTCAAGTGGCCGGTGATGTGCCTGTGAAGATGTTGTTGGTGATTTCCCGGCGTGCGCTGTTGCAGCTTCTTCCATCCGCCAAGGAACGCGGGAACGAACTTTGGTGGAGGGAATGGGGTCCATCGAACGCTCATTGGCTCAACCATTGGCCAACGATAACCTGCGGAACGCGCTTTGCCTCCGTTGAATTACAACCCCTCGGGTGTCGCCTTCGACTTTTCGACTTCAACCCGTTGGCGTATAAGCAACTCGCGGGGCGCGGTGCGTTAGCGAACACCGCCATGTCGGTGCTTTCTGGGACGCAGAATCGAGCGCGAGACATTGCAGGACTATTCGACGAAGAATTGGGCTCGCAATTGGGATATCTGGTGCTTGAGTCTGATAAAAACGTATACTACGATGGAGTTTTACTAGACGATGAATGGATTGTAGGAATCAAGGTGCGGTCCCTAACTTAACAACTCATACATTGATTCTGACAATATTCAGGAATCACTGGATGGGCATATATCACTCGATCTTCGACGTCTGGGTGACCCACTCACGTACTTATCTGGAGTTCATGCTTAGTGGGCTGCCGGACCTTGATCCAGAGCTGTGAACGAAAACACAGTTTCTCGTGGAAAAGGGCAGAAGTAGTCGAACAAAAGCCAGCTAGAATACCATCCTTACTGACTTATGCAATCCAAAGAAGACTCTTGCCTATGTTACTGCAAATAACAACTTCCATGAGGAATGGACGAAATATGAAAAGAAACTCTGAAAATTGCCGATGGAGATATAATGGTTCAACGTTCGATGGGAAATTCAAGGGAAATTGGTAATGGAACTTTCTTCTCCAAGTCGTTTTGGATTATTAGCGCGACATGTTTGCTGGCCTTACATTCAGCAGTCGCAGTCGTCGCAGCAGCACAGGAGTCGGAGGTTGGATCGACGTTTTGTCAACTTGAAGGGAACTCGAGTTTTGAAGCGAAATTCCGGGCGTAGGATTTCCAGGAGTCATATTACAGTATGACAGTCAAAGGAGTCCGCTGAGTAGAAAATCGTCAGAGTCGGCTCCGCGAACATGACCGTCAGGACCAGGAGGGATTTGGACATGTTTAGTTCAAAAGCCGCTCTTGCCGGTTCCGGGCCAAGCCGCCAGTCATCCTTTGTTTCCGGCTCTCACCTTCAGCCAAAGACTTTGCAGCAAATTCCAGCCTTTGTAACATCGATTCAATGTCTACCACCGTGGTCACCCAATCTCAACCCCGTTCCCAACGTGGTCAAGGCAAGCGCGGAAATAATCGTGGTCGTGGAGGCTCTCGCGGCGCTGGGCAAGCTCGGGGAGCGCGCCCCGCTGTTCCGGACACCGATAAGCCCAAGGAAGCGACTGCTGTACCTGGTATAGTGACTGCGGAAGACCAAGATCAAGACGGGGACGATGAGGTGGCTCTATGCTGGATCTGCGCGGAACCGGTGAAATATTACGCGGTCTCGGAATGTAACCATCGCACATGCCATGTCTGCTCCCTCCGTCTACGCGCGTTGTACAAGAAGAATGACTGTACTTTCTGTAAAGTTGGTTTTTCCTTTTTTTTTTTCCAAAATCGATATTGATTCAATATGATTTCCTTGCACTCCTAGGACCCCCAGCCCATAATTATGTTCACCACCTCACCCGACGCGCTATTTGGGTCCTTTGACACTACAGTTAACACGCCCTGGAAGGACGCGAAGCTCAGCATACACTTCGAGACCCAAGAGATGATGGAGGAAACCCTACTCCTCCTCCGCTTCAACTGCCCGGACACGGAGTGCGATTACATTGGGAATAGCTGGAGTGACCTGAAACTGCATGTCCGCGCGACACATGGGCGGTTGATGTGGTGAGTCCGCCCTCCGTTTTCTTGCCCCCTTGCACAACTCTGTTTATTTACTTCCTTCGACGTCTAGTGACCTCTGTATCCGGCACAAGAAAGTATTCGCGCATGAACACACGCTCTACCCGCCTAACATTCTCCCTCTGCACCTTCCCTCCATGCTGGCCCACCAACGAAACTACAATAACAAAAACGCTGCCAAAGGTGGTGGGAAAGGGAAGGATAAAGAGCAAATCGAAGGCGGCACCCACCCACTCTGCGAATTCTGCCGCGAATGCTACTTTGGGGACGACGAGCTATTTGGGCACATGCGCGAGACGCACGAGGAGTGCTTCGTTTGCAAGAGGCAGGGAGTGCAGGATCAGTAGTATGTCGCGTCTTTTTTCTGTCGCCCCCTTCCTCTTCATCATTGCGAATCGAACTAATCTGTTTGTTTTCGCTATGTTACAGCTTCCTCAACTACCCCGCCCTCGAGGCGCACTTTACGCAAGCGCATCATCCCTGTCCCTACCCAGCATGCCTCGCACGCAAGTTTGTCGTTTTCCCTAGCGTGCTCGACCTCCAGGCGCATGTCGTGGAGGAGCATGCCGCGGAGATGGATAAAAGCACGGGCGGTAGAGGAGGTAGAGGGGCAAGGCGGGTAGTAGTGGAGGCGGGGTGGGATGAAGTCCGGCCCGGGCAAGGGAGAGGCGGACATAGAGGGGGAGACAGCGGTCATCGAGATCGAGATGGGGGCAGAGAACAGCCGAGAGATGCCGGTAGAGGAGGGGGAAGGGAGGCGCCGCCCCATCAGCCCGTACAGGCCCAGGTCCAGGCGCAGCCTCAGCCTCAACCACCACCGCGTCCAGGCGGGGGCCGGCGACGAGAGGGCTTCGGCGCGTCGCTGACGGTAGAGGGCGAGGCCGCGCCGCCGACGCCGACGCCCTCCCCGCCCCCGGTTCGTACCGATCTGGATCCTGCTGTGGCCGAGTAAGCTTCTTCCTTTTTTTCCCTTTTGCATTGCTGACTTTACTCATTTATCCAGACGCCACGCCGCCTTCCTCTCACGTCTGGCGTCACTCTCTCCCAACCCCAGCACCGCCCTCCCCGCCGCACGGGCTGCCATCCGGTCCTTCCGCGCCAACGAGTCCTCTGCGCGCGACCTCGTGTCGACGCTCTACACCATCATCTCTGGCGGAGCGCAGGGTGGACAGGAACGCTATATGGAGAGCGCCGCTAGTGTCGTTAATGGGCTAGTCGACCTATTGGATGAAGGGGATCAGAGGGAAGCGCTGTTGGCAGCATGGAGGGGGTGGGAGGTCGAGGTACTTTTCTATTATCGTTAGTGAATTCAGGCTAACGATCCTTTCCTCTCCAGCAACGACGTCAATTCCCGGATCTCGTGCCATCTGCCGTTGTCGCGGGTGCGGGCTACGCAGGTATCACGAGCGGGCGCGTTCTGAACGCCAAACACGCTACCGGCACTGCCGGTCGGCGGGGCACGCAGGTTTGGGATCGTGTCGCGCAGGCGGCGTCTGCGTCTCCTTCACATCCCGCCGCCTCGTCATCTGCATTCCCTGCACCCGTTTTCGGCAAGTCGTCCACCGCAGGTCGCGCAACCGGCCAGCGTAACACGCCCTGGGCGAGTGGTAGCGGTCGTCCCGCTCAGCCGACGGGCTTCGCTGCATCTTCGTCATTTGTACCTCCCTCACTTTCCGGCACCAACAGCTCATCCTCGAGTGTGCCGACGCCGTATTCGACCCCCGGCACTGGAGCAGGTGCAGGGAGTGGCGGGAAAGCAGTAGCGCCGCCGAAGCTATCGAATGCGTTGTTTCCCGAGCTACCACCATCGGCGACTGCGAGGACGAAAGCCGTAGTGAGCGGGAATCAGTCGTTGAGGAACATTTTAGGGACGCCTACAGGTCCTGGGTCCGGGGCGGCTTGGGGCGCTGGAGGTGCTGGGGCTAATGGTGCGGCAGCTAATGAAGAGGAAAGTGTGGCGGTGGCAGGGGGCGGGGGAGGGAAGAAGAAGGGGAAGGGGAAGAACAAGCAAACATTGTTCACTCTCGGGACGTTCCCTTCGTGAGTGGGAGCGATGTAACGATGAACGAGTACGACACCAAGCCGAGCGGCCATTTTAGACGATAGACGTATCATGCGGATATCCTTCACCTACATACATGTATCGCACATCTGGCAGAATGATGGGTTGAGGGTTGGTGATTTGTCGCCACCGCCGACTCGCCAGGAAGCTCAAAAAAAAGGCAGATGCTTGAACCCATCCCTGGGAAGCAAAGCGAGATGTTCTGGTTCTCAGTTGGGTGCTTAACGTTTTCCACTGTCGTGGTCGAGAATCCTGGTGTTGCTTCGCCTCAGAAACCTAGCAAGATTGTTCTATTCAGGATGTATCACCATGTACTCTATAAGGCGAAGCCGACAATATGAAGAAGGATAAGACCGTTCGGGAGCCAGGAGAAATATATATATATATAATTGTACAGAAACGAGATTGGAGGAAGTCCGCGGGTGGCAAACTCGGCATGTAAGATCGAGTAGAAATATGGGTTGAGATCACCGAAGCTGGGAGAGTAGGAGCACTTGCACGCGCGCGAGGACGGGTCTGGAGCTAAATGTCAGTCAACGAAAACCGTTGAAGGATAAAACGCACATATAAGAGCACGGGTGAGAGCTGTTGTCCTGCGGCGGCGATAAAAACGGAGACAACAGACGAGGACGGGTCTGTGAAAGGATGTCAGTTGGAGCGATAGATCGAAGAGACGAGGCTCACATAAAACACTCCTTGAGCGCAGTGGTCCTCTGCGACGATAGTATGTGTTGGGATAGGTGGGTATGTCATGTAGGTATATCTGGGATAGTAACGGCCAGGTATATGGCGGGTATATTTGTCGGATAACAACGGCCAGGGTATATATGGAGGTCTTGTTGAGGGCGTTGCTCGGTTCAAACGACAGCCCGGAGAAGGCTGAAAAAAGCAGAAGGCTGGAGAGTGGTCAGTATCAAATATTGGCAACAAGAAACAACATACTGCCGATCGGTAAAGGAAGGCGGCAGACGGAAGACCGATGATCACCTGCATGAAAGGTAAGTAACGGCGAAAGAAAGAAACACAGTGGAATATATGACATACGATCAGCCCATGGATGGAGAAGTAGATGAATCCGAACCCGTAGATAAAGGTTTCACGGAAAACAAAGGGAAGAAGCGGAAGTCTGCACCATGCAAGAACTTCAGGGAAAAAGGCGCCGCCACAGTGCCAGGTGTATGCGCCGACAGCGAGACAGAGAACACTGGTGATCCCAAGGCCCAAAATTGGTCGGTGGATTGACAGACGCCAGAGTCGGATCGGAAGGAAGAAGAGTAACGATTCGTAAAACCAAAGGAAGGACCAGGTGCCGTAAATGACCACAACGAGAGCCAATCCGTGAATTTGGTGGAGATAGCGAGTCCAGAGATCCCTGGTTGTGGCGAGAAAGACGGCGCCAATTGTATATTGCGCCATGAAAAAAGCGACGGCGTGAAATATGGCGATCCATCGCTCAGCCAAATCGATGATGGCATCGCCGAAACGCCCTCCCTGGAGAATCTCGGCGAGCGTGAACCAGAAACCTTGGGCCGGCTGGACGGTCTTCCACCATACTAAATCTTTGATGGTCCGGCGCCAGTGAAAGACGAGGAATAGCAATAGCAGCGCCAGGAGGATGACGAGGAGAATGAGAATCCACGAGCGTGGCATGCGGAGGTCGACGCCATGACCGGGCGGAGGGGGCGGGGGTGGTTCTTCGCCAGTGTCGACTCCGTGGTGACCGTCCGAATCGACGTTGGAGTTGTTGCCGTTGCCGTAGGTGGGATTTGCACCTGGTGGGTCGCCGCTGCCGCCGGGCACCTCGTCGCCACTTCCTCCACCGTTGCTTCCTCCACCACCGCCTCCTCCGCCTCTGCCGCCACTTCCTCCGTCGCTGTGTTTTGCATCGCGTTCGTGGTCGTTGCTGCGGCCCAAAAGTCCTTTTGTGTAGAGCACACCGAGAACGAGAGTCGTGACGGCAATGATACTCGCGGCGATGAAGGCCAGACAGGTTGAAGCGTTGCTGGGGTCAACTCGGAAAGATGTCTTCGATGGCTCCAGATAAATCATACGAGTGGGAGAGGGCCCAGACGAGGTCGGAATGCTGAAGGGCGCCTTGGGAGCCACGAGGAACGCGACCTTGATGCCGGCGCCGACGAGAGCGACAAGAGGGTGAAAACCGCCCTTGGAAAGAGGGATATTGAGGCTTGAAGCCAGGCTGAACATGATAAGGTCTGCGATGTGGTGGTAAGAGGCAAAGCCTGTCACTTGCCCGTCACGCTGGTCGTGACAATTCCGGACTTGTCCGAGAAAATGCATTCCAGGTAAGCTGTGCGAGACTGTGTTTTTTTCTGGAGGCTGTGGTTAAGCCTGGTGGAAGAAATAAAGCCCGAATTGTGGGCATCACTATGTATTATTCAAGATTGAATTTATGTGTGCCGGCGGGAAGTACAAGGGGACTCTGGACTCTGGAGAAGAGTTGTTTCGAGTCGTTTCACGATCTCATTGGGATTGCTGCTCAGGATGAAATAATCGAGGTTGGAATCCGATTCCGACGCGACGCGTCTTGCGCCAATCACTGGCACGTGGTCGCGCCAGGACCTGCCGACTGAGATTATTTCTGTGAAACAACTCTTTCTGGGTAGACAAAGGTCCGTAATGACGGTTCGTCTCTTCAACCAAAAAATGGCGTACACACACACAAGTATCACAGAAACGCGCGCCGATGACGCGGATTCATCGCAGTTTTCCTGAGCAAGGACAACGGCGGGCTCGGGGTGGGTAGGGAGCATTTAGAGGACGCTCTCAGAGCGATAATGCCCTAGAAGCGGATGCGTTACGGAGAGACAGAAAACCTCTGGCCTCGACGCGCTCACGTCGTCTTGAACAATTGAAACATGGGTTGTAGTATAATACTGAGGTGACGGGGAAGAAAGTAATCTGTTTTGACGGGCGAGTAGCCCCTACCACTACGCGCTCTCACGACCGTCGTAGGAGGGCAGCCCGATCCAGGGGCTCAGATGAACCTCAGAGGACAAACCCCACGGGCTCGGCGGAAAGGTGATCGATACATCCAGACCATGGTCCCGGAACGGTGCGATACAATTCTCGAAGCTAGCCTTGCGGTTCCGATCGGGAGCTTGTTTAAACTGGATGGCCAGGCGTCGGAAGGGGGTGCCGAAGCCGACCCGCCGCTCCAAGAACGTCTGCAGGACGTCGACGGGCAAGGAATGGTGTTGATCCACAACTAGCTCGGTGAGTGCGGGGTAGATGAGCACGAGGGAACTCTGGGGTTCAGGCCCGGGAGTAAGTCGGGAAAGGATATCATCGATGTTACCCCAGTCCGAATCCATGAGTTCGAGGTGGGTGAGGGCAGGGAAGAAGATGGCCATGTCGAGGTTAGCGGAACCACCTATGAAGGATGGTACAGAGCAGGAAAGGTGTTGGACCAGTGGTGATTTTTTGCTGAGACGTTCAAGGGCACTGGCCGCGTCAGTTTGTGGCGGCAGGGCGATATAACGGAGATCGGGCATCCAGAGCTTCTCGAAAAGATCATCCAGAGCATCGATAGAGCTGCGATCTGATATCACAAACTTGTGGAGGAAGGGCAACGTGAGAGGTTCTGAAAGGTGTTGAATCATCATATGGGACCCGCACTCGAGCGAAAGAAGCCGGGGTGTGCTCCTCAAAACCTCGAAGGCGTAGATTGAGTCGGCTTCCGGCTCTCGTAGATGCAGGAAGGTGGAGATTGAAAGATGCCCGAGTCGATTCCAATCCGCATCCGGGACGAATGTTCTGGGATGCCCCGAGTATAAGTGGAGCTCCCGAAGACGTTCGCCTTCGAGTAAAGCGATCCGGGACTCGTTGAAGGGCTCATCATCACTGGCGACCGGCAGGTCACCCGATATTTTGAGCAGCTCCAGCATCGGGGCATGTACTTCGACAAATCGTAGTAACACCGTTGCGTCGAAGCTTGCCAGCTCCGCGCAGCGCCAGCGCGGCGCAGTTTTGATTAAGAGCTTGCAAAGTGCGCCCACACCCTTGGAGCTGAGAAATATGTTCGAGTGGTCCCAGCCTGAGCCATGATCCCATATATCGCCCACAAGCGACAACGAGAGCGGACACGCGGCGGAGCGCTGAAGCCACTCTTCGAAAGCAGGCATGCGTCGCTCGTCCTCCAGTACAAAATGGAAGGGAATGTGTATGGACGCCCAGAGCTGCGGTGTAGTGTGCGCGATGTTCCGCCACGCACTACAGATCCGACAGAGTAAGAGGGGAGCTTCGGTCGGGCTCATAACAGCATTCCGGTCGGTGGGGAGGCATGCAAGAAATATCTCCTGCACTATGTCGCGCGGAAGACGGCGCGGGAGAGAGATGAGCGCCTTGTGTGAGTCCAGGTAATCCCCGATTTTGTCGCGTTCGCTGCAGAGATTTTGGATCAGTTTCTTGAGCCGGTCGAACTCTTTGGTTTGGAGGTCGAGATAATTTTGTATACGCTCAATCTCCTCATCGGAGGGAGCATAATTTGTGCGCAGTCGGTCGAGGAATACTGACTCCATTGTGGGCAGAAAGAAGAAGGCTTGCGATTTCTGATCGACAAGCAGGCCCGGGCCGCGCATCCGTTTTCGACGACAAATAAAAGAGACTTGTACACTACAAAATCGGGCTCGGACTGGGATAAGATACACCTTTAATGTCTTGTAACTCAGACTCCACCACCACTCTTCTCCACCGGAATGATGAGCCGTTCCTGTTTGCTCGGCATAGGTGCGAAGGATACCTCTTTCAAGCTCCCGCAAATCTATGGCATGGAATCAGTTTCTGTCTCTCGTCGATTAAAAAACCACGGCGAACCTCCATGAACTCCTCAAAGTCGACATCCGCACGCGCCTTGAATCCCGCCTCCTCAAGCACATAATCACAGTCCTTCGCAGGGATCTCCGCATACCCAGGCACCTCCTTCAGCACCGTCCCTAGCTCCGCCTTGCGTAAGCGCACCTCCTGCCCCGCCGGCCCCGTAACCGTCTCCGCATTGCGCGCAAAGGCGCCCTTCAGCGCCGCCATCTCCGCGCTGTCGAATTTCGCACGGCTATACACTAGCGTCGGCGCTGCATGCGGCACGAGCCCCAGCCCCCGCGCGACGCCCCAGAGCTCGTGTGCGGCGCGCTCCAGGAGGCTTTGTGGTTTCGCCAAGGCGGCGGCCTCGGGCGCGAGCCCCATGCTCGCGAGGAAGGCGATGGCGTGCGCGACTTGGCGGGCTTTCTCTGCGCGCGACCAGTGCAGCTCGGTGGCCATGATGTCGGCGACGCGGGGGAGGGCCTCGAGCGCTGCACGTGCGTTGAGGAACGAGAGCCGCGTGCGTCGCGCGAGGACATCGATCGGGGTCAGTGCGTACTCGTGGCGTACAGCGTAGCGGACCTCCGCTTCGATGACTATGGATGCAAGAGTGAGCGGAATGCTTTATCGAGAGGGAAATGCATACAAGGGTACAGAGGGCTCAGCTTGATGCCGTGCAAGGGCCAGCTGTTACCGGTGGGCTCGGCGAGTGAACACACCGTCCATGCACGATCACCGTAGTTGTCCGACAAATGCTTCGCGACCTCAGTCTCGAGCCCATACTAGCGTAAAACCCATCAATCAAGTTAATCATAAATGGTGAGCAGAACATACCCGCTGGATGAGTCCAATAAACATGTTCCGACTCCACCCGTCACTCCCAACGAGCCGCAGTGTGTCCGTGATGCAACCGCTCTTCGCCCGATTCTGGAGCGCAAAAACCTTGACCGCCTCATCGACCGTCTCCTCCGCCATCGCGCGGTACGTCGTCCACTTTCCCCCCGCGATCGTAAGTAGCCCACTCTCACTGACATAAATCATATGATTTCGCACGAGCCCCTCCGTGCTCGCCGCGTTGGGATTGCGCACAAGCGGGCGTAGGCCACTCCACGCACTCAGCACGTCCCCGCGGCGCACCTTGATGTCCGGTGCGAGGTAGCGGCGCACCTCCTCGAGCACCCAGCGGATCTCCTCCTCCTGCGCACGCGGCTCGCGCTCGACCGCCGCGGGTGAGTCCGTCGTGCCCGCGATCGTGTTGCCCTGCCACGGGAGGAAGAAGATGACGCGCCCGTCGGAGGTGGCGGGGTCGAGGAGCCCCATCTTGCGCGGGGAGTAGTAGTTCGGGAGCGTGATGTGGATGCCGGAGGAGGGCTGGACGATGGGCTTGTGTGCAGGGTTGTCGAGCGTGAGGAGCGCGTCGGAGAAGGGCCCGGTGGCATTTATGATCCCTCTGGCGCGGACGTTAAACTCCTCGCCGGTCATGTTGTCCTTAACGCGCGCGCCGTTGAGCTTCCCGGCGGTGTTTTTGTGCAGCTGGGTGACCTCGCAGTAGTTGGCTACGGTCGCACCGTGTTTGACTGCGCTCATGATCAAGGCCATATTCATGCGCGAGTCGTTGTGCTGGCCGTCATAGTAAACCACAGCACCAACGAGGCCGTCACTCTTGAGCATCGGGAAGGTCTCGAGCGCCTTGCCCTTGCTCATGAGGTAGGAGGACTCCATGTTCTCCTTGCCGGCCAATATATCGTACATCTTGCACCCAGACCAGTAGTACGGTACTTGCCAGTATCTGCAAAACTATGAGCACGAAAGCAGACGGCAAGTTGATTCAGAGCACGAACTTGTAGATTGGAAGCATAATGGGTAGCATAGCGGAAAGGTAGGGAGCGGTCTGGAGAAAAATGCGACGCTCGTGTAGTGCCTCGCGGACAAGCTTGTACTGCTCATAGTCGAGCTCAAAAACGGCTTTTTGGAGGTAGCGTACACCACCATGGACGAGTTTGGTCGATTTTGATGAGGTTCCTGAATTTAAGTGGTCAGTAAAGAGTCGTCGATCGCTAAATGCAAAGGTACAAGGCGATGTGAGTGCAACGGGGAAAGGCTGAAGGCCAACAGACGACGAATATAGCGAGAGAGTCCCTCACCAGCACTGAAATCATCACGTTCAACCAGGGCAACTTTGAGACCTCTACTAGCCGCATCTACAGCGACACCTGCACCTGTAGCACCCCCGCCCACTACGAGCAGGTCGAATTCTTCGTCGGCCAGACCAACGGTCTTGATCGCACCCGAGGCCTTGAGAGACTTGAGCATATGCTCTCGGGAAGGTGGGGTCCATGGAGGTGGCGGACGTCGAGTCTCTTTCGTAGACAGCGGATACGCAGGGCCAGAATTGAGATACCAGTAACCAGCGCCCGCAGTCAACAACGTCCCTCCGGAAGCAAGGGCAAGAGTCCTACGAGAGAAGATGGAGCGCAGGAGAGACATGGCGGCTGTTCGGAGCAGGTGCTCAATACCAAATGGATGCAATTCGATATATGAGCCTCACAAGACCCCAGAATGGTGCTAGCCAGAGTTTAGGCGAAAGTATGGCCCGAAACCGGTTTCGGTTCGGCCAAGGGTCTGACGAACAACCAGCAGAAAGCGGTTGTTGACGGGGAGGAGTGGAAAGGGCCGACGAAGCGAAATCAAGTCAAGTTGCAGACAGCATGAGGGAGAGGAACAACAACGGTCCTTCCGGCCCGTCTGAACGGCCCGGTGCACGTGCGTCCCGCTCGGGCCCGATGCCCCGAAAGTTCAACCACCTTAAGAACGAGAACAGCTCCACCCTCATGAGTCGTCGCTGGATGCTGTTCTACTCATTGTGTGTGTTTAGATGAGATTGTGCGTTTTTTTTGATTTGACTCTTGATTTCTATAAGCAAGTGTAACCGGGCCTGCCAGACCACTGTACCCCAGAACCGGGCTGCGAATCTCGTTTGCGGAAGCGGACATGCGGAGTGATCATATCTGGTGACAGCTTCACGGCCTTCAGCAGCGGCGGCCACAAAATCCTTTAGATGATGGGCAATCAACTCATCAATTCAACTTCCCACGGTTTGACCTTTGGTTGATTTTCAGTACAATTCAATTGAAATGGAGATTAAATGCTGCCCGTCTTAAATCCAGAAGTCTCTATTGAGCGGGAATAAAAACTTTGATCCTGACCGTCGTCGACACACCTAGTCACCTACCGTGACGCTTTTGTTTTGTGCGCCGTATTCGTGAAGTATGGCAAGACTTTCAAGTTGTTTAGGAGACTCTGTATTACATCCCTTCGACTCCTTCCATGTTATCTCGAACTCTAGCATAAGGTGTGCCCTTTGACTTCAGTCATATCCGCGCGTCCGGGCCGTCCGCCGAATCTGGCGTAAATTCTCTGTGATGTCGGTTCTCGGGCCGCGACGAGCCGAGGGTTCGATTCTTTCCACCACAGTGGCACACACGCGCCATGTCTCTCCCTCCACCCAATCCCCTCGAGGACTACGATCTCTCTCGACCTATCACCTCCAAAGTCGGACTGCGCCAAGGTCTCGCAGCCTACGGAGATGCCCACTTCTCCCTCTTCTTGAGAAAGGCCTTCATAAAGGCAGCTGGATACGGCGAAGACGCCCTCGCCCGACCGGTCATAGGCATAATCAACACTGGTTCCGGCTTCAACCCATGTCATGCAAATGTTCCGCAGCTCATCGAGGCCGTCAAACGCGGCGTGCAGCTCAGTGGCGGTCTGCCGATAGAATTCCCAACCATCAGCTTGCACGAGTCTTTCTCTTCTCCTACAAGCATGTATCTCAGGAACCTCATGAGCATGGACACGGAAGAGATGATCAAGGCTCAACCTTTGGATGCGTGTAGGCATCTATCTCACTTTTTCAACCAACGACTCAACGCCATTCAGGTATCATGATAGGCGGTTGCGACAAGACCGTACCGGCGCAACTTATGGGAGGCATCTCCGCAAATAAGCCTGTCCTCCCGCTTGTAACCGGTCCCATGATGCCTGGCTCGCACAGAGGAAAGCGCCTGGGGGCCTGCACGGATTGTAGATCTCACTGGGCAGCTTACAGGGCGGGCCTCATCGACATCGAGGACATCGCTGCGGTAAACGATGAACTAGCTCCAACGGTAGACTTCGAAGTTCAATATTTAGTGAACATCTGACGCGTTTGTAGTCTGGAACTTGCGGTGTAATGGGAACGGCGAGCACCATGGCATGCATCACCGCTGCTCTCGGGCTCATGCCCCTCCGCGGGGCATCTGCTCCCGCCGTTTCAGCCACGCGTCTCCGCGTCGCCGAAGAAACGGGGAAGAACGCCGTAGCTGCAGTCTCCGACGAGCACCGTCCGCAGAAGATCCTCACCAAAGAATCTTTCTTGAACGCCATCACTGTGCTCCAGGCCATCGGTGGTTCAACCAACGCCGTCGTGCATCTCATGGCAATCATAAACCGCCACCCCGATGTTGCTGGGACCATTACGTTGGACACGTTCGATGAAATTGGCAAGAAGACGCCCCTCCTTGTCGACCTCAAGCCCAGCGGCGACAATTACATGACTGATTTCCACAATGCCGGAGGCATGACCGCACTGTTGCAGATTCTGCGTCCTCTCCTCCACCTATCCGCGCAAACCATAACCGGCCAGTCTCTCGGCGAAGTTCTCGACGCATCAGCCGCTTACGACTTTCCCTACTCCCGCGAAATCATCCGCCCGCTTTCCAATCCGCTCTACCCCGCCTCCTCCATCATCGTCTTACGGGGAAATATCGCTCCGGGCGGCGCCGTGATCAAAGCGTCTGCCTCTAAAGACCGACGGCTGCTCAACTACGCAGGCCCGGCGGTGGTGTTTTCAGACACGGCGGACATGGCGCGGAGAATTGACGATCCAGAATTAGCGGTGACGGCGGACTCGGTGCTTGTCCTCAAGGTGGGTGCGACGTCTCTTAATTTATTGCACCCAACTTCGTTATTCTGCGCTCTCATCTCATTTTGTTTCAAGGGCATCGGACCGATCGGCCACCCAGGGATGCCAGAGGCGGGGCTGATCCCGATACCCCGCAAGCTGGGAGCCGCCGGCGTGGAGGATATGCTGCGCCTGTCCGACGGGCGGATGTCCGGGACCGCGGGCGGGACGATCGTATTGCACATCTCACCCGAGTCAGTCGTCCCAGACTCGGTCTTTGGGGTGGTTCAGGATGGCGATATGATACGGTGCGATGTGGAGAATCGGGTCATACAGCTCGACGTCCCCGAGGAAGAGATTGCGCAGAGGATTGCGGACAAGAAGAAAGCAAATTCCGTTGGGAAAAGCGAGAAAAAGAGAGGGTATAGAGGCTTGTATGAGAGGAGCGTGAACCAGGCGGAGCATGGGGTGGACTTTGATTTTCTCACTGCAGCCGGCCCTTCTTGATTATTGTGTTATTTTCTCCTTTTGGGAGTTGAACATGGGAAATTGAACTTTCGGAATTCAACTCAACCGTGGGAGTTTCCATCCAGCTGTTTTCGAAAAAGTAGGCGGGTTTTGATCTTTTTCCGGACGGAGAGGTGAAAGTGACGAGAGGAGCTCAGCGAAAGTTCCCGATGCCAGAGATTGGCCTTGTCTTCCAATGTTGCAGATTCTTGAACTATCACTCACTGCGAAAAGGTAGTAATAATAATTGTTAAGGTAAATGAGGAGTTCATAGTCTTCGTCACCCTCCTGGACTTGTACTCTCCCCACGCCTTTTTGAGGTCGACGAGTTCATCTCTCGGAAACTGGCAACAGTTAGAATGGTTGAGGGTAGCAATGCCGTACATGGAGTACGTACATTCTTTAAAAACTTGGCGACCTTTTGACGTAGTTCCACCTTGTATGTCGTTCTTGGCGGCTTTCATTTCCAGGAAGCGTTAAGTTCCCGGAAATGTCTCTAACACCTTCACTGTAACAGTAAGCTCTCCTTCACGTCTTGCAGCGCTTGGATGTCTTCCCGGTCAGGGAAAGTCTGCCCTGTAAAAATGGTCAACGTGAACTTGAATGTGGTTATTATTAATTCAAGAGCGTCCTCTGCTTGTATCGTAAGCTTCAAAGCAGGCCTGAGTTGTCACTTCATGGCACATTTTGAACCGTGCTACCTGAGAACGAATGAGATGTTTTTGAAGTATACCGTGCACAAGTTTACGTTGAACGTTCAAGGTAAGTGGAGTTTGTTCCAGGGTATCTCGACCAACATTGAGCGGCTAACTATCGTTGAAAGCGGCCAAAAAGCGGTTCATCCGTGGAGGAAAGACGTGCCACGCTCGCGAGCACCGGTGCTGATCGAGCTGGTCGCCGGCAGATCCCAGCTGCACTGGCGCTGAAGGAAACCTGAACAAATGGCATTACTAAAGTGACGCAAGGCGACCGAATAGACACTGGTCATCGGTTCGCAAGCTCGGCGCGCGCGCCGAACACAGATCTTGAGATAGCTATGTATGTTCTGAGTCCGATGTCGGACTCCTCCTGGACCTTTTCAATGGATGGTAGTTGAATGAGCTTCTGAGTGGGGGTAAATTAACAGTTGTTACATTCTACTTGCGCGACCCGAATAGGAGTTAAGCTGAGGGTACACTTGTGTACGAAACACTCGCTCTTCATACCGTATCAGCGTCGCCATCCGGGCTGTCCGGTCTGTTCGGGGAAGGGTGCCCCCAAACGCGACCTAAAGCCATGCTGTGGCTAAAGAAGGGCCTGCTAGCGGATTGTAGTTGCGTGTTAATGGCGAGGATCTCGGTATGCCCCCGGCCCTGGACAAGCTCTTGGAGCAGCTGCAATAGAATCTCATACACCTCCTGCAATGTCTCCAAGTCCTGCTGTCCCACTTTTCGACGGACTGGAGCCAGAGGGCCGGATCTTCAATCGGGGGAAGAGATTCGACGGGATGGACACTGGCAGGGTGCACGTAGAACAGGTATCGTGAGTACATGCTCAGAGCGAGCATGATGGATTTAAAGAGATAATAGTGGGCGTGGTAGAGGGCCTTCAGGGAGGGGAAAGCGGGATAGAGGTCGCTGAGACCGGGGCGCGACGAATAGCGGGGGCCGACGGCGTTGAGGAGCCGCTCTAAGAGCCCCTCGAAAGTCAGGAACACTTCACGCGCGGCGCCGGCGAAGGCAGCCAAGACGGTCGTCAGTTCACGTCTATGCTCCTCGAAGAGCTGCTTGACTCGAGGTCAGTCAAGATAATGGAAGTAGGAAAATACCTACATCGAAATCCTCGGACGACGAGTCCGAGTCAGACATGGTGAACGATCGACTGATCGGTCCGACTTCCGCACCTTGGCTTCAACCAACCTCCGCTCGATAGCGCTCGATTCAAAGTCGTGCGCATGGCCCAAAAACGCCACTCGAGTCCTGGGGTCTGTTAACCTGACCAACAGAGCCGTGCAGGGATATGCGGCTGCCGTCATTCAGGGATTAAGAACTGTCGTGCAAGCATGTGTTATTCCGGAGCACACCCGTTTTCAAGTTGCGCTCGTCGCCCGTTTGGCGACCGTTGGCGCCGAACACTGGCATGACTTGTCTGTTCTTGGGCACTTCTGCGGTCGAAACGTAGCGCAATTCCGATCCGCCGAACTTATGGCTCAGATCTTTCCCTCGTCTGTTTCCTGTGACCTTTCTGGCCATTTGTATGGATCCCGCTGGGTCTCATTGGCCTACGCACCCCGGGTAGTTCAAAATTTTGGTCCCACATATCCGATCAGCGTGATGTCATGGGACGATGGAAACATACGGTAGCTTCTTTTTTCGAGTGCACAGATATCATGTGCATTCCAATTGCATTCCTTAACAAGTACTTCGAGGAGTTCCTGGACGAAACAAGCCTAAAACTCAAAGTCAGCATCCACGCGTAAATTCTCAACGCCAAGAGGCTCCCCATCCTGAACATCGTTCTCTCAAATCCTATTCCGGCATCACATTAGGCAACCCGTTGTCACCAGGACCAGCCGCCGCGTCCTGTGTTCTCTGATCCACATGACTCTGGTCAACGCGTTCTTATAACGCGCGCTCATAACGCAGAACCCCCAACCTCTCTCGGGCACTCGTCGAGGAATCATGGCGCTGCTTTTCTGCTTGTGGACAGCTTCCCTCGCGGCGGCGGCTCTTGGACCGATTGATACTTCTGCTCCTGCTCTAGCCGGCGGGAGAGTCGTCAGTGCTGCGCCTCCGGGACCGTTCTTCCAAGATTTCAAGCCGCCGTTCCCGACGACGGGCTGGTGGGTTGGATATGCCGCCGCACCGTCCCAGAACAGGTTTCGCGTTTCTAATATATCGTTTCTCCATGCTTAAATCAAATAGTGTCGTCGCCGGGCCATTTCCGTACATGTCAAGCGCACTCGACACGGGAATAAATTTCGGTATTTCGAATACCAGGTTCGTTCGATTGTGGGACCGTGCCAGTATAATTCATCCTCTTCTTTTTCCGCTAGGACGTTCGATGGAACCTCAGTCATTCAGACGACTGAGCTGGACTGGGAGGCTTCCTATGTTGAGAACCCGAACACCCACACAAGTCACAAGGCTACCGCTTGGGTGAGCGTTCAACTGCGGTCTGCGAGGGCTATTTTAACCGTGCACGTTTGCCAGGATACCCAAACAGTCACGGTTAAATACTTCACGTCCTCTGGCAGCGGTTTCACAACATATCTTGTGCCCGGTTCACCCTATATGACTTTCAACTACAATGCTGCGACGATTCTGCTGAACAGCAAGAATGGAAACATTCTTTCAATCAACGGAACGACTGTTACAACAACGCCGGGTGCGACATTTTTTTCTTTGCCTGAACCACGGACTCACTGTGTTCGTTTCATTTCAGTAAAAGTAACGGGTACCAAGTTCACCATCACCGTTCCCGGTGGCACATACGTGCTATATTCTCTCGGCGGCTCTATATCATTGACCGCGACGACAACAGCAATCAAGGGCACAGTGGCATTCACGGGTGTTATCCGTCTCGCTCGGCTGACGGCAGAAACGACGAGCCAAGCCATCCTCGACCAATATTCGGCGAATTACCCAACAAGCGTTGCTCTCGACTACACCTTCTCTGGTGACAGCGCGACTATGAGCTTCACATGGAATGTCGTCGGGAACGCTGCAAACCTCCTCCATCTCTCCTGGCCCCATCACAGGTTTGTTTCCATTTATTTTCCTACCTTCCGATTTTTCTCACGGTTGAAAATGCCAGGAAACGTCTCGTGAACCCTACCCTCGTTACCGGCCTGAGTTATCTGGGAACCAAAGGGTACATGAAGCCTGTGCTTGGAAATGTGTGGAAGCTCGCGTACGCATTGCCCACGATTGACTGGTTGCCGCCGCGCACGCCACAAGCTTCGTGCACACAACAAATTATCCAAGCGTTGGAGTACGAGATCGCGCACTTGACAGTGGCTGTCCCGGGTGATTTCTATTACTGGGGGAAAGCCTTCCAGGCAACGGCGCGTCTCGCGTGAGTTTCCCTGTTCATGTCGTGATTTCAGGTGCTAGAGCATGCCCCCAGGCTCATCGCTGAACACATGGGGCGACAAGATTTGATCCCTGCGGTCGTGAGCATTCTGGAGCAGAGTTTTGCATACTGGGTACGCTTGAAGCCCTTCTATCAAACCTAACGACCCGGATAGCTCACGAAATTATCAGACCAAGACCGGGCAAACTACAAACGCAGCATATGAAACCGCATGGGGTGGTGTGGTTGACGGTGCCGGAGCGAGCGACCCGAACATCGACTTCGGGAATGGCTACGTGGGTGCTTTTGATTTATGAGCTGCACTCGCTGATTAGTCGAACTTATAGTACAACGATCACCACTTCCATTACGGCTATATGCTCCACGGAGCGGCCGTCATCGCGAGATACAACGCTACCTGGTGGACCGCTAACCAAAAAACAATCACGGCCTTTGCGCGCGACATCGGAAACCCCTCTTCCGCGGATCCTTATTTCACTATCGCGCGCTGCAGAGATTGGTTCGCGGGCCATTCGTGGGGTTAGTCGAACTGCAATACGTTGAACGAGTTTTTGAATCATCTATATTTTCTAGCATCGGGAATTGCCAACGGCGGTGGTTCACGCGACCAAGAGTCCACCGGGGAAGCAGTCAGTACCTCGTTTGACCCAACTAAGGGATTCTAACCCTCAATACAGATCAACGGATATTACGGTCTAATTCTATTCGCAAGCATTCTCGGAAATCAGGACGTCAAAAATTGGGCCCGGTTATTGTGGGCGACAGAGGTCGACGGTGCTCAGACGTACTGGCACTTGTATCCGAATGCGAACGATCCGGATACTCCTTATCCAGAAGCAGGGTTGCGGGCGTTAACCACAATAGGCAACGTGGAAGACTACCAGGCCGGAGCATGGCTGTGAGTGGTCATTCTTCTTTCGTTCGCCGAGTCCTGATCAAAAATGTTGAACACAGATTCTGGGGTGCACAGCGATCGGAAATTGCTGCAATCCAGATCCTTCCAGTGACGCCAATCAACGAAGGCCTGTACGACACGGCATGGCTCACGGGTGTCTGGAACTACGTCAGCGGCGAGTTGGTCGATCCTACCGTCGGCGACGAATGGAAGGCTGTTATAGAGATGGCCTACGGAGAGATCAACCCACAGACGGCATTTGCGCGCTCAACCAATATCACTGCCTGGGGCGGGACGACTTCCCAGGCGTACTTGATATACCACTTGGCGACGCGCAAGAATTCCGGTGGCGGCAATATATGCACAGCGACCGCGGGAAATCCGGCGGGCACCTTTGTCATTCGCGCCCCCAACGGAAAGCTGGTCACTTCGAGTACCGCAGCGCCACAACTAGTGGCCAACGGTTCCACCGGGACTCAATTTACGCTCGCCTATATGCCGGGCGGCGGTTCCATCTTGAACACGGCAACGAACCAATTCGTCACTGCAGACCAGAACGGAGCCGCACCACTGTCAGCCGCGCGGGCCGTCGCTTCGACATGGGAGACCTTCAAGATCATCCAGCAGACAGACGGGACGTATGTGATTCAGGCGGCGGTGAACTCGGAATACATCACTCTTGATTCGACGGGAGAACTGGTCAACAGTGGCACCCTCGCCTCGGCAACCAAGTTCACGCTTGTAGCGTCGTAGGGTTGTGTGTTGACCGCGGTTGAGTGCGCACTTTCTCTTTTTTTTTTTCACTGGAATTCCTCAAATGTATTTCGTGTATTCGTCGTCAAATGACCAGTTGCTGTAAATAATTTGCGAAACGAAGATGGGAAAAATGTGAACCTCACAATGCAGGTGAAAATTCAGCATCCGTGGTTCTTGATTCTCCAACACCTTTGCTCTCCCGTAACTCAGAGCATGAACTCGTGAGGGTTGAAGCCAAGTTGAAGCGCAGGGTTTGACTACGTACAGGTCATACGATCGACCGACGACGGCCCCTCGGTCCGGCGGCCCTTCACGCAGACTCTTTCCGATTCAACCATCATGCCCTCCAAACGCGTCTGCCAGCTGGTAAAGGTGCACATGAAATGTCCGTTCGTTGTGGGATTCGCGCACTTCTAATGCGACGTACCAGCTCAAACCCGCGGCCGAAGCGGAATACCGCGCAATCCACGCAGCAGTGTGGCCGAAAGTGCTTGCGGCAATCGAGCGGGCGCACATAGTCGATTACTCCATCCACTACTACGCGCCGCTCCAGCTGCTGATCGCCAACTTCAAGTACACTGGTACGGACTATGAAGCGGATATGAAGAAGATCGCGGAGGATCCAGAGACACAGAGGTGGTGGAAGGTAACTGATTTGATGCAAGAAACCCTCGTTGAAGGGGCAACCGGGAGTGGAGGCGACATTCCTTGGTGGGCGGTGAGTTGTTTGGGAAGCAACTACAACTGGGAAGTTTTGACGCTGTGTATTTACAGAATGCAGAGGAGGTGTTTAGATTTGAAGGAGATTCGGCTTGAAGCAGTTTTCACGAGGTGAACTCGCGGCCATGAGGAGTTGCAGCTGGATTGAGTATTGGGGTTTGGTGGCAAGAGGATGGGAGTTGATCCTTGTTTATCCTGCGGCAACTCTCGGCTTGTCATCTCGAACTTGGAAGCTTCTACATCTTCTGAGTCTTTTCGATATCTGGAATGATTACCAGACTGTTCCAACTTCTTCTTCTCTTACGCCGCCCGCTGGCAGCTGCAGGCCAGTGCCCTTAGTCTCTCGCAGCTGGCAGACGCTTCAACAAGACGCTCGTACCTCGCTTCAAGGCTTGTTGAACAGTGCCCTATGGAATGATATCATTCAAGTTCAACTGTAATTTCGAGACACCGACGAAGACGAGAGGGCTGCTGGGGACATGAGTCGCGCAAGCTCCCCCAACTCCTCGGCGACTACGTTTACCGTGGATTGCTGGCAACTTCTCATCTCCGCCCGGGAAGCAATACCCTGAACGCGGCAAAAGGTTCAGAACCACTGGCTACCATGGGTTATGGCCGGCTTAATTTAGCGCAGGAACTCTCATAGTACGTACAAACTCTGAGCCGATAAAAGCCCACTGGATGCGCAACTCACACCTACACACACCTACATCCTTCGCCCACAGTGATCATGACTCCCGACCCGATTCAAATCGCATCGTCGTGGCTTCAGCAGTATGGTTATTCCCTGGCATCGGGGGACAGCGAAGGGACCGCGTCTTGTTTCCAACCCGACGGATTTCTGCGCGACATCTTGGTCTTCACTTGGAATAATCGCACTTTGAAGGGACACGAAAAAATAACAGCATATCTGGGAGATACTCTTCGGTCGACCTGTATCACGGCGGTGGAACTCGAGACCCGCCACGGATTGGTCCCCGAGTCGGGCGGGTTTCATGCGCAGTTAATCTCACCAGTGGCCGAAACAGTATCGGCGGGCTTCACGTTTCGGTGCAAAGTTGGGCGGGGCCAGGGATATTTTGTTTTGATCCCCACCGACGCTGGAGAATGGAAAGCGATTTCCGTTATGATGCAGCTCGCCGATATCTCGGGACATGAGGAATGGATCCTCGAAGAAGGGGTTTATGGAGGTCATACTCTTTCCTGGACCGACGTTGACCGAGAAAGGCGCCAAGCAATAGAGAAGAACCCGTATGTCTTAATCGGTGTGTTTTCCTTCTCGTCCTCTATACGCATTTTCGAACTATCCATAGTCGGCGCCGGACATACCGGGCTCAATCTTGCGGCCAAGTTTCGGCATATGAACATCCCTTCGTTGGTTGTTGAATCCAACCTCCGTGTCGGCGACAACTGGAGAAAGCGATATCCCACTTTAACATTGCATACACCCAAGGTTTACACTGAATGTACGTACGACGGTCAGGTGCGCGGTCCTGCTAAAATTATTCAGTGCTTTACCAATCGTTCCCGCAAACCTGGCCTATCTATGCACCGCGCGATAAAATTGCCGATTGGTTGGAACAATATGTTCAGTCGCAGGATCTGGTTGTCTGGACGAATTCCCGCCCATTGCCCAGTCCTACTTTCGACATCACCTCTCGACGATGGACCGTCGTGATCGACCACGCAGGACAGCAGGTTACTCTAAACCCCGCTCATATCGTAGTGGCCGCCGGGGCTTTCGGGGAACCAAATATTCCTGTTATCGATAACAAAGAGGCATTCGGTGGTCCAGTGATGCATTACGCGGATTACAATGGAGCAAAACCGTTTGCAGGAAAGAAAGTTGTGGTCGTAGGTGCCGGGAACACGTCCGCCGATATATGCCAGGATCTTTCTTTCCACGGCGCAGAATCCGTGACCATGGTGCAGCGCTCTGCCACTTATGTTATCGCGGTTACCTCGGTTCGGGAAATGCTCGAACCCTTGTATCATGAAGGTTTTGGGACAGACGTGGCAGACTTTCGACTCATAGCTCAACCTATGGGGCTTCTCCAGCAGAAAGCCAAACAGTCGGAGGCCCTCCTTTTAGAACAGCAAAAGGAGACTCACAAAGGTCTCCGCGAGGCTGGGTATCATTTAATCACTGACCAAAGTTTATTTTCGCTCTTCCAAGGAGGATATGGAGGTGTGTTTCAACTTGATTGCTTGATGAAACTGCAAGTCCTGACTTCCGATTGCAGGATATTGTAAGTCAGTCAGAATTGAACCAATATATTGACATCATGATGTTTTCCTCCCAGCCCTGGACGTAGGCTGCGCAGAGCTCATTAGGTCTGGAAAGGTTAAAATCAAGCACGGAGTCGAAGTCGCCCGCCTAGGGGAAAATTCCGTCGTGTTCACGGACGGGTCCTCCTTGGAGGCAGACACAGTTATCTTGGCGTTCATAACCCATTTCTTTATATTGGAAAAGAAACTGATGAACCGAAACATAGGACCTCCTTCAAGAGCATTCGCGATAAGATGCGAGGGCTCTTCGGGGACGAAATTATTGACCAAACAAGCCCCGTCTGGGGTCTCGATGACGAGGGAGAGATTAGAGGCTGCTACCGTCCCAGTGGTCATCCGGGTGTAAGCGCCTCGCTCACATTTCCGTTCAATATTCTTATAGATTCATTTGTAAAGCTATGGTTTGCCGCAGGTGAATTCTTTACGTCCCGTGCACGCACAAAACAACTGGTAAGTCGAGTATCAATGCGGGAGTCTCGGATTACCGATTCAACACATCAACTTTTAGGCGTTGGAAATCAAGGCAATCGAGTTAGGGTTGTTGAAACTCTGAGAATTTGAATCGGCCTGAGTCGAGACTTTGGAGACGGACAGTTTTTACTCTTCTCCCAACAAACTTTGGTCACCTGGAGGAGTTTCGTGGCGAAGACTTGAACACTCTACAACGTTGAAAAATACGACTCGCAGCGTTGAAACTGTGAAATTTCTCGTGAATCAGAATGTATTATTTGGTGGTTAGCTACTTGTCGTCGTGTGTAAAAGTTCTTGTCAATTTCCGTAGTGTTTTGATTTTCGACTTCCCACTGGACGAGGAAGACTTGCGCTGCTTCAGAGGGGGAGGCGACGCCGGTGTTTCTGGAAGTGGCTTCACGACGGGCGCAGGCGGCGGGGGAGGCATCACCGGTTCGGGCTCTACAACTGGAACTTCGGCGATAGCATCGGAAATAGCTGCGGCGGCGGAGTCCGGCGGGGGAGAACGCGTAGGAGGGACGTCGCGGGCATGCCAGGTCCCTGGAATCAAGGCAATAGGCAAGAGCCACGTCGCTGTAAGTATCACTCCATGGCCTGCGAGAAGGTGTAAGCACGCAGGCGGTGAGCCAGACAGGGCGCGGACCTTGATCAAAGCCCCGGATAGTGCTCCAGCTCCACGAAATAAACGTGCCGAGATAGCTGACGAATGGGACGAGTCGCTGTAGGAGGATCATAGCAGGCTGTAGTGGAGGGGGGAATGTAGAGATGGGGAGATTGCCGAAAAACCAAGTCAGAGCAGCGGTGAGCGTCGTTGCTTGTCTGGCGGCTTCAACGGATTGATCGTCGAGAATCGCAAGAACGGGAGGGGGTAGATAACTAGAAGACAATGAAAATACTGGATGCAAATCAGGTTGAGTTGCTCACATTCGGTAGCCCCACCACGTTGTTTCAAACGAGAGTTCGGTCGTCGAGGGAACCCATACCCGTCGAGCGGGTGCCACTCTTGCCTCGGTTATCGGAGCCGCCGTCCGAGGAACAGAGACATCGGGGGCAAGTAACAAGGAGGTGAGAGCAGGTTCCACTACTGCCGTCTCCGAGTCGGCTGTCTTCCATCCGTTGAATGGCCAAAAATTTGACCATTCCCAAGATGGAAATGACCATCCCCCAGACGATGAGCCACTTGGAACGGGGGCGTCCTCCACTTCAGCCAATTCGATAACGGAGTCGGCCTTTGGGATGAGAGGAGAGTACATCATCACGCTGGACCTGTCCGATCCCACATATTCATAATTCTCGTCGTTCTCGGCGCTGGGTGGCTTGATTGCCTCCAACATACTCCAAACGCTCCGTCTCCTTCCATCGGAACCGTTCATAACATCGGCGTTCGAAAGAAGGGATATTAAGTCTGAATCCTGTATGCGCACAGCGCCTGGTGGAGGGATGGGGCGTCCATCGGAGTCAATGATGGTGGGACTCGGATCCTTGGGAGGCGAGAGAAAACGTGAAGAGAGCGCGGGTAACGAGTCTATCAAACCACGAATCTTTTGAACAAGAAACGTGGATTCTGATGATTTCGGTGGGGTGATCTCGATGATTGGCACATCCGAGTCCTCCAGCGTTGTCGCCGCAGTCGGGGGAGTGGGAGGGTATGTTACAAGAGATGACGTCCTATTTCGCCTGATGCGCGGTTCTGAAGCGTGTCTCTCCTTCGTGGAAGGTTTGTGTGAGGATGCCTCTGAAATTCGCGTTTCTGCGGTGGCAACGGCTCCCGCTAATGGGTCCTTGGCGACAGCCTTCCCTTTTCCCTTGGAAGGACGCGGCACGCTCGGGGAAGGTGAAGGGGGCGCGTTCGTTCGCTTCAGCGTACGCAACAGACGCGAGGAAGAAGATTTTGGCGGTTCCTGCGCCTTGGAACTGGAACTGGGGGAGGGCATGGTGGTAACTGCGCGTCCCAATTTGGGAATTGTTCGCAAGCTGATCGCTGATCGATTGCATCGCCACCCCGCGCACGCAAATCATTTCTTGTCTTCCCCACTCTCGCCCAAAAATTCAGGAATGCATCCCAAGTTCGCGACGGGAGGTTGCGTGTGTGGAGGAGTCAGATATCGAATCGATTTTGCTCCAGAACACGATTGGAAGCGAGGGGTATGATCGCCATCGATTTTTCAAACACATTCCAGAGGATTAATTCATCCTAGCCTCATACTTGCCAATGTACCCAATGCCGCAAAATGAGCGGTACCTTGGTTCTCCACTTTCATACCGTGCAAACTACAGAGATCACCTGGGTTTCCAAAACGACATACGCTGAATATAACTCTTCAGCCGATTTCTTCCGGGCTTTTTGCAATCGCTGTGGATCGTCAATCGCGTGGATGGACCGCAGCGTCGAGAGCAATATGGAAGTCGAGCTCATGGCTGGAACCTTCGACGAGGAATTTTTGGTCGGGGATAGAGACGAGGAGGATAAACCGCTCGGCGCCTATGCCACGGCGTTGGTTAATCCCAATGGCGACCACTTTCATGTCAGGAACGAGATACAAGGTATTACCGACAAGGATTCTACCGAGGGCACACGCTTTTGGAAGGGGAGCAAGGAGGGTGCCATGGACAAGACCAAGTCGTTCACAAAGAGCGTATAGATTCCAAAGCGGTAGAGTGCGAGGACTGCAGCCGTCTTGTCTTCGGGCATGTTCACGAAGTACATTGAATATTGTTGTAAATACGCCGAAGATCACAGGGTAGAATGGGACTAACTGTTGAATAAGGTAGTTGCGGTACACCCGAGACCCGGACTTGCCATGGACCTTTAAAGCTTAAAGCTTAGGGCTGAATTGATTGAGGTGAGAAGGTTTCGGGGATCGGCACTTGCCAGTGATCGGCGCTCCTTTGTAGGCGCCCACACGTGATAACTTGCCTTTCTCGGATATTATATACTTGTTTCTTCCCCATCCTTTGTTCGAGCTCGGCGCTGGCCATCCGGCCAGGAATGCCATGTCCGACAACTCTAGCGTCACAGATACAGAACTGGATACATCTCTGACCTCTATCCTTGGCATTAATGGCCCTTTGCGCATCCGCCCCCATAATGATACCTCAATCCAGAAGGCTCACGCCATTCTGCGACGCGTCGAATCGCCGGAGGACTCGAATGGCGACGGCAAAGAAAGCAATACTGTCTACTTTCGCATTTTTGCTCACAAAAACATAAATCTCAAGCCCGGCAGGGAGCTTTTGTTGACTATTGCCTCTGTGGACGGCCAATTCAAAAACAGAGTCGTTATGTTTAAAGGGAACCTCAAAGGACCCGATGAAGACTCAGACATGAGTATGACTCAGGTCGAGGAGGAGCCCCAGGTCATCGAGGAGGAGGAGGAAATTGTTCCCGAAGCCGTCATGCCTCCAAAGGTGCGCCGGCAATGGATTAAAAAAATCGAGGAGGTGAGCCCAGCTACATGTGAGTGACTCCAGTTTAAACTTCGATTTTCATCGACTTCATCTCCTTCACAAGTCAGACCGCCCGTTGTTCATACATCGGTTGGCGTTCAAGCGCAACCTGTCTATATTTCTTCATCTATGCAGACGATTTCTATGCAAAATTCCGTCTCCGTCCAAGTGCAGCCGTCCCGCAGTGTCGCCTCTGTTCAGACACGCACTTCCCATATTTCTTGTGCCGTTCAGGCAGATCCGTCGCCCCCTCCGAGTTACGCGAGTTCCGACGTCCAAACGGATCCCATTCTCCCTGTATTAGACCTGACCGGTATTCATCCGACCATGAACGACGAGGTGAGACTCCGCGTAGCCGCGCTTTGATCAGGCTAACACTATCCAGCATACTCTCCAATATACTCCGGCGCGAGAGTCTCACGCCATGCTTACTCCCCCGCTATCCGTAGAGATTCCTGAACCGCGCGAGCCCTCTGAGGATATGGATATGTCCCCCATCGGATTCGAGGAGAGGGAACGACCTATACCTGGCCTCACTCCCTCCATTCGCTCACTCCCCCACCCTCGTCCGGAAGTGAAGGCCGAGAATATTTTTCTACCCGGCCTTACTCAACAGCCCTCCTCTGCATCTCCGCTGCGAAGCCTCAGTCGAGCGAAAGCGGAGGAGATCGAACACATCCGACAACAACCCTCTCCGGTTTCTGACATGTTCGATTTAGACGACGACCCACCGGATCCCCCGCTGAGAATTCCCGAACCCGCTCCCCAGAATTCTTTCGTTTCTGGCGGATTCGTCACCGATTTAATCGGTGCTGTGACTTCGCCCACGAAGGAGGGTACCTCAGCGGGAGAAGAAGAGGGCGAGATCCTCGAAACTGACTCTGCCCATCCTCTAAATTCCCCCGCCTCTCATCCTCCTCTTCTCTCGCCGGCGCAACGAAAGAAGAAAAGGCAGAGTGTAGCAGCTAATGAGAGGCGCCGTAAGAAGCGAGTGAGGTTGGCCCAGGCGAAACTCCTTGCCGCTGGTAATCCACCTCTCAACGACTCGGATGTGGCTACGACGTCCAACGTCGCGACCCCCATCGACGGAGTCCTGGAAGCTCAAGATGAAGTAACCCCCGCACCCTCACCCCCTCCTCCACTCATACCAGCACCCCCGCGACCGCGCGGCCCCACTCAAAATGCTGTTGCATCCAGTAGCAAGGTCGTATCCACCGCCCCTCCACCACCACCGCCTCTTCTGCATCCCGGCACGAACATCCTCCCCGGCGTTCTCAATCGAATGAAGCAGAAGGCGCCAGCAAATGCAAATCAGGCTATCGACCTGACCTCGAGCCCGCCCCCCGAGCCCAAAGCCATCGCACGCATCCCCGTTGGTCCGTCCTCCAATCCTCTGAGTATTCGACCCTCCAATCCCCCCCTACAATCAACTCGCCCCCGTCCTCCCCCTTCTACCTCTACCTCCACAGCCGTCGCCGCCACCTCAAAGGCGAAGAAGAAGATCGTTGTGGGTCGCGGCTGGCCTTTTGTTCGTGCTGTTGGCACTAGCTCGTCCGCTGCCGCTGCTCTGGCCCCAGCGCGCTCCCAACCGGTCGCCTCGTCCTCCAAGGTGGATTTAAGCAGTATAATGAAATATCAGTCGCCTTCTCCCCCGCCGGTCAATAAATGGAAGCGGATCGACGACGAGATATCGATTAGCGTCCCACCGACGGATGATGACGAGGCCATTCGCTCTCTTTCGCCCGTCCCCCACCCTCGTCCGCAAGTGAAAGCTGGGGACGTTTCTTTACCTGGTATTGTTCACCAGCCGTCTTCCGCGCCGGTCAACAAATGGAAGCGGATCGACGATAGGCTGAGAACTCCCAAACCCGCTCCTAAGAATTCGTTCGTTTCTGGCGGATTCGTTACTGATTTCATCGGTGCCGCGACTTTGCCCACGAAGGAGGATCCCCCAATCGTGCAAGAAGAGGGTCCGCGCCTCGAAACCGACTCTCCACTAAATTCCCCCGCCTCCGATCGGTCTCTGCTCTCCCCGGCGCAACGAAAGCAGAAAACCCAGAATGAGAAACGGGTGAGTTTTGCGCGGTGCCCTGCGCGGGTCAATAAATGGGTGCAGATTGACGACGACATTTCTATTGGTGTTCCACCGACGGATGTCGACGAGGCCATGGATATGGTGATATCTGAGCCTCCGTCGCCTGTTTCCGAGCCACCACCTCTTCCCCCGCCGTCCAGCACCGATACTTCTAGTTCTAGTGAGTTGCTGATTACTCCGTTTTTTCCTCCTTCTGTCTACTTATACCGCGTAGCGTCGCTGGCGGACCGAATCTCCTCACCCGTCCCAATATCATTGCCAGTAGATATACCGCTATCGGCGCAACCATCGTCGGAGAACGTCCGGTCTGATTCACTCCTCTCGCGCATCTTCCCTCCTGAAATTCGTCCTCCCACTCTTCCTCCCTCGACACCGGGTCAGAAAGTGACGGGTCCTGCTGCACATACCGCCTCGCAAAACGACTCCGACAGTAGTGGTACGAAGTCGAATTTTGAGGCCCCGACACCGACAGCAGCCTTCAGCGTCTATCATGCACCGATACCGACAGCGGCCTTCGGCGTTCCGTCCCCTCAGGACCATAAACAGAAAAGGCCCGCGCTTCCACCGCAAATCGTTACTTTCGCCGCCGCCAACGTCAGCAACAACGCCACCGCCACCGCCACCAAGCGCGCGCCGCCGCAGCTGTCCGTGTCTCAGAAGAACAAGGGCTCCGTCACCATGCTCCCCAGTCCGTCTTTCCCTGCTCCACTTCGCATTCACTAATTATTTATTCTTAATACCCACACGACAGTACATCACTCCCTCCCGCCCAAACCCCCGCCTCCCGTCGCGCTCCCGCGGGGCACCAAGCGCGAGCGCCCGCCGTCGCCCGACCCCCGGACCGCCTCCAGCATTGGCATTGCGCGCGTGCAAGACCGCCGCTGGCCGACGATCAAGGTGATGCACACGGACACGCTCGAGGGCGACGGGGACCTCGGTATCCGGCAGATTGCGTTCAATTCCGACGGGTCGTGTTTCGCCTTGTATTGTGCGTCGTCCTATCCATCTCGGTCTCGGTCTCGGTCTCCGTCCTGGGAATATTTTATTTTATTTCATCTTCGTTCTTATTTACGCGATTAGGCCCGGACCGAACGCTGCGGATTTGGCGCAACGAGGCGCCGCGGCGAGAGATCGCGAGGCTTGCGCACAGCTCGCAGGTCGTTGCGCTGGCGTGGTTGGACGACGACGACGCGGTGATGACGCTCGCCGAAGACGGGGTGTTGGGCAAGTGGACGCGGATCGTGAGTGCCCTCTCTCCCCAACCTTCTATCGCTTCTAATTATCTCATTCACGTTCTTTTCCTAGCAAAATCAATGGCAATGGGGCCGCATCATCAATGTCGGCTTGGAGGCGGGGCTGGAGATTCAGAAGCGCGCACCGGAGGAGGTGGTGTGTCTCGCCTACGCGCGGGACAAGATCGCGGTGGCGTTTCCAAAGTCGGGGGTGAAGGTGTGGATGTGGCATAAGGGTGCGGTTTCTTCATCGGCTCTTTCATCCCTTCGATCTTTATTCTCTTTCTCCTTGCTTCCTTTTGGGGAAAAATAATTCTAATTTGAATGCAAGGCTCTTGGCGCGCGCAACGCTCAATTATGCGTCCGAATGTCACCGCGCTCAAGTTCATCGACGGCGGTGACGCGTTGTTAGGCGGGACGCGGGAAGGGGTTGTGTGCGTCTTTCACTTCCATTTTTCTTGTCTTCACTCCGCGTCTCGTGTGCTGACAACATAACGCGTAGATGGCACTGTGCGGTCCCGAACGGGACGATGAAGGTCTACGCGTTTTTGCAGTCAAGCATGTCCGTAAACCTCCCTCCTTTGCATGATTACATTAATTAATTGACGCGCTATCTATCTATAAACAGCACCTCGATCAGCACCACGCACTCCCGCTCGGGCGCGCTCGTCGCCCAGGCGCGCGGCTCGGCGTGTCTGCTCAGTTTGGGCGCGCAGGACGAGCAGCGCGTCGGGCAGACGTTTTTGGCGTCGGACGTGCCTACTCTCTCCAACAACTCCAGTTCCAGTTCCCGTTCCGGGTCGAATGCGAGTCAGATTGAGAGTAAATTGGACGCTGTGTACGCGACGTATGGGAGGAACGTCGTTTTCGGGGCGGCAGATGGGTGTTTGTTGGTGTGGGACGGTACAGGCGGGAAGGGAAAGGGGAAAGGGAAGGAGAGGGAGAGGGAGAAGGCGGGTGGGAGCGGGGAAGGCGGGGTTGTGTGCGGGTTGGAGTGGGATGGTGAGTGGGCTGACGGCGTAGGTGAGTGCGCGCTGATAGGTATCTGATGCATTTAATGAACGATAATTGTTAGGTGACGCGATCCAGACCGTGGCAGTGAGTTGTCTATCCTAAAATTCTCCCGCGATAATCCAGAAATTGACTTTGGGGGTGTAGAGCTGCGATGACGGGCAGGGAAATGGGTGTGTAGTTGCGGGGACGCGGAAGGGCAGGCTGCTTTGGTGGCCAGACCCGCCTGGTACGCGTTTTTCCTTCTCTTCTTGCTAGACCGTACTTACGCCGTGTGGAGTCTCGCCGGACCCAAAGTCAAACTTACATTCGAGCGGGGGCGATTCGCATTCGAGCCGGAAGCGGGCAAAGGTCAAGTGAAGGTCTACATTAAATTTCTTTGGATGAAATAATATACATATAAACTGAAACAGTAAAGTTAGGCTTTTCGGAGGCCCCTCTTCCGTCGCAGATGGACTCGGAGTGTATTCTTGCTTCATTGCGGTGTTTGCGCTGTCATGTTGTCAGAATGTCGAGCGATGTGCGGATTTAAGTGGTTGGCCAGCAAAGCGCGACTCGAACATATCGACTGTGCCTGGAATATAATTTCTTTCGAGTCTTTGCAATTGTAGGGACATGTTAGGGTTAGACGTCGATCAAGATCAAACTCTGTCCGAACCTCTTCAGAGCGTCTGGCGGCAGGCGCTATCGTTCGTACACGCCACCACACCTTGTCTCTGTACGTCCCACCGTGGTTGTGTGTGCCCGTATGCTGCATGTACTCACGTTGGACCATCGACCCACCCATTAGACTCTAGTTTCAGCTGACCTTTACTCAGGCCGATTTGAGTATCGACCGCGCAGGATCCAACAGTGCAGGCGACCATTTGGCCATTTACTGTGAGTGTTCTCGTCTGGTGCTGTCCTGTCACCCGCACAACCGTCACCGTCCAACACTGCCACGAGGCGCTGCTATCTGGTTACCACGCCAAAGCTGACTGCGCCAATCTCTCCGCCTGCTGCCCTCGCCTTCAGCCGCTTACCCTGGCTGCTATAGTCTCCCGTCCCCCCGCTCCCCTTTAGACTCCTTTCGGCGCCATGCAAACCATCAAATGTGTAGTGGTTGGAGACGGAGCTGTGGGAAAGGTCCGCTGCTTCTCGTGTCTCTCCGCAGCGCCACACAGTTTAACTCTTTTGGTCTGCTAGACCTGTCTGCTCATCTCGTATACGACCAACAAGTTCCCGAGTGAATATGTCCCGACCGTACGTTTGCACCACCCACACCCCTATAGCGCCTTACACCGACGACTAGGTCTTTGACAACTATGCTGTTACCGTCATGATTGGGGAGGACCCCTACACATTAGGCCTCTTCGATACCGCCGGTCCGTCCTCTGCGTCGTTTTCGCTCGCATTTGATTTGACTTTATTCTCAGGCCAGGAGGACTACGACCGTCTGCGCCCGCTATCATACCCACAGACAGACGTCTTCCTCGTCTGCTTCAGCGTAACATCGCCCGCCTCGTTCGAGAACGTCAAAGAGAAGTGGTTTCCGGAAGTGCACCACCACTGTCCCGGTGTGCCATGTCTCATCGTCGGGACGCAGATCGATCTGCGGGATGACTCGCAGGTGATAGAGAAGCTGGCGAGGCAAAAGCAGAGGCCGGTGACGAACGAGCAGGGCGAGCGGCTTGCGCGGGAGCTGGGCGCCGTTAAGTACGTCGAGTGCTCTGCGCTGACGCAGAAGGGGTTAAAGAACGTTTTCGACGAGGTGCGTCGTGATCTTTGAACGTCTGCTCTTGATCGCTGACTGACCCCCCAGGCCATCGTCGCGGCCCTGGAGCCGCCGGTCGTCAAGAACAAGGGAAAAGTAAAGTGTGTCGTCGTCTAGACAGAACCTTTCTTTAATCGGCCACCCTCCCGTCACGTCCTTCGTCGTCCCTCGGAACCTCTCATACATCCATACATTTCACGAATAACCCTTACGCCGCGACAACACTTATTACTAGCTAGTTGATTAGTCTTCCCCGGTACTGCCTGTCATGTCGTATTCCCTTTTCTCTCTTTTTATCTGCTTTCTTCTAGTTTAAATCTCATGTGTGATTCATGGTCCATCGAGTTGCCTGGTGGTCGTGTGGGCGATTTTTCCTCTTTATCTTTTGGGTGGGTCGGGCGGGGTTTTGTGCCCATCGCCGAAGGCGCTGCGGAACGGATTTCTCTTTCCGTTGTGCGTTTGCAGTGCGCAGTGCCTTGAGGACGCTGGGCAACGGTAAATCAGAGATCGCCATGCGCATCCTCGCGTGAGCGACCCGAGAGCGACAAAGATTTGCCTGTCGGTGATGTCCGCGTAGGATGACGTCGGTAAGTGTTTTTTCGAGAGGGTGAATGTGTTTGAGGACGACTCGTACGTTGAAACGCGGCTGAAAAACGGTACAGACGTTAGTAAAGACAGCGGGAACGAGCACGGAGTAGTGGAGTCCGACACGGGAAAAAATGAAACAATGGAACCAAGGTGAAGTTATATTTGTGCCTACGGGGACCTACGTAGCGGGCGGACGGTGGATGGGTGTATACATATATACCGGGTGGCTCTGGGTGGGTGGGAAGAGACAATTTATATGTACGGGCGCTAGCTCAGGTAAACGTTCTAGCCGAGGCACGGAGGGAGTAGCATAAGTTACAAATTATTCCAAAGGGCTCTGGGGATGGGTAGGGGGGAGGACACGATAGGGAGCAGGGATGAGGGACGATGGGATGAATCGTGTTTGTGGTGATGAGAGGCGATCAGGGCGGAAAATCTAGGCGCGCTTGTACACCCTAGAGGATAGATGGCAACCGTCAGAGCGAGAAAAGAAAAAAAAAGGAGGAGCGGGATGCGTACTGCGAGGGCTTGGGCGCGGTGGCCGCGTCTCTCTTGGCGACGCTGAGGGAGAGAAATATTAGAATAGTGTCCTAGGCACGGTAAAGGAGGACGACGACTTACTAGCCAGAGGGCACAGCAGCAGCGCGGCCGACGCGCGAAGGGTTCTCACCGCGCTTAAGCTTAAACTGCTTGAGCGGCGCGGCGGTGGCGAGGGTGAGGAACAGGAAGACTGCGACGAGCAGGAGGAGGGCGCGCGAACCAATCATTGTGCTCTGGGGGTGGGGGGTTGGGCACAGGTAGTTGTTGGTCGGGGAGCGAAGGGGAGCTTCTTCGGTGAAAAATGGACGCTCGAGTTCATGATAGGCCCGGCTGCTTATAAAAGGGCCAACCAATCTGTCTTCAGTGCGCCTGTGCTGCGTTCGCCGCGTCCGTCAGCAATCTAATGATTCACGAATAAGCTAAACATAGTGAGTAGTCATAATAGATAAGTGGAATTGCGATTTGGAGCGAAGGTGTAGGAAGGGTTCCCCCGTTTGACGCGCAGAGGCGAGTTAAGGCCGTAGGCAAAAATGTTTCCGGAGACGGCAACGGTGAAATCAAATGTGGCTTCGATACGACATCTGCAATTATAGCCCACGGGGGGTAGAGAGCGGGGCGAGAGCGGTGACCATCGGGTCGGGCAGAATCTGATACGTAGAGCGCAAGATTTTTTGACGTGACAATTAATTCCGAACACAAGCCGCAGGAATTCGGGGGTGAGGATATAGATAAAATCAAGCCCAAGCGAGTCATCGCGAGCTTTTGCTGCCCAGTATTAGAGAGATAGCGAGATAAGCAGCTTGAAGTTGGCTTGAAGGTCTTGAACAGCTTAATGCACAATACATATAGCTCCACAGCAGCATGTGCGATGTGCACAGAGCGAGACGTTTGAGCGGCGCGCGATCTGGTATCGGACATGCCGCGAACATGGCGCAAGGGACGAGAACTTCTGGAGAGCCAAGGCAAAGGCGCTAAGCATTGGCTAAGCAAGTCCAAAACGGGAATCGGGGTCCAGAGTAACAACGCCAAACACCACCCTTGCAGCAAACCAAAATGTCGCGTCCTCAGGATGACCGCAACCAAGAGGCCACCGTCTATCTGGTGCGTTTTATGGTACTTTAAAGGGTCAACTACTGACCTTGTTCAAGGGAAATCTCGATGAGCGGTGTACAGACGCGCTCGTTTGGGAACTGATGCTGCAAGCCGGTCCTGTAGGTGCGTTCTCGAACTCTTGTTCGACGTCATTGCTTCACAAATATCCAGTCAATGTCCATCTCCCAAAGGACCGTATCTCCATGGCCCATCAAGGGTACGGATTTTGCGAGTTTTTGACAGAAGAGGACGCAGAATACGCTTGTAAGATTATGAACCAGATTAAACTGTGGGGCAAGCCTATCCGGGTTAACAAGGTGTGTACTTGGTTGACGACCACTACCAATGCGCGCTCAAACACCCTCGGCATTATTATTTGCATACCTCTTGTTTTGTTCTCATTCTGACCGCTCCTGACTGATCGTATCCTTACAGGCCTCTTCTGATAAGAAACAGCTCGATGTCGGTGCCAACTTGTTCATCGGGAATCTGGACGAGAACGTCGATGAAAGGTTGCTGTACGACACCTTCAGTGCGTTCGGCATAATGGCAACCACTGCCAAGGCCCGTACTTTCACCGTCTTTTCGTGCCTGCTTTTGACACTTTCTGTTTCCAGGTTGCTCGTGACCCCACTACTGGCACCTCAAAAGGCTACGGCTTCGTCTCTTACACGGATTTTGACGCGTCCGACGCTGCTGTCGAAGCTATGAATGGCTCTTTCCTAATGAACAAAGCAATCACCGTCCAATATGCCTTCAAAAAGGACGGAAAAGGAGAGCGCCATGGAACTGCTGCCGAGCGTCTCCTCACTGCCCAAGCCCGCAAGAATAACGCATTACCTGTTGCCGCTCGGCCACCGGCTGCGCCCCTCGCTTTTGGTGCGCCCATGCCTAATTATCAGTATCAAGGCCAGTTCGCCGGCATCTTGGCTCAGCCCGCTCCACCGCCTGGCTTTACGCAACAGCAAACGATCCTGCCCACGATACAAATGGGCGGGATGGCCCCGCCGCCGCCAGGGATGGGCATGCCGATGGGAATGCCGATGCCGCCACCGGTCCCGCCCAATATGCAGATGTACCCTGGGTACCCGCCCCCACCGCCTGGCTTCGGTGGCCCGTTCCCCGGGCAGATGATGCCGCCTCAGCAATACTGATTGATAGTGGCGGACTCCACGGATGTTCCTGTCGTTTCTGTACCATATGGTCGTCGCCGTCCTTCAATACACCGATGCTTGCCTGCATCTTGCGTTCCCTGCGTATCTCTGCTGTTATCGGGTACTGCCTTGCGTCTTACGGCTCCGCTGTGGACAGATAGATGTCCGTAATACTCGGTGGGCCACTGAACCGCCGTTCGACAGGCAGAACAACAGATTGAGCATTCTTTGCTCATTATATCTAGGCTCGTTATTGCTCAATTTGGGTGATGTCCTTTGCATCACCGCACTGGAGTTGTGTCGGAGAATTGACGAGAAGCGCCACCGAAAATATCCTAATCCATTAAAGATTGCCTTGCGCTGTCGTCGATCCGAGGCAGGACGTGGGTGGTAATGACATCAGGATAACGGTCGCAAAATGAAGAAGTATTGAGATGCCGTGTTCCACCGCGGTCGGACATGAGAAAGCGACGTTTTCAAGTTCGTTGCCGATGCTGTTTCCTTACCAACATGCGGGTAGAAATCCAGGAACGAGGAGTCCCGTCTTCGCCTTTTCGTAAGATTTTATGGAGCCGACGGTGGATAGTGGTCAATAACCTCTGAATCGCCGACGTTGTCTTTCTCAGCAATATTTTCTTCATTCAAGACCATATTTGGATTCAAGTAGTGAGACTCCTCTTTTTAATAAACCGCATGGCGCTCATCCGGTGATAAGACATCTTACAGAGTACAGAGAGGGGCAGCAACGGTCGGTATGAAATGCTCATTTTTCTAGATCTGACAGTACCTTGCTGCTTGTTGTGGTACGCGTTTCGTGTCAGCACGATCTGCCAGGTGGGACCTAGACAGCTTGCACGCTGCGTTAATTAACCGTCGGAGAATTCGCCGGGTGAGGCAGTGGTTCGCACTTCGGCGCCGGTGAGCTCGGAGACGGCATCGGAGAATTTCGTGTTCAAGAAGTTGTTCTGGGTCTAGCCTCAGAAATATTTTAAGACAGCAACCGAGCCAACGCAAGGCAGCGTTCGAGAACGCTCTTGGGCGGGTTCGATGCGCGGCCGAGAATGCGACGTGAGTCTTCAGACATGCCAAGCGAGTTTACGGAGAATTCAGAAGATTCCTGAGCACGACAGAGGTTTTTGAAGAAGGACTGTAGCGTTGGTTCTCGCGGCCCGGAATTTTTGGCTTTAAACATCACAAGTTGTATGCAGGTCGCGAACCACGCAAGATCGCTTGCTGGTTGAACTCTACCGGCAACATAAGCTTGCTCTCGAGGCATTCAAAAGTTCCAGCGAAACCACACCCTGTTTGCCGCGCTCGTTTGCGCACAAAGCCCAGGCATCGTCAAACTCAGCCAGCGCCCACGCCGCCGTCACTGTTGTAACGACCAGTTCGTTCGGGCGTGAGGGAATAAATTTGCAGCGGCCCACCGGCGTCGTCACTTTAACTGACTCACTTATCGATTGGTCGACGGCGTCGATATGCGCTGGGGGTTGTTCTGTTCGTGCACTGCGGTCGAGGCGCTCTAGTGGTACCCTACCCGTCATCGTACTCGGGCGCAGGATTTCGGAGGTGCTGATCGAGACCTCGTGGGGGAGCGCTGTATGGTGTGGTGTTCAAAGATATCTTGCGCTTTCACAGCATTGTGGCCAAAAGTAACATTGATAGCACCAAAATGGCGCTTAGAAAGGCGTAGTAACATCTGCACTCGTTCCTTGAATTGCGTTCGCGTCCTAGAATTCCCAATTTTTCCTCCAGATCACAGTGCGAAAAAAATGTTTCCCTCAGACTCCGTCGCCGAGGTTTTGCAGATAAAGGAGGGGGAGATCCTGCACACTGTGGTCGGTTCACCGCTGATTTTGACTGGATAGATGCTGTACACGGGTCGTCGCGGTGTGAAAATTGAACACACAGGTTTCTACGCAAAAGCGTGATACTGGGAGATTCTGTTGAGAGCTGTTGAAAGACTTGTAGGCAGATAGAAAGTTTTAACCAATATTTCATGGCGGGTAGATTGAATTGAGGCCATACATCCAATGTGATGATGCCAGCAGAAGTTGCATGTCCACAGAGGTGTCGCAACTCGTAGTCCAAAAGATATCCACACCAGTAGTCCTGCCTTGCACCGCACTAAAACCACGCCGGGTAACATCTGGCGGAGCAGTTTCACGATGAAGGGAGTCAGTCGCGAATGTTGATCATTGACTAGTAGATCGCCCGTTGTATTAGTCCACGATATTTTCAGGGACAAGCAAGCACTAACACCTGGTGCCCAGATGTACTTAAGTCAAGTTCGTAAGGAAGCATAAGAGAAATAAGGCTTACGCGGAAGAGAACACATACAGATTTTTGCATAATTGGATTTCCTTGTGAAAACCGAGTCTGGCGAGTCGGCAGTCTGCTACGCGGGATTACACCCCACTTGGGAACGTCGAGTACTTGGCAACACCTGACAACGCCCAAGAAGTCGTGATCCGGTGAAAGCGCGTAGGTTTCTTGAAAAATTTTAAGGGACCGCAAAGGGACGAAAAAATTTGGAACACTGCAGGAGGAGTCGACAAGCAGATATACATAGGAGACCGCGTATTTCTGCGGCTCGCTACCACAACCGACCCCCATCTGACTTTTGGCCGTAGGCCCAAAAGAGGGAACAACTCGGTCCCGTGGATTGAAACTTGACTGGTGCCTGAGCACGTTCAAACACGATTCCACGAAATCCAGCATTGAACCGCAGGCGTTGTGAACACCATGTATTTCATCGAAAGTTCATTTAATGTTGTTGTTCGACGGCGGGCAAACGGGCAAAAAGCTTCCGTTGTGTAGAAACTGCATGGCCGGAAAAGGGACCTGATAAATCAAGGGGCTTCGAAGATAATAAATTTCCTTTTTGGGAGGGGGGGGGGAGGGGTCCCTCGGGCTCGAGAATTTTTTTCGGCACCAAATTTCACATTTCGTTCTACAGCCTTGATATGCACATAGAACACTTCAAAAAATATTTTCGATTTTTTCACTATTGCCGAGATTTGCCGAGATGCCATCAGAGATCAAGGAAAGCCTTGTCCTGCCCAACGAATCCTTCGGTGAAGCCGGTTGATCTTGTTACTGCGTGGAATCACTAATGCCGCAATGCCAGCACTCCCATCAAGATTGCCGAGCACCGGCAACGGGCCGTCTTCTGTCTGACAAGGCTTTTGTAAGTTTCTGATCTCGTTCTCGTGTGATTTCATCTGGTCTAACTGCTGTATATATTACACCAGTTACTATATCACTCTCCCAGCTTCAGTTGTTGCATCGCCATTCTTCACTTGACATTCTGTTCATTGCAATTGAGCCTCGGCACGCCGGGACTGGGGCATGTTTGTTGTTCAAGAACATATTATGGATAACTACCAGACTGTATGGTCCATTAGAGTCATTTGACAACTTCAGTAGATGTAGTTGCTCCTGGAAAGAAATTTGCATCTCGGATATGTTTCTCAAAATGGGAATTTGATCGCATCACCCTTACGTAGGGGGGGGGGGAGGGGTCCGAGGTCTCTGAAAAAAAAATTGGAAGGTATGTTGAGATTTTCGCGAAAGCAAATCCCCTTGTGATAAATGCAGTGTTTCAGTTAAGAAAAGGGGGACTTAGGGAAATCAGGGGAAATCCGGCAAGTGCAGATATTATCCTTGCCGTCGGTAGAGCGGTAGGCTAATTGGCCTGGACTTGGACCCGGTGAACCCTAGAAGGAGATCTATTGGATCTAGCCATTTAGCCAGAGCCCCAATTCCCAGTTAAGCTGTTGATCCGAAATAGATGCCATCAATCGCGATGGGTTACGAAGCCTTCAAGCAAGCACTCCAAACTTCTGCGACTTGGTGTGTTTTCTGCCGAAAACGAGGTTTCTGCCAGCTTCAATGGGCCAATCCCTTCGCGTCGTCTGTATCATCATCGCTGCAAAGTGCCTGGTCGAATACTGACCACGAAGACGAAAACCACTGTCTGCCGTATACAGGCAAGCCGATTTTGATGGAGCTCGAGGCGCCCGATCGGATCACCAGCCCCATTTGTCTCTCGCATAGAAAGTGCTAAATACGAGTCCAACCAAATTCAGGTTTCGTCTGTTGCCTCGACTTCCCCCCGTCCAAGATGCTTCAGCGCAAACAGTATCCATTTTTGACGCTCGACCCGCTCACGCTGAACGCGCCGAGCTCAACAGATGGAAGGAGCTCCGTCGAACCAGGAATCCTCTCTCCAGGCATGCTCTCTCCCGGCCCGCTCTCACCCCCACTTACGGGCGGGCCCCGCAGCCCCTCCCTTAAAAGTCCGCTCAGCCCTGGATTTTCTCGTATGATTCATCGCGCTCGCTCGATGACCTCCCTGGGCTCCAAAAAAAGCAGCAGGCGGCCGGGGGCAAACCTGATCTTGAATAGCGTGCCACCTGAGCTGTGGCTCAAGGTGTTCACGCATATTCCACTCTACCTCCTCCCGGCCGTCACGCTCACTTGTCGCTCCTTCCACGCATTATCCCAACCGCTCCTCTTCTCCACCATCTCAACGCATCCGCCTGCGTTGCCGTCTTTGGCCTTGCGTGGTGCCCAAAACTCGAAATATCGCCAGCGCATTTTGGAGCGCCTCGAGTTCTTTTTCTCCCCTCGAATTTGTCCTTCGGTTGTCGAATGCACCATCTCTCCTCCCGCGCCCGAGGAGGACGGCGCCCCGGCGGACGATCTTATCGACACTATATTCACCTCCTTGTCGCGCCTCCCGAATTTAAAGGTGTTGAACTGCCGCTATGTGCGTCTCACGCCGAAGCGACTCGCGGTCCTGCAAAACCTGCAATTGACCGCGATCAGTTTGGAGATGTGCTTCGGTGAGATCGCCGACTTTGCGGACGCACCGTCGGTCCCGCTCCAGGCTGTAACAATCAAATACCCCGACGCGATTCGACGGGATAAAGTGAACCCTTGCCTGCTTTTCCTGTCACCCACTCACTTAGAGCAATTGCACGCGACTACGACGAGCATTCTCCCTACCCTCGCGCGTTCGCAGCCCTTCAGGAAGCTCCAGACGCTGGACATCCCTATCGAATGCATTACATCCGACCTTTTCATCCAAGCCTTGTCTCGCTGCCCAGCGGTCGACCATCTGTCATTACACACCAGCGAATCCGTCCCGCACTCCCTTCTCGAATCCCTCCCTGAGGGCGTCCTCCCTAACCTCACCTCCTACCGCGGCCCTCACCATTACGCCGCCGTTTTCCTGCGCAATCGCGATGCGAAACGCGTCGAAATATCCGTACCTTCGCGGCCGCATCGACTCGAAGCGTCCCTGCCGAGTATCGATCGCAGTCTCCTGTCCCTCTCTTTCCGTCTCGAGGGCGTGGAACTTCCTGCCTCCCTTCTTACCACCATCCACGCCTCCTTCCCCAAGCTGAAGTCCCTTGCTGTAGGCGAGCCTGCACTGTCATCCGCGGACATCAATGGCGCGCTCAACGCCTCACCTCGCCACGTCTCGCTCGAGGACATCACCATCCACATCCAGGGCCGCGACAAGTTTAATTTGTGGATTCCGCCCGACGAGGCCGCGGCCGACGCGATTTCGTGTTTCAAAAAGACGCTTCCCGCGCTCCTGACGACTTACCCCGGCCTCAAGTCCGTGCGCTTCCTGCACGGATCGCAGGGTGCGTCGGTTAGGTGGCGGCGCTCCTCGAGCGGGCTGTTTGTTCAGTCGGCTGCGTAAATTTTCCTCGTCGTACGCCGCTCTCTTTTCACCCCTGGCTTTACACTAACGCAGTCCATATAGATATCCGAGTCTGTACATGTATTCGCCTTCCGTTGTGTATCTCTGAGCTCCTCCAATCCGCATATTTATTTACTGTACTTTTGAATATTTTCGAAGTAGCGTCGTGTTATTTGCGCCTATTATTTATGCCGCGTATCGGCAAGTTCCCTCAGATTTCGACCACCATGTCCAAGAGCCTCGAGTATGCAACGCTCGAACCTGCTTCGAAGTTCGTGCCGCTGTCTGAGATTAGTCAGTATATTGAGCCCTCCCTGCAGATGGCGGAACCTCTCTCCACCCCCGGGCTTCTCTAAATCCTCATCGGTACACACCCCGTTTGTTTCACAATCCCTGAGTCTCAATAGCAACCCACAGTCTACTCGCGTGTCCTCCAAGACGAGCACAGCGCCCCCACCAGAAGCCTACAACTCGATCAAAGAAACGCGCGCTTTCGACTTTGCTACCGCACCCGCCAAGTCGCTGCCAATGCAGGCATTCATGCTGTACATGTCCGGGGGCGGGGTCCAAATATTTAGCATGGGCATCGTGTTCATGCTACTCCTCTCGCCGTTCAAGAACCTCGCGGGAATGAACGACGGTGTGTTCTCCACTCACCGCGTCTAAATTTTATCGGCTGACTTCGACTATCAGCATTCGCCCAATTTGCCCCCTCGACGGCGAAGAACCCAAAGGCGTTTACGACCCTGCTGCTGCAAAAGCTCGTGTACATCGCCTGCAATGCGCTCACGCTTGGCGTTGGATTATGGAAGTGCCGTTCTATGGGGCTGCTTCCACTGGGTACGGGTGACTGGCTGGCATTTGAAACTAGAGGGCTTGTGCGTCCTTTCTTCGCTCCCCCTTTATCCTGCTCGGCTCACGCTTGCTTTAGGCACCGGAAATATCATTATTTTGAATGCGTGTATCTTATCTTATGAGAAAAGTCGGGCAAATGGAAAGAACCTCGTGCTGTACTAGTAGGACAGTGGGACTACCGTCGAACTGTGAAGGCCTTGCTGCATAACCATTGCTGGGAGGCCGCTAAATTCGTGCATCAACAAGTTGCGTCGCGCTCACCCTTTCGTTAACCTTCTTGGCTCTCTCCGCTCCCGTGCAATGGCTTCAACTTACCACTCCTCTGCCCTGCCCTCACAATGCCGTCCATCGACCTACAATTCGCCCATCAACTTTGTACGGCCAGAAACCGCAGTGTAGAGAAAAGCAATGTAAAGCCAGTTCCCCTGCCGATTGAGGGCTGCAAAAACCCTCGCGCAACTGAACTTGAATGAAACCAGTCATTAATTCATTCGACGTATACTGGCTGTTTACAACAAGCGCTTGGTACAACATACATATACTTTCGACCGAGAGGGTGCAACGGTCAACGGCTGGTCTACAACAACGTCATCGGCAGACCTGCGGGGCGTAATAAATCTCGGGGCGTACAGCACAGTGCAAAAGCGTACCACCGTCAACATCGCGCACGAGTTACATACTCAAAACACCCGCGATAAGAAACTCGTCCGTCCTCGGGCGCGCGCCATTAACCTCTCGCAGCGGCGCGCGCGCACCGTCGATGCGGCTGCAATCCGTCGCAGCATCCCCACATTTTTCACCGTCGTCGTCATCGCCCCGCACCCCGTCTCCGACCTCCACCCCACCCGAAGAGCCCCGACTAGAAGGGGGCTCCTCATTAGGGAGCCTGCAAAACCGTCAAACTCCCTCTTCGCCGCTGTCGTAAAACTCGTCCTCGTCGTCGTCCGCGCTCCCGAGGTTGGTAAAGTCGACCTTGTAGCGCAGCAGGCCGCCGATCCCACCGAACCCCTTGACGAACTGCGCGCCCTCCTGCGAGCGGTTCGTCACAAACTCGAGGTTCGCGCCAAAGTCCTTGTATTTTTCCGCGAACCACTCGAGGAGCGACTGTGGCTCGGACGCCTGTTCCATCTCGAGCCCGGTGGACTTGTCGAGGAACTTCTCGCGGTCCTTTTCTTGCTCTTTGCTGGTGTGGACGATGATCTCCTCTGCGGGGGAGGGTTATTTTCTTGGAGGGAGAGAAAGGAGAAGAGGGGGCGTACCACCGGCAGCGTTGCGAAGAGTGTAACGAGTGATGTCGAGGTTCTCCCACACGATGAGAGTCTCGATGGCGCCAAGGTCGAGCGCCTTGAGCGTGTCCTCGATACCGAAGCAGTATCGGCTCGTGTCTTGGCTGATCTCGTCAAAGTACCGTTGAATCAGCTTCTTCTCCTGGACGAACTTGACATTGGCGAGCGACTCGGCGGCCAATTCGATGGCCTGCAAGGTGTTATTCAGCAAGTCGTAATGAGAAGCCAGGTGCAACCCACCTGATTGAAGCCATTCTCACCGCCGTAGCTGACATCGACGACCTTGATGACCTTGGCCGCAAGACGCAGATCAAACATGTCGCTCTGGCCGAGCTCGGTCTTGAAGTCGGCGCTGCCGGCAAGCACGAGGCCCGTAACATTGACCTTGTCGTTGGTGATGAAGTGCTGCACGGCGTGCTCCGCGACCTTGCGGACGTAGTTGTGGCGCTTCTCGTCGCGGAGACGAGAGAAACGGAGCGCAGACTGTCCACCACGGCCGTGCTTTTTGGGGAGGTCGACAGTGAACTTGTGGATAACATCGCGCGTGTTGCCCGCGAGTGTGCCGAAGAGTGTGCCATTACCGTCCATGACGATGAAGCCGAAGCGAGAGTCGGACTCGAGCAGCTCCGAGAGCGCCTCGGTGTGGAATTTGTTGTCGCAGAGGTAGAGAGAGCTGCATCGGATTATTAACGCGGGTAAAATGTCGCCAAGTTGGAGACACACGTGTTAATAGGCTTGTGGGGCTCAAAGTCGAATGAAACCTTCTTCTCCTTGCCCTCGTCGGTGAGGATCGTGCCGACAAAGAGGACGAGGCCGTTGGGCGGCACCCGATTGTAGAGCTTTAGGCGCTGCTGGGTACTGGTGATTGCGGCCAGTACGGAGAGTCGATTGACACGCGATTTAATGTTGGACGCGGTACCATACTCCTGCGTCAACATGGCCGACGCACGGGAGATTTGATCCTGGTAAAATAATATCAGTATTTTGCAACGAGGGTTTGAAAGGGAGAAAAAAAAAGGATCCCGAGCTCTACAATGCGGTTGACAACCCAAAGGCCTTGAAACGCGCCGGTTCTCCGATCCTGGTCCCAACAGGGAGGTCGCACCCCATACAGTTTCTCGATGTCAACTAGCTACCCATACGCAGTCGCAGGGCTAGTCCGGCTCCGTGGACCATCGAGACGATCGTGGCATGCGATTAGCAGGCCATAACCGCCTGACATAACTCGTCGATTGACCAACGAACTCAGTGTCCCAGATCGTACGACCAGCAATAGTCTCGCTCCGTGGATCACCAAGACGATGGTGGCGGGTGTTGACCGTGGCCAGGCCGCCGTTTGGCCTCACGTATCACAGACGAGACCAACTTGAAAGCGCCAAATCACCAGCCAGAGACGCTGAGGCCTCGGAACCACTTCGCATCGTCGCAAGAAACGATCCCACTCACTTTTGGTGGTAAGATTAGACTGATCATGGAAGTGCCCGCCCTAAAAACCATCGTAAGACACGCAAAAAAAGCCAGGAGAATTGTGGAGCACACCCTCTGGCAGAGTCAAGGCTTTTGATGAGTTTCTTGACCTTCCACATCTGAATGTTCTGCTCTGCAGCATCTGCCGGCTGGCTCATGTTGGGGATTCTCCGCTCGTCGACGCAGTGGGGAGAGGGAAAGCGAGAAAACGATGGGGATCGGATAGAGCACGTGCCTTAATAGATCACGCTTGGACCGCAACCGCCACCATGAAACGGCGGTTGGACTCAACCAGCGACTCCAATAAACGAATCCGACTCGTCGACGCTCAGGGTCGCTCTCGCGCAGTAAAAGTGACTCCCCCACCAAGTTCCAACGCTCCTGCGGCCGTTAATTCGATGCCAAAGGCGGAACCGCAACTGCAAAGGAGCCGCATCAATAAACTTGCCCCAGCTCGGCCGTTTCCAACGGTACCGACGTCTGTTTCAGCTACAGGACCTCGATCTGCGCACAAAGAGGGCAAAAATCTAATATGCATCACTCGGAAAACGCCTCTGGCCGCGTACTTGAGACGCTGTAAAAATGTAATCATAAACGATGGGTGACTACTTTTCTTCGCGTCTTTGTATCACTGCTGAAAGGCTTTACTTTTTAAGCTATAAAACGCTGCATCTGAGTGCAATGGGCGCGGCCATACCGCATCTCCTGCAGCTTTCGGTGGCGCTGCCTACGATTCTTCCCTTTGCGGCAGACGAGATTTACACCCGAATCACCACCGGGACGATGGAGGTGCAGGACGAGATTATCCCGGATGACGAGGACGAGGACATCACCTATAGAACTAGAGGAAAGTCGACGTTGTTGATTATATTCAAGATTGGGGATGGAGAATTCGAAGGGGACACCTCGGGCCCTGCTAAAAAGACAGGCGCGCGCCCAAAGCAAAAGGCACAGAAGCCTTCTGGAGCTCCAATCGGACCTCCAACCACCGGCCCAAGCTCCAGTCGTGTCGTCGTCGCCGAGCCAGATCAAGATGACATGGAGGTGTAACTTGGGCGTCGTATTATTGTACGCCAGCTCGCGACCGACATGTGGTTCCTCTAACCTTTAACTTAGGCTTGCCGCACCTCGCCCCTCGATCTTTTTTTTCTTGGTCGCCAGTTTATCGCCCTAATCATCGCCCTAATCAGATAATCTCAGCAATCAAATTGGTATGCAATCTCTTGGCGATTCAATGATATTCCGTGTAACCAATCCGGGGTATTCAGTACTTTTCCCTTGCACGTAATGGAGGTCCTTCCACGATTAAGCATCCCAATGGTCTAAGCTTGAAGCCATTCCACGCCTGTGCGAAATGAGGTCGCCGTCATTCGTCTTCGGAGGAGCTAATGCGACACGCAATAATCGATTGCTCGGCAATCCGCCTCGTCCCTATGGACCGTATTCTTTGCTGAACTGTATTTCCCCGGCAGACAAGCACGTCATGAACCGAGTTTCCCACCCTCCCACCATTTAAGGCCTAGTCTCTCCTCCCACTTCGCCCACTTATTTTTACCACCCACCATGAGCGCTACCGAAACCACCACCGAAACTGTGCCTGTTATCGAGGGCCCCAAGCAGCCTGATATTTCGTACCATCCCGACGAAGCCAAGTTCCGTGCTCGAACCGCGCGCCGTCTGGCCGAGGACCCTACGCTCCCGCAGCGACCTCTTCCTGAGGGCTTTCCCCCTAGCGTCGAAGGTCCCGGCGTCTGGGAGGGCAAGGATTGGACTGACGAATCGCAGTGGGTATACAACCTCTCCGATGAACAACTCCAAGAGGTCGATCGTGGTCTCGCCCACTTCGAAAGTACGCAGCAACTTCACTCTTTCTCACCAGGTGGCTGACAACGCGCTAGGTTTGGACAAGCCGCTTGGATATATCACCCGGGATACGTTCCCACTCCCGACATTGTCGTCGGAGCTCGGGAAGCTCGCGGAGGTGCTGTACAGCGGCCGCGGGTTCTTCGTCCTGCGCGAGATCCCGATCGACAAGTACTCGCGGCGTCAGCTCGCCATCGTCTATGCAGGCCTCTCTGCACATGTCGGCTCAGAGCGCGGTCGACAGGACGGCACCAACGCGGTGCTCGCACACATCAAGGACCTGCGCGTCTCGCACGCGCATGAAAAGGGCGGAATCGGCAACGCAGCGTACACCACGGACAAGCAGGTCTTCCACACTGACATCGGCGACCTCATCGCGCTGCTCGGGATCCAGACCTCCGCGTATGGTGGCGTGTCGCGCCTCAGCAGCGGCGGAAGGGTGTACAACGAGATCGCCAAGACGCGCCCGGATCTCATTACGGTGCTCAAGGATCCCTGGCCGCTTGATAGGTGTCGCCTCTCACGTTCTCTTCCTTCACTCGGCGTTGCTGATCTTTCTTTCCGGAAGATTCGGCGGGGACCCGCCGTACATTGAACGCCCGGTCCTCTACAACGAAGACGGACATATCGTCATCCAGTACTCCCGCCGCCACTTCACCGGCTACGGCCCCCAGCTGCGCAGCCCGAACATCCCGCCCATCAGCGAGGCGCAGGCTGAGGCGCTCGACATGGTCCATTTCTTGGCGGAGAAGTATTCCCTGGGCCTCAACTTCCAAAAGGGCGACATCCAGTACATCAACAGCATGGGGCTGCTCCACGCTCGGGACGGCTTCACGGACGAGGGGGAGAAAACGTGAGTTTGTCGAGCCTGTCCGCCCTACGGCCTTTCCGCCGTTTCGGTTACTTCCCAGGGTCCTGCGAATTGACATGAAACCTTTGTATTAGGCGGCACCTTGTTCGACTCTGGCTTCGGAATGACGAGTTGGCGTGGAAGACACCCAAGCCATTGCAGGGTGTTTGGGATAAGCTGTACGCGGTCGCGCCGGAGACGCAGCGATTCCCGTTGGAGCCCGAGATCAGGCGATTGGCGACGGGCGGAACGAAGTAATCTTATTCGATTGTATGCATAGTAATCATCCGTGTTACCTCATAAACTAAACGAACTCTCTTGTGGCTTGCGATGTTACCTTTCTATCGCTGTTGTGGAAGGCAACAAGAATCGTCGGTGTACTAGTGCTGGTCGAAAATACTGATCCGGTCCGCACTTTTTTCCGGCGAGGAAAATCCGATGGGCGGCGAAAAAACTTCATTGCCTTGGGCTGCAACACGAGTTTATTGACGCAATCTACGGGTCGGCAACCTCTGGCGCCAGATTTTTCGCTGGTAATCGAGTAATATCGGAACAAAGTCGAGGAGCCCAAATTCGGGCCAGTACGCTTTGGAGAAATGAATCTGGGTGTCCTCAGAGCACTACGACCATTCGTAAATTCAGCCCGGTGGAAGATATAGAACACAACGGACCTGCCACAGTAAAAAGTCGCTGAGTCGCTTCACACCACTTGTTCGGATGAGGATGTCGAGTGGAGGGCTTCCCGCTGTCATCAGCTGAGCAGATATATCGTGTTCTGTTATTTCGCAACTGAACGGAGTGAGTCAGAGAAAATGCAAGAGTACAGGATGGGATTCACATGTCTGGATCCGACTTTTCAAGTGAATTCCGGACAGCTGATTCCACTGCCGTCGTCATTTCGTCTTGGGACGAGTAGGACATGCAGATATTCAGAATTGCTGTGCAGACGAATTCGTTGAATTGAAGGCACGCTCGGAAATACATGGGTACTCATTTATTATTGTGTCGCGTCACCGACTCGACGTGGCAAATAGCCTCTTGAACATAGTCTGGAAGAAGAGATCTATTGCCCAAGACATTCAGCCGCACGCCGTATTCTTCGAGAATCTGGCTTGACGAGACTAAATTTGAGTGCTGTACGCAGCTACGGGACATACCCATGCAAGGACATTTCCATGAGTTTTTCGTGTGCCAATTTCATGAGATGGTCAACCTCCTCCGGGGAACGTCTGAAATTGTCCATCGCGAACGCATAGGCGGAGACACATCGGATATCGAGCCGCAGACACGCTTCCAGCATCTTTCATCGGGTGTGAATTCGCTTGAACGACAGTTTTTTGAACAAGGTACCCTGCGTAGCGCGACAAACCCTTCGCTGTGCCCTTCATGGATCGCCTGCTGGTGCCTACGTGCGTAGCGTCGGTTGCCGTCCATAACGAACGCAACATGTTGAGGGATGGGACCAGAGGCGAGGACCCGCAGGAGAAATCTTTGTGCCCTCTGGGTTATTTTGACGCGTATCCAGCGGAGGCAGCGCAAGAGCATTTTTGTGGTGGTAGAAACGTGTTGTGTTTGGCACCAACGTCCGCCGGATCACGCGAAACGGATCACATTTCGTCAAACTCCGATGTCTCCCGAAGTTTGTTCGAAGAAGAGTAATTAACCAGATAAGAGCACAAAACAGGCCGTTTCAACTCACGACTAGGTCCCATTCATTCTCGGAGTTTCAACAAACCCAACTCAATTGCCTTGATTTCCAACGCCTAAAGGTTCCAGTGTTCCGCATTGATATTCGGCTTACCAGTTGTTTCGAGCGTGCATGGTAGACGGAGAACTCGCCTGCGGCGACCAAAGCTTCAGGGAGTAATTCTAACGTCTGGAATATAAATCTGAACGGCGACGCTTACACCCGGTCCAGGATGCCGCTAGTCTCGAAGATGGCCGCTGGGACGACAGCAGCTCTAGTCTGACCGACCCCAAACGGGCTCCGTTTAACGAATGATTGTGTTCCCAAAGAGGCCTCGGATTTTATCACCAACCCTTTTGAAGGAGGTTCTATGTTTCGGTTCATCATTTCTTTTCCCATCTAAAGAATGAGTTATCAACGCTAAGATCACTGCGTCTGCCTGCAAGGAGGATCCGCTCGTGAAAACCACAAAGTTCTTCTCTAAGCGAGCAATTTGACTTTGTGCTTGATTTTGACCTTTCTAGACTTATTATTTAATGAGCTCTGAGGAGCCCATATCGAACCCTGGGAATAAACATGCCAATAAATTCTTTGATCCAATTCTGACCGCCCTAGAATCGGGGGACAACGAAGAGACCGTTTCTCGTTTACCATCCGAAAGATTCCTGCGCGACATTGGTCTTCACTTGGAATAATCGCACTTTGAAGGGGCATAAAAAATCAAATCATATCTGGGAGACACTCATCGGTCGACCTGTATCGCGGAGACCCGCCACGGTGCTTGGGCGGGGCCAGGAATATTTCGTGTTGTTTCCCACCGACGCTGGAGAATGGAAAACAATTTCCGTCATGATGCAACTCACCGATATCTCGGGACACCATACACGAGGAATATATCCTTCAAGAAGGGATTATGAAGGCCATACTCTGTCCTGGACTGACGTTAACCGCGAAAGACGCCAATCAACAGAGAAGAACCCGTATTTCTTAATCTTTCTCGTCCTCTATACGCATTTGACACGAAACAGCCATTTTTCGCACTCTTTCCGTATCTTCTCACGGTTGAAATCACACGGCCGAAGATCCGAAGCATGCCGTTCCGAAACCGGCGATCAACAAGTTGTGCTTGCACACGGCCACCACGTCCCAATTCTCCTCTCCTACTCCCAGGCACGCCGCGATTTTTCTTCTTGGTGCTTATCACGATCGCTCACCGTTCGGGCTCCGAACTTGCGCACGGTATCTTAACCTCTTTGAACGCTACGGGGTTCAATGCAAGCTCGAGCACAACTCGGAAGGTTTCTGGGAACCTCTGCTTATTTATTCTCTATGAATCTAGTACTATTCACTCACTAAGATCCGTTACTACATCTGCGCCTTTCGCCCAATCGAAGGCGACTATAATTACTGGGTGTTAGGAAGGTTAATACAAGGTTAATGCAAGATGGAGCCGATATAGCATCATCGTACGATATCTTTCGCCCGCACCACCATGCCGGTCAATCCCTCCCGAGTCGCTTCCTCATGGATCTCGCACTTTGGCAAGGCCCTTGAATCTGGAGACATCAATGCAACAGTATCATCTATCCACCCGGACGGCTACTTCCGAGACATTTTGGTGTTCAGTTGGAACAACCGCTGCTTGCATGGCCATGCAAAACTCAGCAAGTATTTGGCTGGGCCTCTTGACAAAGTATTCATTCGGGACGTTAAATTGGAGACGCGCACTGGACTGACACCGGAATACGGACTTCTGACCGATAAACTGCCACTGCGCGCTGTGTCTGCTGGATTCATCTTTACGTGCGCCGTCGGGGTCGGACGCGGATATTTCTCTTTGGTTTCCACGGGTTCTGGAAAGTGGAAGGCTTTGGTTGTGATGATGGCTCTTGCGGACATCAAAGGATACGAAGAAATTGAACACGAATTGGGCGTTTACGAAGGGCACGCTCGGGCGTGGACCGACGTGTTCATTAAACGGCGACAGGCGGTCGAGACCAAGCCTCATGTCTTAATCAGTACGTCGGTAGCGAAGTAACCTCATGCCCTACTGATTTTATACAGTTGGCGGGGGACAGGCCGGCCTTAATGTCGCAGCTCGATTCAAGCAGATGGATATAAAGGCGCTTGTCGTTGAAACCACCCCTCGAATTGGGGATAGCTGGAGAAAACGTTATCCGACGTTAACATTGCACTCTCCAAAGAAAAGCAACTCGAGTATGTAAGGGCAAGGATCCCGGTTTCAACCCAAAGTTGATTTTTTTTGGTAGTGCTTTTTCAACCATTTCCCAAAACTTGGCCGGTGTTCACACCGCGTGATAAGTTGGCAGATTGGCTGGAACAGTATGCTCAGTCTCAAGACCTGATCGTGTGGACGAATTCGCGGCCTCTTCCCCATCCCGTATACGACAATTCTACTAAGCGATGGACCGTAATGGTCGATCGCGCTGGAGAACGGGTGACTCTCCATCCCTCTCACATCGTCGTCGCCGCAAGCACCCTTGGCGCACCCCGGATGCCTGTTATTCCTCACCAAGACGGCTTCAAGGGATCAGTCCTCCACTCTTCAGCGTATCAAGGAGGCAAACCTTTCACAGGGAAAAAGGTAGTCGTTGTCGGTGCAGCGAATACAGCAGCCGATATATGCCAGGATCTCGTATTCCACGGCGCGCAGTCCATTACGATGGTACAGCGCTCAGCCACCTGCATTTTGTCTCGCGATTCCGCACGCATTATGTTTGATCGCGCGTTTCCGGAGGATGTGGACATTGATGTCAGCGATCTCATGGCCATGGCGCGCCCTCTCAGCTTGCTGAGTCGAATCGAGAGGGGGACGGTGCAACAGTCGTTGGAGGAGCAGAAAACGACGCATCAAGGGCTTGCGGAGGCTGGTTTCAAAATCATGGAGGGAAAGGGCTTTTTAACGCTTTGGTATGAGGGCCGTGGAGGTGAGAGAACATCAGTTTCTCAAAATGTTCTATTGATCGCGCAATAGGTTTTTGTAAGGCCACATTCAGAGATTGCAAGTATGTGACTGATGTTCGACTCATAGCGGTAGATGTGGGTTGTGCTGAGCTTATCAGGTCAGTTTTTTTCCCTTCGCAAAGTTCTCAATTTTATCCAAAGGAAAATAGGTCGGGGAAAGTCAAAATCAAACAGGGAGTTGAACTAGCTGAGTTCAATACTGATTCCGTCCTGTTCACGGACGGTTCGTCCTTGGATGCGGACGCCGTTATATTCGCGTGGGTTATTCATTTCGAATTCCTGGTACCATATACCAGGTCTGGAACACGAATAGCCATCACGCCCGGCATTGCTCGGCCATGACATGTGAAATTCGGCATCGTGGCGGCATCCTAAATAAAGTCAAAACTATAATCTATAAATCCGGATATGGGTAAAGTTGTTAAAAACTCATAAAAAAAACCCGAACTGGATAAATGGTTAGGGGTAGGCTGAAATCTCTCAATTCTCACGAGGCGAGACTGAGGCGAGTAGGCCGAGGAACGAGGCCGCACGAGACTCGCGAGCCATGAAAAAAGAGTATGAATGTTTGCACATGCTACAGGGTCTGGGGTCTGGGAAGAGGTACCAGGAATGCCCGGAGGGCCTTGATAATATCATTCCTGGTACCATATACCAGGTCTCAAACACGAATTGTCATCAAGCAAATTGGCGCCGATCGTACATAGAAAATAAAATAAGAAATTAATTGATTAATTAAATTTCTTGTCTCCGACATGTCCGACGACGACAAAGGATCAAATTTCCGATCACAGATCATTTACACTTCTCCTAAACCTATCTACATCTTCCTAAGAATCCCCGCTCCAAGTTCTCTGCCCGCAACTTCATTGCCCATAAACCTCAAGCCCTCTGAGTCATCTCAGTCCACTGTCCAAGTCCTTCACGGCAACTTCACGAATCACTGCATGTCGATGTTAGGAGGCCTGACGGATTCCGGTGAACCTATTAGCACTACATCTAGCAGGGTCCTTGGTAAGTTGGATGGTTGCCTATACTTATTGATACTGACTGCCTTCAGCCAAAAATGGCCAGATCCTTTTACCTTGTTTCCTAGTCACCAGTTCCTGTCCACCGTCCACTGTTCATGATAACTGTTCATCGTCCATCGTTCAATGCTCTGAGATTCCCGATGTTCAACGACCTGACCTCATGACTGAACAACAAGGATTGTCCGCCGTTGCGGGCCCTGACATGTTTGTTCCACCGAACTCTGGAGGCCCGGCTGAAACTGTACCATCTATGCCCTCTGTTGCTTCTCATGAACTGGAACTCTGGTATCAATTCGTGGGCCTATCTGCTACAGCGGCTGCTTCCTCTGTAAATTTAGTTGTGTCTTGTGACAACATATCAGCTTTTGTTAAATCTTTCAGGTTCTTGAGTGTCAAAGACACTAGAACTCTAGCAGAGGGGCATGGGTTGGGAACACGAGTCTCATCCCGTCAGAATCTGCATCGTGATGCTCTTAGGACTCACCATTGTGGTGCAAGTTGCCCTGGCTTGCAGCTCTACATGGTCTTTCGAAAACTGACCCAGAAACGACGACTCAATCCAAATATACCATCTCTTCCCCCGGCACTTGAAATTTTATACATCAATGAGGACGGGCTTCCAGAGCCGGGTGCAATCAGATCATTCGAGCTTAACAAGTATTTCCAGTTCCTCCGCTGCGGCCCGCAAGACGACTTGAGCAGATTTAGCCGTCGTAACTATATTATCTGTCACACAGATGCTGTCTCCCGCTTTGTCTCTATGTATAATGCCCTCACTGTCAAACATTTACGGGCCTTGGCAGTGTGCCACAATTTACCATTACTGGATCACAAGAAATTTCTTTTGGGAGCGTTGATGAGCCACTCATGTGATTCGACTTGCAGCAGCAACTATTTACTCTTCAAACCATTACCAAAACCTCGTTCAGGGCAGTTCAATGTGCACCCAATACCCGGCCGTACAACAATAAAATATTGTGAACAATGTATAGAGAACTGCACATCCATCACCCGCTTGAGAGTCACTGAAGAAGGGATGGAGATTCGATGCCCGCATTACCAGGATGATCTGTGAGGTAGGTAGGTAGAATTACACGGCCGGTCCCGTTTAGGAACACCGGGGCCCAGAAATTATCTAAGTGTACAGGGCACGACGGGTACACTATTGTTCCTGAGAAATCTTTTGTTGTAGCGAGCACGACAAGGGCCGGAGGCCCTCAATCACTGATTTACTGCAGATCACAGTAGTCCTCAGCAACAAAGGTCTAGACCAGGTAAAGGAACAAGGGTACCAGGGATGCCCGGAGGGCCTTGATAATTTCCAGAGTCCAACCATAATTCTCTAGCACGTCTTATGAAAACATCGGCGACACCATGCGGAAGACGTTTCTTGGCGACGAAATCATGGATCGGGTGGGGCCTGTATGGGGACTTGACGACGAGGGTGAATTGCGGGGTTGTTATCGCCCAACTGGTCAGCCCGGCGTGAGTTTCGTTCGTCATCACACCAGCTCATCCTTCAATATGATGTTCTTCACAGCTTTGGTTTGCTGCCGGCGAATTCTACATATCGCGTGCATACTCGAAGCAATTGGTAAGAACAAAATGCGCCATTGGTTCCGAAGTTCAACTCATTGCAGGCGCTGGAGATCAAAGCGATTGAATTAGGGCTGATGGAGATGTAACAATGTCTGTTGGGCGTGTAGCAAGATCTAAATTTCCATCCCGCCCCACTCCAGAACCCGGAAGAGCCGCTTGTCTGTCATCCGGGTCTCGTCGATACCGACGACGTCCTTCCACCAAGCCGGCTCTTCACAAGCGCGCACCTGGGCGGCCCCCCAATTAAATAAGTCATCGTCTGCGACGCCAGTGAAGAGCATAAAAATTCTGGTCGTGACGTCTGGTTTTGGCTCTACGTCCAGCGGGGCAGCGTTGCCATACATCAATTGAGGTAAGAACCGCAGCGCAATGTTTTTATGCCGGAGGAAAGCAGGAAGCCAGAATCTGAAAGTATATTGAATCTCTTGAACATTCATTCCGACTTGGAATGTAGACACATACGTCATGAAGGAAGTTCGTGCTTCCGTATGAAGTCCAAGCATTTCAAGCGTTGTGTTGAGATACGAGACGGCAAGCGACGTCGACAGCAGCACTGTATTTGCACCTGAAAGTTTGCAAGAGGCTGGGTTGAATTGTGTACAACTCTCGGTAGGCGTTAGGCATTTCTGGCCGACGTTGGATATTACACTTGGACCGGATTCAGCAACAGAAATAAAATCATCGGAGAATACTCACTCCGCCTCCCAGAATAAGTAGGCGACTTCTATTCCCGTACTGATTTCAGTCAAACTGCCGTCGAGGTGGGTTCGTACGTTCCATTCCACGGATTCCCGTCCCGACTGCGACGTTTCTATGTGCACAATTGGGTAGATGGTCGAAAATGACCACGCTGGGATAAGAGATAGTTTCACCGAGACGGTCTCGATAATGTCTGGAGCGAAGAGATAGATGACGGGCTTTTTGCATCGGCGTCGGACCGGCGGGGGATTCAAGAGGTGAGATATGCTCATACGCTTGACACGAGGGCCGCCGTGACCACCAAACGGAAAATCCATTGGATGCGTGGTCGGGAAGAGAGGGGGTTCCAGTGGACGAGGTGGTGACCCGTAGATAGGTGTCGGTTGTTGAGGTGTAATTTCATCCGTTTTGCTGCCGTCTGTGCAGCGTTATTGGGGGTAAACAAAATGGATTGGCCGTCTGGCACACCTCTAAGTGGCTTGAGAGTACATGTATGCTGAGTTGGAGGGAGGCAATTTGGGGTGGTATCTTTTGGCATCGGAACGAGGACATTACAACAGTGCTTGGATTTCTTATAAAGCCTTTGCTTGAGAGGATCAAATGCACACAGCAAAAATCGGGCTTCTATATGGCAGATTGAGGCGCCGGGCTCGCGAGCTGCGGCTTCTTTTGGCAGATCGATGAGTCGGGACGATGCATGTAGCACCGCGCCTCAGAGCTCGGATTTCAATGCCTTGGCTTGAGCGGATCAGCACAGCAAAAGTCGGGCTTCTATGTGGCAGATTGACGCGCCAGGTTCCCGCGCTACGGCTCCTTTTGGCAGATGGATGAGTCGGGAGGATATATGTAGCACCCAATACGCTGATCTCGTGGCACCGCGCCTTAGATGACTACCACCGTGTCTTCAGGCCGGCGGGCGGGAAATGCGCTCGCCGCTGAGTTTCTACTCTTGATCTTTGGATTGAAGGAGAGGCTTGGGTAATCCGGACCAGAGTCTTTGAGTTCAGCTCCCAAGCGTATAATCCTTAGCTTTCTGCTGAACCTACTGAGGATGATCGGAGGAGGAAAGGGTTGCACTTGTTTGACACAAACGGCGTTGGACTACGGCGCAAACAACAACATACACACCTCCATGTACCGTCATCTGCTAGGCCGGCGGAAGACTCTCTGCAGCGCTCTCATCGCCCTATTATGGTTCCCAGACGCTATTAATGCAATGTGGCCGTTTCCCCCAAAGAGATTCTCCGGAAATTCCCTGGTGGACGCCGGTTCTATGGGCATCAACGTTCAGGGCCGTGTAATTGCTTTTGGCGACTTTAACGGCGACCAGTTGTACGAATTCAGCGTACTGTTACCTCGCGTTCCTAATCCCAACTCAGTCTCGATGCATTGGCCTTGGATTCTGATCAGCAAACACTTACCGTTTATCTATGGAGCCACGGTATGGCTAGGTCGCGTATGTTAAGACATGGATATCTGAACTCTTGGTCGTAGAGGACTTTGTGTTCCAAAAGACCGGCAGCTTCCTGCATCCCCGCAAAATCTATAACGTTGTGCCAGGGGATTTTACACACTCGGGGAAACTAGATTTACTCGTCATGGGGCAGAGTTCCACGAGTAACCAACTAGACTTATCCCTTTATACTGCTTTGCCAAGTGGAGGTTTTGGTGCGTCCTCCTCTCGTTCTTTTGAACGAAACTAATTTGGCTACAGACACAAGCAATCCGCTCTCACTTCCTCCATCGGCGCTTCCGCAGCCAATACCCATCGACGTGGACGGGGATATGAAAATTGACCTTCTTGGAATGACGCCTTCGTCCAGCTCCACGTCACCCTTTCAGGTCTGGCAGAACGTTTGGAACGCCTCCGACCCTCAATCACCATTATTCGACGTGTAAGGGCTGATCTAGTCTTTCTTATACCGGCGCTGAGTTCGTCTTCGATGCTGCAGTGTTGATCCTCTCTTCAAGGGCACCCAGTGTACCTTGTCAAATCCTCATAGCAACGCTGTCGTTGACCTCGACGGGGACTGTCTGGCAGGTAATCATCCCTTGAATGCTATTGCGTACAACTACTCAGCGGTTCCAAACAGACGTTTTCCTTCTCTGCGACGATGGTCGCGGCGGAAACTCGTATCAGATTTGGGTCAACAACAAAGCAGATGGCTTTTCACTCGCGTTGGAAGGCTCTATGCCTTCCGGAATGCAGACGATATCTTTTGCTGATGTCGGTACGTTCTCAGCAATCGAGCACTCTTCTAATTCCTCAAATGTCAATGTAGACCGCGATGGTACTATTGATATGGTGTTTACCACCTGTCCGTCGGTTTCTACCTCGAGTGGTGTGGGGAGCGACTGTGTTATCAACATCGCGTACAATACGCAATTACCTCTCTGCACCACCTCGGACTCTGCTCTCAAAAAGAGCAACTGCCGTCCCCCTGAAGATCTCTGTACCGCTGACCCTGCGTTCAAATTCGACCTGACTGACAGCCCGGACAATCATGCGAGTAATTTCTCCTCTATATTGGCATCCAACTCACCCCTTCTAGGCCTTCGTTCGCATCCCCATCAAGACCCTCTTCCCCGGCGCCTCTCTCGTAGTCCTCGATACCACCCAAATTCCCCCATTACCCATCTCCCTCAAGCTCGGCGACGCCAATCTCGATGGCTTCCCTGACCTTCTGCTGATCATCGCGTCGGGGCAGGACCATGTCCCCAAGATGCTCTTCTCGGTCCCTTGCGACAGCTCCGACGCCATTGGCTGTGGCCACCGCGGCTGGAGCGTGGCCACCAAAGGAATCGAGACGCTCGACGCCATCAAGGATGCGCGGAGTGTGTCGTTCTTGGATATGGACGAGGATGTAAGTTTTCTCACCACTCGATGCATGCGGTGCTGACGGCTATCGCAGGGGACGCTCGATATCATGGTCCAACGGACGGGAAGTTTGGGCAAGGGCAATATTGTGTTCGTTCAGAATAATTTCTACTACGACGCCTTTTTCTTGAAGGCGATTGGTACGTGGCGTCTCCCCAGCCGAGAAGTTCCATTAAACGAGCCTCTTGAAACAGTGCTGAACGGTGCCTGCGGAAACGGCTGGTGTTATGGCCCCAATGGCACCGAAAGATACCATGTAGGAGTTCTACCCGCCGGGTCCCGACTGTACCTCATTCTCCTCCACAGCCTTTCGGTGTCAGCTACTCCGGAGCGTCATACAAATACACTGTCCTCGACACCACTGGCGGTCGCTCTGCAGCCCAAGGTACGATTTGACACAACGCGCGCTGCCGACCCGCTCACTGCCACGTTTTCGCAGTCGGCCAGCTCCCGCAGACGTCCTACCAGTCGCTACAGACGCCGTACTCGTTCTTCGGTCTCGGTCGAACGAACAACTACATAGAGAATTTGTTCGTCGGGTCGACGATGCATACGCAGCAGCACTACATTAACATGGAGGGCGTCATTCCAAATTCCAAGGTCGTGATCCTCCCGCCATCGAAGGCCGGCGATCCATGGAAGCGGGAGCTGTTCCTGCGGCCAGGGGAGTGGATTCCGCTGGTGACGTTGACGGTCGTGGTGGTAGGGCTGCTGTTGGCAGTCATCGTGTTGGTCCTGCACTTCAATGAGAAGGTGCGCTTTGATGCGTTCGTTTTTTCACGCTATCCGCTGATGCTTTTATGCAGAGAGAAGATGAGCTGGAACGGCGGCGGGCGTCGCACCATATCAACTTTGACGCCTTGTGATGTACCACGTATATATCTAGCTACCTTAGTGAGTCTTTGCATAACATGTACATTACGGATCCTTTAACATTGGCGGATATCATTGAGCTTCCTATACCACAAATCTGAGTGCGCGGTGACTTTCGGGTCGAATCAGGTCGCTCTCATGGCGCATCAGTGGCTGTGTCAGCCAATTCTTTTCTGTTTGCTTTCTGTTCGGATCTGGATATCCGCGTTATGGCAAGATATGGACCAATTCCCCAAGGGCTATGCTGAGTGCATCTCGCTTCACTTGTTTTTTTCCTCCTTGCAATTTATGTGGTTCTACATTAGCTCGCGACAACATGTTAATCTTTGACTGTATCGAGAGCGATTCGACGTTGAAAATTGCCTCATGCCGGAACAAACCCCCTGGATGGCGATACAACTCGTGTATACAACACGATGGCACTTTGTCCTCGCCTGCAGCAATGCCTGCTGAAATGTCGGGGCGGACATGTCAACAGCGAGATTGTAAGGCGCCATGCGTTCTCTGGATTGTCGGTCGGATCCTGCAACACAGCACTCTGGCAGCATACCATTGGTTCGACTTGTCGCGCTCGCTATCGTGTGGCGCGCACGCGGTCGAGCAGTCCGCGGACTTGAACGAGATGAATGGCCGCCAGCACTTGCTCCACTTTCCTTGTTGAGCTGTTTAGATGATCCAGTGTTCGTGTTTAGTCGTCTTCCATGCGAGTACTGGATCCTTTTGAGGATGAGATGATGTGCGTGGTCCTCGTACGCAGACTCTTATCCAAGTGATCAGTTAGAACCGGAGTTGGATCCGGAGAAATCTGGTCAAACCAGAGCGATCCATGCCAAATGAAGGGGCAGCAAGGTGCGAATAATTGGCAAGATGAAGCAAGCGCCTCCAGTCCACGCGTATCTAAACTGGGCGCTAAGTTGACTGCAAGGAGGTACGACTCACCGTGCGAGAGGCTAAAAATGGTTGACGGGAGTACTTTCCGAGTTGGGGCCAAAACCGCTGGATATGAAACAAAAAAATCTGGAGGAATAGACCCCGGCGCGGTTGCGTGTAGATCGGTTTAACAAGGTGCGAAAAAAAAAAAGGTTGACTTGGAAGAAGTTGAAATTCGCGGCACGACGGTGCGGATCAGTGTTCCGAGTCTCCGAGTCGGCACTTACCGACCTCAAGGACTTTGGATACTCCGACGGAGCCTTTACAAAACACTGGAACGGATAGCAGCCTGAGTAAGAGCGTAGATGCTTGCGTCCCTATCTCGTGCCGTAAGGATGCGCACGGCAATTTCGAACGTTCAACTATCAAGTCGAATTCCTTCATCTCTGGTTATGACTGAAACGATGAAATGCCAGTTATCGTGACGTCCGGCAGGCGCCCATCTCGCATGGATCTTGAAGTTCAAGACGGTCGAAATACATATCCAAATGCCGGCTCAAGAAATACCAATATGCATTGGAAGTTCAAACAATAACAAGGACCGAACAAAGATGTGGCTAAAACGGAAATCAACTGCTGCACTGAGTCTGGGTGTGCTGTTTACGCTTCCTCCCCACGTTGTTGTTATTCCGTCCTTGTTCAACGGTAAATTGGTCCGCAACACCGGAACCTGATTTGTTCTGGTGAATATGGCGAACGGTATCGCCCGGGGGACTCTGAGGCGCCATCTTCTGCTCCCCTGCCGGGCCCGGGATATTTCTTTCGTCCGCGGAGGAGGATTGAATCATAGGAAGTGCCTTCATTGGTGCACCATCCTGTGGTTTCTTGATGTTCTGTTCAGCGATGGTTTGAGCTTCATTGGATGATTCGTTCGCTATCAATATTCATTTAGCGTCGCAAAATTTCAGATCGCAAGTCCTCACGTTTGTCCTTTGCCTGTTCGTTCCTGCCCGTTGCATTTCCATTCGCCCTCCTTCCGCGACCTGAGCGAATTCAGAACGCATCTCAAATTGAAAGTGATCTGGTTACCTCGACGTGAATTCTTGCGACGAACATTTTCGCCGGCAGGGGGACCCGGTACAACAAATGTGTTAAGAATATTGCCGAAGTTGCCCCCGTTGACAGCAAATTCCGTGCAATTCGGGAAGTACTGCGCCATACGTCGTTTGAAAAGCCTAAGTTCAAAACGGAAGCGGGAGTTGGTGTTGAAGTGAGTTGAGCAAATTTGGCTGCCTTATATAGTCGTGCGCACATTGACAACTTGTCATTCTATTTCCACAGATAACAATGAGAGGACCGTCGGATTACTTTCCTAATCGATTCTTGGTATGACGCACCGGTGACCGGTCACAAGGGCACTCCGTTTTTAAAACCTGCGCATAGATGAAACCATTCTCTCCGCCAATCCGCAACGCGACATCCACGCGACATGAGGGACGTAGGAGCGGCAACCGTTGGCTGTTCATTCTCATTATGCGGCAAGGCCCGAAATGAAAACTTGCAGTACGCATATTGCCGGGCCAATGTCCATCCGATATCGGGATGCGGAGCCACATCTTGCAAAAGAATATGTCAAATGGCTGTCGACGAATCTATCGACGCAATTTCCACAGGATCAGACAGGTTTTTGTGTTTTAACTTTATTTCCTTTTCGCGTCATGGGTGGTAGTACGCACCGCCACCTGATTGGCGTTCGGTAGAAGATAGGCTTTCTCCGAAGCCTCCTCAGAATCCGGATCTACGGGCCATGTCGACCGATGCATTTCTAGTCCGAGGGTCTGCTTGGCGCAAAAGAAAAACAAGATTCTCCGCACATTCTATTCAGCAAATATTAATTGAGTAGCCAGCTGGGTATGAGTATGTTCAGAGAGGTGCTTCTCGCCGCGAATCTCGCGTGGCCTCAGTTCACCGTACACATCAGGTTCACTGCAAGTTGAACCAACGGCGGAAGATGTCCCAAAATGATTGAACATTCCCACGGTTCAAATACAACGGTGGCAGTGAAGCGACGGTGACCCTTAATTACCTAGCGTCCAAGTACCCGGTGAATACAGAAGTACGAGCTTACTGATAACTGTCGATTGCCACACTCAAATCGCCGATTCAACAGTTACCGAGAAGGAGCTCATGTTGGAGTGGCAAATCTTTGACGAGAAGTCCAAACAACCCTCTTCGAGCCAGCCCTTCCTCGTAATGTGATCACTAGCCTTCAGCTTCACGATCTCCACGGAACATTGTGTGAATGTCGACTCACCTGCCCGAGTGAGCACCAAAAGGAAAAGATACTTCGAATCAACTTCAGTTGCAGGTAAAATTTAGATTTTCAGCTCAGCTCAAAGCAAAATTTTGACTTGGGATAGTCATGTGGTTAGGGTCGGGGGCGCTGAAAAATTCTGAGCCCGACCTCAAGCCCGACCTTGAGCGCTACTTTGGGTCGGGCCGGGTCGGGCTCAAAGACCCGCCCGGGCTCGGGCTCGGGCTCAAGCCCTGACCCGGAACAACTCAGACTCCGATACCGATGATTTTTAATTCGGAACCCGAGTTACAAAGCATGATAGTTGATTCGTTGTCAGACTCCTATACCGATGATTTCGCCAAATACCAGGTATAACAACAGGTCGAGCTCAGTTCCAGATTCACCGTTCAATTCGTGTCCCACCAGCAACAAATCAATCAATGTCCGCATACAAGTCCTTCGCTGTTATCGGCGCTGGTACAATAGGTTTACCTATCGTGGAAGCACTCGTTGCACGCAGCGCCTCCGTGGTGCTTTTTTCGCGGCCAGGGTCGACCAAGAAGACAATTCCATCAGGCGTCCCGGTCATCGAGGTCGACTTCACCGATGTACCAGCGCTCTCTGCGGCCCTGCAAGAGCACAAAGTAGACATGGTGCTGTGTACCGTTAGTATCACAGGGCTAGACGTGCAGACGGCTCTTGTTGACGCGGCGAAGTTTGCGGGAGTGAAGCTATTCGCGCCCTCGGAGTATGGGTTTCCGACCGAGGGGCAGACGGAGGGCGCGATGGCGGTGTAGATGCAAATAATAGGCAGGTATCCGCCTCCGTTCAAATAATACCGTACTCAAACCTTCAAATCCCGATAGATCGATTGAGACAACTTGGAATTCCGACTGTGCAGTTTTATGTGCGTTAAAAAAAACGACTGCCATATGGAGAGCTCGAATTGACACTTACTCAGACAGGGCTGTTTATCGAAGGCATTCCCAGGGTGACGGGATACAGCGAGCACGGCAAGATAAGAATTGTCGGCGAAGGAGAGAAATTTGCAAGCTTCACGGCCATTTCCGACGTTGCAGGTCCGCTAGTGTTGTTTACCGTCCCATTCTCACTTCCAGGACTCAACATCTACCCCCTCAGGCTTCGTCGCATATGTGCTGACTGCCCTGCCCCCCGCCGAGCTCGAGAACCGCGAATTCCGCATGGAGGGTGAGCGGGTTCGCATGAAGGATCTCGGAAAGATATTCAACACCACGGTGGAGCACTTGGACCCGGTGCCGAAAGAAAAGGCGGATCTGCGAACGTTGTTGTTGGAGGTCTTGAATAGTGGTATGGGGAGTACGGGTTGGGATGTGATAAACAATAGAGAGGGCTCGGGCGCCGATGGCGCGGGGAGCGCGAATGGGCTGTGGCCTGGTCACCAGTGGAAGAGTATCAAAGAGGTCTTGAAGCTTTAATAGTGTTGGTATCCGTTTCATGGGAGCAACTATGCGCTGCCTCTTTCTCGGGGTACATATCGGAAACCTCGATATCTGCATGGTTATACGTCACGGTCCTGATGTCTTGCGGGCTTATGTGTACAACATAGGACAGAATCGACAAGTCTTCGTCCGTGAGAAGATAGTATTCATTTGCTACACTAGATGTTAGCGGACGCCACATCATCGCGAAATAATATGCCGGAGACTCACCTTCCGTCCTGTATACCAGGGTGGCACCAAATGGATGGCCGTACGAGCCGTAGTAGTAAGGCACCGTCCAGGTATTTCCCAGACACCACTTCTTCCACGACTCCTTGTACAGTTTCTTGGTGCTCATTGGCTTTTTTCCTTTACGAAGTTGATGGACTCGGACGTTAATGGCGACAGATACCGAGACCCGCTTCCTCTCTAACTGGGCTGCGTTGAGCGAAGAACGGCGAGCTAGTCTGGATGTGACTTGAGTGGGCCTGTTGGGAGTACGAGAAGAAGTCATGGTGTTGTCCGTGACGAGAGTGTGGCCACAAAAGAACAACACTGCCATCACACTGGATCAATCACAGAATTCCCTATCTAGCTGGGTATATACGGATAATGTACGAGAAGCGCGATTATTGCGCAGCATACGGAACATATCGTTTGGGCCACCAATTCTCTTTTGACTCCGAAAATGATTAAATATTCCCACGGTTCAAATCTGTGATAGTACCTCGACTAATCTTTCAAGTAGGTGACTGTATAGTGTCCCACTAGCAAACAATTGCTAGGCTCACGATTCTCTTAACTTGTTACATCCGCATTCGAGCGGGGCGTGAGGAAATATCTGGGAAAGCACGGATCATGCCGGGACGCAGTGTGCGCGAAGTTGTGATATCCAGCAATCCTGAGCGGACATTTTCGGTATCGAGGAGCTTCGATCGGTTACAGCCTCCCTTGACGCGTTTTTCACGACTCAGGACCGAACCAGTGCTACGGACAACGTTAACGACACTTATGTACCGCTCCATCATGCCCAAGGTTGACCAGGAGGCCGTCGGTCTCTTTGCAGAGAAGCTCAAATACGTGGAGAGTCTTGTAGCATCCGAATGGTGGGTCAATAAGCCCCGCCTCTGTTCCTTTTGTGGCTCAAATTTCAGCGCTGAGACGAATGTCTGCATCCTTTCATAGCCGCAACGACAACATTCTTGAAGACTCCTCCCGGGACAAACGGCTGGACAGTGGCGGTGACTCCAAATAGTTGCCGATGCTATAGCAGCGGCACATTCCCGACCTTTTACAAAATTCTTACCGTCACCGCTTCACTCAATGATGCCGGTGGAAAGGGGTGCTGTTCTCGAGGTCACTACTACCGTTTATCGACACATCCCGCGTCGGAGCGGCGAAGGGATGGCCATATGGACCATTTGAAAAATCGTCCGATCTTCCTGCAAATTTTTTAAAGGCGCGAGAGTGCAAGGGTCAGCCAGGAAACAGAAGTTTGACTTTTGGACTTGTCGTGGTTAAGGGAGAACATCAAGCGCGTTCAAGAAAGTCACTATCACAGCAGGCACTATCAGTACACTATCCGAAAACCCTCAGCTCGCATAAATGTCGACAAAATCTGAGCCACTAGATAGCCATGAGGAGACAACGCGGAATTCCCGTGAGCTAGTCAAGGAAGTCGTTGGATAGGGACGCGTATCACACGCCAAGTCTTCTTTCTCCTGGGAGACTTGGAGCGTTCGTTGAGTTTGTTGATACTGAAGCACGATAAGAACTCGGGAGGCAAGAAATGGATTTGAACCCACTGGTCATCAAATAAGTTCTTGCCGTCCCTCAAGAACTGCGCCTCAGTCGCGGAGCTTGCGTCTGGAGGATGACCGATATTGAGCATCGCAAACTTACGATGCGCAAGTTTCTCGAGTCCTGCGACGGCATAGGATTTCCCCGGAGGGGCCTGCTCGTGGTTGTCGTTCTCAAACGAAAAGTAGGGTAATGTCGCCATCTCCTCGGCGGTGAGGCAGTAATACTTCATCGCTACATGCCGAGTCTTCATCAATCACAATAGTTTGAACCAAGTTAGTCCCATACCGTCTGTTCTATGCATTTCGATACTCCCGACCCTCTGGCGGTATGCAGGGTTTGGTTCCCATACATTTTGGCTGCACCAAAGAGCCCATGCCTCCTTGCGTTCAGCTTTAGCAGCAGCAACGGCCTTGCGCTCTTCAGCTTTGGTAGGCGTCCCCCGAGGCGCGCGAGTCTTTCGAGGGGACGGATTTCCATCTTCCTCCCCATTCGAGGACTCAGCAGGGCGTTTGCGCTTCGGGGTAGAAGGGGTAGCCATGAAAGCAGCTGGCTCTTAGTTGGGCAATAGTTGGGCTTGTTGTGGTTTAGGCGCTAATGAACACCGCCACTGATATCAAAAGCAAACAACCTAAACAGGTAATACATCTTTTCAGGAGGATATTATCCTGAATGGATCCGAGCCGCCGCCCTCCAAGCCGCCCAATATTGCCTGTCGTACCGCCCCAAGATAATCACCCAACCTCCGCCCATCCTCGTTCACAAAGTCTTCGTAGAGCTTGTACCGCGAGTCCGCGACCACATTCGCAAGCTCCAGCGCGCGTTTCAAGTTTCTGGAGGGTGTCAGTGACGGCTACATAGAGAACTGGGAAAAACATACTCGGGGAATTGTGTGCGCGAGGCGAACAGCAAAAAGTGCAATCGGATGATAAGTTCGGGGACGTAGATTTGCCGGATGCGGATGAGCTCGCGGCGGCGGCGATCGCCTAGAAAGAGGGCGGATAAGTTAGGCCATTCGGTGACTGTATCACTCGGCTTACCTCCACCAATCTCAACATCGCTGACCAGCCATTCAGAGGTCAGAAGTTTAGTGATCTGATCGTGAGCTTGATCCACGAGCGACTGTATTCCCAGATTAGCCAAGAACACATCCGAACGACTTGAAATATACCCGATAATCCTCCAGCCACGCCGCGCGCGTATTTCTATTCATCTGCGGGGTTTCGAGCGCCTGACACTCTACCACCCGCTCCAGCGTGTCCCAAATAATGAAGAACTGCCGGTAGTGCAGGTACTCCGTCGCGCGCTCCTCTGGCTCGCTGATGGACGCCAGCTCGAGCGGGAGCATCACCAGCAGCCGCTGGGCGACTTGCACCCGGCCTGAACCTACGTTGACCTACTCAGCTCAACGTACTTTACGCAAGGGAAGAGACACACCGAGGAAATATCGCAGGATAACGTTGGTCTGCTCCAGCGCCGTATCATATGTTGCCTCCGTGAACGTCGTCCACTCAATTGAGCGAAGGAGGAACAGCTCTGCTTCCGACGGCGGCGCCTGCATCGCTATTATCGAGGGCAGTCGGCCCTTCAACACACCGAGATGCTTGGGAGACAATCTAAGGACCCCATTTGAGAAGAGAACAAGACACGTACGTCGAGGGCCTTTGCCATCGTCCGTTCTGCGGCGACGATAGCAACACGGTCCATGTCAAGGCCGTGGTCCCGCGCCCGGGTAAGCGCTAACCGCCGCTCCGTGATGTCTGCAGACAGCTCGAGGGAAACGAGGAAGAGGGCGTAGCGCTCGACTGCGTTGTCGCCTAGCGCACCGGCATACATGGCGATGAGATCTCGTTGGCCAGCGGCCTGATTGAAAGCTAAATACGGGGTGCAGATATCAGGAAGGCAACGGACCTCGAGGACTTGAAGGTACGACTCCAATATGACCTGGGTGGCCATCGGCGGCACGGGGATTTCGATCATTTGGAGGAAGAGGCATAGATGGGCGAAAAACCGACACAGGCTCGTGTACCTTTTGTTCGTCTGAGAATAAGCGACAGTGATAACGAAAGGAACACTTGCTCGAAACTCGACTGGGAATACGTCCCATTCTGTATACCGTCCGCGAAATTTTGCATCAACGGTCCTATCCGATCCAAGATGATTTGCAATTGCGAGAAGTGGAAGGGATGTTGTGCGTTGGGCCTGCGACAACCCTCCGTTAAGCAAGTCAAAAAAGCAATAGATGTACGCTCAACTGACCCTTCTTGGGTAGCGACCGTTTTCAGAATTTCGAGCGACCCGACAACCTCCTTCTCCCACTCCTCCGACTCTGCCTCCTCCTCTTCCGCCGAGAGAACCCGCACGCCCGTCTCCACAGCGGCAAGACCACCATCCCAGAAGCTGCCCCCAACACGGAGCATCTCCGTGCTTTGCTTCTCCTCGACGACGACACTGATCTGGGCCCACAGGTGATCCTCCCAGGTGCGGCACGCGGTCTTGAGGACGATCGAGGTCTGCGGAGTCGGCACTAAAGCGGAATAGAGGATGCGATCGTGTTCGGAGACGTTGGGCTAATGTGCGTCAACGCAAGGTCGAGAAAACGTGAAGAGACTTACATTTATCGCGGCTCGTGTACAGGTCGACTTCCAGAGCTGCCTCCTCCGATTGCCTTCCCATGCGTCACTCAGATCTTCCTCCATAGCGTCGTCTTCGTACTGCTCATTCGCTGCAGATGCATTGAGAACTAAAAGATAGATGAATTGTGGGAAGCCGCACTTATTGCGCGCCACTGAAAAAGCAGAGAGCCCCGTAAGCTCGCAGCGCGCCATGGCTGGTGCGCCTTCCGACACAACTCAACCGCTTCTTGAACGCGCCCCGCACGCACGTACGAGTAAAGAGCCTGCGCCAGGCCCTTTTCGTAGTTCTGATGGACCCCAATAAAATCAAATGCAGTCGCCACAATATGGCACCCACCGTATCGTCTGCAGCGAGCAGGCGCCCATCGCCGCGGTTAACCGCGTCTGGGTCCATCTCCTTCACCAGACCGTCGCGCGCGCCGCCGCCGCCGCCTATGCGGAGAGACTGCATGACACCATGTTTGGTGAATTTCCAGTACCCGGTGGTCGCCTCTGGGTGTTGGGGCGGCGGCGCGGTCTCTTGGAGCCACTCCCGCACTGCGACGAGTTCTGAAAGCAGAGGGGACGCGTGCATAATTGCTTGCGCCAGAGTTCGGGTGGGCGTATAAGGGTTTTCAGCCAACAAGTCGCGCGCGGTCGGCATAGATGGTCCCTCGGTTTTTCGTGCCCTGTGGCGCGAGTTTGTACGCGTGAAGAGAAGGATTGGTCGCGACTCACGGCATAACAGCCTGCAATAATCCCCAGGTATCGCGCTCTAGACGCAAAAGGTCGAGCTCTTCTTGCGTCGTCCTTCCGTCCCCGTTTTCTAGGTATTCCGCTAATCTGCAACTCAGCTAATTGAACTAACCCATAAGAATGGCCTGGCCTCACTGATTTTGGCAAATTTGTCGAAGACGGGGTGCAAAGCCTGTGGCTGGATGCAGCAGACCCTCCAGATCGTCATTCATGGATTGGCATATTGAGAGAACCTCGGCGCTCGACTCGTATAGAGCTGTGTCGGACATGGCCGCGTGCAAATAATTATTTCAGCGCGAACCCGAGGCGGGGGAGCAATTTTGGGCGGAGAAGTGTGGCTTGGGGAGAGCCTGAAGCGTCGGAATCAAATACGAGTAAACAACGTTGTCCCTCTCTCTCTCTCTCACCTCGCAAGACGCTCGTCGCACTTGCTCCATCTCCAGAGCGTGTGGCTCCAGGGTTCTTACATTGCGCCATGGGCACGCCATCCCGCAATGTATTCAATTTGTTTCGACCGCCACCTAGACGCCGATCTATTCAACTCGGATTCCAAGTTCAGACTCGAGTCTCCACGCCGTTGGTGGGACTCGGAGACTGCATGACATGTGGAGTGTGCTACGGGCTGAAAATACACCACCTCCAATGTTATGTTCGGCGCCGCCGCCGTCGATTTCCGCCCCAAGCTGTCAAAACTTGAAGTTGCGTGAAGAGCGGCAAAATCTCCTGACCAGCCGCACCGCTCCACGTCGTCCACTTAAATCTTGACGGTAGTCGATACTTCCCACTTGGACGATCTCTGGTTCGGTCGTAATAAACGATACGCCCTTGTTACATTGGTTCAATTTCGACGCAAAGGCGCAGTTCAGCGAAACCATTCCAATTAGTTCCTGAATGTGGGTGGCGACGAATCGGATCTTACGAGGCTCACAGTTGACACTCTCTCAGCAAAAATTGGACTTGCCGCTCTATCCACTAGTCTCAAACACCACCGAACACTCCGTATTTTCCCTTCACTGCAAATATTGGATTGGTGGTACTGAAGCAAAGTTGCCAACGGCCTGTTCAATTGAACGCCCAACCTAATGGCTCGAATAACAACAACTCTGGACAGTTAATTCCGCCAAGCCCTTGCCCACGATGCATTTTTACCCTTGTCACTGTCCCGGCAACGGCCCGTCGTACACGTACAAGCCCAACGAGAGAGAGTCATATGCTATGTTTCCTATTGCGACGGTGGAGGCGCATCGCGCCTAGAAGCTGCGACGGTGGGACGAACTCAAGGGAAACATCCTATAAGTGACGGCCCCGGAGGTGAAAGACGCTTCGCCGATTCGGCGCTCTGCTGATAGCCTTACTCGAGCCTCTGCCGACACGTAGGATCCTTCAAATTGCATGCAACGGTCCGACCAGTGCTTTCCCACGTAGAGGCTGCAATTTCTCCACCCTCTCGTTTGTTTCTATCTAAAGCGGTGGCGCTGGCGACCAAACCCGGAAGACCTCCATTCACTCCTTCAAATAAGATGAAGTTGGGGAGAGAGCGGCGACATTTCTCGCCGAGGGGAATGCGAGGATTCAGTATGTCGCGGTCCCTTGCCCTCTAGAGGTTGTTGAGATAATCGACGGACTCCAATTTCGTTTGTTTTTTTATCGGTGTGGCGTCAAGTCTCCTCCAAATTCGTCGTTGCAGTAATTCAGTGCTTCTGCGCTCATTTCACACCTATCCCCGGCCTCGATTCCGTAGTCACTCGCCTGTGGGAATCGGTTTTTGCCTGGCTTACGGTCGACATCTCTCGCACTAAAACTTCGACTTCGGTTACCGCTCTATCCACGATCCAACACAGTCCAGCGCTGCGTATTTTCCTTTCCCTCTGAGTACGCACTTGAACTAGTTTCACAATACACGCAATCCTGAAGCAAGGTCCACTTCTCGTGAGCAACATCCGACTAGGTTGAACTCTTGCTCGTCAGAAGATATGCACTGCTCCCGTACCAAGTTCAAATGACACCCCGGCTGCAATTTTATTTGACTGGGCTCCCCAAGTCTGACTAACGAATCCAGAGATCCTTCCATACATTCTCGACGTCGTTTGTTCTGTCTCGAGATCTGATCCTGCCCCCGAAAAAAAAACTTTGCATCTATCTGAGGATGGAAATGCTTCCCCATTCCAACGGTGGAGATGCACGCAATCCCTCTTCTTCGCTCGCAACCTGTGGAAGCTTGTAATCTAACCATATTCTCCAAAGCACCAGGACGAAACGTATATAAGAAGTGGCTTGAGGGTGCAGATCCTCAGCCTCACCTAACTCGCCAGTCGTATGTCTCCTTCCACCAGTCAGCTCCCTCGTACTGACTGCATTGCTCAGCATCCACAGCTTTAACACTCTCTGCATCTCGTATGACCGTATTCCGCTGTTTTCTCCAAAATGTTCTGACAATCTATCGTAGAACCATGTTCTGACAATCTATCGTAGAACCATGTCAGCCAGCATCGTCGCCTTTAACAGTGGCAACGGCGTCCTCGTCACCACGCGTGGCCCGGGCAAAGTCCACTTGATCTCGTACGGAAGCAATGGCGGCCTCCCAAACCACGTCGGGACCATTACCACTGCCAACAGTGGAGTGACCCGTTTCATGATCTCTCACTCGTACACCTTCACCGGATTCGCGTTCTACTGGGATGGGACCGGTGAGGCGGTGTTCAGCATCGGAAACCAGTTGTTGCGCCAGCCCGTTGGAAATACCTGGGCTCAGGCGGTGAACGTTCCGTACGGAGGCCAGCCTGCCATCAATAACGACGTGTCGGGCCAGGTCCCTTCGGCGGTCCAGCGCGATAATGCGGTCACTTGCTTCATCATCCCCGACCTCATCTAGGTTGCGAAGATGTGGAAATTTCTGTAACATCACCTTTTCGGATGTACCGTCTGTTACTTGTGAATAAAATCGTCCTGGCCAGGCAGATACCCGAGCTGTGTCGAGCTCACGAACAAAAGACTTAGGTGGTTGAAAATTGGTTAAAAATTCCCACAGTTCAAACAAACCTCGGACCGGCCCGACATCAGCCGGAAAAAGCTGTGCACTTCAACTCCGTCGTCACGATGACGGACGACACAACTCTAACCGCTACCACCATGTCCGCCGCCAACGCGTTCCTGCTACTGACCCTCTCCAACTGTTCCATTGTCGCTAATGCCACGCATCAGCTCTCAGGTTCTCTTGCGTTGGAATGTGTCACTATCCAAGTTTCTGGTGCACCTACTGGGGAGGATCACGTCTATCTCGTCCTTCGAATGAACGACACGGAAATTCCAATCGATCCCTCTCGAAAAATCGAGACCCGGTTCTCCGAATCTGGCTCAAGAAAGTACACGTTTCTGGCGACAGACACGGACCCGGTGGAACTGGTTCTTACCGTTGCCCTACCTAATTTTCCCGATACCCACTTCCTGGAGGAGATTGAGATTTTCGAAAGCATTCTTGCTCAGTACGCAGATCTACAGGACCCGTTGGCGCAGGACGCTCCGACTCCCGATGTGCCTCCAAACATCTACGACACCGCGGACTCGAAGGAGCTGCGCGGACACCTTGTTCTCGTCAATCAAGACAACGGAGAGGTCGTTGGCGAGTTCGATAGGAAATTTTCTGTCCAGGAAGACCCGACGCTCAGCAAAAAGGGCCACGAGAACGACCCTGTGATTATCGAATTACCCGAATCGAACGAAGAATACGATGCAAACGCCATGGAAATTTTCGCCCGTGCCATCCCTCCAGAGCAACGCGATTGGATCACCAAAGGCGCCACAGTGATTTCGTGAGCCTCCCCTCTGAACCGCTTCTACGTATCCTACTAACATATTTCCTAGCCACGCGATATCTGGATCCACCACCCTCCTCCTCACTGCTATATCAGCTGGATCGTCATACTACACCAGCCGCTCCAAGCCCTCTACTCCGCGCACAGCTTCGACGAGTTCAACCTCCACACCCGGGTCCGCGGCACCCCCACCGCTTCCACCCAGAGCCGTGGCCTTTCTGTCTTCGGCACGGACCCGGAAAGGGCTCGCGGCCGTGCACTCCGTCAGCGGGGAGGCAGTGAAGGTCAGCGCCAAGACGGTTGAAATCATCGACGGGATGTTGAAGAAAGCCCTCGGGAGCTCCAAAGGGAAGGGCAAAGCAACTCTTACTCCGGGCTCGGGATCGTCTCGGCCCCCGCTGCCTCCACGCGCGCCATCACCCGCTCCATACCTTGCTCCACCCCCGCCGTACACTACCTCTCCAGACAAGGTTCCACTAACGAGTGAAAAACCACCGCTTCCCCCGCGGCGACAGCCATCCCCGTCCCCGTCCAGGGCGTCGTCACCTACACCTCCTGCGCTCCCTCGGCGTAAGAGCGGAGAAGCCATCTCCCTCAAACTATCCACCACCGCGCGCCTCCTGCTCTCCGCCGATCTCATTTGGTCGACAATAGACAACTCCACGCGCCGGCTCCTGGATTCTGGTTCTGAAAATCTGGGGACGGTCGTTGGACACAAGTGCCTTTGTTTCCCTGCTGTTCCATTTGTTTGATTATTCATTTATTTGTTCTAGATACGGCGCAGAAGCCGCAGAAAGTTCCGTCCTTATGGCGGGAACAGCGCGCAATGTTGCCTTGGTTTATATCGACTTACGAGGTATTGGACGGAAAGCATTGTTGAGGAGAGCAGGAAAGGAATTCGTCAAGGGTCGAGTGACGGATATCGTCCACAAGAAAGATTAAACTCACGGTGACAAATTTCGAACGTTAACGGTTACCGGTGAGTATATATAGTCGGGAATGGACACTTTCGAAGATTGCGCGACTCGAACGGCCTGAAATATTTATTGTCCCAATATTATAGACGCGATTCAACAAGCGAAGTACGAAGCGAGATACGGAACACGGGCGTTGACTTCGGTGAATAGAACACTATTAAAGCTTCAAGACCTCTTTGATACCCTTCCACTGGTGACCAGGCCACAGCGCATTCGCGCTCCCCGCGCTATCGGCGCCCGAGCCCTCTCTGTTGTTTACCACATCCCAACCCGTACTCCCCATACCACTATTCAAGACTTCCAACAACATCGTGAATATGTCCGCTTTTTCTTTCGGCACCGGTTCCAAGTGCTCCACCGTGGTGTTGAATAGCTTTCCAAGATCCTTCATGCGAATCCGCTCACCCTCCATGCGGAATTCGCGGTTCTCGAGCTGGGCGGGGGGCAGGGTAGTCAGCACATATGCGACGAAGCCTGAGGGGGTAGATGTTGAGTCCTGAAAGTGAGAATGGGACGGTAAATAACGCTGACCTGCGACGTCGGAAATGGCCGTGAAGCTTGCAAATTTCTCTCCATCGCCGATAATTTTAATCTTGCCGTGCTCGCTGTATCCCGTCAGCATTGGAATGCCTTCGGTGAACAACCCTGTCTGAGTGAGTGTCAATTCGAGCTCTCCATGCGGCAGTCAGTGTTTTGTATACGCACATAAAACTGCACAGTCGGAATTCCGAGTTGTCTCAATTGATCTATCGGGGATTAGGAGGTTTGAGTACGGTATTATTTGAACGGAGGCGGATACCTGCCTATTATTTGCATCTTCACCCCAAGCGCGCCCTCCGTCTGCCCCTCGGTCGGAAACCCATACTCCGAGGGCGCGAATAGCTTCACTCCCGCAAGCTTCGCTGCTTCAACGAGAGACTTCTGTGTGTCCAGCCATGGAGTACCAACGGTAGACAGCACCACGTCTACTTTGTGCTCTCGCAGGGCCGCAGAGAGCGCTGGTACATCGGTGAAGTCGACCTCGATAACCGGGACGCCGGATGGGATTGTCTTCTTGGTCGACCCAGGCCGCGAAAAAAGCACCACGGAGGCGCCGCGTGCAACGAGTGCTTCCACGATAGGTAAACCTATCGTACCAGCGCCGATAACAGCGAAGGACTTGTATGCGGACATGATTTGATCTGTTGTTGGTGAGATAAGAATTGAACGGTGAACCTGGAAATGTGCTCGACCTGTTCTTATACTTGGTATTTGGCGAAATCATCGGTATAGGAGTCTGAACTATCTTGCTTTGTAACTCGAAGTTCCGAATTAGAAATTATCAAATCATCACATCATCAATATTGGAGTCTGACAAAGGCCTGACAAAGGCGAGTTATCCTACTTACCCTGCTTTGCGACTCGGAGTTCCGAATTATTCAACAGTTTGAAAATCGAGTCGGACACAGACTACTTATCCTGCTTTGTAACTCGGAGTTCCGAATTATTCAACAATTTGAACAACCAGACGCGCGGCCTTCGATTGCGAGCGGAGCGTAACCGGCGAAATGTCAACCTCGGTGAAACACGGTATACTCTCGTCGATGTCGATCCAGGTAGGCGAACGGAGACAATTACCTATATTCGATAGCGCAAAATCCGAACGTGGACTTTTGTTGGGTTCCGAGTTGAAACAGAAAAGTTGAAAAAGGAAACAAAAAGATAGACAGTGGAGGAATCATTCCAAAGACCAAACATCGAACACAAGCTCATCATCTAAATCTAGTGTATCCTTGAATGCGGACAAGATCAGGACTAATGGTTCGAAAAATGTCAGAGATCGTACCTTGATTCCAACAATCCACTTTTCGTCCAACAGAATGCCGTTGTAGCGTCGTTCCTCAGGAGAATCCACAACAACACATCCCAGTTGCGAAGAGACCTCCTCGCCAAATATTCCCGGCCTGACAGCGAGATGTATCATCTGGTTCTCGTCGCCCGACACGACATGGACGATGGCATCTCGCGATTGGTGTGTCCCTGCGAGTTTCCGGTACGTGTATGGATTGAAGTCGAGGACTCGGACGCGGCCGGAGTCGGGCTCTCCGATTGCACAGCGCTGCCCAGAGGTTATCGTTTGCCATTTATTAACGATCTCATCTTTTTCGAGCCAACGGGTCACGGACGGACCCCAGTCCCTCCATGAACGTTCTGTTCCGTGTTCTTCCGCAGAGGGAATCAGGCGTAACAGCTCACGCCGAGAAAGGACTAAGAACATGAATGCGTTCAAGTTTGTATCCCGAGGATCATTGCAGTTGATCGAAACCTGAAAGAGTGCGACGGAGTCGGCGAAGGATGAGTGGAAAGGTTCGTGCGAGAGCAGCGATGCTTGACCCTTGGTATTAGAGTCGACGTCGGTGACCGTATATCTTCCCGGTTTCGCGAGTAGTGGAAGCTTGAGGGAGATGAGCGCGCCGTCTGGGCCCTTTCGAACATTTTCTTCAATGGTCCACAGCTCGAAAGTCCCGGTGAGCGCCTGAACTAGGAGCAAAATGTCAGGAGACAGAAATGTGGCAGCTGAGTGTCCGCCGGAAATGTCCTAGTAAGCTTGTCAAGATTATCAACTTTGCGAGTCATTTATTGGCATACCATAAGAAGGCGACCTTCCTTCCAATCATATACTAGAAGAAGACTCATAGTAGTGCCGATGTAGGTAACCAAGAGGATGATCTTCGGGCCACAAACTTCCAATTCAAAAGTGGAAATGTCCTCGTCGTCTATGTCAACTTCGATGACAGGCTCACGCGCCCGCGGGTGCAGAGACCCCGACGACATTTCGTAGAGACGAAGTTCGACGGGTCCAACGAGATGGTCGTCGGCACGGCGGTGGAGTGGTTTTGATCTGTATCGCGACATGAGTGAGTTTCTGAGATTGAGATACAATTGACCAACGTTACAACCATCGCTAGGAGATCCTCTCCGGGAATGGCCAGCACCCAATCCTGGATACATCCATCGACTTCTAGCTGTTGGAAGACAGGTTCCCTCGTCGTGATAGAGAACCATTTTAAAACACTGGAGTTAAACTCCCCAACAGAGAAGATGCCGCTCGACAAAGCATAGCTATCGAAGTGAGGAAAATTGTGCATTTCAATGGTGTAGATGGAAGTGGGAACCAGTGCGTTCAAGGTAGCCTGCCGCCGCTGAAGTGCAGCAAGCTTATCAGGAAAGCCGATATCTGTGTTATAGGGATTGTCCTCGACGCAAGCCGCCTGGGTAGCCAACCGATACTGAAGCGGGGTTGAACTGTCGATGATGGACTTGACACGTCGATTCGTAGCGAGACAGGAGGTGAGAGTGAGCAAATCCAAGTGGAGAAGAATGGCGATGAGAATCTCCGAGGGAAAGTCGAGGAAATGGATTGTCATGGTCGCGGTTCGTGTTCAAGAGAGGTCGGGCACAGCCACTAGTGTCGTCATTTATTTTCCCACGGTCGCGAAACAACGGTTCACGGCTGTTCACGGTCGACTGGCTCTGCTCCAGTGTAGAACAAGTAAATCTTACCTACCTCTTTTGGCCATGGTTCCAGCGGCCGTGGTGTGGCTTTTCACTTCCCTCGTCTGACGGTTCCATCTTTTGTTCCAAATCTTGGGATCGCCACACGTGCCAAGTTGAGGTTCGAAAAATATGATTTCTGCGCCAATCTACTCTTGCTCGCTCCCGCCATGTTCTTCAATCGTCGGAATGGTTGTGGATATCGCTGGTGCGCTCGTGTGGGATTACGGGAGTCGGAGACAGGAGCATGCGGGTTTACGCGTGCTATGATCGCCGAGAATGAGAAAATCTAAAAACGAACCATTTTCCTTCCCCGCATCCGAATAGGACTCTCCGTTTCCCACCATGTCAGTCCGAGCCGTTATATTGCTCCTGGGCGCTCTGGTCAACGTACGCGCTGCCTGTGACAACTACGGGACCCAAAATGGCTCGGCTTGCGCCTGTCCGAATGGTTTTGGCGGTTTCACTTGTGCTACGGCGGCTTGCGGCGGGGACATCTTCCAGGGATCTCAGCGCGCGCTTGCAACGCAGGGTAACAATGTCTCGTCGTGCGCTTGTGAATCCGGGTGGACCGGGACAGGGTGCAATGTATGTCAGGCACCCAATGCCTGTGCTGCCGCTTTTTCTGCGTCTGGGAAGGCCCCTTCAAGCGGCCAGTCGATAAGTTCCTCGCAAACGGGCCAGAACAGCACTCTCACATGCAATTCCGCCGCCCGGGTCTACGCGTCCAGTCAAATGAGCTGCCAAGTTCTCGTAGGTCTCCCTCTTTACATAAAGTAAATTCAAAGTTCAACTCTCGCAGAACCCAACGCTGCAGGCCATCTTCCCCGACTCGTCCAACCTCAATATCATCCGCACCCTGGATCCCGGTCTGTCTCCGCTCCCGAATACCACCTCGTTCGGCCCCTCTGGCACCGTCTTCGCGTCCCTATTTTATGCCGGCGTTGAGCAATTTTACTGCGGCGCCGATACGTGCACCCAGGACCTCTCCGACACCAACACCAACTGGGAGTGCCAAAATCTCAAATGCACCTGCATTCCCGGCACCACGTTCTGTGGCGCGACCGCGACCAACCTGACACAGACCATCAACAGCCTGACAGGCTCCCTAGGCATAGAATGCGGTAACTCCACCGTCTGCGCGTTCAAGCAGAACACCCTCCAGGCCGTCTTTGGCTCCAATGGCCTCTCCCTCAATGGCTGCATCTTCGGCGAGTGCGTCGCACAAAGCCTCATCGACACGAACGCCGGCGGAAACTCGACCACTGATGCGAGTAGCACTGGCAGCGCACCCCTGAGCGGCGGCGTTATCGGCGGCCTCGCCGCCGTTGGCACCCTCGTCCTCCTCGCCGTCGCGTTCTTCCTTTTCGGCCTCGTTAAGCAGCGCTCCGCCCGCCGCGCGCATCCCGACGTCGCCCCGGGCAGCCGCGTCGCCGTCGAGTGGTCGCGCGTCACGTACGTCGTCCCCGGACAGGCGGCCCGCCGCACCTGGTACGGCGCGCGCGCCAAAGATGCGGGGGCGGACGACAAAGTCATCCTCGACGCCGTCTCGGGGCGCGTCGCGCCCGGGCAGATGATGGCCGTCCTCGGGACGAGCGGCGCGGGCAAGACGACGCTGATTGAGATTCTGGCGGGCAAGGAGAAGAGCGGGACGATCAGCGGGACCGTTGCCTTCCCCTCTGCCGGCGGGACGGCGCCCAGGATCGGGTTCGTGCCGCAGCAGGACGTGCTGCCGCCCATGCTCACCGTGTACGAGGCGCTGCTCTTCGGCGCGCGGCTGCGGCTGCCGGAGAGCGTGTCGGACGCGGAGAAGCGCGAGCGCGTGGAGGGCATCATGGGGACACTCGGGATCGACCACCTGCGGGACACGCGGATCGGGTGGGGCGGGGACGTGGGCGGGGGGAAGGCACGCGGGATCAGCGGGGGAGAGATGCGCCGCGTGAGTATCGGGCTCGAGCTCATCGCCTCGCCGGACGTGCTCATCCTCGACGAGCCCACGTCCGGCCTCGACTCCGTCTCGGCGCTGCGCGTGGCGAAAGTGCTGCATGCCATTGCGCACGACGCGGAGAACCCCATTCCGGTGATTGCGTCGATACACCAGCCGAGTTCGCAGCTGTACCAGATCTTCGACGCGATACTCGTGATGTCGCATGGGCGGGCGCTGTATGCGGGTGCTGGCGGGTTTGCGCCGGCGGAGTACTTTGCGCGGGAGGCGGCGGGGGTGGCGCCGGCGTACCCGCAGGGATACAACGTCGCGGACTATTTGCTGGAGGTGGGGAGCGATCCAGCGCCCGCGCTATTCCAGCTCCAAGCGAACAAGGCGTCGATGAGCGAGGGGATGCGGACGCCGCTGGAGGGGGAAGGGGATCCGGAGAAGGCGGGGTCGACGTCGACGGGGAAGCAGGAGGCGCTGGGACGGGGGACGACGAAATCGCCGACAAAGCGGAGTGCGTATGCGACGACGTTCTTGACGCAGTTGCAGTACCTTTCTGGGAGGGAGTGGAAGATTTTGCGACGCGACAAGAGCCTGTTCCTGACCCACGTCGCAATCTCCTCGGTATTGGGCGTCTTCTGTGGTACGTCCTTTCCCCTCAACGCCCGAGTGTCGATGCTCACCAGCTTCAGGTGGCTTGTATTTCCAGACCGGAATAACGATCGCGGGCTTCCAATCGCGCGTTGGGTGTCTCTTCTTCTTGGTACGCCCCGTTTCCCCTCCTATTTTTCTTCCTACATGAGTTAATTTCCTAACCCAGGGCGCCCTCATCGCGTTCTCATCGCTAAGCGCGCTGTATAACGTCGTCGAGATCCGGCCTCTCTTCCTGCGCGAACGATCTAGCTCGTATTACAGGCGAATACCCCACCTCTTCCTCTCGCGTGCATTTATACTTACACCTCTCCAGCCCGACAGCATGGCTCCTCACCCGCCTGCTATTCGATGTCCTGCCGCTGCGCATCATCCCCACCATTATTGTTGCCACTATGTGGGTCTACTGTCTCCTTCTACGAATCGATATACTAACGGATGAGCGCTGGGCAGCACGTACTGGATGGCGGGTCTGGCGCACGACCCGGCGCACTTCTTCAAGTTCCTCTTCATCCTCGTGCTCTACACCCTCGCCATGACGCTCTACGTACGTCTCTCCCCTCTAATCCATTCCCTTTCCGTTTTGAATTCGAATTCGAAAACAGAATTTCCTCCTCGGCACCCTCTTCCACAACGGCGGCATCGCCATCCTGCTCTCCGCGCTCTCCGCGCTCTACCAAATGACCTTTGCCGGCTTCTTCGTCCACCTCAACTCGATCCCGCCCGTGCTGCGCTGGCTGCAGTGGCTCTGCCCGCTCAAGTACTGCTTGGAGGCGCTGGCGGTGAACGAGGTGGGCTCGGGGCTGATGATTCAGGATACGCTGCAGGGCGTGCCGGTGAATGTGTCGGCGAGTTTGATCATGAATTTGGTGAGTCTTTCTTCCTTCTTTCTTTCTGCTTTCGCTACTGATTGCGATGCCAGCTCTTCGGCTTCGGCTCGAACAACTACTACCGCGACGTGCTCGTGCTCTTTGCGTTCATCGCCGGGTTTGGCGTGGGCGTTATCGGGATCGTCTGGCTCCGCGTGCGCGAGCGGCGGTGAGCCTCGCGCGGCGCTGCTTATCGTCGTCGTGGCTTCTTGGGTCCATCTTGCGTATGTACTTAAGTTATATTGCTCGCGTCCGGAAACGACTCTGTACGGCCTGGACACTTGGGCTTGGGATCTCAAAATTGTACTTGGCCATGGCCCGTCGGTCGTTTATGTATCATCACTACGTACGATGGTGCTATGGGAGGGAGTGGGAGGGGAAAGGGAAGGGAGAAAAGGAGAATACTCTACTTTACGACTCGAAAATGATGCGTCGTTAATATCATACCCTTTACTGTGAGCTTTGAGCTTGCAAGAGGTAGTTATCCATGATTCTCCGAGGCAGAGAGATGTTGGTCTTCGACTCGTACAGATATTTAAATGGTTCTGGCCTTGAAGCTTGAAGCTTTGAAGTTGACGTTACACTCAATGAACTTGATGTCAAATTTTTTTCCCACATGTTTATCTCATCTCACCCACCCCGTGCTGGCCGGATTCCAACTATCATCTAGCACGGCATCTCGTCGGGCAACCGAGGGTGTATTATCAACAGGATTATAAACGAGATTTTCAATGCATATCTTTGTCAGGTATCCGACAAGTCGTTGAGCGTGGCGCCATATAAAATGCATATAAAAGGGAGCACAATGCACCGACCGAAAGACATTAACATTGACCATGTCTACTACATACACCTCGTTCGCAGTTTTCGGCGGCGGCAGGGTAGGTTTGCCCATCATCGAGGAATTCGCTCGGCGCCAGGTCTCTGTCGTCTTGTTCTCTCGTCCAGGATCCGCGAGCAAGAAGACCGTACCGGCTGGAGTGGAGATAGTGGAACTCGACTTTTTGGATGTTAACAAGATTTCTGCGGCCCTGCAGCAGCACGGGGTTCAAGTTGTACTGTCGACCATTGGAGTCGCGGCCGCAGTCTCGCAGAATAAGGCCATTGTCGACGCCGCGAAGCTAGCGGGAGCCAAGTTGTTCGTACCTGCTGAATATGGATTGACGACCGAAGGTCAAACGGAGGGTCCGCTGGGGGACAAGAGAGAGGTAGCAGGCAAGTTTCCCAGTCGAATTGATCTTCCAACCAGTTGATAAGGTGCTCCATAGATTATCTGAAAGCCACCGGGATTCCCGCCGTACAGTTTTATGTGAGTGATCAGTTCCATCTAGCCCAGACCCGAGATTGAGTGTTCTTTTCAGAACGGGCTGTTCATTGAATTCATCCCTTGGCTCACCGGGTTTCCTGAAGACCCCAAGATGAGAGTCATTGGCAAAGGAGAGACTCCAATTAGCTTTACCGCCATAATCGATGTCGCAGGTGCGCTAGGAACCTTTGCTCGAGATTCCCGTTTCATTCCTCGCGTACAGGATTTGTCGCGCATGTACTGACCACCTTGCCATCCGCCGAACTCGGAAACCGCATTTTCCGTCTTGAAGGCGAGCGCGCTAGCTTGAAGGAGCTCGCCAAGAGATTTAACGCCACGGTGGAGTACGTCGACCGTGTTCAGGGAGAAATGGGGGAGGTCAAGACCGTTATAGGCGTGGCCCTGGACAGCGGGTCGGGCAGTACGGGGTGGGACGTGGTGAACAAGAGGGAAGGAACGGGGGTGGACGCTGCAGGGAGCGCCAATTCGCTCTGGCCAGGACACCAGTGGAAGACGATTAAGGAGGTGCTGAATCTGTGATCGTTGATATTTTGTGCCATGCTCCGGGGTTTGTATTTTTTGCACGACGCTTCCGCCTGCCGAGCTCGAACACCACTTCGCCTGGAAGGAAAGGGGAGGACCTGAAGACCTCGGCCGGAAGCACTTCGTCAAGTATTCCAGGAGAGATGAGCTGTTGTTGAGCTGTCGGCAGCGGGGTAGGAGCTCGGGGGTTTCCCAAGGCCAAATGAGTTGTGGATCTTGTGGTCACGTGTGCTTTAGGGCCAACAAGTGGCAGTACGAGTCCGCCGCCCTGCCGGGGGCCATCTTTGATGTCCCGCGTTGTTCCGTTTTCACCTTCCAGACTCTGAACAGTGAAATTGTAACATGCACAGGATAAGACTCAGGATAAAATTGATCAGCGCGGTCCCTTTCGGAACATGCTGAGTTGTAGCAACAGTACATCCAGCCTCTAGAGACGTACTACCACTACACCACAATCCGCTTGCCTCCGATGAATTCACCGCTTTTAAGGTGCTCTGTCTCGGGCCCGTGAACCATGGCAAAATATAATACTCACTGGCTGTTACCCAATTCTCCCTGTTAAAAACCCTCTGGCCAATTTAACGGCTTCTCACTGAACATTTGGAACACTTGATCAGCAAACTTCGCGACCTGACACACGGTGGAACGATTGAAGATCAACGCCTTCAGCACTGCTGTTGCCGTCTCCGGTGATACGACCAAAACACCGGGCACCTGTCCACTCGCAACCAGCGAGAATGAAGACCGTTTCGTGCGCAGCAATTCAGGACCTTCGCAAAAGAACAGTGCATGCTCCACTGTCTCGACTTTTCCACACCCAAATCTACACTGACGGAGTGCGCGCGGGACTATAGTTGCGTGATATCGTGTCTTGTATCGCAAACGTTCGACAGCCAAAGGATGCTGGCTCAGGAGCAGCCTTGTCAATGCTTTCCGGTGCTTTGCATTGACCACCAGTTCTAGATAATGCCGCAGAACAGCCGTAATCCGCCTCGGTATGTCCTTCTCCAATGGCTCCAATCGATTGTGCAGCAAATACAAGCGCGTCGACGCATCAATGTCTGTCTGAAGGTCTCGCATTGCAGCAATATGAACTCCCTTTGTAAGTGCGTCGCATTTCTCCAGTGTCAAGTCCGGAAGAGCCGGCAGTTCCACCGGGAATCACAGTTTACTCAGAGCGAATACAAGATCCATCCAATATCCCTGATGGCCTTCGAGAAACAACTGGTATGAGTCCTCCAGCCCTACTCGTGCATAGTGGGTATGTTTCAGGGTTACCAGATATCTCAAGTAACGCAGGGCAATAGTGAGGCGCCTGTAGCGCAGTGGGATGAGTCCCAGCTCAGTGAATAACGGCGCGCGCATTGAAAACTGCCCGACTCCGAGCAGACGTCTCAGGAACGACCTTTGTACCTTTTCCAGCAGGGCAAGTGCCGTGTCGTCCACGTCGACCATAACGTCGGCACCGCTGATCAAGTGCGGATCGATACACGCCATATACAAAAGACGCCCTTCTTTAGCAGGAAGATCTCCAATGTAAGATTCAACCCCAAGCACCGAGTATGCCGTACCGCGCGCCGTTGAGGCCTTCTCTGCATAGTGGGCTGCGAAGATATTCTTGGTGGTAGACTGGAACGTCATTCCCACATAGCAGAACTTGTCCTTGTACCCGATCACAATTCCATTCAGCGTGAAGACCGGAATGTCCTTCGGAATCGGTCCAAATATCATGACCCAAGATTTGCCGGCATTTGCCTCGAGCATGTTGTCCCCACACCAGTGTGCGAAGGTATCCAGATGGCGCTGAAGACCCTCTGCAGAGTGTGAGACCACTGCCATGTCATCCGCGTGCTCAAGGTGAGACATAACGACTCCCGCCAACAGGACGTCATCCGGGTCCGGATGTAGATTGAAGTCCGCAAAAAACAGGTCCCAGAAAGTCGGAGACGCCGGATCCCCAATAAGCACACCAATGTCAGACGTGAAGGCAGTCGAGTGAGCACCGTTCAGTTGGACCACATATTCCATCTTGCCATAGAGCATTCGGATCCAGTCAAAGAGCTTCCCGGTAACCCCCATATTGTATAGTTTGACCCATAACAGGTCTCGGTTGGTCGAAGGGAATGCATTTGTAATGTCCAGGAAGGCAACCCACAAAGTATGGCCCTCTGCGCGTGCTCGCTCAATCATTGTACGCAGAACAAAACCGTTATTGTTTGTACAATAATGCTCCCGAAATCCGTTCTGAGAATCAGGAATAATTCCCCGCTCTTCAGCCCAGTCATAAATGCGCTTATGAATAAGCAAGCAGACAAGCTCCAGGAAACAGCTCTCGAGCCCTATCGTGCGATAACTTCCCGCCTCCGACAGCGGTTTATCCTTCTTGGGAATTGCCGCAATCAGAGTGGTGAACCACACAGTGGGTGCATCGTTCCGACCCAGACACTCGTTGATAAGTTTACAGAGCACAGCGTTCTCGATCTCCAAAATCTCCCGATAGTGAACCTTGTCCAACCCCGCTGCAGTACCATAGTGAGTTTTGAGGTGATCCTTCGCCCACGCAATATCCATCTCCGTCACAGAGTCCCTCAGAGATGAATGATCTGACTCTTTTGACGGCGAGGGTATATTCGCAGCACGCTCCGCCACAACGCGCATGCGCTCCATATTAAAAGCAGGAGGCGGGGGTTGCGGTGCATTCATGCGCTTCTCAAAGCATGATGCCAAGTCAGCCAAGGACACTGCCGCTGCACGGGCTTTGGGGCTCGCCATGCTTCTGTACACCTTCCAAAAAGCAGCTGAATTGGAGGATGCATCTGTTAAGCGCTTCAAATTAGCCCGCTGTATCACGCGATGCAGAGCCCTTCCTCGATGGGCCTCATAACTCCCTGGATCAATTTCCTCTGAGCCTCCCGGCCCACGGTTCGGTGGTTCAGGGTTCTCGGGAATATCACACGAGACTTTCACCGAACACAGAGACGGTCCTAGCTGGAACACCGGTGGCGGAGCACACCACTGAACATAATCAGGGCCGGGCAGTGGCAGAGTTGCTCCCACCTTCGCTGCCGCATCTGCACCATCATTGTGGCTATTGCCCGAATGGGCCTTCACATGAACGAAATGGACGCGGGCTGTTCGGAATTGAATCCACGACACTATATCCTGCTGCAGGTCTGTGTTTGCGCATTTCCAGCCCTTTTCCGCATATTCCATCTTGCCATAGAGCATTCGGATCCAGTCAAAGAGCTTCCCGGTAACCCCCATATTGCATAGTTTGACCCATAACAGGTCTCGGTTGGTCGAAGGGAATGCATTTGTAATGTCCAGGAAGGCAACCCACAAAGTATGGCCCTCTACGAGTCAACCACCCGGCTCGGCGCTCGCCCGACCTGCGGTCGGCTCAGCCGCGGGGCATGAAGAGGGAGCAGAGGTAGGTGAGCCGTCATGATGAAGAGAACCGCCAATGGTTGCTTCGGGAAGGAAGAGAATGTGTTCTCAACATACACCTTTTGGCTCAACACTCTCTGAGAAAATGCTGAGATGTACAACCCTCAATGATAAAAGTACAGTAGTTAAGGTACGCTCGAGGGATCATCACGTCATGTGAAAATGGTACGTAGAACCCAAACTCCAGTATGGGGGGGTGTGGGAAGAGCCGTATGCTCCGTGGCTCAGATCGCCCTCGGGTGGGGGTGCGCTACGCGCTGGACATGTTGACGCGTCAACATCGGATGCGCGCTTTGAGCGGAAGATGGCCTCCGAGGTATGAGAGGAAGCAGGCGAGAGCTTCGAGCGCAAATCACCCCGAGCGTAGCCTGGGCAGGGAATCCCCGGGAAAGGACCCGAAGGCAGCGAGTACGGCCCCGATGCAGATGACGGAGAGCAAAGTTAAGTGCCGACCCAGAACATGGAGATCCTAGGGGCAGCCTCACCTGGGCAAAAATATGGGGATGTCGTCGTAGTCCTTTTCGAAAAACCGCCGCATTTATGCGCTTCAGGAATCCGAGTTCCTTTCCAGCCTTCGCAGTCACCCTTCCAGCCGCCTCCGCAAGCAAACTACCATGTGCCAGGGGCTTACCCGCCGTCCTTCCAGCCTCTGCCTCCTTCTTTCCAACAACCACCTCCAAATTTCCAGTCTGCACCTCTGTCCTTCCAGCCGCCGCCACCCGCGAACCGCAATAACGACTTGCCAGACCCGTACCTACTAGCGCGCTACCAGTCACCGCTCCTGCCCGCCCCCAAAGGCTACACATCCAAGGTCGATGGCCAGAAGATGCTGTCGACAGAGTCGCCGCCGCTGAAAGTGCAGAGTTGTTCAGAACGAAGGCTGTGAGCTGGCTCGAATAAGTTCCTTCAAGAAACTGTAACATTTGCTTCAATAAAAGACTAAGTTCAGCGGGTATTTGAGACGGTAAAAGGTAGGGACAGGTAACGGCAAGGGTAAAGAGAAACATACTAAGGCAAGGCACATGTGGGGTGCGGTTAGACAAGGGTACGCTGCGGAGGGGGTATGTGGCCAGCGTAGGTGAGAAAGCAAAGCCATCACGATTTTCGATGTGCGCGAGGGATAGAGTTGGTTTTTTTTTTGTGAATTGTTCCAATGGACGATGTATAGCATGGCATCAAATGCCGCAACAGAACGGTAACATGGGAGCCGACAATACACCGGTGTGCGCAGACCTGAAAAGATTGAGATAAAAAGCACATGGGCCGCATGGTCTCCAGTAGCATTTAAATGATGCTGAGCTGGTAAAGCCCTTGCACCGGGCGCGCAAATGGCGCAGGAAATTCCGCCACGGATAGAAGGTGGGCGGTGTCATCTCATATTTGTGTTTCGGTCACTCACCGAACACGGCAAGTCCGGTCGGTGGGAGCGAGTGTCGATACCGACACGAGACCGCACACAGTGCATCCACCTCGAAATTGTGTGGTGTGCGGCAGAAAACCAAGCGCTCGAAATAATAGCTCCTTGCAATCAGGGGAAAATAAACACACGGAACGAGGGCGCGCCAAAAGAAATGCGGGACAAAATCACCGCATCGCAGCAAACGACAGCGCCAATCGAAGAAGAGGCAAGTAGGGACGAACCTTCAGCTTCAAACCCCAGATAAACACACCCGGGAGCACGCTGTGGAGAAGTCCCAGAGAGTTCACTGTATTGATTTAACGGCATATATTTCAAAGAATAAGAACGAGGAAGGTGAGTTGAAGGGAGGAAGTCAGGATACTGAGACAACGCATTAGACACAATGCAAGACTCGCACCACAAGGCTACGCAGCGCGGGAGAATGAGAAACATATGTCAGACCCCGATGTGCGGAAAGAGGATTGGGTGGGCGGGCCGCACGTTCACATCAAGAGCGTACATACGCAACCCGCCAGATAGATAAAAAGGAGACCAAAGACGAGGTGGGCACTCACCCACGCAATATTGTCTGCCTCATATACATCTTGATACAGTATGATCAGATACACGTACAGTGCCCGTCGCTCAGGTTTACCAGTTCAGGTCCTGGAGGCGTGGTAGCTCACGATGAGTTGGCAGAGAAGAGGTTGACTGCGCGCCACTGGCACGAGGGTGTGGACAAGGGGATCTCATTACCCGAAATATATACCCCGACTCGATTTTTTTTTTCAGCTCAGTGGCTTGACCCCCCCCCCCCCCTCGTGGGAAATTGCCTTTTTAGGAAGTCCCCTATGTACCGTTTCGCCTCAGAACACACAACGGGTCAGAAGTTTGGGCACAGACACAAAGTATTTAGTGCTTGTATCACAATCGAGGTGTTTCCAGACCATCTTGACTCATTTTCAGTCACTTTTATTTTTCGGACTGCGTCGGCAAGGATTGATGGATTGATGGCGACCGCATTGGGTGTGGCTATACACTCACGTACACATTTCCACGCCCAAATATAGGAATAATCTTTTGCTCTCTACCTCAAGAACGGCTCCAAATGAGGCCGGGATGCCCTAGACAATTGTGCTCAGAGGGTCAAACTGGACCATCCTGGAGGTACATTGAACCACTCTTGAAATGGGAGCCCCTTGGGTGTGGAGGTGAGTCGACATTTGTCTTGAATCTTGCTTGAATTCCTATTATTTGAAAGAGAGGCGATAGGCCGATAGCCAAGTTCTGTTCCAGGATGAGAACCAGCAGTCAAACCTGTCTCTGAAGCAGTCTCCTACCCACCCTCGCGTTTCGGGGTTGGGAGTTAGTGTAGGAAGTACGCAGCTGTAAATTACGAGAAAATAATGGCCCATCAAATTGATGTTCTAGATTTATTATTGCTTCCGAACTTCAAGGCCCAACCCCTCCACGGAGGCTGGCCTTTAACAAATGTAAACAGCATAGCCACATTTTGTGAAAATGTTCAACTTTGAAATCTTTCTTGCCCGAAATATTCCGCAATGGTGCCCAGCAGACTCCAGACCCCACAGAAGGCCCACCAACAATTTTCTGAAAGGACCGGAACTCAACATGCAAGGTTTGCAAAAACTCAACTAAGCGGGTGGCTATGTTGTTTACGGTTGTTAAAGGCCAGCCTCTGTGGAGGGGTTGGGCCTTGAAGTTCGGAAGCAATAAATTTGACAGATGTTGCGATCAAGCTTTTTACGGTATTATATTTCCACGGATATAGCAGTGTTATAATACTACAGTGACTCCCAACCCCGCAACTGAGGCTGGGTAGGAGACTGTCTCTGAAGACGAAGGGATAGGAAGATCGAGCAAGAGTTAGATTAAAGATAAGCAAAGATAAGCAGGCCCAGGCCTGCGCCGCGGAGGGTCACGAGGATGATGGAACAAACAACATTCAAAAGTAATATAAACAAAGGCCAAGTCACGCATACTGAATTTTGACGAAATTTCTAGGGACGACGAGGTCACGAGAACGAATCCTAAAAATAAATTTTAGGACTCGTAACGGTGCCGTTCTGGCAAGGTTCGGACTTCGGACCGGCAGGATGATGGTATCAACGGACCAAATAAGACACCATAACACGTTCGCGTCGCGTCTCAAGGCAACTGAATCAAAATACTTCAAAGCAGATATTGGGATTGCTACACCTGGGCGATGACAGGCTCGAACGCGCTATGTGGTTCCGTCCCCAGAAACGTGTACTTCGCCAAAGTCGGCCCGGGAGAAATGGGTCTCCGTTGTTTGAGAGGGATCAAGGGGAATTTCCGTGTCGTTCGTTCGAAGGAGGAGATGATCCTCGCCACGTCCTGCATCGGTAGGTAGCACAGAAAACTCGGGCCGCTCCGCATGTGTGTAGTATTTTCAACAAAGCTTGTGGTCAAGCCAGTACTACAGAGTATACATTCGGACAGCAGAAATCTTTGCAACCTAGATAAGGTCGGGAATGATGAAGCAAGTGACCTCGTTGTCGCGCTGGACTGCCGAAGGAACCTGGCCCGACACGTCGCTATTGATGGCAGGCTGGCCTCCATACTGAATGTTCACCGCCTGAGTCCAGCTACTTCCAACGGGCTGGTGCAACAGCTCGTTTCCGATGCTAAACACCGCCTCACCAGTCCCCTCCCAGTAAAACGCAAATTGGGTAAAGGTGTACGAGTGAGAGATCATGAAGCGGGTCACTCCGCTGTTGGTGGTGGTGGTGGCCCCGACGTGGTTTGGGAGTCCGGGGAAGTTGCTTGCGTACGAGAGCAAGTGGACTTTGCCCGGGCCACGTGTGGTGACGAGGACGCCGTTGCCACTGATAAAGGCGACGATGTTGGCTGACATGGTTCTGCAATAGATTGTCAGAACATTTTCGAGAAATCAAGCGGGATAGTGTACGAGATACAGAAAGTGTTAAGGCTGTGGATCCTAAGAAATGCAGTCAGTATGAGACAGTTGACTGGTGTAAAGGAGAGAGACATACGACTAACGAGCTAGGTGAGGCTGAGAGTTTGCAGCCTCACGGTGCTCCTTATATACGTTTGACCTCAGACATGTGGTTCCGTCTCCATCGTTGGAATGGGGAAGTATTTCCATGCTTAGATATTTGTCTCTTGACAAGAGACAGAACAAACGATGTCTGGAAGGAATCTCGTTAGTCAGACCTGGGTCCGGTCGGATCAAACTGCAGCCTCAGTTGAACATAGTACGGGAGCTGCGACCCACCAGGGCCTCCCCAGATTGGTCCCCAGGGCGGGGTGACGGGATTGATGGGAATTAAAAACCAGCCATCCTGCTTGAAGAATATAAAATCGGGTTATATGACCCTCAGGCTGTTTACAGACTAATAAACAGTGCCCGACCCCGGGGAGCGGTGCATATTTTCCTACTAACAATGGACGCAGGCGTTTGAGAAACCCCGGTCTGGTTGAATTCGTTGAGTGGGGTTCGTTATTCATTGTGCAACCTGTCTTCCAGGACATAACTGGATGAATGAACAACTAGGGAAGAATTTAGCTCCGGAAAGTGTGCCGCTGAACCACTGCAGCGAAAGATTGGAAGCATACCGTAACGGTCTCCCTAACATCTCCTTGATTTGAAAGAAAGATTGAATGGAGGTCTACCACCGGTACTAGGTTTCGCCGCCAGCGACACCGTTTTGGATTGGCTGAGATTCGATCTTCTGACCATCTCAAAGCCAGCCGGCCGTACTTTTGCAGCCCATTCCATTATTTCCATATGTAAGCATGGACTTGAAAGAAGGGTTCCATCGGCCCGGAGCTCCTACGAACCAGGAAACTCAACTAGTGACAGACACCGATGACTTCGCGTGAAGTACTAGTCCCGATAATTTTGCCGAATTCCACGTGTAAACAGGTCGAGCTCAGATTCATTTTTTCTGGCCAAAGTTCAATTTTTATTCCAGCAACGACAATATCTCAGTCTGCTTACAAGTCCTTCGCTTTTATCGGCGCTGGTATGATAGGGGAAGCACTCGCTGCCACACGCAACGCAACGCCTCCGCGGGCTTTTTTTCCCGCCAAGGATCGCCCCAGAAGACAATCCCAGCAGGCGTCCGGGTGAATCAGTCATCGAGCCGACTTTCCCAACGCACTGGCGCTCTTTACAGTCCGGTAAAAGCTATCCCGTTCACCGTGGGTACCAAAGAGTTGACGTACAGCAGTCTTGATCTTATATCGTACACAGAATTCGACCAAGAATCTGTCGAGCCAATGGAGAACGAACGATCTTGCGTGTTTCCGAAGTTGGTTTATCCATTATTGAGGACAGTGCACTTCATGTGGGTCAAATGAAATCGTAAACTTGAAGTGCCGCCAGTGTCCGTCGGTCCGCAGAAAAAGGTCACTTTGAGCTCGAGGCGCCATTCGACTTACTTCCTGATTCCTGAGAACCGTAAACTCCCTTCAGAGCGAGTACTTAGGAGCCTGTTAGACATCATCTTCGAGTCCCTTTGATCTGAAGCTAAGATTACCTTGGATGACCATAAAAAGGGCATTCTAAGCTTGACGATTCAAGTTGAACATGAAATTGAACCATTGTTTGGCACGGCGTGCTAACAATCAATTGATCGCCGTGGCTGTGCATAAGCCCTCAATAATATGCCCCGAAGACCGATTCTTCTACTCGACTTGCCGCCCGAAATACTGATCCTCGTTTTCTACCACTTGGATTTGCCCACCCTCACGGCTTGCCTCTCCACCAGTCGACACGTCAAATCCATCATCGATGGTTCGACACTGCTTCAATATCGCTTGGCTGCCCAGGCCGCTTGCGTCGAGGACAATCCCTGGAACACAGCGATTGACTCTGCTCATAAACTTGTCGCGCTTCAACGACGGGAGGCCGCTTTCAACGGATTAGTTCCCACCTCTGTTTTCTCCGTTGAGTTGAACGACATCGACTTCGCTGATTGCAAGTACGCGTTGTCCGGCGCCGTCTTCGCTATCGTGGAGGTTGATACCAAAGTTCTAAATTGGCTTTCTTTGACGGCGACGGAGCCTGTGTTCCAGCGGCTCGAATTTCCTGGCTATATCCGGGATTTCGCCCTGGCTATACCCGAAGAGGATCTCCTGGTCGTCGTGTTGTCGTTCGTCGCTGTTTTGAAATCTCCGAAAAAATGAGTGTAACTTCTATTGTAGGCCTGAACCACTCGACGACCAATTTACTCTCGAAATAGTTGTCGAACTTCGCTTTTACGAGATGTCGACGCAATCCGCCCATCGAGTGGCTCACGACCACGTCATCCCTGTGTCCATATCCGGAGCACACCTCCTCGCGTTCGAAATCGAAACTTCTGGATCAAATGTTTTCTTGCTGATCGACTACTTGGATGAGGATGGAGCAGAGCGGAGCCGCATCTTCATGTATGATTGGAAGCTGGGGTGTCTTATCAAGGTACGCAAATAGACTTTGTTGTATACGGTTATTCACCGACGAATAGTCTTTAGACAATTATTCAACTGCTGTCTTTCTGTCTCCCGACGTGATATTATTGGCGCAGATGATCACTGGGACCCTTCAGTTGTGGGCGATCTCAGAGGGCACCGTGTCTGGTCCGGACGTCTCGCTGAAGCTTCCAGCCCTTGCGAAACCTGGGAAGTACGAGATTTTAGCCCTCGAATCCAATCCCAAGGGCTGCATGTCTTCGCAGGAACCCTTCTATGCGTCTTTCGATGACTCGAGCGTGGGCTTCGACATTGTGTTTCAATTCGAGGATGGGAGTGATGAAGATTTGCGTTTGGTCATTTCACGGCGTGCGCTGCTCCAACTACTTCCCTTTGTGGAGGAGCGTGGGAAGGTGCTTCTGTGGAGGGATTGGGGACCGCCTATCGCTCATTGGCCCGATAATCCAGATGGTTTTGTCTCTGAATGGCCAATGACAATCTGGGGGCACCGTTGCGCACTCATTGGACCTGGAGGCCACATCCGACTTGCCGACTTCAACCCGTACTCATATAAAAAATTCTTGCAAGCCGAGAGAGATGATTCAAGGGCAGGGTTGACAACAGCGGTCGTCTCCGTACGAGAAAAAGATCGACTGATAGGTGTTGAACTATTCGGCGAGGAGGTGCGCGCATGCTTGGGATATCTCGTCATCGAATCCCGGACAATCAAGCACCTGTATATTGGGGTCACTGTGGGAGACAAAGTCATAGGGGGGCTCAAGGTGCGAACCTTGATATTCGAAATCCCATTATTCTGACCTGGACAACATTCAGAAACCAGCGGTGCCCGGCGGGAAGACATCGATAGACTTTTGGCGTCTTGGGTGACGCTCACGCTTTTTCACATACAGGTTGTGTCCATACCACCACTCTTTTCACAAACGAAAACACTTATCATCGTTCCCGCCCTCATTTAGAACGAAAATGGATTGCTGGAACTAAAGAAAGTTTATAATAATTGTCGTTCGAATGCCGTTGGAATTGTGATCGTTTGCGTTTCAAGCTCATTCAAGTCGGAAGGGTTTTTGGAAGCAATACAGTAATCCTCCACTCCTTGAGTCATCACTTTGTATTCGGTCAATAACTCCAGATTCAGCGTACATAATAATACCAAAAACTTTGACCACAGTATGTTTTTAAGCTAAATGGCTACAATTCTAGCCTATTTCCAGCAAGATCCGTCCAGAAATGAAGGTGAAATTTCCGAATTGATGGTGACGCAAGGACCGGGGGGCCAAAAATACAGATTGATCTTGCCTCACTCACATTCACCGTCGTATTTCTGGGGATTTCAAGTGTGTGGAACATTTTTTTCATATTAATGAAACATTTAAAGCTCAGATTTGAGGTCGCACACAGCCAGAATTTCCAAGTGTCGCAAGGACCGGGGTTGACTCAACTTTCAGGGAGTGAGGGATTACTGTACATGCTCCATTGACGAGCTGTAATGGTTGTGCTAATACACGACAATCTTTGCAGCATACCTAGGCTCGTGACCAACCGCGTTACACCATCACGTGGCTGCGCTTATCACGGTTGGCGAAGCGGCTGGGACAACTGGTTGCTATTTTGGGCGGAGCCGTCAAATATGTGTTCGTACTTAGAATTATTCACTGCTGAACCTTCAGAAAAAGTGCCAAAAGTCCCATAGTGAAAGTTGGATATTTTTCAATTCCAAGTGGATCTAGCGAAACTTGTTTTTCGACTTTTGGTGAGGTTGGGTGTCGGTAGTATGCGGGAAAATGCTCACCGAAAGTCGAAAAACAAGTTGATCTCAATCGACTTGAAATCAAAAGTTACGCAACTTTGCCTCAAGGACTTTTGGCACTTTTTTAAGGCGTTGGGAGCAAAGTTTTTCTAAGTGCGAACACAAATTTGGCAGGTCCTGCCAAAAGTGTGACGAAAGATCCCAGTCGTTTTAGGAAGCTTTTTTGATCCCTCAGCCTGTCTCGTGATCGAAAAAGTTGCTGACTAAAATCGATTGGTTGCGAGTCTACAGCATACCATGTACATTCGGGCTTCTCGGCCAGAACGCCTTTCGACTCTCTGAATGACGACGGGACGATAACTTGTTACAAAAGAGTGGTTCCGTATGCCATATGTACTCAGAAAGACAGTGAATCAATCGAACGAAATCTAAGTATTTAATTTACAATCCTCTATAGTTCAATCTTCTCTCTCTCGTTCCTCCCCGATCTCAATACGGCGGCGCCCCAACAAAGCGCGCAAACGCCCGCCGAGCAGGATCGAGCTCAATATCCGGGTCAACGCTCTGTTCGTAGACGTGCAACAGTGCAAGGACGGAGGACCCTGCAAGCGTATATAGTCAGCTCATTACTTGGACAGCGTCGATGAATGTAAGTAAAGACGCACTGTCAAGGGCGCGTAGATTGGCCAGGGTAGCGGGGAAGAGGTACGGGATAAGGTTCGTGGTGGCGAGGAGCGGACGGAGGACGTGTTCGCCTGCGCTGGGGCGTGCGCGGCCGTTTTGGAGTCGGCATTTGGACCATTGGTCGCTGTAGGTGGACGGTGAGCATGCAGTTTGAGTTGATCAAAAGGTGGGTAGGTATATTCCAGCGCGGTCCCGTCAAGAAACTACCGGGGCCCGTGAAGAGGGGGAGTGGATCATATCTAATATGGGATGAAGAGGGCAACATACTGAATCGAAAGCTTCGAGAAGCACTCGGCAAGCTGCGCCTCGAGCTCCCGGTACTCGTCGGACGCGGGGACAGGGCCGAGGAAGGTAGCGCCCGGTGCGCGCCGGTGGACCAGCGGGGTCGTGTGTGCGGTGGCCTGCATCACTCAAAGATTGTCCTCTCTCCGAACTCGAAGCCGGGGAAAGGAAGGGAAGGGGGCGCGAGCTGACCTCCTGTTCTCATGGGTTTTAGGAATTTTTCGTTAGGGGACGAAGGCGCGGTGACATGAGAGGAGGTGGAAGCGGATCGCGAAATGTCGCTTTGAGGTTCCTGAGGTGCCTGAGGCTGCGGCGGAGAGTCGTTTGAGATTCGGCGTGCGAGTACGAGTCCAAAAATGTCGAGTTTGGTTGTGCACTTGGCGAGGCTGTCCACCGATAGACCGCAGTCCAGGCACTTGTTTTTCCGCCTCTAGGCACCTCTCGCCAAGAATAAAAAGTGTCGTTGCGGTTCCGACCATCGAAGCGCCCCGGAAATGTGTATCAGGATAGGTGACAATGGCATGGCAATTTTGTGGTGCGCTGGAAATTTCCCAGTTTAATATTGGTTGGAGAGAGGCTCTTTGACGTATTTTGGCGGTTTAAAATTTATTTCCGGCCAGACTCTTTGCAGGGATAAATTAGAAAGACTTCAGCGTGAGTCTATGTCCGCCAGAGAATAGTTTGGAAGGATGGAAGACTCAGAAGAGGCTGAGAAGAGACGGTGACGGAGCTTGACGAGTTGAGGCCTGGGCCACCAAGGTCTAGACCGCCGGAAGTAAGAGCACCCATTGCCGATCTCGGCCAAAGGCCTGGGCCCTGGGTGTATTGGAAAGTCTTTAGAGCTCACAGAGAGTACATAGGTCGAGGAGGGCGAACGAGAGCTTGAGGATAGGGCTGCAACAGATCCAGTTGAGAAAAGACACGAAAAAAAAAGAGAAAAAACGGGGTGAAAGAGAGCGAAGGCAAAGAATCAGGGACGAGGGTGAAGAGTTCGGCGTGCACTTATAAGTAAGAGGGGCTGGGCCTTGGACACAACCAATTCCTATTCTCCCCGTCCCTGCTGAATGGACGAACGATATCGCGGCCAGCAACCTCTGCTGCCTCTGCTCTCCATTGCCGCCTCGCGAGCACAGTATTCGCCGACGCCGGCGTGGCCACCCAGTACCAGTGTGAGTTTTTGCGTGTGCGATTGCGCGACGCGTCGAGCTGGCTGTGTTTACCAGCCTGAGTGTCAAGCTTTTTTGTAATAAGGCAGCTTCCCACCGGTCGACCTAGAAATGTTTGTAGGTGATGTCGTTTTTTCTTATCCTTGATCCCCCTTGCCGAAAATCTACTTTGTTAATTCAGCCGTGTCCTGCGCGCCAAAGGCACGCGGCCTAATCTTGTATTTTCGAACGAACACACGGAACAAACGTGACATGCACGTGTAGGTAGCCCTCTCTCTCTCTCTATGGATCTCCCGCCGGTGGCTTCCGACTCGAATCCTCAGGCTCTCGTTCGCTTCGAGCCCTCTGATCACGCTCTTCTACTGGCGCCTCCCCAGCGACGGCCCCGCGGACCAGGATTGACCGTCTCTCGAATCTCGAATCGTATCGGGCACGCCCTTGAGCCGGTCGTAAACAGTCTCTTCCGTCTTGTTGGACCAGAGCACTGGAGATCGCGCATCGAGGATCTCTTTGGCGACGACGGCGGGAGAGAAATGGCTCTCAACGAGTTACATCGGAAGATTCGGAACCCGAACTGCTCGTCTGGGCGGCTGAAACCATTGGAGGGCCACTGTCATGAGCTGCTAAAGCTAGCTCGGCCGGAGTGAGTTTGACCTCCTGCGTCGGCGAAGATCTCATTCTCGAGACTGAAAATGCCCAGATCTACCACGGTCCGCACTCAGCTCATTACCTTTCAGATTTTGGTCGCAATGATCACTCGATATCCTGGCATCAGGTGTACATTACGCGCTGACAAGGACTTAAAGAAGGTATCGGCGACCGATCCATCCTTGAGTTCTGTCTGGAAACGACCATACCAGTCCGGTGGCGCAGAATGGTCATTTTATCGGGACTTCGCCGTGTTCTGCATTTCCGACAACGCTTTTGAGTTCACCCAGCTTCTGGAGGCTGAGCCCCCTGGCGATCTCAGTCGTTTAACATTGGAACATTTGTCGGAAAAGGTACTGATCGAGAAGTTACTAGGGCATGCGAGGTAAGTCTTCGTGGTTTCGCGCTCTTGCATACCTAATAGAGCGGATCTCAGAGACGGACCCGAATTTCATCCCTCCAGGCTCTGTGCTATTCGGTATCTTGAAGGAATTCTGGAACTTCCTAGTTTTTGGGGACGCTTTCCTCCTGAGCCCTGTGCCGAACGAGACAGACAGCGATTTCTTGACGTACTGTCGGAATTTTGCAGTACAATCCTTCAGCTCCTCGAGGACACGGGGGGGGATGCAGCCGATATGAGCGTCAATTCCTCTCCTTCGATGAATGCCGGCCGCATGGCCGTGGAGGTTCTTTCTTGCTCGGTTTTGAATGGATTACTTCGGCTCCGTGACCTCAATAATCTGCCCCTGCGCCGGCCGACTTCATTACCACAGATTGTATCCACCCTCTTAAGGTGCTTGCCACCAGTCCTTCTTCGCCTTGTATCCCTGACATTTGCACCAGTGACAGGACGAGATTTGATAGGGCGTTTGAGCCTGCTTCGCGGGTAAAAGCCATGTTCGATTCTCCTCCAAGTTCACCCACCGACGATGAAGATGAGTGTTTTCCGTCGGTTGAGATCTTGCATTGACGTTGATGTTTAGATCTTTCGGACCAGGCCGATACCGACACGGCCAACGGTGGTACGCAAATCGGGATAAAACAAAACTATTTTTTTCATATCCCTAGCAGCAACTGACCATGCTCCTTCGCCGCCGGCTCATGTGTCTCCCAGTACAGAACATTTGGATGGTACGCAAATCACGACCGTGATGTTGGGATCTTTGCTCATGTGTCTACTACGAAGATAGCGACACGGCCAACGGTGGTACGCAAATCGGGATAAAACAAAACTATTTTTTTCATATCCCTAGCAGCAACTGACCGTGCTCCTTCGCTGCCGGCTCATGTGTCTCCCAGTACAAAACATTTGGATGGTACGCAAATCACGACCGTGATGTTGGGATCTTTGCTCATGAGTCTACTACGAAGATAGCGACACGGCCAACGGTGGTACGCAAATCGGGATAAAACAAAACTATTTTTTTCATATCCCTAGCAGCAACTGACCGTGCTCCTTCGCTGCCGGCTCATGTGTCTCCCAGTACAAAACATTTAGATGGTACGCAAATCACGACCGTGATGTTGGGATCTTTGCTCATGAGTCTACTACGAATCTATAGCAAGTGAAGCTCTTTTGCAGGTCCTGGTCAATCCTCCGACGCTCGACATCCAAGCTCTGGCATCTTCTGTCTTTCGATTCTTCCAAATTATCACAAAGTGGAAGGCTGAAAAGCAGTGTGTTATTCTTACCTCCTTCGATTCATTACTTATATTTCGGCAGAGCTATAGCAATTGTCAAGCAATACGACGGAGCGATCAAGATAAGCCTCGACATGGCTCAAACAGGATATAACTTTGCCGATGTTGCCATGACGCTTTCCAAACGTGTGGCTGAGCGTGCAGTCGATGAAGAGCAGCTGAGAGGTTTTCTTGCTGAGATGCTCGGGATGGCAGCTACGGCTCATGGTCAAGCGTATACCATGAATAAACAAATGTCCACAGTCCGACAGTCGATTTTCCAGGTTAGATTCCTCAAATCTTTCTCTGTTGTGTTGAGCCCTACTATTCTATCTAGATCCAAAGGGACGGACCTCAGGAGAAACTCTTGGAGACCCCGAGCGGCATCCTCCAATACCCAGCGGAACCAACAAAACAAGTTTCCCGTGGCAGTGGTGCGTCCGTCCCGTCATCAACATGTCACTGACATTCGACATATACCAGGAGTCCCGCCGGATATTAGCGCCACCCCGCTTGAAGGAGATCTCTATTATCTCGCTACTTGCGTCGGTGCCTTTGTGGACTGGTGGGGTGGCGTGAAGATGAAATTGAACTCCCTTCAGTCATCCATACGTCTTATCAAGCTTGATGGCTCTAACCCACTACGTGACCAAGTAGTACTTGAGCGCTGGACGGTACTTCGGGATCAATACGTTCAATATCAGAGCACCGTACGGGAGGTTACTCATGATCCAAAATTGACCTGACGGTTTGATTAAATAATAGGTTGGTGCCATAACAGATTATTTACCCGAAGGTTACGGGGTGCCTGGTGATAAGGATGGCGACAATCCGACTATAACAATTTAACCTCGTACCTTGAGACGCGGCGTACTTCGCCGGCGACAAGGACGAGCATGTGGGGAGAGCGCGGGGCGTGATGGAGCGGGAAAGGGAGCAGGAGCAGGTTGTTCGGGTGTGCGGAGGCGCGGTTTGTTATATATCGAGCTCTTTTCTGTTCGTTTTGGGATCGTTTCTTGTCGCTCTGCGTATCGTTGCATCCTTACACCATACACTTTCTCAGGGCATCATCTGTTCAGAAACCCGCCAACTGCATAGAGTTACATTTCTTTTATACACGTTGGATGCTATCATGAATGCTACTTCTGTTGATATTCAGAGTCATTATAGTTGATGACAGACACTTCGACTGCCTCCATGACTCGTGTTGTGGGTTTTATACCGAATTGGTTGAACGCAGAGATCATGTTGATGAGGGGCGGAAGTGTCAAGAACATTGGCAGGATCTGAAATGAGCATGAGTGCATCGCAATCACTAGCAATGTAATCAACCCTCGCCCTCAGGCTCACCTGACCAAACTGCCAGTTGCTAACCGAATCCTTTTGGATAGGTTGGTACCAACGAACGACCAATTCAGTATTGAGCACGAGGAACGCCCAAAAGATAAGGATGAAAAAAAGAATGACCAGCAACGAGCGATCGACAAGAGGAGTAGCGGTTCCGTAGTACGTTGCCTGGACAGACAGGCTTAGATAAATATGCCGGTTCCTTCAACGCGATAGGCTCACTTGTCTCTTCGGTGTCGCTGTCCCCGCCGCGGGAACTGGGACATCTGAACGCTTGAAATATTCACTAGTGGCATGGACGGACGGTAGAGGAGGTGTGCTCTTGTCGTGTGCCTTTTGTCTTCCTTGTAGCTTTTGCTTTATTCGTGCCGTATAATCCCTGACCGTCATTATGGTATAGGTCACAAAGATTAAACCGATGATACACCAGCCAAGAATGCGCCCGTGTCTCAATGCAGAGAACGGTCGAAAGATGACGGCGATGGCTTCTTGGTTGCATTTCGCGTCGTCTCCGAAGCTGGCGGCCTTCGCAAGGACGGCGAATGCGAATGCCATGACCACATAGCTCTGGATCACAGACACCAGCTGTAAGATATTTGTCTCGTCGGAGAGACGGCTACAAGAGGCGAGGGCGGCGATGATAGTGATCCAACCCATCAAGAGAAGGTATATCATCATAACACCACTGAAACGGTGAGAAAAATGACGTTGTTTAATGCGGGAAAAGACCTACTCTTGAAAGCTTATCTCCGGCGCCGGCTTCAGCCCAAGTATCAGACCAGTAACGGCCATAGCAGTGTTGGTGGCCATGAGAGTATACAATGCTCCGGCGATTTCATCAAGCGACCCGGAACGCGCGGAAAGACAACCTGCACGTGGGTGAGATCAGGAAAGGGACTGGGTACTCTCGTTGTCGTACCGAGGAAGAGGGTCTGGAGATAATAGGATATACGGACCCCAATTCCGCTGATATCGGAGTTCAAAGCGTGCGCACAGGGCGGCATTGAGAGAGACTTCAACTGGGAGTAGGCTGTTAAGTGCACGTACCCTTTGGGGGGTGGAATGGCTTTTATGCCCGTAGTAGCTAGGCTGTCGTTTGCTATTTTCAGGACAGAAGCACCACAGAAGCAAGGACGCAGTTGCGGCAGCAGGCCATGCGTAACACATGAGGCCCATGGATAGTGCTGTCCATAATATGATATTACAGATAATACAATTTTTCGCGTTTCATATTGGAGAGGTTGCGGTGAGCCACCCGGTGGCTCTGATGGCATGCGGTGCGGAGTGGCTACTGCAGGGCCGGTGGCTCCGTCGCGCATGTTTTCAGCGTGTTCTTAATTACTAGGAAGCTCTGACTTCGTCGGAACAGACCTTGCCACCGTAAATTAAATAACCCAGGTTTGTTGCCATATCACATCAACTTTGCTTGTATTTTTTCTTTACAATGCCGAATGCATTTACTATTAATGAAATTGCAGAGCTAGAGTCCAGGACATGGCAGTGACCAATCCTGTGCAGAACTTTCCCTTGTCTTCCTTCGTCCAGCCACCGCTGTCACAGACAAAGCCCTGCTATCTTATCTCGTCCAACTATACCCAGATAGCGGATTGGGGGGTGAGATGTACTGAGCAAGAACTTTGTAAGGATGATTGAATAAACGACTAGGGAGGGTACAGAATACTCTACTAACTAGTCGTACTTATACTGTCTAGGTGTGAACTACTAACTACTAAATATGGTAGCGACTGCGTGGCAATTGTTCGTAGCCTCGTGTACTCCTGTGAGCAATACCTTTAAGCATGTGTTATGCTGTCCTTCGTCGTGCGTGCAGTGTGCGTCATTTAATATATCCTTGCTGCGGCTCCTGGCGTCCAGCCCATCTTCATGGATCGGCATACACCTTTACTACTTCTGTATGCTGGGAGTTCTCCTGTTGTCTCTACTGATCCTTCGTCCGAGGCTTTGTCTGTGAGCCAATAATATCCACCATGCACCTTGGCGTGTGTCTTGCCATGTGGGTGCTGGTTCTTCGTCGATCGGTCCCTCGATCAAGGTATTCTATTAACACCATGTGTCCTTGGTGCTTCTTCGATCCTAGGGCTTCTGTATTCCCATGATCGGTGTCCCTCTTATCTCCTCCGGTGAGGGACCCGATCCCTGATTTTAGCTTCACTTACATTACCTCGCAGATCTGGTTCTCTAGATAACTTGTGCACGTCGAAGTAGAGCACCCTGCCTATATACAGTTAGTGCACCATCTCCATCCTTTTCGTGATCGTGCCTGACCTTATTTTCGAAGAGTCCGGGCAACGCGCCGCCACCCATAAAGGGAATTGGACTTGTGCGCCACCTCGCCAACTACTTCCCCCATGGGCCCAGTCCAGCTCCAGCGACCCGCCTACACCGAAAACAAGACTGCTCGAGCCAAACGCGAGCCGGCGGTGTGCGCATGAACCGAGGGCAGCGGTATTCTGCAGTAGTAAGCCCATGTGTATGCAGTTCGACGTGAATATATTGGCTCAATACAGTTCTACATGGTTCGATGTGTCGCGACATTTCTGTAGAACCAGATAGAGCCCTCGGCCAATCTGCGAGCCAAATAGGACCAGCCTAAATAAGTTTGATGTGGTTCGACGTAGACCAGACACTGGTCTGTCTATGGAGGCAAGCCTGTTGATAGACAGAGCAGTCGATCTGAGTTTGAAATGGCGGATCAATTTTTTTACCTCAAAAGGTTATTCATCGCCGCACTTGTATGTCCCAAATTCCAAACAGAAATTACATTGCTGTGGCTGCCTGAGGTTCAGTAGCCCATCTGAGCAATCCAGGGGAAAAATACGTAGATTTGAGCGTGCTAGAGGCATTTGATTCACTCGACCCCTGTTTATTTTTAGACTCTCCTCACGGAAACTCCGGTCCGAATAACCTTTTTAGGCAAGAAATTTGACAAGCGATTTCAAACTCAGATCGACCAGCCTGTCTATCGACAAGCTTGCTTTCATAGACAGGCTGGTTTCGAGCCTAGGTTCGACGCGGCTCGATCTGGCTTGCCGTCGTTTTCACTGGGCTAGCGCTTAGCCCTTACCAGTGACTGTCGGCGGCGGTGCGTCGGCCTCTCAGCAACAACCACCACGATACCAATCCATTTCCTCGACTTGCCTTCGGAAATTCTCATCCTCATTCTTTCCCGCCTGGATCTCCCCAGTCTCACCTCGTGTCTTGCCACGGTTCAGCACTTAAAATCCATTATCGACAGCTTGACATTGCTTCAATACCGGTTGGCTGCCCAGGCTGCTTGCATGGATGTCAATCCCCGGAACACGCAGATTGACTTTACTCAGAAACTTTTCGCCCTTCGACAACGGCAGAAGTTCTCCATGGAACTTTTACTGTTGTTATCAGCGACTTCGCCATCGACATTTACACCTTGTCTGGCGGGATCTTCGCGGCGGCGGAGCGTGATTCCAGGGTTTTGAAGTGGTTTGCTCTAGCGAAGCACGGGACCGTCCCGCAGCAGCTAGAGTTCCATGGGTATTTCCAACACTTGGCACTGGCCAGGTTGTTATTTTAACGTTCGTCACTGTTTTCGACGGAAAGAATTCATCCCGAGCCATACTTAGGTCCCAACCACTTCTTCAGAACAGCGGTTCCACTGGAGACGTTAAGCTTCATTTTTACGAGATGTCGACACAGTCTCCCTACGGATTGGCTCGTGAACCTGTCATCCAAGTCCCCATACCCGACGGGCATGTTGTATCCCTTACCGTCGATATTTGTGGCTCAAAGGTCGCTGTCATGGTTCACTTGCCAGACCATTTTGGCCGTCTTTTTGTGTACGATTGGAATCAGGGTTCCCTCCTCATGGTATGCAGATCCCCGTTCAAGTCGTAAAATTTGGTGGCCATTGACACCGCACTAGGAGCTTGCCGGCCGATATTCAGTCGCCCGGTTTATATCTTACAATGTTGTACTGCTGGGGCAATCGATCCCCGGGACACTCGAGTTATGGGCCATTCAAGAAAATGTCCCAGCGGGCATAGTAGACTGTCCGCGTATCTCGCTCATGCTTTCACAACTTGCGGAACTCGGGCAATATATCATCTGCAAGACCCCCCCCCCAAATCGGGAAGTCATCCCGACTCATCAACCAACTTCCCAAACGCTCTGTGCGCTCAACAACAGCTCACTGAACGTGTTCTCGCTCTAGAGTCTTCGTCTATCTGGGTAGTAGGTCCACTGCTATCCTCACCACCTTTTCTCTTGGCGCGAATATCTTTGCAGCAACCCGACTCAACAGCCACTGTGCATTTTGTCCATGTACCTAGCAACGACACTTATCGAAAATGGCTGTTATTTTGACCACTCTGCGCTCTCCGAGGCTCTGGATCCAGCTGCTAAGCTGCGCGTGCTTTCAGGGGACATTTGGACCAAAACAAGGTAGTTGGCTCCAATGCTTCGGGAAAACTTGGGCTTTGAACTCCTACAGCTACATAGATTCATTTGGCATTTGTTATATCTATAATTTTCTCCTATTGCACTATCGGGGCTCTCCTTACTGAATTTACAAGAAACATCCTTCGGATATATGTCTCGAAAAGGGAATAGCACAGCTTTGCCACGCGAGTTGATCTGTGTGCGCAGATAAAGATCCGTTGGCCTCTTGAAGCCACCTGATATCCATCCAGTCGAGCATAAATTCGACATACTATCAGTCCAAATGGGTCCGAATTTTCCCAATGGGTCCGAATTTACATTTCTTCTCTCTCATTTTGCAATCTTTGTCCCCGGAGTTTTCCGGGGTTGATTTGTGCAGTAGTGGTCCATATCTGTGTAAATTTACTAAGGAATAGAGTCAGGGGAGGATACAGAAAATCGGTCGCCGGTCCATCAAACTCAGGGCATTTTGGGACAACAACAACATTGTGCCTTACCCGGTGTCTGGAAAGCCCCAGGGAAATTAGAGGGTAGTATTGGACAGTCCTTAAGACATTCTGCCTCCTCAGGTTCTTTTACCGGGGAAGACTTTGACTGCAATATGGAGGGGACTCATACAGTCACTCAATGTCTCAAGCAGCATCAAATCTCCGCTGATTGATCGTGATTTCCCTGCCACGGAAGTGGCGCCGAGTTAGTTGATGATCACTGTGATGTGGGCGGGGATTGAATATGTCACGTCTTCGATGATGGCCCTCAAAACTCTTCCATTGCAGTTTAACTTGGGCCCGGCAAGAAAATTCTTAGAGGCAGAACCTTTTAAATTCCCTGCAAATATACTCTCAAATTTTCTCGGGGCCTCACTGCGAGCGAGCAAAACAGAACAACGTGCTTGTGCCAAAACATACCGGGTTTGATCCCCGGCAACACTTTCCTAAATCTTCCCCTCACTCGATTCCTTAGTAAATTTACACGGATACGGACGACTACTACACGAGGAAATCCCGGAAGACTCCGAGGGAAAAGGTTAGAAAATGAGAGAGAGAAAATGTAAATTCGCACCCATTGGGAAAATTCGGACCCATTTGGACTGATACTAAGTACATCTACATGCACGGCTTTCTTGTCCAGCTGACTTGCACTGACTCTGAGTCCGAAGACGAAGAGTATTAATGCGGAGAAGACGAAGTTCATGGTGCGAAGAGAATTGTTGTTTGTTTCTCAGTTGGTACGAATTTATTATAAGTCAGACCGCTTGCGAGACCGCTGATACTGTATGACAGATGTTCGATGGTGCATAGATCTAGTTCGAGGCACGAGCTGTCAGTCGACTGCAAGCCCACGGACCCAAACTTCGTGGTGAATTTGATTCGACTGACTACGTATATTATACAAGTACTATTAATGCGTACACGGTTTCAATACAATTCTAGGCCAAGAATATGTGTAACATTTAAATGGGGATGCTCCAAGACTGAGGAAGAGAAAGCGAAAGAGAAGGAAGAAAGAGATGTGACAGCTACTGGACGACCTCAAAGCGACTCCGCTTCCCATCCCGGCCGTCTGGGTCCCCATCGTCATCGCGTGTGCGCTTTTCCCCGAAATTAAACCCGTCCCCGCTGACGATCCCGGCGAGCATGATGTTATACTGCTCGTCCGAGAGCCCCATGCCCGCGAGGACGTTGATGCGGCCGTCGCCTACGTCGGGGCCACCGAGGCCGTACCCCATCAAAGCGCTCCCCGGCGACGAGGACCCTCCGGAAGAGGACGCCGCGCCGGCTTGCAGCGCACTTTCGAAGCCCGCGTCGTTGAGCGGCGGGATTCCTGAGGGCTGGCGCGGGATGCGCATGGATGTGGACATTTTTTCCTTAATCACCGTTAGGTGCGTCAAGTGTTTCTGGGAGGCTGAGTTAGTCGGGTCAGGAAGCAGGGGGACGAAAGAGACGTACTTCGAGCATGTCGAGCAGGCCTTCTTTAGTGAAGGGTTTCGGTAATATATCGTTCATGCCTGAGTGGGTGTGAGCAAATCCCAATAAAATATGGACGCAAAAGGTGCGAACCGGAGGAGTAGTAAGTCATAATCTCGTTCGGTCTTGAATTACTTGTCATAGAAATAATCGGCGTCTGCGGATCGAATTTGCGAATCATCGACGTCGCAGAGACACCATCCAACTTCGGCATAACAATATCCTACACCGAGTTAGCGTGGCCAAAAATGTTAGAGCAAACAGAGCGAGACTCACCATCAAGACGAGATCGTACTTCTCCAAATTCATCTTATTGACGGCCCCAACACCGTCGACAGCCACGTCGATCGTGCACCCAAACACCTGCAGGAACTTGCTGCTCAGTTTCCGGCTCACGGCATCGTCATCGACCAGCAGCACGCGGGGCGGCACCGCCCACCCTGGCACGAACGTCGACCGCCTCACGCGCAGTGTTTGTTTCGTCGGCGGGCTCCCGCCCCCACCACCGCTCCCACTCCCGCTACTCGTGCTGGCATAGGACGCCTCCTGCTTCCCGACCATCTCGCTCGCCAACGCGTCGCCGTCAAATGACCAGTTGCCCTCCGCGTCGGGTCCAGGAAAGGCGGCGCTCCCGCGCGGCATGAGGTGCCCGATGGTGTAGACCTCGAGTCCTGCGTGGGCGTCCCCGCCCGCCATGCTCCACGGGTCTGGGCTTGCCCCCAGCGCGACGTCGAGACTCGGGGGATTAGTTGCTGTGGGTACGACCATCTCGTCCTCGTAGTCGTCCGACTCGGGGGACTCTGTCCCTCGTTGGGCGCCCATCTGCTGCTGCTGCTGCCGTCGCTGATCCTCTTCCGGTGTCGTCGACATCCTATTCGCGCCTGAGCCGCTGGCGCCGGCGTTGCTACTGCTGTTGAAGAGCGGAGTGTTGAGCCGCGAGCGATCGCGATGGGCCTGGAGCTCTTCGATTCGCGCGAGCATATCCATACGGCCCATTGCCGCACCGATTCCGCTCGTGCCGACACTCGCACCGAGGCGGGCATTGTTGGTACTGCTGCTGCCCGCGCTGGAGCCTGAGCCCGAAGCCTGCCCACCGAACGACATCCCGACCGCCTCCGCACGGCGCGAAATCTCGCTCATCTGCACCAGCGTAGCCCGCGCAACGTCTTGCTCAGGGAAGCTTTTATCCAGCATTCGCTGCGTCTCCTGCTGCTGCATGAACAGGAACGGGTTCCCGCCTGCATCCATGTCGCCGTTGTCGCTGGGCAGCTGTTTCATTTTGCCTTTACGTTCGTTCGATTGCATCGAAAAAATCGAAGAAAAAAACAATTTATTCATTAGGCTCTTGGTCGGGCAACACGGGGAAGCGAAGGCGAACCTGTCACTCACCGGCGCCGTTCCCATTATTCTCGCGCAAAAAGTATTGTATGAGGTTCTGCATGAGTCCGTCCTGCTGCGCCATGCCGCGCTGGAAGCCGACCATCTCGACGAGGACCTCCTGGTAGCTGCGCTCCAAATTGCGCACGTGGGAGAGCACGTCTTCGTGTGCAGCGCCGAGGGTGGAGAGCTGGGCCTGCAGCATCGCGATTTGCGCCTGCATGGAGTCAAGTTTGGAGTTTTCCGAGCCGACGCCAAAGTTGGTTGAGAAGGAGCTCGAAGGGACCGATTGGGGGTAGGCGGCTGCTGGCGCGTATGAGGAGGAAACCGGGGTTATTGGCAGAGGGGTTCCGCCGGCGGTGGATTTGCGCTGGGCTGGGACCTTGCGCTTTATATTTTCAAGCGCGTCGCGTCGGTCGGCGTGAAAGTCTGGATGTCGAAACGTCCAGCTCTGTGGGTCAAGGTAAGGCCTGCATTGTTGTTGAAAATGTAGAATAAATAACATACGTGCTCGCCAAACTGGTTGTCGTCCGTGTTCTTTACCTTGTGAAAGTCATACTTGTTCAGCTGGCGTACAAAGCTGGCGAAATTCGAATGCTTGAACATGCGGGGTAATATTGACTTTGTGAACTCGTTCATGTCCTAGCGCCGCGTCAATCTGGAGGCATACCCCTAGAACCCAGTATTGTGCACCTTCACGACAAAGCAGTCACCCTGTGGTCCCCAGGACACTACATTCTGGAAGGACTGGTCCTCAAGCATCCTGCAAAAGAGTCATTGAGAAAAATCACAACAACTCGGCGAGTATTCCGCACTTGTACAGTTTCTTGACGAAATCGCTAGTGGAGGACATGTTGTCCTCATGGCCCTCCTTGCGGTCCGCCATCTGCTCCGGCGACGCGCCTTCGCGTTTTACACCAAGACTAGGGAGCTGCTAGAGGACAAGAGTATCAACCGGGTGAACTGACATGGACGCGCTGGTCAAGGGCTGGTAAACAACACACAGCCAGCTCGACGCGTCGCGCAATCGCACACGCAAAACTCAAACTCACACTGGTACTGGGTGGCCACGCCGGCGTCGGTGAATACTGTGCTCGCGAGGCGGCAATGGAGAGCAGAGGCAGCAGAGGTTGCTGGCCGCGATATCGTTCGTCCATTCAGCGGGGACGGGGAGAATAGGAATTGGTTGTGTCCAAGGCCCAGCCCCAGCCCCTCTTACTTATAAGTGCACGCCGAACTCTTCACCCTCGTTCCCTGATTCTTTGTTTCCGCTCTTTTTCACCCGGTTTTTTTCACCTTTTTTCGTGTCTTTTCTCAACTGGATCTGTTGCAGCCCTATCCTCAAGCTCTCGTTCGCCCTCCTCGACCTATGTACTCTCTGTGAGCTCTAAAGACTTTCCAATACACCCAGGGCCCAGGCCTTTGGCCGAGATCGGCAATGGGTGCTCTTACTTCCGGCGGTCTAGACCTTGGTGGCCCAGGCCTCAACTCGTCAAGCTCCGTCACCGTCTCTTCTCAGCCTCTTCTGAGTCTTCCATCCTTCCAAACTATTCTCTGGCGGACATAGACTCACGCTGAAGTCTTTCTAATTTATCCCTGCAAAGAGTCTGGCCGGAAATAAATTTTAAACCGCCAAAATACGTCAAAGAGCCTCTCTCCAACCAATATTAAACTGGGAAATTTCCAGCGCACCACAAAATTGCCATGCCATTGTCACCTATCCTGATACACATTTCCGGGGCGCTTCGATGGTCGGAACCGCAACGACACTTTTTATTCTTGGCGAGAGGTGCCTAGAGGCGGAAAAACAAGTGCCTGGACTGCGGTCTATCGGTGGACAGCCTCGCCAAGTGCACAACCAAACTCGACATTTTTGGACTCGTACTCGCACGCCGAATCTCAAACGACTCTCCGCCGCAGCCTCAGGCACCTCAGGAACCTCAAAGCGACATTTCGCGATCCGCTTCCACCTCCTCTCATGTCACCGCGCCTTCGTCCCCTAACGAAAAATTCCTAAAACCCATGAGAACAGGAGGTCAGCTCGCGCCCCCTTCCCTTCCTTTCCCCGGCTTCGAGTTCGGAGAGAGGACAATCTTTGAGTGATGCAGGTCACCGCACATACGACCCCGCTGGTCCACCGGCGCGCACCGGGCGCTACCTTCCTCGGCCCTGTCCGACGAGTACCGGGAGCTCGAGGCGCAGCTTGCCGAGTGCTTCTCGAAGCTTTCGATTCAGTATGTTGCCCTCTTCATCCCATAGATATGATCCACTCCCTCTTAATGTCTTACACCTACGGGCCCCGGTTGTTGACGGAACCGCGCTGGAATATACCTACCCACCTCTTGATTAAAACTGCATGCTCACCGTCCACCTACAGCGACCAATGGTCCAAATGTCGACTCCAAAACGGCCCCGGCGCAGGCGAACACGTCCTCTGTCCGCTCCTCGCCACCACAAACCGTATCCCGTACCTCTTCCCCGCTACCCTCGCCGATCTACGCGCCCTTGACAGTACGTCTTTACTTACATTCACCGACGCTGTCAAAGTACTGAGCTGACTGTATACGCTTGCAGGGTCCTCCGTCCTTGCACTGTTGCACGTCTACGAACAGAACGTCGACCCGGATATCGAGCTCGATGCTGCTCGGCGGGCGTTTGCGCGCTTTGTTGGGGCGCCGCCGTATCGAGATCGGGGAGGGACGAGAGAGAGAAGATTGGACTATAGAGGATTGTAAATTAAATACTTAGATTTCGTTCGGTTGATTCACTGTCTTTTTAGGTACACATGGCATACGGAACCACTCTTTTGTAACAAGTTATCGTCTCGTCCTTCATTCAGAGAGTCAAAAGGCCGTTATGGTTTGAATGTGCATAATAGATTGTCTTGCGTGCCCGCTACTGCAACGCGTCAATGGAGCATGTCGTGCTTTTGGAACACCTTCCGACTTGAATGAGTCCAGCCTGCGGCAAGAGTTGTCAAAACGCAAACGATTGCAATTTCGACGGCATTCAAACGACAGATGTTATTACAAACTTTTTTTCGGTTCTACCAATTCATCTTCGTCCTAGATGAGGGCAGGAATAATGAAGCAAGTGACCTCATTGTCGCGCTGAACCGCAGACGAAACCTGACCCGACACATCGCCGGTCGAGGGCTGTCCGCCATACGGGACCGTAATCGCCTTGTTCCAGCCATTTCCAACAGCCTGGCGCACCAGCTGGTCTCCGACGCTGAACACCGCCTCGCCCTTCCCCTCCCAATAGAACGCATATTGGGTGAAGGTGTAGGAGTGCGAGATGATGAAGCGCGTCTCGCCGTCGTTGGCGGTGGTGATGGTCCCGACGTGGTTGGGGAGGCCTCCATTGCTCGCGTACGAGATGAGGTGGACTTTGCCTGGGCCGCGGGTGGTGACGAGGACGCCATTGCCGCTGATGAAGGTTTGGGTCTTGCTTGACATGATTTCTAGGTCAAGTTGAGTGAAGGCGTTGTAAGGATCAAGGAGGGATGGTGCCCTACGATAAACTTGCAAGAAACGAAAGGGTTGTAGGGCCTAGAAACATGCGTGAAAGCTAGTCAGTGCGGATTGAGGATAAGAGGGGAAAGCATACGAGGTACGAGTGAAGGGAAACTGAGGATTGGACTTTAGCGGGTGCGTCTTATATACGTTGAACGTATTCGGTTCGTAATCAGTACTAGAAGTATAAACGGCTAGTTGTAAACGGTGGAACCGTCTATACTTCGACCATCTTCGCTGTGTGTCTTTAGCGCCGGTGCGGAGACGGGCAGCAAGAAGTGTCCGTAGGCTAGTCCACTTGAAATAATCGGAAGCGCACGTTGGAGGGCGAGGTCGTGACAGAGAGCCGTGTTGAGTGCTATGACGCTACTGGACCAAGGCTTAGTCGGGAGGTTAAGTGCTTCGCTGCAGATGAGTAGCGGAAATGGAAGCCAACATACATACGTACCACAGGACTTGCAAAACGGTGGTAGACTCCTGAGGGAGACGGTGAATTGTGTCAACGATACTAACCACCGATGCTCGGCAACCAATCGAGACTATTTGACGCTGCACCGCCCGCGGATAATACACCTCCTCCTGCGATTGAGTGGTACCATTGAGAAATGCAACGCCGAATCGAACCGGTTATCTATCAAGTACTAGTTGCCCCAGGAGCATACAGTTGACAACTTGCTATAGCTTTTCTCGACGCCGTCAACTCTAGATCTGCCTAACGTCTTGTGGTGGGAATGACCGACCGCAACGCGATTCTTGACTCCTCGGAGGGGCCACTTTCCATGGCATCGGCATCTGCTGAGGGCTAGAATAGAAGTAGGAAAGCTAGGACGAGTGGGAACCGGTGACAAACAGCGAATAGATCGGATGGGTGGAGAACTCCTGCGAGAGAGTTGACGCAATCCCAGCGGAATATTGGGTAGTTTAACCGGGATTTAACGATGTGGGGAATCCCAGTGGGGATTTCGGCTTCTCCCAGTATCTGAAGCTTGGGAGTGGTGACCGTTTGGCTTGGAGCTGAGGAGGAAAGCTTCGAGTCCAAAGCTGTTTGAGACAGGCTGAGGTGATGGCTGACACCGGACAACACGGACTCCAATCTTGCCGAAGATACCCGAGATGGCCGAAGAGATGGCCGAAGATCTCAGAGCCTATGGCACGAAATACTGCACATGAATACATCTCTGGTACTAAAAACAAGCACACCTCGATATTCACGCAGAGAATTCGACAATTCGGACACGCTAACCGGCTCGGTTGTTCAGTTGACATTCTTCCTATTTACTAGTAGTCACCTCTGCGAACCCAAAACTTGGCAAGAACGGCTGGTAGCTTGTAGTGAGCCATGAGGTTGGAGAAGACGGGTAGGCGAGATGAGCCGCTGCCGTGGATGAACGAGACGTGCACGAGGGTGCCATGGAGTGCTTGCAGCTCAAGGAGGGAGAAAAAACCCGACTTGTCCGCGCGGTTGATGAACTCACAGATCAAGGCGAGGTATTTGAGACGCTTCGCCTCGGCGAGTGAGACGCGGCGGTTGAGAAGGTCCCAGACAAAGCCGAGGAAGACTAACGTGTCTTCAAATCTCTTGCCGGACTTGACTGGGTGCCATGGTGCGTCGACGTCGGCGATGAGCTTGAAGGACGTGTCGCGGTCGAAACGGTACTGGAAATCGCCTTCGCGGAAGGGGCCATCGCTGTTGGGGAAGCGGAGGTTGAAAAGGTCGTCCTCGTAGCCGAGCACGTCGCCGTCTTTGCCCAGTTCGGCGCGCCAGATGTCGATGAGGGCACGGCAAATCTGGCCTGCGTTGCTGCTCGCCGAGGCGGCGCCGAATGGGTGGCAGTGGTCGAGGTAGAAACCTCCGTTGAGGGAGGCGACCAGGAAGGGTTTGTGGTCGGGGAGCACGGGCGCTGTACGGTGGAAGGCTTTGATATCAAATACGCACGCCTGCGTGCCGCGCGGAGCATTCGCGATCTGTGAGTTGTTAACGATAAGCCCGGGAACGAATACGAGAAAGGCATGAATGCGCTTGGAGAAGATAGAAAGTAAATAAATGGATGCGCTTGGAGAGGAGATGGGACGAGATGGATGCGCTTGGAGGATGGAACAAATATGGATGCGCTTGGAGAGACGAGAAATGGATGCGCTTGGAGAACGAAAAATGGATGCGCTTGGAGAAATAACGAGGATGGATGCGCTTGGAGGATGCGACGAGTGCGGATGTGCTTTGGGAAAGATGAGGAGAAAGGGAAATAAATTTTACTCACCACGTTCGCCACGTCGAGGGCGAAGTCGAATTTGGTGGGGAAGTCAGCCTTGTCAATAAAAGAGTTGACGCTGGCGGTGCCCGATGCCTTGTCGCCCTTGGACAAATGTCTGCAGACGCGCAATTTTGGCGGCACGGCGGGGCCTTGATCCTGCTCAACGACGAGTAGCGGCGAGGAGAAAAAAGGCCCCCGGCAGATCTCCTCCATCTCAGTTCGAGAGAAAGGGCCCGACATGCGGCCCTTCTCCAACTCCTCCGCCAAATACTTCACCACCGCCCCGCGATGCTGCTCGACTGAGTTATTATTTTCGATGATGATTGTGCGAGAGAGGATGGGAAAACGCCCGAGAGGAAAACCGTCCGAAAGGTTGTTGAGAAGTTGCGGGTATCGATCCGTGAGATGATGCTTGGAAATGAGACGGTGCAGCTCGGCAGTTCTATAGGGGTGAATGATGCGATGGAACAACTCGTTTGACGTAGGATTGTGGGTGTCGGGCGGGCGGCGACGGTGGACGAAAGGACGGAGATCTGGGTAGGGAGAATTTTGAGGAGGTGCGGCGCCTAGTGCTTGTTCTTCAAGAAAAAGGGAGATCAGTGCCTCAGGCGATGAAAGCGCCGTCGCGGACGCGACGGCAGCGCGCGTTGGGCGGCAGGGCAGGGTGGTCACCTCCGCACAAGCTACAGGCATGAGCGCGTTCGACGCCGACGGGGTGGTTCGAGCCGTCGCAGGCATGTCCACAATTCCAGCCGATGCAGAAAGCTTTTCGCTCCTCTCCTTCGCGGGGACGGGCGAGCTTGAGAACACCGTGCTCGTACGTCGTGTGGTGGAGGCGCCGGTCCCTGGATTCCCTATTGACAGACGGGTGTTCGCGGACGACGTGGTCCTCGGTGCAGACGAGGCAGTAGACACGGCGGTCGCGCGTGCGGTGTTCGTCGCCACTGCGGTCGGAGGGGCGAAAGGAGTCACGGCCTTGGGGCCGAAAGGAATCACGGTGGTGGGCGCCGTTGTCGCGCGTAACGGGCGGGACGTCGCGCCAATGCCGTTCTGAGCGCTGCAGGGGTTCGTCGTCGCGCGGCGCTGGGCGTTTCGGCGCGGAAGTCGCGGCGGGGAACGCTAAATCCATCAGTCTGGAAGCGGGGGCGGACACGGTACCGTTTGCGAGCGCGCTCGCGGCCTTGTAAGCGTTCAAAACGCCGCTGACTTGCGACACCCAATAGCCCGCGTCGAACGCGACATTCCCATCGATAATCTTGTTCCGCAGTTCCCTCTCCACCGGGTACCAGATTGCGAAGCACTTCTCGAAGTCTTGCAGCGCGTGGAAAAATTCGGCGTGGTGCCTGAGTTCGATGGCATAAGTCGTCGAGTCGGGCTTCGTCGGGTCCGGCGGCGGGCAAAGGATCTCCATGGCCTTGACGAAATTCTTGAACGACTCTATCCAGGTTAGTACGCTGACGCCGTCGGTGCTCTCGTCAGAACCCCAGCTGGTCTGGAGTTTCGCAACGTCGGGGAGGCTCTTCTCCGGGGCGCTGGGAATCGAGGTGTTCTTTTTCATAGGAATGTCGGCGCCGTGTTCCATCGCGAACTTCAGGCGGAGGTCGGTGAACCAGAAAAGGGATGGGTGTAGGCGGTATTTTATCATCGCAAGGAAGGCGTCTGGAATCAGAACGGGAGGGCGCGTCAGCACATTTATCTTGGTAGTCGCCCCCATGACCATCGTCCCCTTCAACTCTGGGGTCTTCTCCTTCGCCGCCTTCTCCTCCTCTTTCCTCCGCTCTGCAGCCTTCGCCAAGTCCGCCCGCGTCTTCAGCACCACCGCCAGCATCATCGGGGGAACGGGGTTCACCACCGACTTGCAATACTCGTCGGACGCCACCATGTCCTCGACCTCCACCTCGACCTCCCTCTCCGTGTACTTGTAAAAACCACGCAGCTTCTTTCCTATATCCTGTGTCGCCGGTGGTACGTTCCCTTCGCTCAGCGCTTCCTCGTACGCCCTCGTTTGCGCGATGCTCGTGCGGTTGTCCATTTCGACGTTGTAGTTGTACTGGTTCTTTTCTTGTAGCGACATATCAGCCGGGATGTCGCGATCGGCGGGAGTTTTGCGCCAGTTGGCGAAGTCGTAGTCGCCCGGAAGGGGAAGGTCCAAGCCACAGGAGGATTTTGGAGCCATGGTGAGTGTATGCGCGTAAAAATGTGGGCGAGAGCGTTGAGGAAGAGAAGTCGAGTGAGACGCGATGGACGCGAAGAGGGAGCCGTGATAAGGCTTCGAAAACAACAACGATAAATAACGCGTCCAAGTAAATCTAATCTACCCTTATCTCCCACTCAGGCTGACTCGTGCCTCGTCTGGCCTGAGCTCACACTGTCCGATGAGCACGAGTTTCCTGGTTCTTAGGAGCTCCGGGCCGATGGCACCCTTTGATGCTGACATAGGCTGACCTGTAGAATGGTGTAGAAGGAAAGGGTACGGCCGGCTGGGCGAAAAAAGGTATCGGTAGTAGACATCCATTCAATCTTTCCCTCGAGTCAAGAAGAAGTTGGGGAAAGCTTCCGAGGCATGCTTTCAATCCGTCGCTGCAGTGGTTCAGCGGCGCTCGTTTCACACATTCCTGACGTAAATTTGTTCATTCATCCAGTTGTGTCCTGGCAGACAGCTTGCACAATGAATAACGAACCCCAGCTCAACGAATTCAATCGCAGATACAGACCGGGGTTTCTCAAACGCCTGTGTCCACTGTTAGTAGAGAATTATGTACCGCTCCCCGGGGTAGGGCACTGTCTATTAGTCTGGTTTGTAAACAGCAGATGTTTATAAACCTGGTTTTATATTTTTCAAGCAGGATGGCCGGTTTTTAATTCCCATCAATCCTGGCTTCCGCCCTGGGGACAAATCTGGGGAGGTCCTCGCGGGTCGCAGCTCCCGTACTAGGTTCAATTGAGGCTGCAATTTGATCCGACCGGACCCCAAGTTTGACTAACCAGAACTCCTTCCGTACATTTTCGACGTCGTCTGTTCTGTCTCTTGTCAAGAGACAAATATCTAAGCATAGAAATACTTCCCTATTCCAACGATGGAGACGCACACAATTCCTTGCGTAATTTAACCACATATCCCAAAGTACCAGGTCGAAACGTATATAAGGAGCACCTTGACTCAGGGCCGAGGCTGCAAACTCTCAGCCTCACCTAGCTCGTTAGTCGTATGTCTCCCTCCTTTACACCAGTCAACTGCCTCATACTGACTGTATTTCTTAGGTCCACAGCCTTAACACTTTCTGCATCTCGTAGATACTACTATATTGCGCCGGGAACCTGGCCACCTAAGGGCTTTGAGCTCCATCTTGATGTTCCACAGAGAGTTTCCTCGGGTCTATGGGGCCCAGATGATAGGCGTGCCTCCTCCGAAGAGATTGAGCATATTTATGATAATTTTGGTGACGTCTTGAGTGCCCAACGAATTTAGTTTTCATCAATTTCCCAAAATGGTAATTGACAGGGTACCTGGCCACCCTCGAAAGCACATTGTTGGCGGCGAATGAGGGTCCGTACCGTTGGCTATAATGTATGTGGGACCTGTATGATGTATTCTGGGCACTTATATCATATACTGGACCTTGCAAAAGTAGTGTAGCGGAGACATTTACAAGGGTCCTCGGGGGCGGGATCCGTATTTTCACCTAAATCAGGTTGGTGCACCAGTAATAACGGATCAGAGGCCAAAATAAGTTACAGGGAGGTTCATTGGAATCCAATGGACCAACCTGAATGCATATCTCTACTTTCCAGGTGTACTGTTGAGAACCCGACGTTTAATCTTTTTTCTAGCGTCCAATGGGTGATTTTCTATCTGTATCGATATTAGGAGGGAAGGGGAAGTGTTCAAGTGTCATATAATGAAGGATATACATGTCATACCTATCATAATAGATAATGCAAGCCGTTGGAATTCTGGTCTTGAAGAGGCCATCGGTATCTCGAATTTAAGAGTGCGATCCTTGAGTTTCTGTTCCAATTGTGTTGATGGATTTGGCCCTCGAGGACCGGCCCTTGGGTGGGTGAACCATACTCAGGAGAAAGCGCCAGGTTCTACCAAAATAATGAGCCCCCAATGTCCCAGATCTCCGGCGTATTGGTTGAGAAACAGGCGAAACGATTGCTCGGAATTATCAAATTGACGTTCTCACCCTCCGGACCGCAATGAATCCGGGCACAGCTTTGGATCAACTTATTACTTTGGGTTGAAATTTGGTCTCAAGGTGCGCAATGGTTCATATTCCATTGTGGAAATACACAGGGAAGATATTAAACACCCTAAAGTCCTACAGTTGGCCTATGGCCAGGTTCATAGTGTGGCCAGGTTCCCAGCGCGATATAGTATTCCCACTTGATTTCTCAAAAATGTTCTGACAACCTATCGTAGAACCATGTCAGCCAGCGTCGTCGCCTTTAGGAATGGCAACGGCGACCTCGTCACCACGCGTGGCCCGGGCAAAGTCCACTTGCTCTCGTAGGGAAGCGACGTCGACGGCCTCCCAAACCACGTCGGGGCCACCACCACCAACAACAGCGGAGTGACCCGCTTCATGATCTCTCACTCATACACCTTCACCGGATTTGCGTTCTACTGGGACGGGACTGGTGAGGCGGTGTTTAGCATCGGAAACGAGCTGTTGCGCCAGCCCGTTGGAAATAGCTGGACTCAGGCGGTGAACATTCCGTGGAGCGGCCAGCCTGCGACGAACAGCGACGTCTCGGGCCAACTGCCTGCGGTGGTCCAGCGCAACAATGAGGCCACTTGCTTCATCATTCCCGACCGCATCTAGGTTGCAAAGATTCAAGATTTCTGCTGTCCGAATGTATACTCTGTAGTACCGGCTTGACCACAAGCTTCGTTGAAAATACTATACACATGCGGAGCGGCCCGAGTTTTCTGTGCTACCTCCCGATGCAGGAAGTGGCGAGGATCATCTCGTCCTTCGAATGAACGACACGTAAATTCCCCTTGATCCCTCTCGAACAATGGAGACCCATTTCTCCCGGGCCGAAGCTGGCGAAGTACACGTTTTTGGCGACGGAACTACATAACGCGTTCGAGCCTGTCGTCACCCCAAGTGCAGCAAACTTATCAGCAATACCAATATCTGCTTTGTCAGTTACACAGATTCTGTTTGTAGTGGTCGGGTTCTTCGCCATTACTTCCAAAATGCTCGCGTTCATGCTCGCCCTATATCAATTCATAAGCCTAATCCTTCAAATGGCTGCCTTGAGACGCGACGCGAACGTGTTATGGTGTCTTATTTGGTCCGTTGATACCATCATCCTGGCGGTCCGAAGTCCGAACCTTGCCAGAACGGCACCGCGACCACAACATCCACAACTCATCTGGCCTTGGGAACCCCCCGAGCTACCTACTCCGCTATGGTTGCCGACAGCTCAACAACAGCTCATCTCTGGAATACTTTGACAAGTGCTCCGCTGCGGTGCTGAAGAGCCGAGGTCTTCAGGTCCTCCCCCTTTCCTTCCAGGCGTGTTCGAGCTCGGCAGGCGGAAGCGTGGTACTGCAGAAGATGCAACCCTTGGAGCATGATGTACTATCACAGATTCAGCACCTCCTTAATCGTCTTCCACTGGTGTCCTGGCCAGAGCAAATTGGCGCTCCCTGCAGCGTCCACCCCCGTTCCTTCCCTCTTGTTCACCACGTCCCACCCCGTACTGCCCGACCCGCTGTCCAGGGCCACGCCTATAACGGTCTTGACCTCCCCCATTTCTCCCTGAACACGGTCGACGTACTCCACCGTGGCGTTGAATCTCTTGGCGAGCTCCTTCAAGCTAGCGCGCTCGCCTTCAATACGGAAAATGCGGTTTCCGAGTTCGGCGGACGGCAAGGTGGTCAGTACATGCGCGACAAATCCTGTGCGCGTGGAATGAACGGGGATCTCGAGCAACGGTTCTCAGCGCACCTGCGACATCGATTATGGCGGTAAAGCTAATTGGAGTCTCTCCTTTGCCAATGACTCTCATCTTTGGGTCTTCAGGAAACCCGGTGAGCCAAGGGATGAATTCAATGAACAGCCCGTTCTGAAAAGAACACTGAATCTCGGGTCTGGGCTAGATGGAACTGATCGCTCACATAAAACTGTACGGCGGGAATCCCGGTGGCTTTCAGATAATCTATCGAGCACCTTATCATCTGGTTGGAAGATTAAATCGACTAGGGAACTTGCCTGCTACCTCTCTCTTGTCCCCCAGGGGACCCTCCGTTTGACCTTCGGTCGTCAATCCATATTCGGCGGGTACGAACAACTTGACTCCCGCTAGCTTCGCGGCGTCGACAATGGCCTTATTCTGCGAGACTGCGGCCGCGACTCCAATGGTCGACAGTACAACTTGAACCCCGCGCTGCTGCAGGGCCGCAGAAATCTTGTTAACATCCGAGAAGTCGAGTTCCACTATCTCCACTCCAGCCGGTACGGTCTTCTTGGTCGCGGATCCTGGACGAGAGAACAAGACGACAGAGACCTGGCGCCGAGCGAATTCCTCGACGATCGGCAAGCCTACTCTGCCGCCGCCGAAAACTGCGAACGAGGTGTATGTAGTAGACATGGTCAATGTTAATGTCTTGCGGTCGGTGTATTGTGCTCCCTTTTGTATGCATTTTATATGGCGCCACGCTCAACGACTCGGCGGACACCTGACAAATGAAAATCTCGTTTATAATCCTGTTGATAATACACCCTCGGTTGCCCGGCGAGATGCCGTGCTAGATGATAGGTTGGAATCCGGCCAGCACGGGGGAGATGACATAAACATGTGGGAAAAAGAATTGACCTCAAGTTCATTGAGTGTAACGTCAACTTCAAAGCTTCCAGGCCAGAACCATTCAAATATCTGCCCGAGTCGAGAACCTCCATGTCTCTACCTCGAATCACGGATAACTACATCTTGCAAGCTCAAAACTCACAGCAAAGGGTATGATATTAACGACGCATCATTTTCGAGTCGTAAAGGAGAGTATTCTCCGACTCCTTTTCTCCCTTCCCCTTCCCATCCCACTCCCTCCCATAGCACCATCGTACGTAGTGATGATACATAAACGACCGACGGGCCATGGCCAATTACAATTTTTAAGATCCCAAGCCCAAGCGTCCAGGCCGGCCAAGTGCCGTACAGAGTCGTTTCCGGGCGCGAGCAATATAACTTAAGTACATACGCAAGATGGACCCAAGAAGCCACGACGACGATAAGCAGCCTGCGGGACAGCCGAGCGAGGCTCACCGCCGCTCGCGCACGCGGAGCCACACGATCCCAATAACGCCCACACCGAACCCGGCGATGAACGCGAATCGTACGAGCACATCGCGGTAGTAGTTGTTCGAGCCGAAGCCGGAGAGCTGGTATCGCAATCAGTAGCGAAAGCAGAAAGAAAGAAGGAAGGAAGACTCACCAAATTCATGATCAAACTCGCCGACACATTCACCGGCACGCCCTGCAGCGTATCCTGAAATATGTCGTTTGAATGTACATGTATACTCTGTCATGTACCGTCCTGACCACGAGCTTCGTTGAAAATACTGTTCACATGGTCGAAAATTCCCACCGTTCAAATCGGAGCGGCTCGAGTTTCTGGGCCACCTACCGACGCAGGAAATGGTGAGAGTTATCTCATCCTTCGAATGAACGACACGGAAATTTCCCTTGATCCCTCTCGAACAATGGAGACCCATTTCTGCGAATCTGGAGGATGTCTTGTACGTTATCGGGCTTTCTCAACTCTGGCGACGGATCTAAGGCGTGAGAGCCTGTCGTCACCGAAGTGCAGCAAACTTATCAGCAATGCCACTATCTACTTTTGAAGTATAATGCATCGTGCAGCCTTGAGACGCGACGCGAACGTGTTATGGTGTCCTGTTTGGCCCGTTGATGCCAATATCTACTTATTGTAACGGTCCGCGGTATAGCCTTAAGCAATCCCCGCCGCATCGAGCCCGGAGCCTTCTCTGTTCTACAGTGGTGAGGCGATGTTCAGCATTAGTGCACCAGCCCGTTGGAGGGATTTCCCGGGGCCGCTCCGTTGAACGGTAGGAATTTTCAAGAACAACCTAGTGGTACTTGTAATTTGTTCGTGAACAGGCGGTACATTCAAACAACAGGTGACGTTATAAAAATCTCGACGTCTTCGCAACCTAGATGAAGTCGCGAACGATGAAGCAAGTGACCAAACTGTTCGCGCTGAACCGCTCAGGAAGGCACCTGTTTCGACACGTCGCTGTTAATCTCAGGCTGTCCGCCCCATGGAATGTCAACCGCCGGAGCGGAATTCTCGTCTTAGCGATGACGGACGACGCTTAGACCTCAAGTATTATTTCCGCGACCTTGGCCGCCGACGCCTTTCTGCTACTAACCCTCTCCAACTGTTCCGTTGTTGCTAATGCCACGCATCAGTTCTCAGTAGTGATGTGCAGGCTTGGGCCTGAAGCCAGAAGCCCGTGGTACCAAGCCAGGGCTTCGCAAGCCAAGCCAAGCCAAAATGCTGGCTTGGGTGGGCTTGGGCTTGGTGGGATTGAACCATGCTGATCCTTCCCGCCCCTGGCACGATGAATTCCAGCTCTATATCAACATGCGTGAGGCCGTGCCGGCGGGCATGTCCAGCATCGCATGGTGGGGGGTGCGCCTAACTGATTACACGCCGGCGATATACATTGATATTTAATCCACAGCTTAACGCAGAACGATATCCTACGTGGGCATCCCTTGCGTGGGACTACCTTGCCATTATGTCGTCCTCCGTGTCCAGTGAGCGCGCATTTTCCTCTGCCGGTATTACCATCAGCAAGCGCAGAAATCGCCTGAAATCGGACGTTGTCGAGGCCCTCCAAGTCTTGAAATGTTTGATTCGCCACGACTTATTATTTCGGAAGGACACCCTTGTAGATGATGAGGATGATAATGGAGAAGGGGAGGGCTGGGATGAGCTTGTAGATGAGAGTGCCGATGCTGTTGTAGCCACCGAATAATATTTTCTGCATTTACGAACCGTGGGAAAATGCCTTGACGAAGCCCGGGCTCAAGCCAGAAGCCAGGGCTTGGCTTGGCGGGCTTGTGGCTTTGGCTTTGGCTTCAATTTCAACGAGCCCAAGCCCGGTCAAGCTAAGCCCAAGCCCTGGTTTCCAGGCCAAGCCAGGCCCGCACATCACTAGTTCTCAGGTTCTCTTGCCTTGGAATGTATCTGAACTATTCAAGCTTCTGGCGGCGCAACTATCGCAGGAAATACGTGAATCATGGCTGCTGCCAATTAAAGGAAGAGTTCATTCCCAATCACATTGTTCTGCTTTTTTGCCCTACTGAATGTGATTAAATGTTCCTGTGGTTGAAATTTTCGAACAGGCAGGCTCGGTCGGTTGAAAATTATAGTGACACTGGTTGGGAGATTGAAGTTTTTCAGCACAATTTACAGTGAAAAATGTCATTTGTTTTTCAGACATTTTTCACCAAAAAAGTGAGTGAAAAACTCAAATCATTTTCACTATTTTGTAAGCTCAAGGTGAAAAATTCAAAAGAAACGCAAAAAAGTGGTGAAAACTGTTTGAATTTTCCACTTACTTTTTCAGTGAAAAATGTCTGCAAAACAAACAACATTTTTCAGCATAAATCGCAGTGAAAAACTTGAATCCCCCAACCAGTGTGAGGGGGGAATGGGTAAGATACAGAGCCAAAACATTGTACTGAAGTCTAAGGATGTGAGGAATTGGAACCATCGACGATGAGCAGAAAAGATCACTCCAGATGCCACACATCGAACGATACCTTCCTGTCCGCATCTGATGTATCCTAAATTGGATAAAGTGAGGATTAATGGTTCGGTGGATGACAAGAGTCTTACCTTGATGCCCACGATCCACTTCCCATCTATTGAGACGGCGTTGTAATCGGTCTCCGCAGGGAAGTCGGCCACGACACAACCCAACTGCGAGCATACCTCCTCGCCAAATAATGCCGAGGTAAGATCGCCGACCATTTGAATGTTTTCGCCTGAAGCGGTACAAACAGTCGGCTCTTCGCCGGTGGCATCTCTCTGGTTTCTGGCGAGTTTGCTGTGCGTATACGGGTTGAAGTCGAGGAGGCGGATGTTGCGAAGACTTGGGCCGGCAAACGCGAACCGTTGCCCGCAGACGGTCGGTGACCAAGTATTCGTGGCATTTTTTTCGAGCCAGTGGCAGATGGGAGGACCCCATTCCCTCCACGAAACCTCCTTCTCGTCAGGGGGAAGTAGTTGTAGCAGCGCACGCCGGGAAAGAACCAAGAACATCTCCGCCCCTGATCCATTGTCATCATCGCCTAGAATGAAAAGTTGGAAGACTACGATGGAGTCGATGAAGGACGAGTCGAATGGCTCCTGCGAGGAAGGTGATCCGCGACCCTTGGGATTAGCATCAGCGCCAAAGATCGCGTACATATGTGTCGGGTTTGCGAGCCGTGGAAGCTTGAGCGACATCTCTGGGCCCACTGTCCCCTCCGGGACATTGTCTTGAATGGTCCACAGCTCAAGGGTTCCGGTGGGTATTTGCACCAGTAGCAAAACGTCGGGAGACAAAAATGTGACGGCTGAATGACTGCCGGGAATTTCCTAGTCATAGCTTGTCAAGATCATTGAATTTGCGAGTCATTTATTTGCATACCAAAAGAAGGCGGCCTTCCTTCCAATCGTATATGAGAACAAGGCTCATAACACCGGCGGGGTAGGTAACCAAGAGAGCGATCTTTGAGCCACATATATCCATCTCAAAGTTGAGAATCCTCCCCATAGGTATGGACACTTGGATGACGGGTTCGCGAGCCATTCGATGGGCAGATTGCGTGGACATTTTGTAGAAACAAAGTTTCACCGTTCCGTCATTTTCAGAGAGCGGTTTAGACCTGCAAATCGAGACATGAGATTCGTCAGTCCGGATGAAAATGCAACGGTCGCGAACGTCAAAAGAACGGCCAGGAGATCCTCTTCCGGGATTGCTAACGCCAATTCTTGAATATGTCCGAGTCCATGGAGTTCTAGCTGCCGGAGAACCAGCTCATTCGTCGCTAGAGAGAGCCATTCCACAACGGCGGAATGGAGCCTCGTGGCGACCAAGATGCCACCCGACAACCTGTAAGTATTGGGCTAGTTACTGGTGTTGTGGGTAGATTCGTCAGCGAAATAATAAATTCCCAAAAAGGAAAGAGGGAAGGAAGAGGAAAGAAGAAAGGAAGAGATTTCACACCTTCTGCACTAAGTTGGGGTCAGCATTTATAATGAACTCACCCCTTCACTTCTGCCTTGTCAAAACAATTTTTTTGGGCCTGCGGCGCTGTTTTTGAGGCAAGTGGCTCTAGCCGACATGCTGTCAAGAAAATCGTGGGGAATTGCCGTTTTGGATTAAACGGACCGGGTACTCATGCGTTGCCGCCACCGGTCTCGTGGATGATCGAGATGCTGGACTGCTCAAAAAGGTAAATTGCTCGGGCCGCCGAAAGCTGATGCACAATCTGTGCAAACAACGCGTCAAACTTTAATGTTTCCACATATTTTACACGCGTTCATCGCGTCTGCTTGGGGCTCAAAAATTTCAGTGCAAGTCCTAGATGCAGGTACTTATGAATGGTACCTCAAATCCTCCTGATTGTTCACGCTCAAACAGCCCAGCACCAACTTGAATCAACAGCAGTCTTAATTCATGTAAGTGTTGCAGTGCACAGCAAGTCTATGCATGTTGAATCTGAAATGAAACATCCTCCCTCTAGTTCCTTAATCGTTCAAAATTTGCACTGACCGAAGTAAAATGCTGTAATTTTTTCTTCGCTGCGCGGCGGTCAAATATAATCAACTCAATGTTTTCAAACCTACCACACTTAACTATAAGGTACATCAATGTATTCCTCCTGACCTCCAAAGTAAGTGGGTGGTTGTCTTCATTGTGGGCACTCAGAACTGAATTTCCGCAAGCTTCTGCAGCTTTTTTTCTCCGCTGCGCGGCAATTGTTAATTTGGTTGAGTTTCAAAGGTAGCGGTCAAGCATTATGTCAAATTCGACTGACCCTCAAGCATACCCTTTTGTTTTCTGCTCCCCGGCACGGTCTTCGCCTTTGCCTCGAAGTTGCATTTGCTTCGGAATTTCCATGCTCACCACTGAAAATTTGACTTGGGCTGGCCGGCAAACTCAAACTGTAACAAATCACATGTAATAGGATTAAACCTCAAACCTCGAGCACCAAAACCCCCAAATGAGCCTACTTACCTGCTTACCACTTTTGCTGCAGTCTCAAGTTCGCACGCCGACAGCACGGATCAAAGCTTGCCCGCATTTGGTAATATTGTGAGGTAATAAAGATAGTGACAGTATCTACCCACAGCATCAGTAAGTGGCCAAGTATTGAGGTTGTCGATCTCAATAGTGCAAACAGAGTCACGGTGGGGAGAAGGTCTGTAAAACCCTTCTGTCGTTGTTGCAGCGCGACGAGTTTATGAGCAGAGTTTGTGATTGTGCTCCACGGATTATCCTCCACGCAAGCGGCTTGGGCAGCCAACCGATACTGCAGCAATGCCGAGCCGTCGATGATGGACTTGAGGCGTCGGTTGATGGCAACACAAGATGTGAGAGTCGCGACAAGGGGGCCCAAGGATAAGCAATTACCATATGGGGTAGAGGGGGGGAGGGGTCCAGGGTCCGCCGGGAAAAAAAAATGTATGCAATTTTATTTTGCCCCAGGAAGGCCGCTGGGCAGTTGAGAATACCAAGCAGGAGCTCAAACATGATTTCCCACTATAATCACCCCATTGTGAGCCTCTCACTGATCCCGTTAGCAAGGTTGGGTCATCGTGGTCCGTTTTGAACCAGTTTCAACCCAACAAACAGCGTGAGTGTCAGGAGAACGTCCATGGTTCAGTAGCTTCTTCTCACATGGACTACTATTGTCGTCAAATCACTACTACCGCCACTTTCTGCCGCCAAATTATCGCAGCTTGATACTCTGCCGCCTCGGATATGTTTCTCTAAAAGGGAATTTGATGGCATCATCGTTACGTAGGGGGGGGAGGGGTAGGCCAAAGTGCTAGGAAAAAAATATATGTAGGTGATATCCTTTTTTCTTATCTTTGGGCCCCCTTGAGTCGCGAGATTCAAAGAAGAGAATATGAATATGAGGATTTCGGCCGGCAAATCGGAGAAATGAAGCGGCGTGCGCGCCATTTTCACAAACAGAACGTTAGTTCTTTTGTGCTCTAGAGACCAAAAATGTCCGCACAAACGACACGTGCCGGTGCACGAAACGTGACCCACTTGTCATTATGCTGACGGTTTACCACCGGATCAGCTGGCAGTGAGTTCAAATCTGCCCGTGTTCATCTGCCAAGTGAGCCAATGATCCGTATTTAGCTAACCATAATTCACAGAAATATTTAAGGGACTAGTATTGGTCAATTGGAGGGAAACAGTTCTAAGAAGCTGGCAGAAAGCATCCAGTGTGCGGTGAGCTTCATGGACGGCAGATGACACGGCAGATAACCATTATTTCACACGGTTGCCAAACACATCATTTGCGACGCGTTTGGTGCACGGTACGACCTTTTAGAAGGGAGGAGTCGCTCTGGAGAGGTAAAGCTGTACTCAGGGTTGCTTCCAATTTTTTTCCACAGCTCCCTCAAGCTCTTCCGGCACCACAGGAGAGAATCCACCCTGACTTCCTCTTCGGCTTCTAATACTGCAAGCTGGAGGTTGTGTTGAGGGTCAATGGGACACATATCACCTGAGACACATTCAAATGTGCTCCCAGCAATTTTAATTGGCGACCTTTTGTGTTTATTCACTTCTCTGATAGTGCATCAGTTCAAACTACTTGAAAATGCTGCCATAGCATCGCCGGCACCCTTCCAAAACATCCCCCCGTATCATGCAGCATACTTGATCCAGTTCCTCAGAGTTTCGAGAGGGTTCCGACCTCTGATTGCAATTTTTTCTGATGGTTGAAAATGAGCGGAGAGCCCTGCAGATGTTGGGAATCTTAGGAGCCTCTCTAAACCGTCCAGAACCCTCTCTTTATGGCCCATTTTCCCGATTTCTGTGCTCCCAAATATCCAGCCTATTGGGGCAAAACCATGCTGACCAAAACTGTTTGTGCCCGCCGCTTGCCGGCAACTTCCAATCATTCAAAAACAGAACGTAGTTCTAGTTTTTGCTCTAGATGCCCAAGAATGTCCGCCAAAAACGTGACCAGTTGCCCCATGTCATTATTGATACCATCATTTAGCCCCTATTATCGGTGTCAAAACAAGAAATCCAAAGAAAATTTGGAAGCGCTGAGGTTGGTTGGACTTTTTGTTTCCCCGGTTACATTGTCTCAAAGAGACCCACGAGAAACTCGAGCCGACCGAGGAATAGGGTAAGGTACGGTATGCCAGATAACCGCGGTGTTACGGGTACGGGTGCCGTGGGTACGGGTACGGTTCCGACTTTGGCCGAACCCGTGCCTACCGCAACCCGTGACACTACTGTACCCGTAACACTGCAGTATTCCTAGGTACCGCGGTTTCGGTATAACCGCGCGGTATCCGTAAGAATGTTACGGTATCACTGAATTTCCCTCAGCAGTTTCATGTCTCAGGCCACCACAGATGCTTCAGAGAAAAGGCTAAGCTTGCAGAGCAAACGGGTAGTCATTCCAGATGGTAAAAACTATCCTATGTAATCTGTATCTAGGACTGCTCCAACCCACACCATCGCACACCATCGCAGAAGCCCTTCCTTCTTCATGCCGCAATTGGTGAAGACCGTCTTACTTCACGCGGTCCGCCCCCTTCCCCCTCCGCCTGTATCCCCTCGACGCCATCACTTCCGGGGGCTCGATGGCGCTGAGCTGCGACTGCTGTACAGAGGTCGCGTTCGGGTCGCGTTCTAAGAAGGAAGATGTCAGCAGAGTCGTCAAAGCAGAAGGAACGAAGGAGGGGGACCGGGACCGCAATGAAAGAAGGAAGTGAATCAAAGGACGACAAAGATGTAATGCTTGAAGGATGGAAGAGTGCAGTGAAAAGAAGGGAAGAATAAAGGAATAAGAAGAGAGGAAGGGAAGCATAGGTATCAAGTATCGACAAAGAAGTAAAGTAGCACATCATAACAAAAAAGAAAGAGGAAGACACTCACCCCAGTGGGCCGATTCACCCCTTTCCTACTCGCTGGCAGCACCCCCGTTCACAGCGTTGGGAGGAGAACGAGTTGGGTTTGTGGTCGCTATCAGGGAGAAGGATTTAACCAATTGTCAACGTCGACAAGTAGATTGCGCGCCTCCATGCTCACAACCGGGTTCATCCCCATCCTGCCCATCCTCATGCCCGTCGTGCCCATCATCCCCATGTTCATGCCCGCCATCGAGTTGAAGGCCATGAGGCTCTGCGTGGTGGCCGCCTGGTGCACCGCGGTCTACTGGGACTTGGGTGCATAGGCGCAGCTGTAGTTGACGGGCTTGCCGGCCCAGGTGGGGTCCGTGGGGAGGGTGTTGATGACCTAAGGGATGAGGTGTGAATAAAGGTGAGGGAGGATCGTAACGAGATAAGAAAGACGGGGGAAGCGGGGAAACGTTGTCGTGTAACGACGACTGCAGGAACTCTATCGACAGACAAAGGGGTGTAGTCCGCGCCACCAACACCCAAAACCTCCCGCTCCGTGCCCCCCGTGCCAAAATATGAAGAGGCAAAAACGCACCTTCGTAGCAACACTGGTACTCAAAAGGTGCGCAAACCCAATGTTCTTGTCCCGCACGGTCTTGACCTAATCGATGAACCCAAAGCGCCCGAGCTCGTCGTGGAGAGCCTCCTCGGTCATACCCTGCTCGAGACCGCCGAGGTAGATGTTGCGGGAGGCTCCGCTGGAGAGGGGCTTAGTAAGGGTATGGGGAGGAGGAGAAAGAGAAAGAGGATGGGAGGAGGAGGACGCCGTCATGATTCCCACAAACGCCTGGATCGGTTGGCCATCGGATTGCCTTCTTCTTGGTTTCTTTGCGGGAAGTCAAGGTCGAGGGACAGACGAGGGCGCTCGGGCTCGTCCACGTGGTGCTCGTGCCGTCGTCCTGGGCGCCGCTAGTCAGTGCACGGGGAGCCTCTCGTCACCAGCTGCACCCGCCAACTCTTGTGCTTCTTAATCACACTTTATCCACATTTTGTTCCTTCCGGCACCTCTGCCACTTGATTTTCCGGGGCGTTTAGCAGGCTCAGAATGAGAACCTTTGGAGGAGGATGAGCATCATGGTGCTCGCCCGTACTTGAAACCGGGTAAGATGGAGAGTACGGGGAGAACGAGGAGAGGCGCGCGTGCTTTTCCACTCGCGCCCGTCGGCCGCTGCCTTTATTTTGGGGTTCTCTCGATGACGGAGACGATGAGGAATGAGCTGCGCGCTGCTCGCCCTTCTCCTCGTATTCGCGCTTGTTCTCGCTCGTCCTGGCACGCGTATTTTATCCCATTTATCCCATTTCATTCATTTCCTTTTCCGCTGCCAGACTCCTTCCACAATAACAATGTAAAATAACTAACACCCTTCATTCGTAGATTCGACTACGCCGGCTACTTCGCCGGCTGCTCCCGCACCACCAACAGCACCGCCGGCACGGTCATCAAACCTGTGCAGAGTGCCAGGCTGAGTATGATTTTGAGTGTGAATGGTACGTGGTTTGGTCTTTCTTATTCTCTGCGTATTCCTTCGTATTGTCTGCGTATTCGGGTTTTGGAAGAGTCGGGCGAGACGGCGAGGAGGATGGAGACGATGGGGGAGGATGATAGCGTCCCGCCGATTACGGTGTGGGAGGAGAGCACATCGTCCACGGGGTCGGAGCAGGCACAATCGTGGGGAGCTGAGGGAGCTGACGCGTTCGAGGGGATGTGCTGCACAGCCAGAATTGTGCGGTGCGGGAGCGGCTCCAGTGCGCCTCGTGGAAGGTGCATGTACGTCTCTTGGAGTGGGCGGGAGGACACGGGGTTCGATGGTGGTGTTGGTGCGTGAGCGTCGCTGGGATGCAAACGAGGAGGCAGTAGAAGTTTTTTGCTTAACATGTACGGCGAGCAGCAAGATCTCACGAGCTGCAGCATGCATTGAGTGTCCTTTGTTGGGGGGGATATCTACTTCAAGTAGGAATAGCAATCCATTGTATGAAGGGGTTCAATTCCTTGAAAAAGTCTGAAAAGGTGCAGCTACACAAACTGGGAAGTTTGGAGCCAAAAAACTGCGGTAATAACCGCGGTTAATTCGCGGTATACCACGGTATTGAGAACCGCGGGTATGGGCCTACTACCGCGGTTCCATACCCGTCATACCGTACCCGTTTCGGGACGGGTACGGTGTCACGGGTCACGGGTACGGGTCAAACCGGATCCACCCGCGGTATCACCCGTGCCGTACCCTACCGAGGAACGAGGTCGGGCGAGAGTTTCGAGTCTTTGTGTCAAAACGTTAACACCATCATTCAAATAATCAGCACACCGACCAGCAACGCCGGCAAGAGGTAAGTTAACTCATTGCAAGGCTGACTGGCTTGCGCTGAAAGGTGCGTTGGTGTTGTGTAGCAAGAAACACTACATTCGACTGTAAACCGTAACTAATACAAGGGAACATAGATGTAGGATACTAAGAATGTACTAGGGAGAGGACAGCGGGTGAGAGAAATTATCACTAGCATGCAATAAATATAGGAGAGAGAGAAATGAGACAGAAAGAAAGAGACGGACCTAGTGAGTAGTGAATAGTGAGAGAGAGAGAGAGAGCTGAGACTCTCCTGTTTCCCTCTTGGCCATTTCATGCTCGCTAGGTCTCAGACCGATCGTGGGACCGTTCCACTCGCGCAGGGCGATACGCTGCATGTGCTGTGGACCGCACAACAAAATACAGCACCCTACCATATAGTGCCCGAGGTGAAGACCCCGGCATGGTGAGGGTGCGAGTGCGAGTTCTTGCTAGGCAACATTGCGCACCCGTTAGACTTGAGGAAATAAACTTTAAACTCGATGAAATGGGTGCCACATAGCCATATTTCTAGACATTTCTAGTATATGGGCACTTTGCGAACCTTGAAATGCTGAAAACAAAAACGGTGTGGCATCGTGGCAAGGCAGATTCTTGAAAATGAGTACTCCGAGAGTTCTGTTTTTGCCCCGCCGCTTGCCGGCCACTACCAATCATGGTAGTCGTTCCGCACCACGCCTTTGACGGTCACGTGAACGGCTTCCTCGGCATTCTGACAGTTCGCGGAGTTCTAATAATAATATTTCTGCTCGTGCCATGAGCAGAACGAGCCTCGTGGCCGTTTTGGATGCGCAATAAGTGCCACTCAAACTGAAGCGCCCTCTTCTCTCTCCATCATCCCTCTCACTCTAGTTGTCCCTATTCTGCCCTTGCCTCGCCATTGGCGCCGTCTTTTTACCCCTATTTTATCTGCCCGCGTCGTGCTGTGGTCTCAACGTGGTTATTTCGACACATTATCGGTGGAATAATGCCACCACGTCTAAAGAAGGCTCTAGTAGGGTCATTCGAACGCGATCTTGCCGATGGAAAGCACGCACTGAAGTGGAACTCTCTCGGTGTGGGATGCCCGAGGAGGAGAGAAGGAATTCCATTCAGTTCGTCGTCAAGGAGCCGCGTAAAAACACCGACAAGAAAGACCACTACTGGCTGGTGAAGTTCATATATGCCAGCGCGCGCCAGGTCAGGCGGGAAGTGGAAATATGACCCGAAACACCCGGACCGTGTTCACAATAATCCGACGCGCAGACGACTGTGGATGCAGACCGACTGTCAAGACGTACCCCGATACCACCATGGTCCTTGGCCTCTACGTTCCGCAGCACTCTCACCCTATCGGCAATGCGAATTGAACGCCTCTTGCGCGAGGGAATGAGACTCGTAATTACTCCCCCTACCATTTGGAATCCTCGACGAGGAGCAAAATCACTCCAGATGCCACACATCAAACGCCACTTTCCCGTCCACATTCATTGTATCCTGAACATCGACGTGAGGACCAATGATTTTTTTTCCCAGGCCACAAGTCTTACCTTGATACCCACAATCCAACTTTCGTCCAACAAAACTCCGCTGTAAACGGGTTGCGAGTCGGCTACGACACAGCCCAATTGCGAAGTGATCTCCTCGCTAAATATTCCCGGACTAAAACGATTAACGACATGAGTTTCTGCCCCCGACACGGTACAAACAGTCCGTTCCTCCCCGGCGGCATTCCTCGTGAGTTTCCGATGGGTACAAGGGTTGAAGTCGAGGAGTCGGATGCGGCCGGTGAGCGGGTCGGTGGATGCATGGCGTTGCCCGCAGGTTATCGGGGGCCAGATATCGGACCCGCTACCCCTGTCAAGCCAACGGGTAACGGGCGGTCCCCATTCCTTCCACGAGAGCTCTCGACTGTGTTCTTCTGCAGAGGGAAGTAGCTGCAGCAACGCACGCCGAGAGACAACCATGTCTAGAACTTGGGTCTCCTGGTCCCCGCCGCCGTGTAGGATGAACACTTGAAAGAGTAAGATGGAATCGGTGAAAGAGGACTGGAAAGGCTCCTGCGAGGACAGTGAGCCGGATCCTTTGGGATTAGATTCGGCGTCTAAAACAATATATTTGCTCCCAGGCTTCGCGAGTTGTGGAAGCTGGAGCGAGATGCGCGAATGGCCAGCAACGTCCCCGGAGGATGTTTTCTGGATCGTCCATAGTTCGAGGGCACCTGTTTCCCTCTCCACCAGTACTAGGACGTCGAGTGACAGAAATCTGGCAATGGAAAAGCGACCGAGAAAATCCTGGTGACGGTGAGAACGGCCACTGGGTTCGTTGCGAGGATCATATACATACCATGAGAAGGCGGCCCTGCTTCCAATCGTATACGAGAAGGCGGCTCGGTAGCTCCGAATCGGTGTAGAGAACCAGGAGGGCGATCCTCGAACCAAAGACGTCTACTCCCGTATCGGATACGAAATTTCCAAGGCTTCCTATTGCCGAAACTTTTGCGACAGGTTTGCGAGCTAATCGGTGAACGGACTGCGTGGACATTTCGTAGAAATGAATCTTGAGAGATTTGGCACCTTGGTGCAGTGGTCTCGACCTGTAGCTCGATATGAGTTCGTTGATTTATGGTGAATGCGGCGACGAACGTCGAAACGACAACCAGAAGGTCTTCTTCGGGGATGGCCAGCGTTAATTCCTGGATACATCCCTGGAGTTCTAGCTGCTGTACGACAGGCTCCTTCGCCGCCAGCGAAAACCACCTCAAAACTCCAGAATCAACATCTGCGGCGGCGAAGATGCCGCCAGACAAGGCGTAAGTATGGACGTTGAAGTCCTGCCAGTTCATCTCGATAGTGCGAACAGAGCTCGAGTCGCGGAAAAATTCCGTGAAATACTTTTGCCGTTGTTGCAGCGCGACGAGTTTGTGAGCAGAGTTGGTGGTTGTGCTCCACGGATTATCCTCCACGCAAGCGGCTTGGGCAGCCAACCGATACTGCAGCAATGCCGAGCCGTCGATGATGGACTTGACGCGTCGGTTGGTGGCAAGACAAGATGCGAGAGTCGCGAGATTCAAGGAAGAGAGTATGAGTATGAGAATTTCGGCCGGCAAATCGAAGAAATGAAGCGGCGTGCGCGCCATGGTGGTCAGTCACCGTCAGTGTGGGGAAGACCGCGTTATGGCGATTTATTTGCTCTCGATCAAATCAGAACATCACCCTCTATAAGATACACTATGCTACAACTCCAACACGCCGGAAAAGGAAGGAAGAAGGTATCGCATGAGTGGTTGTCGTTTTGTTTTCTATCCAAGTATCCAATTAGTCCGGCCTAAGATTCCCGAACTCCTTCCGTTCGCCCGCGAACATCTTCCAAAATTTCGAAAACCAGGCACGCCGCCCAGCTGCAAGTAAAGGCACGTTACCGCTCAAAGAACGTACGCGTCCTCGGCCGCGGCGTGCCGTCCTCCTTATCTTGCTCCCCACCTACCACCAACGACTGCAGCTGGGGCTGCATCACCGAAGCAGTCGCACCCGCAGTCGTAGTCGGCATCCACCCGCCCGAAAACGTACTCCCAGGCTCCACCGTCCCCGCTTCGCTATAATGCCGCCGGAGCGCCTCGTGCAGCGTGCCGGTGTTCATCACCCCAGGCGGGGCCGGAAGCGCTGTAACGCGCTCAATGGTGCGCCCAAACGAAAAGAAGTCACGGTCCCGATCGCGTCCCAGCGTCCGACTCGCCGCGTTGACGAGTCCCCGCTGCCAATCGCGGCGCCGCTCCTCCTCGCTCAGCTCGCGCGGGGGAGGCGCTGTAGAAGCAACGGTGGTGGGAGGAGGTGCAGGCGCGGTGGTAGGCGGTGCCGTCGGCGCCCGTACGTCCACCAACGTACTGAGGTCGACGACGACAGGCACGTCCGACGCCGCGGTCGCCGTCGCGCGCTGCAGCGTCGCATCCGCCCACGCCTCGAACGCCGCGCGCCCGTCGTCGTCCACCGGCTCGAGGATCGGCATGCGCAGCGCGGCGAGGTACTCCTGCGAGCGCTGCTGCCGCTCACGGTCGCGCTCGCGCTCCGCACGCCGGGTGGCGTTAGCGGCGGTGAGGAGGCGGATGGCTTCTTCGGTCGTGGTCACGGAGTCGGCGGCGCTGGGGCGCGGGGGCGGAGGGGGGCGAGCCTGGGCTGCGCGGACGCGCGCGCGCAGCTGTTGGAGCTCTTCCTGGTCGCGGATGCGGCGGCGGAGGGATTCGCGGTTTGTGGTGCGGTCGAAGAGAGTCTCGTCGACGGGGAGGGAGACGCGGCGGTTGGGGACGGGCAGGGGTGGTGAGACGGTAGCGCGGAGGAAAGTGTAGTGTGGGGTCGAGAAGTTGCTGATGGAGGAGCTTGGTGTGTGTCTGCTGCATGGCGCGAAAAGTGCACCTAGGGGATTACCGCTGGAAAGTAAGAGCATCAGTTTTGAAAAAGCAACGCGGCATAAGAAGAAAAAACAGGACGAAAATGAGGGGGGAAACCAGCGCTTAAAACAACGAGGCCCTCCATCCACGAAACATATTATTGATTCCTGCACTGCTGAGGTCGCAGGAGAACGAATTCTACTGTCCGCCTCCAGAGCTAACCCAGAGAATCGGCACTGAAAGGAAGCCAGAACTCACCAAATGGCACAACCCACGCCAGTCCTGGAGCAACCGCACCGCTCGCGTCCAAGCAGCAACTCACGCTTCATCTCTTGCGTGAAATAGTCGTCCTGGAGTCCGACAATGTCCAAACTGGCGCCCTCGCGCATCCCGCGCCAGCGTCTGTCTGGAACGGCGCTCGCGTGAATACGTGATCCACAGCCATTTGACCGCTTCTGGCGCTTGCGTGCTGGCAAAGACACCGTCTCTGGGAGCATTTCGACGACCCAGGGCCGGTGCTCGTCCCAGTCTGCTGCTTGGGGCTCTTGGTCTGCGCCGCAATAGAGTACCACGGGGAGCTCGTGGCGCGGCTCCGGCCTGAGTCGTCTGAGACGGGAATCCTCGCCCGAACGCAGTATATCGACGAGGTCCATTTGCTCATCGGACATGGAGGCCTGGGTGGGTGTACTGTCCAAGTTCGGGGACTGGGGCCTCGAAGTAGTCGCCAGCATTGTGTATGTGACGGTGGACATGACGGCGGGAAGCAAGAAGGTGGCCTATGGCGTGGCTGTGCCGCACCGCTTTCTGTCTTGTGCGCGTTTATTTCTTTTTTTGTGGTTTCACAGCGATTTAATTAACCGTTATTTTAAGCACTATGTTGTGTTGTAAAATGACATTTTGTTCACAATCGAGGTGCTCGAGCTCACTTTGCGCCTGTTTGGCTCCTCCCAACACCGCGTCGCGGTCACGTGGAGGCTGTGCACTACCTATATAAGCAACTCGCTGTCGGCTTCCGTTCTCGCTTGCTGTCTTACTCAATCGTTGTCCGGGCCCAGAATACGCAAGCCCGGACAATTGGAAGCCAGTGTGCGCCTAGCCCTTGAAGAGGGACTCGGAACCTGTTCTTCTTCGTAGTTAACTGCCTTGAATATGGATGACACCATCCCTGCCGGCTTTGAGGTGGTCGAGCTCGAGCCAAAGCGAGTGATCGACCTTTGGTTCGAGGACGGGAATGTGGTCATCCAGGCAGAGGACTACCAGTTCTGCCTCTTCAAGAGCTTCCTCACCACCCGGTCCCCCATCTTCGCCGACACCTTCTCCATCCCTCAGCCGGAGGAGGCCGAGCGCATTAATGGGTGTCCTGTGCTCCGAATCCACGATTCGGCCACAGACGCCGCGCACTTTTTCAAGGCCATCTTCGACTCGGAGTGCGTATTGGCGCCAATTTGTCTATATCCCCGATGACTAACGTGTCGTGTGCATTGCTGCAGGACCTTCCTGCCCCCTCCGACGCAGACGACCTTCGAAAAGGTCGCCGCCATCCTGCGCCTGAGCACCAAATACGAGGTCGGCTACTTGCGCAAACGCGCCCTCGCCCACCTCAGCTCGGGGTACCCCACCACCCTCGCCGCGTGGCGCGCTGACGACCCCGGGCTGAACACCGCGACCTTCCCCGTCCTCCCCTCCGACGCCCTCGCCACAATCAACCTCGCGCGCGAGGTCGCCTGCCCCTGGGTCCTCCCCACCGCGCTGTACGACTACGTGAAAAGTACAGGCCCGTCGGAAATTTTTAGCGGCACCCTCCAGGACGGCGTCCTCCTCCAGCTCTCCGCAGCGGACAAGCGGCTGTGTCTGGAGGCGCGCGAGACGCAGCGCGAGGCCAGCAAGGACCTCGAGACCTTCCTCACGGCGCTCATCCCGGAGGACTGCACCAGCGCTGACGGCGCCTGTCTGAGCAGCCGCCTCGTCTGGATGCGTTATCTCAATAAACTGCGCCAGGACGGATTCTGGCTCGACCCGACGGAGGTGTGGGACCACTGGGACGTGTTCGGGACGCATGTCTGCACGCCGTGCTTGCTTGAATGCGAGAAAAAGTACGAGGACGCGCGGCAGGCGGTGTGGTTGTCCATTCCGGCGATGTTCAATCTTCCGAGTTGGTCGGAGCTGGAGGCTGAGAGGAGGAAGGCGTTGGAAGAACTTTGAGGTGTTAGAGCGGAGACCAAGTTGGCATTGAGAAGTCTAAATCGATCCGAAATGTTCGCGGGGAAAGGAAACGGAACGGAATGTACTAGTATGGATATCTCCCACATGTACAATCGCAAATGTACAATACTATTAGCAGACGAACAGTTGTAGTGCTCGGGACGATGCGACGTGTTGAATAATTGTTCACCTTGCCTGCCAGCAGTGGTCTTAGCTCAATACAATGGAAAACTCGTACCTCCGAGACCAGCCCAAGGAATTTTTTCCTTTTTTTTCTTGCGGAACGGTAGAGCGAAACCGTGTCCACCAGCCATCAAAGACGTTTTGATGCGCGGAAGGAAGGACGGCCGAATTGGGAAAATTATACCAAGTGCCAGCAGTGTCGATCGGTTCCGTTGAACTTTCGAGTCAAGAAGGGCGAGCACTACAGCACTCTCGCTGCATGTCATTCCAAGAGGAGCCAAGAGGTAACATTGACGATTGCTTCGGTTCATCTACTGGCAGTCGGTGATATCCGGAGATTCAACCATGTTCGACTTTCCCTCATATCTAGCGACGGCGCTCTCTGTATCCTCAGCCGACTTCGGGCAGGCACACTGACGAGTGGGCTCACCAATGTCACTGTCCGGGCGACCTTTTCCAACCCAATCACTGGCAGTTCCTTCGATTCGCCACCATTCACATCGGCGGTCCTAAAATACGCCCCGCCCTACATCGCCGCCGATCCCAGCCAACCCATGTCAGTCCACCGCCAAGTCATCGAAGCGAACGCCTTGCGTTATCTTGCGAAGACACCAGCGATCCCGGACTTGTTCGCACTTGAATTTCCGCGCTTGAAGATCCCGCATTTGATTCATCACGATACCACCGCGAACGTTCTCTGGATAACGGATCTCGGGGAGAGCCAGACGCTTTCAAAGTTCCTCGCTACCTCGCCTGCAAACGCCCGCGAAATAGCAGTGATGCTGGGAACCTCCGTTGCACGTCTCTGGGAGATCACGGCGCATCCCGCTCCAGAGACCCTCGCGCTCTTTGGGCACGCGGATGGCGAGGGCGCGGTGGATTTCTTGGTCCCGCCGGCGCTCGCGGTCTTGTCGAAGCGTGGTGTTCCCGACGCAGAGGTGCTGAGCGCCCGTATACGCACTGCAATGGAGGACAAGGAAACGCTCGAGCCCTGCCTCAGCATGGTTGATTTTTGGCCAGAAAGCTTCCTCATCGGCGCCGACGGGAGTCTCGGTCTCGTTGACTGGGAACATTTTGGCCTGTCTACTCCTGGGGCGGAGGTCGGCATGCGTGGTGAGAAACCATTTCTTCTCCAGTTGCAGTCGGAATTTTACTTACCGGATCGACAGCTGCGCATCTTCAATTACTCATCTTCAAGAGTAAGAACAGACCAGCGGTCGTCAATGCGACTCGTACATTTATCTCGGCCTTTTTCACGTCGTATGCAGCTGTTCGGCCACCGTCCACTTATTTCAAACGACAAGTGCTCATTGCGTATGGTCGCGAACTGGTCACCGCCATAGAGTTCTCCGCAGCTGATTTGGACGACGAGGTACAGAAACAGGTTCTTGATGCGAGTGTTCGTAGTTTGCGGGCGGCGGGCAGCTCGGAGGCGGAAGTTAATGCCACGGTGGCGGATGTGTTTCGACTTGAACTTGGTAAAGTGTAATCAATCGAAGGTTTGCCCGTAACGTTGCTTAGCTTTCGACCGCTCGCATTAAACCAAATGACATCGAATAAGGGAGTGGATCTACTCCTGCATGATTAGAGAACGCCGGCGTTGCCGACGGTACTTGAATGGTAGTTGCTCAAGGTAGAGTTGTGGTTTGGTGGTTTGATTTTGGATAACTTTTGCCGTGTTTGTGGTGTCAGTCGTATGGCTCAGGACGAGTATATGAGGATCATTGTGTCGCTGTTGCTACGCCTTGAGCGCAGAGTTGCCCACTGCCCGTATCGTCGTTTCTGGTGGTGGAAAAGCTGAAGCCTAGGACCCGGAAGAGCGCCACAGCCTGGCCAAAGCCTGACAGGGTCAAGTTATGTCGTCGCAATTGAATGCAGTAGATTTAGAGTGGGTGGGTTTAAGCATAGTAATTGAGAACGAAGTGCAGAGCGTTTCTGAAGGAGGCAGAACTTGGGTGATAGGGGCAGACTCGGCAGAGCTCGGCATGGCTTGGTTGATTTGGCGACCGGGCCGGGTGGCTGTGCGCCAGCTTGTCCTGAACGATGATGCTCCAGACACCGATCCATCTACTCGACTTGCCGCCTGAAATTCTCATCCTCGTTCTTTCCCACTTGGATTTACCCACTCTCACCTCTTGTCTTGCCACGAATCGACGCGTGAAATCCATTATTGACGGCTCGACATTGCTGCAGTATCGGTTGGCTGCCCAAGCCGCTTGCGTCGAGGACAACCCTTGGAATGAAACTAACTCCGCTCAGAAGCTTTTCGCGCTTCAAAAACGGCAGAGCTATTATACAAAACCTGTCCCTAGCGCCATTCGCACGATGGACTTAGACCACTTCAACTTCGATGTGTACGCCTTGTCTGGCGGCATCTTCGCCGGGGCGGAAGTTTATTCAGGGTTTTTGGCATGGTGCTCTCTAGAGACGGATGTCTGTGTCTTTCAGCGGCTAGAATTCCATGGATACATCCAGGACCTCGCACTAGCCGTCCCCGAAGAGAATCTCCTCGCTATTGTTTTGACGTTTGTCATATTCAGCTCCACGGTATGTAAAGGAATCTCATTTCAAGCCACAGGTCCGAGTCGCTCCTTCAAAGTGGCGGTTCCGCCGGAGCCGTGAAACTTCGTTTCTACGAAATGTCGACGCAGGCTGCTCATCGAATGGCTCGCCAAGCTGTCATCGAAATCTCCATGACAGATCACCTCATCTCCGACTGTGCAATCGATATTTGCGATTCAAAGATCGCTCTCTCAGTTCACTGTGTCTACGGAAAAACTCGCCTTCTCATATACGATTGGAGGGATGGTTCTCTGCTCCTGGTATGCAAGTGGACCAATTGAGTGACGGTTCACGATACTTATTACTAGGATCTTTCCAGGGAGTATTCAACTGCCACCTTTCTTTCTCCCGACGTTATATCATTAGCGCAGAGACTCACAGGGACACTTGAGTTGTGGAACATTCATGATCAACAGAGTGTCCCAGATGGCATAGTCGCCTGTCCACGCATCTTTCTTCAGCTTCCGCAACTCGCAAAATCTGGATCATACACAATCCACGCCGTTGAATCCAATCGCAAGGGTCAGGGATCCCTGGCCTCGCAGGAGCCCTTCCACTCATCGTTTACCGACTCCATCTTAGTCTTCCTAGTTTGGGTTGTCTTCAACGATGGTACAGATGTACAGATGTTCTTGATTCTTCCCCGGCGTGCTTTATTGCAGCTACTTCCCCCTGCCGAAGAATACCAGAAGGAGCTTCCATGGAGAGAATGGGGGCCTCCAATCGCCACCTGGCTCCACAAAAATGCGGGTGATACTTGGCCGCCGATAACGTGTGGGCAACGATGCGCATTCGCCTACCCAGGCCCCGGCCGCATGAGACTCCTCGATTTCAACCCGTACACCCACAGGAAAGTTGCCCGTACACAGCGAGATGCCGCCGGGAAAGAACCGAGGATCTGTTCCGTTTCGGGCGAAGTCTTCAAAATGGTACCCGGTATCAGTCTAGGAATATTTGACGAGGAGGTGTCTTCACACATGGGTTGTGTCGTGGCCGACTTCGAGTTCCCCACGGAGAACGGTTACAACGGGGTCCTGTTAGACGAAAATTGGATTGTAGGTGTCAAGGTGCGACTCTCAACCTCTGGCAAACCATTAGTCTTGACCCTGTCGGCATTTAGGAATCGGATTTGGACGGGAAGGTGTCGTTCGATGTTTGGCATTTGGAATGATCTCTTTGCCAAGTCCTTCATTCATCGTTTACGTTCTTCGTGCCCTCAGACCTGTATACAATGTTTTGGCTCTGTATGCTACCCATTCACGCCTCACTTCCAATCTCATCCGACCGAGGTCGCCCGTTTGAAAGTTTCAACCCAAGGAGCATTCAATCATCTTTTTCAAGTACATTTAGCGGCAGTTGGCAAAAAAACGCAGAGATTGACCAAGTCTTTCTTCTTTAAGAGTCTGCAACAAACATTGTTCACAGAAATCAAGTCGTCCCGTGCGAAAGAAGAGCTAAGGCGGCTGTGGCTGTGCAACATCCTTCAACAAAAACCACCATGGCGATACAACTACTCGACTTGCCGCCCGAGCTACTGATACTTATTCTTTCCTCATTGAATTTATTCAGTCTCGCCTCTTGTCTTGCCACGAATCGACGCGTGAAATCCATTATTGACGGCTCCACATGGCTTCAATATCGGTTGGCCGCACAAGCCGTGCGTCGAGGATAATCCCTGGAGCACAACTACCTCGGACTCCGCTCACAAACTTGTCGCGCTACACCAACGGCACAAGTATTTCACGGAATTTTTCCGCAACCCGAGCTCTGTTCGCAACATTGAGATGAACTGGCAGGACTTCACTGACGTCCTTACTTACGCCTTGTCTGGTGGCATCTTCGCCGCGGCAGACGTTGATTCTGGGACGCTGAAGTGGTTCTCGCTGGCGGCGAAGGAGCCTGTCGTACATCAGCTAGGACTCCAGGGATGCATCCAGGATTTAGCGCTAGCCGTCCCTGAAGATGACCTTCTGGCCGTTGTGTCAACGTTTGTCATCGCATCTAAATCCACGATAGCCAAACGAACTCGGTCGAGACCACTGGATCAAGGTGCCAAATCTGTCAAAATGCATTTCTACGAAATGGCTACGCAGTCCGCTCACCGACTAGCTCGTAAACCTGTTGTTAAAGTCCCGAGAATCAGACGCCTCGGAAAATTCGTTTCCGATGCGAGAGTAGATATCTGTGGTTCAAAGATCGCCCTCCTGGTTCACTACGCTGATTCGGAGCCACCGAGTCGCCTTCTCATATACGACTGGAAGCAGGGCCGCCTTCTCATGGTATGTATATGATCCTCGCAAAGAACCTAGTGGCCGTTCTCACTGTCACCAGGATTTCTTCGGTCACTTTTCTATTGCCAGATTTCTGTCTCTCGACGTTGTAGTGCTGGCGGAGAGGGATACAGGTAGCCTCAAATTATGGACGATCCAGGAAAATCCGCAGGACGTTGTCGCTTGTCCGCGCATCTGCCTCCGGCTTCCACAACTGGAGAAGCCTGGGGGTAAATACATTGTTTTCGACGCCGAATCGAATCCCAAAGGATCCGGCTCATTGTCCTCGCAGGAACCTTTCCACTCATCTTTCACCGACTCCATCTTACTCTTCCAAGTGCTCATCCTACTCGAGGACCAGGAGACCGAACTTTTATTAGACTTGGTTGTTTCTCGGCGTGCGTTGCTCCAGCTACTTCCCTCTGCAGAAGAACCCAGTATAGAGCTCTCATGGAAACAATGGGGGCCGCCTATTGCCCGTTGGCTTGGCGGGGGCAGTGGGTCCGATAATTGGGCCCCAATAACCTGTGGGCAACGCCTGGCATCCGTCGACCCGCTCACCGGCTGCATTCGACTCCTCGACTTCAACCCTTATACCTATCGAAAACTCTCGAGGAAACAGATGGATGATACCGGGGAATCAACGGCTGTTTGTACCTTGTCGGGCACAGAAACTAACGTCGTAAATCGTCTCAGCCCGGGAATATTTGGCGAGGAGATCGCTTCGCAATTGGGTTGTATCGTCGCCGACTCGCCTGCGGAAGCGGTCTACAATGGAGTCCTGTTGGAGGGAAAATGGATTGTGGGTGTCAAGGTAAGACTCTTGACATCGACCAAGACAAATCCTCACCGTCTTGAAACTCAGGATACGTTAGATGTAGACGGGAAGCTATCATTCGATTTGTGCCAGTACTAGTGGCATCTGGAGTGATCATCCTCCATGATTTCAATTCCTCGCGTCCCCAAACTTCCGTACAATGTTCTGGCTCCCTATTCCTGCCTCACTGCCATTTTCCACCGGTCGACTATTTCTACTCTAATTCACAAACAGGAACGAAGTGACGGTTTGTGCTCAGAGGGCCGAAAATCAACCGGAAATGGTTTTACCCCCAATAGACTGGGTATTGCGGGGGTGCAGAAATCGAAAAAAAAACTCCCAGAAAGAGAGGGTTTAGAAAGGCTCTTGAGCTGCAAACCTCTTCAGTCATTTTCAACCGCTCGCTCTGATCCTTTGATGGCCAGGTTTGATGTGCCTGATGGCCTTCATCGAGGTGTGCGGTGGCTGTGCCGCGACATCTTTCCACAAAGACCACCATGGCGATACATCTACTCGACTTGCCGCCCGAGCTACTAATACTTATTCTTTCTTCGTTCGATCTGCTCACTCTCACCTCTTGTCTTGCCACGAATCGACGCGTGAAATCTATTATTGACGGCTCGACATTGCTGCAGTATCGGTTGGCCGCCCAAGCCGCTTGCATCGAGGATAATCCCTGGAGCCCCGATATCGACATCGCTCAGAAGCTCCTCGCGCTTCAAAAACAGCAAAAGTTCTTCACAAATCACCTCTATTTGCTCCATATAACTAGACAGCATCAACGACCTCGACAATTGCGTGTACACGTTGTCTGGCAACGTTTTCGCTGTGGCAGATCTTGACACACGGGTCTTCAGATGGATTTCCCTGGCGGCGACGGAACTTGTCCTCCAACGGCTTGAACTTCCTGGATATATCCAGAATATAACGCTTGCCATATCCGAAGAGGATCTGCTGGTCGTCGCTTTGTCGTTCGTAGTCGTTTTTTGAATTCGTCAAAATACCTCTGATTTTCACCATAGGTCTAAACCACTCGGGAACCAACCTTTTGCATCCGACGTAGTTTTCGAACTTCGTTTCTACCAAATGTCGACGCAATCCGCCCATCCGATGGCTCGAGAGCCTGTAATACACATCCCCATATTGGGCACGCGCTGTCCTCACATGTTTGAATGCGCTACCTGCGGATCGAAGTGCGCGCTGGTCATCACTTACTTCGATGTTGACGATGAACCTCAGAGTCGCACGCTCGTCTACGACTGGAAGCTAGGGGGTCTTCTCAAGGTACGCAGATAGACTGGTGTTGCATAATGTTATTGATGCACAATTAGTCTCTCGACAACTCTTCAACTACTGTCTTTCTGTCTCCCGACGTTATACTGTCGAGGCGAGATGACACGGAAACATTTGAGATGTGGACCATGTCAGAGGTCACTGCTGCCGGTCCAAACGTCTCTCTCCTCCTTTCACCTCCCGCGGAAGATGGAATATACCACATCACGAGCATCAGCTCTGAGCCCGGGGGCAATGAATCATCAGCTTCGCAGGAACCTTTCCATCCGTCCTTCGCCGACTCAAACGTCGCCTTTAAGATTGACGTCTTTTCATTTACCAACAACAGTGAAAAGAGGTTGGTGTTGGTCATTCCACGGCGTGCACTATTGCAATTACTTCCCTCTGTTGCCGACCGCGGGAAGGTGCTTCTATGGAAGGAGTGGGGACCGCCCATCGCCCAGTGGCTCAACGAGGACCCTAAATCGTTCCCGAAAATCTACGGGCAGTACTGTGCCTTTGTCGGTTCGTCAGGCCGCATCCAATTGGCTAACTTCAACCCGCATGCATTCAAGAAAGCCCTGAAAACCAACATAGATGATTTGAAGCAAAGGGCGATCCAAGCAGGATCCAAAAATGCGGTCGTCTCACTGCGTAATAAAAATCGGGCAATAGGCACTGGATTATCTGGCTAGGAGGTCCGGTCAAACCTGGGATATTTGGTGGCTGAATCTGCACAGGAGACCGCGTATATTGACGTTTTCGTAGGCGCAGAATGGATTGTGGGACTGAATGTGCATTCTGTAACCTTCACAAACCCAGAATTTTGGATCCTGACGACCTCCAGGACATGCCTGCACACGATAACAAGAAGTCGATCGATATCTGGTACTTTGGATAACACTCTTGCAATCTTTTCTGCCTTACCCTCCTAAAATTATTGGTGCCATGATGGCCTTCTCTTGACTTGCTTGCCATTCAACTTACCAAGTACATGTACACAGAAAAGCCATATCGCACTGGTTCTTACCGTTTTATTCTCATCCATATGTTGAACCTGCCATCAGCAATCGAAGACGAGTCAAAATGGGTCTCGGCTTTGACCCACCTCTTTTCTGCCGCCGAGGTTGACTCAAGGAAGACTCGAATGACGAGAATTAACAAGAATTTATGCCTGCGTCACATTCGGTCGGCAAGGTTTCAATTGCCCTTGCCTTGGTTTTCGTTGAACTCTTTTACCTCGACTCCCGAACTATATAGCACTGCATAGAAGGCCCGGGGCTTCCAGAGCAGCAGTGAGTGAGTATCGTGGCCCCTCTCGAGTCTCGTAGTGAAGTCAAACTTTCGGCCATATCGGGTACGTTTGAGTTTTTACACTGGTTATCATTTCGTGTGCATGGCCCTTGTTAAAACGGGACTCAATATCAATATAATATTGGCATATGGGTATTCCACGAAGTCGTACGACCAGTCAGGATTGTAGCCTGTTGAACAATTAATAAACTTTCGTTCGTTGACACGGCCTACGTTCGAACTCAGCCAAACAACTACGGTGCGCTACAGAAAATGAGTACGGCACGATTGGGCTGAGTGTCAACCACTCCAGCCTTCACGCGTGAATGGGAATTCCGCCCGTAAATAAGCACCCTTGAAGTTGAACCGGGCGCGGGAAACGGTACCCAAATTCGGCAGTGGCGGTGCTTCGACCTCCGCAACAACGACGATGCCGATTCTTTTACTCGACTTGCCCTCCGAAATCCTCATCCTCATCTTTTCTTCCCTGGGTCTCGCGACTCTCACTTCTTGTCTTGCCACGAATCGATGCGTAAAATCCATTATCGACGGCTCGGCATTGCTTCAATATCGGTTGGCTGCCCAGGCCGCTTGCGTCGAGGACAATCCCGGGAGCATACAAATTGACTCTGCTCATAAGCTTGAAATGCTTCAGCGGCGGCAGGATCGTTTTAAAAGGCTTTCTCCTCGCACCATTCGCACCATAGAACTGGATGATATCAACCTCGATGGTTGCAAGTACGCATTGTCTGGCAGCATCTTCGCGATGGCAGAACTCGACACAAAAGTCCTGATATGGCTCTCTTTGGCAAACCCTGAGCCTGTCTTCCAGCGCCTCGAAGTTCCTGGGTACATTCAGGATTTAGCACTTGCCATACCGGATCAGGACCTGCTCGTCGTCGTCTTGTCGTTCGTTCTCGTCTTTGGATCTGTGGCAGAGAAAACTGATTTGCACCATAGGTCTAAGCCAGTCGCGGACCAACCTTTTGTCTCCGACGTAGCTGTCGAACTTCGTTTCTACGAGATGTCGACACAATCCGGCCACCCAATGGCTCGCGAGCACGTCATGCATGTCCCTTCGTCTGGAGGTCGCTGCCCTGACATATTCGAATCCGATATCTGCGGACCCAAGGTCGCCCTTCTCGGGAACTACTATAACCGTGCGACCCGGAGCTGGATGTTCGTTTACGATTGGAGGTCGGGGTGTCTTCTCAAGGTATGGGGGCAGATAGATAGTGGTTGTGAACGATTGCTGACCCACGCTAGTCTTTCTCCGACTGTTCATATTCAGCTGCTGTCCTCCTGTCTCCCGACGTCGTGCTGGTGACGCCGAAGTACATGGACATCATTGAGATGTGGACTGTATCAGACGACATTGCTGCCGGGCCAAACATTTCCCTCCTCCTTCCACCTCCCGTGGAAGGTGCAATGTACGAGATCTTCAACATTGGCTCTGAGCCCAAGGGCTATGGATCATCGCCTTCGCAGGAACCCTTCTATTCGTCGTTCACTGACTCGAACATCGGCTTGGAGATTGACTTTTTGTTTAATCACGACCTTGACCGCGATGAGAGCTTATTCTTGGTCATTTCACGGCGTGCGTTGTTGCAATTACTTCCCCCTGTTGAATTCCATGGGAAGGAGCTTGCATGGAAGGTATGGGGTCCTCCCATCGCTCATTGGCTCGACGGGCCCAGCTCTTGGCAGTCGATCTGCGGGCAGCGCTGTGCATTCGCTGGGCCTTCAGGCATCCGACTTGTCGACTTGAACCCGCACGAGTACAAGAAGGCCATTTCAGGGCCAACAAAAATCCAAACACGGTCGGAGGCGATCGTCTCGTTACGCAACGAAAATCGAACGATAGGCGTCGGGTTGTTTGCTGAGGAGGTGCGATCACACTTGGGATATCTGGTGGCCGAATCCGTGCAGGACGCGTACGAAGACGTTTTCGTTGGGGAAGAATGTATCGTGGGACTGAAGGTGCGCTCTCTGAGATTCCCCAAACGCAGAATTCTCATCTTGGTGACTTTCAGAACGGACTTGCACCGGATAGCAAGAAATCAATCGATATCTGGTACTTCGGATGACGTTTTTCACGTTGAATCGGCCTGTCTCCTTCATTAGTAGGCCGAGTATTACATATGCTGTGAATTAATTTTCCGAGCCGTACCTCATCCAATTCTACGAGGGATGGCAACCGAAAACGGGACCCCGGCATTTGAGATCCTACAACGTTGATTCTCGGACAAGGGTGAGAAAGTTGAATCCGACCTACCTTGTCCCACAGTCATTTTCGTTTGCTCGCAAATCAAGTTTGGGCTTCTCGGGCGTGTTCAATTTTGCCGCGCTGCCTGTCGGGGAGTTGTAGAAGTTGAGTTGAATTAACATCGGTGGACTCTCGTTGTTCTCAGAAACAACTCATGTATAATTTTAACATAAGTTCAAAAATGCAACCCGAGAAAGACGAAGGCGTCCGAGCATTGAGACATCGAGATCAAGAAAATAATTTATGTACATGCGCATAGTTGTTCCGCCCGTCCTCCTCCTGTGATTCCAATACACCCTCCTCCTCCTCCATTCTGATGTTGAAACGTCAATCTCATCCCTACGCTCAGTCCTCATACTCCTCGTCCTCGTCCCCGTCCTCCTCAGCCCCCTCAATGCGAACGATGAGGCGCGAGTGCGGCTTCACTCCGGAGAAACCGATGGTCTCATCGTTGGCCAACTCGCACTCGTGCCACAGGGGCTTGCCGTCTTCATCTTCATCGGGGAGTAAGAGCATAAGCTTTGCGCTGTGGGATACCTCGTAAGTGCACTGTCCAACGAAAGGAGAAAGAAAGGTATGGAAGGGAAAAAAACCACACGTACTGCTTCACATCGAGCTTGAAGTTCTTGCACACACCGTTTAGCACCTTGCCCACGAGGTGGCCTCTGCGCGTTGTGAAATCCGCCTTGTCGTTCGGACCCGGGCCCTTAACTTGCACGTTGAACCGCTCGTCAGAGTCCGACGACGCCGCTGCTACGGCCATCCGGGAAGACTCAGCGCTGGAGTCGGGGCCTGCGGGGGTTGGTAAGATGTGGCAGCAGGGGAGGAGGAGGACGTACGGTCAGCGACTGCGCGCGGTTTCGCGCGTGCAGGCGCGGGTGCCGGTGCAGGTCGCGCCGGTTTTTTGGCGGCGGCCTCTCTCGCCTGCTGCCTGTGGCTCGGGAACTCGTTTTTAATCGCCTGTTGCACCTGTGGCGCATCGTTCTCCTCCGCATCATCATTGTCGCCCTGCGCGCTGGCCAAGGCATCCTCCTCCGACGCACTTTCGGCAAGCGCGTCTTCTTCCTCTGCGTCCGATTTTACCTTGGGCGTACGGTCCGACTGGTCCTCCTCCTCGTGATTAGGCGCAAGATCCTCTTGCACCGTGCGCTCGTCCTCCAGCTCATCGTCGCCGAGTAGAGGGGGCGTCGCGGATGGGGTGGGCATCACGCGATCGCGTTGGCCTACATACGTACATTGAGATCGACGTCAACGGAACCCGGCTCTCAAGACACACCTTGCGCTACGATCACAAAGACACTGTCTAGGAGCGCCACCAAGTGCGGGTATGCCGCCTCGGTGATTTCGACGTTTTGCCCTTCGCAGATGTCCCAGCTGTTCACTTCGAACTGCAGTCCGGCCTGAGCATCGATGTCGTAGTGCGACCTCACGAGGCGTTGCATTTCCTAGTAAAGATCAACTTCAGTGCTTTGGTGTATAAGAGTATACAGACCTTGTGTGTGGAAGGCCGGGGCAGAAGCTTGCTTTTGCCTCCGAGGGTGACAAGGACGACGGGTACATCCTCAGCGGATTGGGTGCGGGGGTTGATTCTCGAGCTTATGTGCATGTCGGATCGATATGGGCGATTCTAGATAAGTGATCGTCGGTCGATTTTCGAGGATCGAGCGCGTCGAGAACAAAGGGTGTTTGTCACGTCCAACAATTTGGTCACGTCAGGTGGGCGTCACCGCCATCGCGATCATCTTGGCGAGACAATATAAGCAACATATACTGCACTGCTTTCACTTCTTGCCTTCTTCCTACATTTCTCAATCTATCACCACCTGGAACATGCCCTAGTGGATCCTATGTGGCGCGAAATGGCTTTCTTGGTTCAAGACTCGAGAAATGTGCCCCAATCGACCTGTTTTCCATTGCGACTTTTCCGCGAGTCCCCGAACCTCGAAACACCAAGATTTTGAGCAAACCTAGTGGCGCCTCACTCCAGGATACTCCTCAGCAATACTTGACTCTTCTTCTGGCTCAGAACCACTCGAATCACCTTCAAACCCGGCAATTCTCTAAATTCATCTTGTACAACTCGCCTAAGGTTTCTCCATCCCCTTCCCCGTCAAGTCCCCTGGAGCGTCTGCTTCCATGCATACAATCGATCGCATCAATTGATAAGACAGCTCGGATCCGCAAAAGCTATATAAACCCCGCCTTTGAATCCTCACTCCCCCATCCTCTTTCTCTCCCCCGTCATGTCTGTTGCTGTAGGATACAGCGAGTTCGCACATGAGCAGTCTGAAGCCCTCAAGGAGCGGTTCGCTTACGCCAAGCGCGTCCTCAAGGAGGCACTCGATGTCGAGGTAACCGTCATATGCTTTCAATCTGGTGTACGTCTCAATGTTTGCCAGGTAGAGTCACTGGAGCCCATCACTCGGGGCTACAACAACAAGGTGTACATCCTCAAGCTACTGCCGCACGTCCCCGTCGCCACATCCCGCGTCCTCCAGCCCGGCTGCGTCCCCTTCCCGAGTCAGACTCCAGACACTCTTATCTTCCGCACCGTCCGCATGCGGTCTCATGTTCCACCTCCTCGCAAGCTCCTCAACGCTGTCGCCACTCGGCAACTCGTGCGCGAGAACACGGATCTTCCCATCGCGTCAGTATATGCATACGACGTTCACGCGGCAGAGCCCTGGATGGTCGAGGCGAAGCTCCCCGGCGTCCCGATGGACGTGGCGTGGCAGACCGCGGACACAGACACCCGTGTGCGCATGCTCGAATCCCTCGCGGACGTCCTTGCTGTTCGTCCTCATCGCTATAGTCGTCAATGTACACTAACCCCTCCCCTCATAGAAACTCAAGGGGGTTCCCGCACCCGGAGGTCAGTTCGGAGGCGTTGGATACGATTCTGAGGGCAAGATCGTGCTTGGTCCGACATGCTTGGGCTACGATGAAGGGCCTTTCGCAACGGCGAAGGAACACTACAAAGCATGGATCGGAGGGCAATGGGAGGATGCCAAGAAGAACCCCCATACTGACGGATGGAAGGCCGCAGGACTGTACGACCGAATCGAGAAATTCGTGAGCCAAGGCTTGGATTCTGCCCTTGCCTGCCTCGACGGCTGTAAGCCATTCCTGATCCACGCTGATTTTGGTGAGCTCGTTAAATGTCTCGTAATCTAAATCATTTATGCTCCGTGCAGGGTTGCTGAATACGATGGTGTCCGAAACTACACCAGATCATGTCACAGGTGTTCTCGATTTTGAGTGGAGCCATTTTGGATCCGAGTCCGATGAATATTTCGTCCGTCATAGCTCGTCGTATAACCATCTCTCAAGCTCATGTCCTACGCATAGCTGTCTAGTCCCGGACCGGGAATGATCTACGGTGGCCCATACGACGTGAAGCCCGACTCGAGGTCAGATATCAGGGTCCGAAACGTGCGTTTGTCTTTTTTAACAAAAAGCCCACTATTGACGGCAGCCTGCATATCCAGCTCCTCGCGGGAACGACGCCAGATGATCCCGGTGAAGACCTGCTTACATACAAAATGGACGCCTTGTTGAAGGCACGCAATGTCGGGACCTTCTCTACCATCCCCAACTTCCAGGAAATCGCACGTCTGTACTGGTTTGGCGAGTACGTGGTATGTGTATATCCTGCTTCCCGTGCACGACGGGTCGCTGACCGACCTCCTGCAGCGCCCGTGGTTCTTTTACGAGAGTGGGACGCAGAGGTCGCCGGAGGGACAGGCGAAGTTTGAGGAGAAGATTAAGAAGACAAAGGAGAAGAGCGCGATTTGTTTCGATAAGGATTTGAAGATTTGGGGGTACTAACTCGTGTACCTCGTGTATAGATGTCCTCTGAGTTTTACTTGATGACGGTCCCTCCCGCCGCCCTGCTGGACCTCGTCTGCCCTCTTTGGGAGTTCGGTGCATGTGTGAGTGAATTCAGAATGTGGACGGCATCGATATTGATCGGATTTTACCACCAATCAGCACCGCATCTTGCCATATACAGCAACGATTGCGTCCGGAGGTGTTCTGCACATGCCCCCACTCGGTTGACCGGTCCTTCGTGTCGAAAACAAGCAAATGAACGGGGGTTTTAGGACGCCGTGATTTTTTCTCGTCGAAGACTCTTGGAAGATCGGTATCTCTACAAAACAGCGCCGGTAACTACTCAGGACCACGATAGCTAGCCGCACAAAGAAGCCTGGTCAAGTGCCTCGCATTTCGGCCGTTGTAGCCGGACCAAATGTATGTTAGTACTACTTCAAGGTAAGTACATGGTAATAACATGGGGATTGCGGTAAAAATACAGTGGGGTAGCGTACTTATTATAGCGATAGCAAATATGTATGTGGGTACATGCGGGTGGGGGTGGGTCGACCTAACGGTCTAATGGACAACGTTGCTTCGAGTCCGCGCTTGCGCAGCTTCTTGTTCGATTTTCATGGCGTGGTCCCCTGGAATAGGACGATGAGCACGACGACGGGGAAGGGAGCAGGAGAAAAAAAATGCACCGGACAATGGGAAGAACGCGCTTAGGGTCTTCATGGCATTGAGAATAACCTCCAGCTCCTGCTCGATCGCCGCAACGGTGTACATCGTCGCCTCGACCTGCTGCCCCGCAATCCCCATCATGCGCACGTACGTCCGCGCAACGGTAGACCAGCACGCCTATCAGCCGCGTCAATAAGAATCACCGTGAGCGAGGGGGACACTCACGCTCAGAATGGGGTCGAGGTACTCGTAGTCCCCGTCGCTCAGCTGGCGAATGAGCGTGAGAATCGAGTTGGCCGCCTGGAAGGTCTCGCGCCCGGGTGTATCCTTGTATAGATGCAGCGTCGAGACATGCATCATCGTATGCACGGCGTAGAGGTCGACGTCGATTAGCGGCGTCTGCGTGCGCCAGGCCTCGTACCCGACAAATGCGGGCAAATTCAAGGAGAAACGGTGGAGCGCGAGCTCCGCGGAATGATGGTCTGCCCAGTACGCGTCGTTCTTCTTGGTTGCTGGTAGTAGCATGAGCATATAGGATTGCGAGGACTCGGTGAGGGGACGCACAGGAAGATAGGCGGTAGGTGCGCTCATACAGAGCAGCAGCTTTCGCGCGCAGCGCGGGCATGTACATCGCGTCCGAATCAACGCCGAGCATCGACTGGTGCTCAAACAGTCCGCTAATGGTGTTCGTACCCGTCTCACCGAAGCTCTACCACCACAGCCTGCATCAGTGTATGTCCGGGACTCGGGTACGAAATGAAATGAGGACGGACCATGCTATTATCATGCTCGAGCCCCGGGGTCGGCCAGGGTGTCTTTATGCGCACCTGAGGGCAGTCACCGTCCGGCAGCGCCACGGGCAGGCCGCTCGCCACGGACCAGCAGCGATCGACCATAAACACCTGCCAGAACGCGGCGATACGGTCCACGACCTCCGCACGGTCCCGCGCCGGGGGGATGGGAATCGGCGTGATATCCTCGCTGTAGCCGAGCTGCGAGTCGTCGGCGCTGACGGGGGCGAGAGCACGGATCTGGTGCAGGCCGAGCCCGACAGCAAGCCGCGCGGCGGAGAAGGAATGACAGTAGCCCTCGAGGGGACGGCAGTTGATGTAGAGGTAGACGGAGAGGAGGCACGAAGCCTGTACGACGTCGACGAGGCGGTCCGAGTTGTCGAGCGCGACGGTGATTTCATGTAGGGCGCGGGTGAAGAACACCGATTCGATTTCGGAGCAGTAGGGGGATCGGGCAAAGTGGCAGGCAAGGAGGTAGATCGCGTTCATGAGGGCCGGGTGGGGCTCCATGCCAAATTGGGGGGTCGTGTTGGACAAGGAGAATCGTTCGACCTGTCCATCAAACCAACATTGGTGACGGTGTGTAAGGAAAATATCTAAGCTGTTTGGAGGGATGAGGACCGTATATCGCGGACCAAAATAAGATATTAGCATCACGTACAGAATCTTCTTATTCTCGTATGGCAGTGGATCTCGTGGGTTCCATCGTGGCATGTAGGGAAATTCCGAAGCGGAGTGGAGGCTTGAGAATGGTGACATCTCGAGGAACGGGTGTACGGCTTGGTCAGAGTCGTCGTCCATGAGCATGCCCGCGTCTAGCTCGAAATTGGGGGTGCCGTTTCCAGACGAGCCCCCATGCAACGAAGAATTCGTGGATGAGCCGGACCATGCATAGTTGTCGAATAAGCTGTCTAGGTTTCCCAGGTGGGAGTCGACGTCCAGGAGTGGAATTACAGCGGCAGAGTCGGAGACATAGTTGTTGTCAAAGATGGAGGGAAGCGAGATCTCAGGAGACGAATGTTGTGTGAATGGAAGACCGAGTGAGCTCGACTCAGAAGCGGAGGGTGAGGTCGCGCCAGACTCAGACTCTAGTTCGCGCAATCTCTGCTCCAGCGCAGAGAGTTTCTCCTTCAGCTTCTGCGTCCGACTCTTTTGCTTCTTGTCGTCGTACTCGCACTCCTCATCCCTGTTCATCTTGACACATTGATTGCAGACTGGGCGTGTCCCGTCACATTTCTACGAACAATACTCTTCGTGAACGGCAGGATTTGAGCGAAAAGATCGACGTACGAGTTTACGCTTTCTGTGAGAAGACAGGATAAATATCGGGGCGCTAAATGGCTTCAAAACGCGTACCGACAACACAGACAGGCGGAGCCGCGTTGTAACGGTGTAGCAGCAGAGGGTTTGCGAGTTGGCATTGCGGGGGTAGGGGAAAAGGCTACAAGCGATACGGATTGGGTTATATAGTTCGCCGGCGGAATTCAATTAGATGAGGATGCCGTGAGGATCTTTCGGGGATCTTTCGTTTTAAGGGATTGGCGCACGGAGTCTGATGTCGTGAAATCGATGCGATGCAACATCAATCAGAACCCTTTTTGGAATAAAAAGCCGGCGCGTATGATCCACGCACCTCAGGAAGTAGGACCGGACTTCCAGGGACCATCTAACTATACTTGCACTTGATTCGTCCACAGAAAAATAAAAGTTAGTAACCGTAGGGCCGATAAAATCATCATGTGTTTTCATCGTTTCATGCGATTTAAGTGGGACCGGGCAATGCACAGCACCTACCCAAGCGAGACACCAAGGAAACTTGTCGTTGTGTACTACTTACAACAATGTATCTATTGCTTCCCGACGAATATTTTGCGGAGATTGTCCCAGACGACCGGCGGCGACTGGGCGGCATCTATGCCATACCACAGACCCTTCGCTTTGTAGTAATCCACCACAGGGCCGGTTTGAGAATGAAATGCTCCCAGTCGCTTCCTCAAGGTCTCTACGTTATCATCCGACCGTTGAATAAGTGGTTCGCCGGTGACATCGTCAACCATCGGCTTCTTCGGCGGACTTTGGGGGGACATGAGCAAAGCCACAAGACAAAAAAGACGGCACGTACTGGAACTCGCGGTGGTATGTCCTTCCACTTGAAGGGTGGATAAGGCGTCCAGTAATACGCGAAATGAGGAGCTGATCATCAATCTGCAGTTGCACGACTGAATTCAGCTTTTCCTTCCGCGACTCGAGCATTCCGTCTAGTTTCTGGGCCTGTGGTACGGTACGGGGAAAGCCGTCCAAGACGAATCTAGATTTCCAGAAGCGGACGCAGATTACCACACGTATCCGGAAGAAAGGAAAGGGAGCCGCTAAGGCCAAACGCACCCATTCTTGCACTCCTTGTTATTGTCCAGCTGGTCCTGGATTATGCCGACCATGATGTCGTCCGAGACGAGTCCTCCCGCGTCCATGATCTTCTTTGCGGCCAATCCGAGCGGCGTCTGCTGGTTAACCTGCTCTCTAAGCATGTCTCCGGTGGCGAGATGGCAAACGCAGAATTCTTCCTTTATCCGGGGCGCCTGGGTGCCCTTTCCTGGTCGAGGACTCAACAATTTGTGGAGAAATCATCGCAGCTTCCGACTTACCAGCACCAGGTGGGCCCATTAAAATCGTACGAAGCTGCGTTGCTGGCGTCGGGCTCGCGCTGGGTTTGGACTCGAGAGAACGTATTTTTTCATTGAGTTTGGCGACCAGGGACTTGAGGTATTCTAGCTCTTCAGAGGCCCCCATGGCAAAGAGAATGGACAAGCCTGCAGCAAGGTGTCGGGTTTTTTCGTGGCGGAACGGAAGCGGCGATAGATACACGTGTTACTTTGATGCGGAGTTTGATTTCGGCATTAGTGCGGCAAGACCTGGTTCAACCTCAACATCTCCGCACATTCCTGGTTTTCACTTCCCCCGTTCCATGCGCTCTGGAGGGCAGAATTCCAAGCAATCCGACATTTCTCCGAACCCGTATCCACATACGTTACAGCAGCAATGCAAAAACGGGACGTGTCTCTGATGGAACGTTGCCTTGTCCCTGCAACTTCAAGTTTGCAAAAACAAATCGAGCTCGAGAGACCTATCCCCTCCAGGGCAAGTGTGTACAGCCAAAATAAAAAATTTACGACAACGGGACGCCGCGTGGTTCACCTAGCTCCTCTAGGCCCTCCTCCTCTCCAATTTTATGCCTCGTTCGCTTCGAGACGCCCACTATCGCTTCCAAGACACCTCATGCACCTCGCGCCTCAAGCCGTGCCGCGGCCTGGGGAAAATCACCACTTTGAAGCTGATGCCGGACATACGAGTGCCAAATGGCGCAACCACAACATAATTTCGGCCTCGCTCGCATCGAACGACGAATGCGTCTGGTTAATTCCCAGGGAGGGGAGAGGAGCTATTTGACTCCACGCGAGACTTTCACAAATTTCAATGGTCTGACATTGGTCTGGAGCACTCTTTTATCAAATTTAGATTTTTCAACCACATCGTTCGGAAACTAGGACGATCCAACCTCACGGGGATCCATACGAGTACACCACGAAGGAAGCATCTTGTTCCCTAATACCTTATTAACACTGGTTTGGGATCGCTCTGGTGCGATCTTTCGTTGAATTTGATTTTTTCAACCAACGTCGTTTTTAGAAACCACGATGCGTCCATCACCGCAAGGGGATCCATACAAGCACTTACACAATCCCAGTCCGTCTCTTGCCAAACTCGCCAATGACGGGGATGGCACGATCTCTGAGTCGCTGTCCCAAGTTTCCTCGTTTTTGACTCAGCCTCTCGCTTCAAGTCGACGATCTTACCTCTAAATCTCCGGCGAGGGAAAACGGTCCCATACTGACAAGCTTGGACGTCGCTAAAACGAAAGAACTGAATACTATGTCCCTGCAAGTACCCACGAAACGTCTTGTCTCCATGGTACTACAGGATGGTCTATTCCTCAAAATCGAGCCCACCTGCCAGTGGCTTTATGTTGCCCGTTAAATGTTTTCCCGGCGTCTTCTCTTGCAAATAACCATGTCCGACCCGTCTCAACACTGCAGTGCCACTGACGTGAATCAGGCCCAATCAATACGACCCATCGCCATCCATGCTACCTTCCGACACGTGGCGGTGTTGGTATTAAAAAATTCAACATGACCACTTCAAGCGAATGGCCGTGCGTGTGTTGAAACTCGAAACCCTGCATCTCGCGTACACACGAGCTGGCACGGCAGCGACAGGGAGGCTAGGCGGGATGTAGTCACGATTCGGTTGGAAAAAATTCAACCACCCCTTAATCGCGTCGAGGTCAATCATTGACACTACATCCTGCCGCGATGTATGTAGCCCGCCTGGCCCGCCTCACTTGGTAGTATACACTCCCAGCTCCACGAATACATGTTCCGAGTCAAAAAACCATGATTTTAGCCGAACGAACGCTTACCTCCGGATTGAAACCTGATTCACTCACTTGAAATGATACCTTTAAATTCTGCACACCTTTCGAGCAGCAAAGATCCGAGAGTTGGGGATTGCATCCTGTCGAGGCAAGGAATTAACATGGTAAATAATTACGCTGGCACGGCACGGCAGGCGGCAGTGGTCCTCCGGTTGAAAAAATCGTCGGTTGAATTCGCTGTGCGTTTCGGATACATACAAGTTAATCCTAGCTCGGGAAGGCATAATGCACAAATTGAACCTCCGAAAGCTGCTCGAGAAAAAGGGAGAATGTGGATGGGGATAGAATGGTGGGGAGATGTAACGGGGAGACGGCGATGGCTGTTCTGTCAAGCTCAATCCGCCTGAGGAGGCCTCGCCAACATGAACTTCCACAGTTCAATGAGGTTGTTGTCGTAAAGCACCGCTTCCGTCCAGTCGCGCGAGAATACGACATGAAGCAGATCGTGGATCGAGGCTTCAACCGAGATGAATAATTGGTTGAATAGTAAGAAGAGAAAGAAAACAGGGCTCACGGTGAGGTTTAAAAGGCATGTCGCTGCGGAAGTCAAGGATGAGGAACTCGGACATGCCATCCAGACGCATGTCGTGGTAAGCTCCGTCGGGATCGAACCGGTCAATGTGGTCCACGATGCGGTCAGCGTCACAAAGAACGTCTATCCCCCAACAGCTTTGGCCTTGGAAGGGCGGACATTGAATCCAAAAGTCGATTCGCCCGGCAGGTCGATAACCTTTGCTGGGCCCGTACTCCGGAGATACGATGATTCGCGGACGAAGTTTGAACAGCGAGGAGTATAACTCCTGTCGGTACAGAGCTTCTAGAGGCCGAACTGTTCCTCCTGCTGCGCTTTTGATGCGTTTCTGTGCTGAAAGGTGGTCGGGATTAAAGGAGCCAATGGCTTCCTTGACCAGTTCTCGCAACGTCACATTCAACATCAAATCAGGCGACGACGGTGTCAGCCTGTTTTGGAGGAGTGTCTTCTGCAGTGGGAACGCAAAATCATACTCGATTTTGTCCTCGCTGACGCGGTTCAGGTAAAGTAGCCCGGAATTGTGAGCGAACTTGATGTCGTCCGGGTGGATGTTTGACGGGACACTGTTTCCTGTCGCATCTGACGAGATGCATTCATGATGGAAGAGGTAGCTGAAGACCGCGTAGATACGCGGATCTTTGGCGAGAGCCCCCGTTGGCAAGACCCGGGCCAGAATGGCATTCACCTGGAGAGTTTTAAGGATAGTCGGCAGAGGTGTTTTTCGAAAGTCGGCGAAGGTGAAGGGTTTTTGGTCCCGAATGAAATCAACCTGAAAGAAGCTCTCAAACATTATCCTAGCATCGACCAACATCACTCACATGCGACCCAATAAAGGTCAGAATGGCCATTACCGCGGAAATATATCCATGCGTCCAGCTATGTATTAAGAGCTTGAGCGCGTCGTCAATGGGCGGCATCGCTCTTGCAGCAATCATAGACTGGTAGTATTCTTCGAGCTCCTCTTCATTGAAGAGAAGGCCGAGGGGGTTTTCAATCAGTCCCTCCTGCGGGCGTAAACTGATCATATGATGGCGCTGCAGACGGATTGGGGCGTAGTCCGTCGTGGGGTTGGTGTTACCCCAAGGACAAGCGACGGCGACGTGAAAATAGCTCTGGCGTTGATCTGCTACTACCTTGAGCTGGTTGTTCCAAAGGTACACGTCGTCATATGTCGTCTGTGCCTCGTCTATTAGCAAATATGTATGCTGCCGATGAGTCTGTGAGTCAGTCCAGAGTTTCTGGAGTTCGGCGCGCTTGACAGCGCGCTTACTTCCCTCAGTTTCCTCCGGCCAAGCATCGGTCCATAGGTGAACCGATGCGTCGAATGGGAGGGCCCGAACTAACAGCTGCAATAGAACAGACTTTCCGCTAGCGGGGCTTCCGCGAATCTGAAGACGATCAGCTCATCGGCGACATTCCTGGAAGCACGGTTCTCGCACCTGTACTAGATGGTGCTCTTGAAGTCGCGCGATAACGCCTGCGACGAGATCCGTCCGGGGCACCTTGCCGACGGCATAATTTGTGACGTTGACTTCATTCAAGATTGAGGCTGAAGATGCGCTTACCGAGGTTACTGGGAACGCGGCGATACGGGGAGACCTTGACTAAATCGTTTTTAGGAGCCGGAAATCGTACAACAGAGCTAGATACTTGCCCACGACGACGAGGCCGTCAAAAAAACTAGGTGGAGCCCTAACCCACGCGAACTTGGTGATAAGGGCGTCGGGAGTGAAAGGCACGGCGGTATGGAAGCTAATTGGGAACCCCTCCAGAATATTGAGACCTTCATAACCGTTGCAAAATCTGAGGGCGTCCTGTGGTTCAGGTATACAGTGTTAGTACTAACGTCAGGGAGGGAGAGATGGACACACTTCGTAAGACGGCGGCGTGTCCTCTGGATAGGAAAGGCTGGCTGCTACCTCCCCTGCATCTGTGACTTGACTGAAATTTATGTTCTTGTCAGGCATTCACTCAGAACTGTGTTCGTTCGAGAAGCCCCTAAAGTGTGGGGCGTGCCGAGGGCCTAGACCGATGTGCCGAGATGGAAAGGAGCCTTGGCATCAGTGGCAATGCTGAACGAATCGGGGATTCCAGGACAGCGTTGTTCTGACAAAAGCTGAGAGAAGTCGAGCCAATTGAAAGGTCGTAAAAAAAGAACTGCTCAACAACTCCGTTGTTCAACAATTCCGTTGTTCAACAATCGTGCTTGGCTTTGACCCTCATCTTGTTGGTAGGACTTAAGTATTCTGGGATCGTTAAATTTGTTTGTCACCAAAGGCCAGCGACCAGAGCGATTATGGCGGGAATCTGTCATAGTCGAAATGGAGGGCGCGGGGTACATCAATTTTTTGTACAGAAAACATAGAAACGATGTGTATCTGCCTAGGTACAAGTTAGCACCGAGTTAGTCTCATCCGCCTGTTCGCGAACTAGCCGTTTTAAACCCACGAGTCTTCGGGGGGCCCTAAGTGAATGTGGATGCCTTTCCGGGCAACGGCCTTGAAACGATCCAGAATCAGAACATCAGGGAGTGGGGTGTGCAAGTTCGTCGTGAATGCAAAGCGTTCTAGCTGCACTGATCCCCCGTTGCCTTGAGCCCGAGAGCGCGAAAAGAGTAGGGAGATCATGTCGTCGTACGGAATGGGAAAGATCTTGGGATTGCTGAAAATTAGACTGCGCAGTCGGGGGAGGATTCTGCCTGATGTGTGAAGTCCTTTGACTATGGCTGCATCCCACAGACGGCTAATCTCGAGAATCTCGAGGGTGTGGATAGTGCCGAGACACCGGAGCAGCGGTTCGACTGGGAATCGCACTGCGCGCAGATGGACCTCGCGAAGGGGGCACATCGAGCGCAATACAAGTAAGCGCAGGGTCTCCAATGCGAAGTGGGTCCGCCCCTCTGAATCGCCCGCCGGTGAAACTTCCAAAAATTCAAGGTTGGGGAGGGTTAAGCGTTGGACTACAGCCGATATAGAGTCTCCTCCTAGTCTGAGGTTTTTGAGGAGGGGGAGTAGCTTCGCCTCCTCGGAAACTTCAAGACCCCCCCAACAATCCAGGAGAGTGCATTCACTGAGGGACGAAGCGTGGAAGAGAATATACAGAGATTCCGCTGTCGACAAGAACGAGCCGGTGAAGCGGGTCAACTGCTCCCAGGGAAGGAGGATCATGTTTGGATGAACCTGTCCCGTGATACGCAATTGGACTTCGCGCAATAAAGGTGCATCGCGGAAGACCGTGAGGGGCAGGAGGTGTTCATCGACGGGTTCGATTTGGTGGAAATCTTCAGATCTAATTTCCAACTTCTTTAAGAGTGGAAGAGCCCCGTGGATAGGGAGCTGGGAAAGGGCGACACCGAGCGGAACGGAAAGAACCACATCCTGCCACTGTGTCGAGTAACGACAGATGGTTTCCAAGAGGTCTATTCTGTTTGCTGTTTCGACAGCAATCGACAGGGGATATCCACGCGCGCGCGACAGCCATAGTCCCGTGAGGGGGACGACGCTTGTGGTGTCGATATTGCGAACACACAACGCGGCCCATAGTGAGGGAGTAGCGAGAGCTATTTTCCGCCAGACTGTGCAGACGCTTCCCAATAAAAGAGGCGCCTCGGATGAACCGGGACTGGTGCCCAGAGTAGGAAGAGTAAGGACGAAGATCTCGGCCATGAGCTCGAATGGGAGGGTCGAAATGGGACATCGGGAGAGAGTTGATTGTTTCGCCATTTCTGAAGTTCGGTCCCAGTTGAAAACCTATAAACCACACGAGTGAATATTTGGACGCTTCGAGGTAGTTTATCCTCACCAGTGAGAACAGATAGCCAGGCGAGAATCGCCGCGAGATGGAAGGTGGGAGCAAGGAGCTATCGGATCAAAGGTCCGAGAGGCCGGTTGGCACAGGTTCTCCTCTACACCATTTCCTTTACATCCCCTCGATCGACCCTAGGATTCAGTTCGATGAATAACACCGAAGACGTCGAGGACACGCTGACTCAGCTTCAAAGTGAAATATCTTCCCTGGAATCAGATAAATCTGCCCTTCTCCAGCTCGAGAGGTTAGACTCTTCGCTTTCCCGTTTGAAAGCGAGGTATGGGGCTGTGAAGAATCGCACCGCCCTCGTAGGTCGGTGATTTCTAACCCCTTGTTCACTTTCTTGACCGTGGATCGTAGGCGGTCTTCCGAACGAAATACTAGCCAAGATATTCGAATTCGGCCGAGACTTGAATATGCCGGGTGCTGAGTACTTTGAAGTTCTGGCATCGCATGTCGCCAGTGTGTGGAGGGAGGTAAATCACACAGTTTCTCTTGGTGAGCTAAACCAGCTGAACGTTCTCGAAGGTAGCTACCACAACGCCCTCACTTTGGAGAGTCCTTGAGATATCGCCCTCAAGGTCCCCGGATAAACTCAAAACTTACATCGCGCGCGCGAAGGCAAGCTAAAGCCGAAGCCTTTCAAAACCGCCACTAACTCATAGACCTAATCCAGGCATGCAGTCTCGAACTCCGGTTCGATTTCACACAAGAGGTCTGGGTTCCAGATCAATTCGTTTGGGAGACGGTTCTTCCCACTGTCGACCAGTGGCGGACCCTTGTTATCTCTACCGGCCCTGACGACTCCGCGTTGTACACTACGCTGGCTCATCTGGAGCCACTTCGCGCATCTCTTCTGGAGGAAATCAGTATCAAACGCGTGGACAATAGCAGTGTGCCCTTCGCTGCAGGCACACACCATGGTTTCCCCAATTCTGCTCACTCTTTTCACGCGGGCGCCCCACGATTAAAGATCCTACGTTTGGAAGGAACATATCTGTCGTCCAACTGGCCTCCACTGACCAGTATATCAACATTGGATCTGCATCACCTGCGTAGATCCACACGTCCGAACTGGAACAGATTCCGAGATCTCCTTGTCTCGTCGCTGCAGCTATCCAGCTTGTCGATATACGGCGATGTCGTCGCCGGCAAACCAGGCTCAAATTTGGATATTGAGCTGCGCAATCTACGGTCTCTGCGGATCCGCGGAACCACTCCTCTGGGAAACCGGGCGTCTGATCTCTTGCTTACCCTCTCGGCGCCCAACCTCAAGTCACTGACATTGTTCGACATCGTCCACACCGATCTGGATCCATTTCTACACGGCTCCCAGCTATTTCAGTCCCTGACGTCGCTCACGCTCTATTGGCCCAATTTCTTACGCACTACTTGGATCAGGTTGTTTCAGACGATGCCCTCCATCTCTCATCTAACCCTAATGCACCGGCAACCAGAGGAATTTCTGGCGCTACTCAGCGACCCGCTGGCGCCATCATTTTCTCCATGTCGTCACCTGATAGACTTTGCTTTGTATCCTGGGAATCCGCGCGAAGGATATCTCGAAAACATGATACTCAATCGTGTTGTGCATGCACCGTTGCAGGTCTTACGATTAGGAATGTATGCCGAGGTACCAGGGGTGCAAGTTTTGCCGTTCGATTTGCCGCCGTCATGGCCTGCGTGGCCCGAGCAATTGTGATATGTTATGGCTAGATATTATTTGGATTCGATCGGAGCAATATGTGTGTAGTAATCAAGTCAACCTTTTATTCACCCTTGTCTAGATCTCCCACCGCAGTACCCTCGATTCGCGCAGTTTTGCTTTTCGTAGGCTGGTCCTCTCCAAGTCCACAAATGGACGGTGTTTCAGTCCTGCGACGTTTGCCGAGCGACTGGCTTCTCGAAATTGTGGAAACATCCCGCTCGCAACGCAGCGCGGTCGACTGCAAAGCTTCGTATAGTTCCATGTCGTAGCCCACACATTGAAGGCTGTAACACGGGACGTTCCATTGACCAGATTCGTAGCGCTGCCGGATATCGATCGGCGTGGTGTATGAACCAGGTTGAATGGGGAGCTTCGAATTCTGGCTGGCCACTCGACTGCAGAAAATCAACTTGGTCTGAGGGAAAAGCAATGAGAAGACGCGTGCGTATCTGTGACGGACTGGATAAACCTGCTCATCGAGCGCCATCCATTCGGAAAGTCTCATTTCGTATGAAGGCAATGTACAACTAGTGTACCGCCCGAAGTAAAGCCACTGCGAACCATTGTTTAGTTTGTTCTTCGTTCGAGTAAAATGAACTCTACCTTGTTGCACTCAATTTCGACCACGAGCTCAAATGGGGCATCCATCGGAGAAAGATTGAAGGGGTAAAACCAATATCCTGGCTTTCCGACCTCTTGCACTCGCAACGGTATGCTGTTCGGGGGTCGAGGCATGAAATACAATCTGGTTGAAATTCGTCCAGATCAGTGCGCGAAAAAAAACGAAACATTACTAACTGCCAGTCATTACTAGTGTCCTGCCGCCATTCTTGGGATTTAGATTCCAGATAACCGCAAAAAATTGGACTCACGCGTGGAAGGGACGCGATAAGTTGTTGCAAAGAGCTAAACATGAAGCTGGTCGGAGTAAATGATTCATCAAGGAAAGAGTTCCCAGGGTTGAATAGTTCGGCAACAGCCGCCATGCGCTGACGATCCGCCTCTGCCGCCAACGAGGCTGCCTGCGAATAACATACTTGAATCTATGAACTATTCAGCTCGCGAATAATGGAAGAAGTGAAAAATGGCGTACCTGATGGTGCAAGCTTACCCGCTCGGTGTTCAGCCTTCCAATTTGAAGGAGAAGGTCGCGTTTCTCTGCATTACAAGCATCCAACCTCTGCTGTGTAGCCCTGTATTCATTTCGATTCGAGGCAACGATCTCCTGAATGAATTTCTCTTTCGCCTCAAGACGCTTCGTGTTCGTGATGGCCTCGGTTTGAAGGAGTTCGTTGTGCCGTTTCAATTCACCGTAGGTTGGAACGTTGTCATACGCCCCCGATCTCTGGATAAATCGCCTGAGTACTGCAGTTCCAATGGAAGGAAAGAACTGTGCCGAGTGCGCACCTTTAAGGTTTCTAGTTCTTGCTTCGCCTCCTTGTATTTGAACCCCCAGAACTCAACCACCTCAGGCGTCAAGTCCGACGTTAACAGGATTCCCGGCGGGTTGGACATGCTTCAGGATTCGCAATGGTGAGGGACACCGTATAAAGAGCCGTTTTTTGTTCGGACGTAGTTCGTCTTTTGGGACTCATCATTTCCTGGCAACATGATTGGAACAAAGCCTAATTTTGAAACACCTCGTGGCCTGTGGTTCAACCCAAGGGTCACCACACGGTTCATCTCCAGGAACATTTCTCCCAGCTCTTTACCACTCTAACGGTGCAGTTGACATGTATTTCTCGGGTTTTACGCCGTCGATTAGAGTTACTGGGTGCCCATTTATCTTCGCAGAATTAAACTAAACATCGGATTCCAACCCTCCTCCATACGTCCTTTCCACCTTCGCGATGTGAATTGTGTATTGAAGATACCAAGTATCTTTCCCCCTTTTCTGCGCAAGGAGATGTTCAAGGTTGCTTTTCCACGACTTGATACTGCTCTCGTCTGCCCAGTACGAGATGGTAATGCCGGAATGAATCTCCCAAGCCCTGTCGGGTTGAACACCTGTTCGAACGTCCAATGAGTGTAAGTATTGTTCAAATCGTCCGGAAACAACCCGCCTTCGACGACAGAGGAGACCGAGTCGATACTGAGAAAACCGGACTGCTCCTGGGCCAATTCAACCATTTTGACCGCCATCTCCTCATAACCATCCCCTTCCTGTGCCTTTCTCTTCGAGCTGAAGATCACAGCGTAATAGGGGACTTTCATCTGTGGTGGTTGGGACATGACGAGGAGGGTCAGAAAGGAGGCAAGTAAAGCCGCCGCGAACGAGCGGCATTTTATGGAACAGGGCGTAAACAGCCGGTGACTCGAACGCGGAAGTCCGTACATCCATCGCGGGAGTCCGAACAGATCTGACCCAAGCGAAGAGAAAATATCAGTCATTATCATTATCATTCACGGTTGGTCGTTAGTATCATTATCGAAAACTGCTCGTCAAAGTAACACTAGAGCCTTGCGCAAGAGTCGTGTAAGCCCGGTTGGGATCCGATTCCCACGAGACGACTCCCGACTTGACCCGAATAACTGCAGAAAAATTGAGCACCAGTAAGATCGAAAGCGCGTCAAACACATACACTTGTACTGGATCGCAGTGTTTGGCGGGAGCAGGAGCGTCGCCGACCATACAGAATTTGCATTCGTCAAAGCAATCGCGGAGGCAGGGGCCCAATTCCCCAATTGACTGATTGACCCGACGAGCTTTATGACCTCGCCGGATACCGTCGAGGCGGATTCCTTGAAGGTGACTGTCGCTGCTGTCGAGGCGGGGTTCGAGGTAGTGGTGGTCTTAGTCGTGACCACAGTTGCGATGGTGGTGGATAACGTGCTGCTGCTCTTGCCGGTTTGGGACGTTCCTGAACTCGAAGCCACCGGCCGGGTACCGGAGGAGGCGATGCTGCTACTCGCAGAAATCAAGACTGCGCTAGACACTGTGGTGTTGCTTGCGCCCGAGTTTGCTGTAGCCGACATAAGAGTATGTATATGCACATTTAAAGCCGACTCACATCCGGTGAAGATGGCTAGTGCATCATACGCGGCCACTGATGCAGACAACGTCCCCGTCGACGAAACCACATACGACGGGCCATTGCAGGTGGTCGGGCTCACTGTCGTATCATGTCTGCACCATCCGCGTGAGTAAGCTGAGCCGCAAGACCGGGAACCACGATACATACATGATATCGCAGTAGGTGCCTGCGGGGAGTGACGTCTTCCATGTGCTCGTCCATTTCGTCGCATCGTTGTTAATAATGAGGAAGCCAATCGCGCCGCGGCCGAATGCTAGGCTGGATTAGCAAGGGGGGACACTGTGCACCCGCGAACTGGACGCACCGACTTGCTGGCTGGTGCCTTTGACGACATTGGTAAGAGCAGCGGTGCCGACGGCGTTGTGGAACGCGACCATGTTGGCGATCCCAAACCAGCGGTGTTCGCCTGATTCGTTCAGTGATGAGCGTGTCTGAGGCTTTATAAGAGGAAGAACGTACACCGCCAGCCGTTCGCATTACAAGTCACCGCGTTCGTATATCCAGACGAGCTCTGAGGCGCGCCCTGGTCGTACGTCGTATAGTTGTAACTTCGTCGCCAATTAGGGTGAGAGTCACAAATCGGAGAGAAGAGCGTACCCCGAATAAACAGTAGGCGTTCCGTAGTTAAATCCAAGCATGAAGATTCCGGAGAGGAGATACGCGTTGTTGGCGGCCTGTGAGTTCAGGGACGTGCCCCCGCGCTCAGTGTCTTGGTTCGACATAATATAATTGGCGATGCTTGAATCGGTGAATCCCCAAGCAGCGCCCATCGCTGAGGAATACAATATTTGAGAAAGGCTGAACTGCTAGGGAAGAAGCGGACGCACGCGAAGGGGTAACTAAAGCCGCGATCTACAGGCGTCGGATGAGTGTCGGTGCGTGGAAGTCAGGGATGAGCCTACCCCTGGACTTCCGGTGAAGTAGGTCAAGGCACTTGAAGGCGCGCGGAACTCGATTATATCGCTAGTTGAAGGTTTCGTTAGTCGCCGGTCGTGGGCACGCAGCCAAAATCCAAGACTTACCCAGTTCTTGTGTACTGTGAAGGCTGTACGGCTTCACCCTGCCCGAAAATGACTTCCTGCGTGGAGGTCAAAAAAAGACATGGAAGAAATAACATAGACGCACCTGTGTGTCGTAGAACGGGGACTTGAGCATTGCCCTGATCGCGGCAATATCAGTAGGGCTCATGTGCTTGGCTGCGTCGATCCGGAAGCCGGCGACGCCCTAGATGAAGTATGAATCAGTAAAAGGCCGATATTAAATTAAAAAAAGACAGACAAGGGAGAGCAGGTCGTTTAGGAAGGTGGCCATGATTGTCCGGACGGAAGTCTGTTCCTGTGCGAGATCGGCTAGACCGACAAGCTAAGGGGATTTAGTTGACTGTTGAAAGATCAAAGGGCAAGGCGCACTTCGCAGAAACGGACACTGGAGGGAATATCAGTCTCAGCTCTGGACGAACTCAGGAATCTTACTTATATGCGTCACTGTAATTGCTGATATCTGCCGCTGTGTTCCCGGTGCAGTAGTGAAATTGAGATGAAGTGTACGGGACCGCAGGGCTGTACAAAGTTAGCTAGCGCGACCAAAAAGATGAACGGCAGGCCTACTAGTTGTATTTGGTGTATGTGCTGCCAGCAAATCCGGTGCCATATCCACTCGTCATATGGTTAAGAACGACTGCATTAAGAGTTAGAATGCGAGAAAAAATATCAAGAAACTAAATAACCGTCTGCAATAACGCCGACCCCGGCTGTGGCGCACGTCGAGACCATGTTGGCAAATTGGGCTCTGCTGCCTCTTTTCGAAACCAAAATATAAGACGTCGGTTGGTAGTCCGTCCACCACTGGGTTCCAGTCACTGAAACGGCGTAAGCGTAGACAAGGTCCGTACGAGGGCACACACCGTGTTCTGTGGGAGGGCTGACTTGGACATATCCATATCCAGCAGGTCCGAGGAAGTTGGTGCATTCAGACGCGACGCTGTCCCAGGGCCATTCAAACAGCTACACACAGTGAGCGTGAGCAGAGAAAACGAGACAGGGGGGATGTCTCACCTGAACAATTGTGTTCTGTGCCTTGGAAGGCGACCGACGGAACAATCGAGACGCAAAGGCACTGTCAAGCGAAGATACCGAGAACGAAGTGGCAAGAAGAAGGGAAAGCAAGGTGAACATGTTGTGGTAAATTCAGAGCTGCGGGCGTCGGACCTCCTGGAGAGTTCAAGTACTAATAACGCCTTGAAACAGGAGCCTGAAAACGTGGAGAGATGTGCGTTTCCCGCAGACGGAAGCAAAAAGAGCATCATAGTAATGCTCCAACCATAATGAAGGGCTCCAGTAGATTCACAGTGAAACTACGGAAGACATGTCAGTAATGCAGGAAAGAGGGATATCGATGGGAGGCCGTTCGTCGACCGGTCCGGCGGCTCGGCACACGGCCGGAAGGTTTAACCAGACCTTGCTTTCGGGGACTTCAGCGAGAAGTAAGCGCCAGTAAGCACCGCGGTATGAATCGCGTTCAGAATACTGTATTTTTTCGTTCAGATCAACAGGGGGGGTGATGCGTGACAAGTTCAACCGATTCGACATTTCGACAAGGGTCAAATTTTGGCGTGACACCTCGAAAATTTCGACATTTCAACCCAAAATTTCGTCTTTTTTGCACTTTTTGGGCAGTTTGGCGACCTACGTGATGGCCTGGAGGTTCGACAGAGGCCCGAGTGACGCGTGACGTCGATCAAAATTCGACATCGACAAGGGGGTGCGTGACGCGTGACTGTCGATTTGAACGAAAAAATACAGTAAATCGAATGGAATTCAGAGAGAGGAGAAACGGAAAACCAACAAAGTCAGAGGAGCGTCTAGTCACATCGCGTGATGTGACTCATTTGATCATTTTCATCTCTTTCTCCAAGTCGCGTATCCGGGTTTTGGAAAAACAGGTTTCTTCCGGGAGCTGATGTATGACGCGTGAAATTAATTTTTCCCCAAGAGAAATACGGTCCAGCAGGCTCTCCGAGTCCGATTGTGCAAATACCGCGGCCATCGGCGAAGATTTCATCACTCCATTATTTCCATCGGTTTCAACTTGAAGACAGAATGTATCTTCATTCAAGGGCATCGGTTAAATACCGCATTTTCTGTGCTCCGAGCCCTCGGTCTGCCATGGCTGACATACACAGGTTTTCGCTCACTGTAAATGCCGACGTGAAAATACCGCTTCATGAATCCTTATCCGAACCACGTTCCAGCTTCGAAGAGGGCCAAAGATGTTTTGACTCCACCCTACCGGCTCTCACTTAAAACATCTCGTCGTTATTTAGGGCCACAGGTTCATTCAGTCGGCCGCCAAGCCTTTGCAGAAGAAAATCTGATCACCGCCATTGACTGCTATTCTCGTCTAAAATGCTATGAGCTATTCAGCTGATCATATCGCATTACAGACTCCGTAGGGTCTTACCTTTGCGTGTTAATTATTGGTCCAAGGAAATAGGCCCGAGGGAAAATGTCCCGAACTTTACGAAACTCCGATGTCTATGCAAAGATTTGCAAGCTGACGGCGGGCGGTACTTCGGCTATACAATCTCTTGGAGTTACTGTCCACTGACAGTCCAGGGCGATCCAGGATGTGCGTCGAACAAAAATGTCCTTTTTAGGTGCCTGGCGTTGACCCTGCGTTTGGTCGTATTGTTTAAAAGCTTCTCGGCCCCTGTTGATCGTGATCCTTCAGCGTCCGGTTTCCGTTGCTGCTCTCTCAGCTCGCTCGTCTGAAGTACGCGGAAGACGGAGAATATCCACAAACGTGCCTGCTGGTACAAACATTTCACCGGATCCAGTGTTCCGTTGGCCTTCCGTGAGATCTATCAGCTGTTCTGCTGTCGAGACCTTATCCTGATAACTACGCGTCCCCAGGATCCCCAGGAGACGTTTCGCCAGTCTGAGTCTTTCTTTTCATCTTTGGGCTCCTCCTTGGGCTTAGACGGTCATCAAAGCCGGCCCGTTGATTCCACTCCAATTGGCGTCATTCGCTTAATTTTGACTCGGCCAACTCTTGTATCGACTCGCCAATGGAATTTTACTCTCCACCCTCATCGTCTTCATCTGTGTCGTCTTCCCCACGTCTTTCGGCCCTCAGCACATCAACCTCGACCTCCCTCTCTTCCACATTCTCGGGATCCGAGCTGTCGTCTTTACCCTCGCCCTCGGTCTCTCCCGCTCCTCGCGAGTCTCTCTCCGACTTTCTCAGTCCTGGCGCGAAAACCCACGCATTTTTCGCGTCCCCGTTCTCCACCCGGCCACCCTCGCCACTCCCACCGAGCGTGAATGCGAGCACGAGCACTATTACCCCAATCGTCCCGCTCATAGTAGCGCCGCGCACACCAGACCTCAAAAAGCGCGATTTTCTCTGGCTAGATCTTCACTCCCGGAGCGTCCAGGACCTCAGCACTACCCCCACCCCCATTCTCGCAGAGCCCCCAGATGAAACTACCCCAAGATTACCCTCTATCACCCCACAAGTGGTGCATGAGGAGCTGGCTGTGGGCTCAATCATCCGCGCCCGCGCACCGCCACGCTCTCGCACCGTCTCGACTGACAACTCCGGAATCCTCACATCCTCCTCCGCGTCCTCCTCGCCATTATCCCAATCCCCGATCTCGCAGGTCTCGGGTCTTCCAGAAGTCGGCAGCCCTCATTCGGTCTCGTTCCCGGGTCTTCCGCCTGATTCACCGGACACGGGTTCCCCGATGCTCAGAGTAGACGCATCGAAGTCTTCGGGCACTACACTACGGCTGACAGCACCCCTCGGCACGGGGGCATTCTCGAGCGTGTGGCTCGCGGAGGATCTGTCCGATGACCCGTTGGTGCTTCGCAGCCGGCGCAGCCTCCGGAACTTGCGTCGAGAAGGCTCACTCTCCCGCGCGAGCTCGCTGCGAAAAGTGCGCGTACCTGGCGTCCGGCCACTTGGTGCGGGAAAGCAGCTACTAGCCGAGCAGTCGCGTCAGGGCACAACGGGCACGTCCGGCTCCTCGCTGCCGTCCTCGCCGTCGACCTCGACTCTTAATGCGACGCGTCTCGTCGCGCTCAAGATGACGGCGCGCTCTGCCTTTGCGCAACCGTGCTCCGGGCGCGAGGAAGCCCTGCAGCGCGACCGCACCCGCGTGAGCTTCGTGCGCGAGGTCGAGGTGTTGCGGCACATCTCGCACCCCAACATCACGACGCTACTCACGCACCTCACAACGCCGTCATACCACGTCCTCGTATTACCATATCTTCCTGGCGGCGACCTCCTCGGCCTCGTCAACACCGACGAGTCGCACAATGCGCTGAGCGAGTCAGTCCTGCGCCGGATGTGGTGCGAGCTGTGCAAGGCGGTCGGGTGGATGCACGGCGTGGGGCTCGTCCACCGGGACGTCAAGCTCGAAAGTATGCTGCCCTACCTCCTCTCGCGCTGACCTGACCTAACCGTCGCACATAGACATCCTTCTCACGACGCCCTTCCCACCAACGTCACCGCTGCCCTCGGGCCCGCTCCTCAAGCTGACGGACTTTGGGCTCTCGCGCTTCATCGACACGACGGCACCGCTGCTGAGTACGCGGTGCGGCAGTGAGGCGTACGCGGCACCGGAGCTTGTCATCAGCGGGCGACGGTACGACGCGCGCGAGACGGACGCGTGGGCATGTGGGGTAGTGCTGTATGCGCTCTGTGCGCGCCGACTGCCTTTCGGGGAAGGCGCTGCGGGGTCGGTTGGGGCAGACCGAATTGGGCGCGAAGGCGGGGTGAGGGAGGGGGCGGCAGCGCGGAGGCACTGGTTAATGTGCATTGCGCGCGGGGAGTACGAGTGGCCTGCAACGACCCCAATAGACGGGGAGGGAGGGGATGGCCGTCCAGAACCCAAAAGCTGGTCGGGCGACTCGGAGAGCACCGTGGTGGGGGGTGGTCATGATAAGGACGGGAATAAATCGGAGCTTGCGGGGCCGCGGCTGGTGGAGAGCGAAGGTGCACGCGGTATTGTTGCGCGGCTGCTCGTGCGGGACCCGACGAGACGCGCGAAGATCAGCGAGTTGTGGGACGAGCCGTGGATGGGTGGTTCGAATGCGAATTCGAATTCGCATAATGCGTCTTCCCCCGGGGCTGCGTCGGGTTCCCGACTGATCAGTGCCGAGGTCGAGACACAGAGCCCCGGGGGCGCGGGCTCCCCGGACTCGGACCCGGGGTCCCAGGAGTACGAGTACGCGGATTTGGATGTGTACGGCGAGGTGGAAGGGTTCGAGGACGAGGACATAGAAGGCGAGGATGAGGACGAGGATGGAGTGCTGCTCGACCAGGATGGGATCGATAGCATCGCGCGGCAGGAAGTGCAATAACACTTCCTGAGGTTGTTTCCATTCTTCTCCCCCCCTTCGGCCACCCATATTATTTACCCCTATCATGATAGCCTATACTCTATCTTTACATCCTGCCACCTCCCGTACCTCATATTTGTAGACCAGCCAGTATTTGTTGAAATCGCTACACAGTGTTTGTACATGTACACCTCGATCTTTTTATTTGGTGGTCTCCCCTGTTATAGGATTCATGCAATAATTGAGTTATGTCTCGCTCCGTTTGGAATCCCCTACCTACCTCAATCTTGGATTTGAAGACTTCGGCCGAACATCACCGGTCACTGACGAGTCTGACGAGGATTTCTTAACCTCTTCAAACTTGTACTTCGACGCGATACTTGCGCGACACAATGATACACTTCATCGACTTTCCGACAGAGATTCTCGTTATTATCTTCTCTTCACTAGATCTCGCGGCTCTTACTTCTTGTCTTGCCACGAATCGCCGCCTGAAGTCCATCATCGATGTATCGACATTGCTGCAGTATCGGTTGGCTGCCCAAGCCGCTTGCGTCGAAGACAATCCCTGGAACACAGAAACTGACGCTGCGAAGCTTGGCGCACTTCAGCGACGGCAGGTCGGTTTTCCCAAATTTGGTTCCCACTTCAATTTCGACTATCAAGCTACAAATTGCGAGGTACGAGCAAAAATTTGTAGCGTCTGTCTACGAGAGACTACTATCGAGCTGGACGACTTGGGCTTCTCCAACTATGTCTTTTCCGGCAACATTCTTGCCGTCTGGGTGTTTGACAAGTCGGATGGCTTGAGATTTTTTTCCTTGAGAACGAGTGTCCCCGTTTTCGAGCGGTTAGAAGTCAGTGGGTATATACAGGGCCTGGGGCTCGCCATACCCGAAGAGGATCTCTTGGTCATTGTCTCGTCGTCCGTCACTGTCTCTCAATTCGAGGCAAATTAATTCTAATTTCGACGGTAACATCTAGTTCTGAACCCTTGATGGGCCGAATTTCGTTCGAGGTCGCTATCAAACTTCATCTCTACGAGGCGTCGACACAATCCGCCCATAAAATGGCTTGCAAACCCGTGATACACCTACCCGTCCCTTCCACGGAATATCATCCCCTGTTTACACTCGACATTTGTGGACCAAAGGTCGTCGTATTGGTGGATTATTCTGGGTACGATAAGACACATCTGAATCGCCTCCTCGTATACGACTGGAAGCTAGGCCGTCTTCTCGCGGTATGTAAATGAATTGTTGTATTCTCCGGACTCACTTCAGATCCAACACTAGACCTTCGACGACTATTCGATCGCTACGTTTCTGTCTCCCGTTGGCGGCAATGAAAAGATGGGGCTTCGAGTTGTGGACCATTAACGAAAGTGCCTCCGAACACAATGCAGCGGAACCGGATATCTCTCTCATGCTTCCACACCCCGTACACCCCGCAAACTACGAGCTCACGGCTGTTGAATCTATCACAAGGGGCCACGGATCATTGTGGTCGCAGGAACCTTTTCATCCCTCCTTCACCGACTCCATCCTGGGCTTCCGGATTCGCTCACTCGATGTCTCAAAACAATCCAAGTTGGCCATTTCTCGACGGGCGCTGTTAAAACTACTTCCCTCTACCAAAAGAACACGGGAAAGCGCTCCTGTGGAGGGAATGGGGTCCCGACGTGGCTCATTGGTTGGACACAAGTGCTTTCTTCGTCAGTTGGGCGACACCGATCTGCGGCCAATACTGTGTAGTCATGGGGCAAGACGGTCGCATTCGACTCGTTGACTTCAACCCGTACGCGTATAGGAAATTTGCGGCGTATAAGAAATTCGCCGGGACTAAAGAAGCGAGGGAAGTGACCGTCCAAGCAGGGTCGACGAAAGTGGTCCTCTCGGTTGTTCCCGGCGAAGGACATCGAGCAGTGGATTCCCTAGGTCTGTTTAATGAGGAGGTGGGATCAAGTTGGGATATCTGGTGACTGAGTCCGCCGCGCCGCGCAGAACATCACATATAGCGAGATCCTCGTGGGTGATCAGTGGATTGTGGGGGTCAAGGTGCGATCCCTGCCATTCAGAGCCCGCTGAACCCTGACAAAATTTAGGGGGGTTCGAACATGTCGCTCGATGTTTGGCATCTTGACTGAGCTTGGACATCGCCAAGTCCTTACTAGGCTCGATACTTGAACTCAAGTATAAGGATTTAACGGCAATATAAAACGCGTCGAAAAGTCATAGCAAGTCGCTCTGGGATGAGTAATAGATCAATATTAATGCTGAGCCCAGTGATCGGCATTCAAGTACAACTATGACTGAACTCTTCCGATTCTCCAATTTTAAGGCCGCATGAGTTTGAAAGTTCCATCGAATTGACCGAGTTCCGGCCCTGGAAGGGACGAAGGGTAAATAAGTATACATCTTATACTAGGTTTAACGTATCTCTGCTGTGCTCTGGATACTTATTCTTAGTTCTGAGGTTTCCTAAGGTTGTGAAATTTCAACTTGAACTATCACGTGGAATATTCCCACGCCGATTTGAACTTCAACCACACACTTTTCGCTCTCAAGTCTCTCTCATTCCACTAGCTCCTTGTCGGTCCCTCGAAGCGAAATTTTTGGGCTGTGGAAACTAGCATTTGAGGAAAAACTCATCAGACCGAGCGCCGCTGTGCGTAATTATTAATTTATGGGCGAAACTCCAGTTGAAGTTGAAAACAGTGCACGTCTGGGCCGCCGTTTTCTCGATGCACGCAATATCCCACAGAGGCGTCGAGCTACTGATTGAGGACTCCTCTCACCGATCGTTTGGTCTCTCTGATGTTGTAGCCGAAGGAAATACAGTGCGTAGTACTATTTCACTGGCCACGGACCGCCGACCATTTTACACCTTTGTTAGATCACTGCAAACGCGAAAATGGAAGAATACAAGTGCTATGTTGCACGCTGGGGTACCACAGACGACCCGATGAATGTTAAGTGCGAACTGTCGACCATTCGGGACGGACGAAATACACGCGCGGTGCTGTTCTATATGCAAACTAAAGACAAGCGTACACAAGGTCGTACCTCCCGCGATAGATTGGGTGATTATCGTTTCCCATTTCATCATCCTTCCGCTGATAAAGTGCGAAGAACCTCCGTTCTCAAAATGCACAATGCTTCGAGCCAAGAACGAAGGTGCGGTTCTTCCTTTCCTGCAGTCAGAATTTTATCTCAAGCCGGGACGAATCCAGAGTACATACGGCTCGAGATACGTCGTTTCCGGGGGGACATTGGATCTTTCGAGTCTCTCGTCGATTTGATCGATGGGCCCAATGACGAGCCCTACATACGGCTCCAAATAACATTCAAGACACATCCAAAACAATCCCCCAAAAAGAGCTCGAGTATCAGCTCCCCAAAAAGGAGCCCTATTATCCGCACAGTGAGCTCCGCCCAGTGCCTTCTCATAAAGCTGAAACCACCAACGTCCAAGAACCAGGGCAGGAAACAAGTGAATTTCAGCCTAAGGCGCCCTGAGCCAAGATATGATCCTGAATCGGATTCAGAGAATGATTCCAATGCGAAGGACGACGCGAACGACTGTTTGGTAGGTCAAAATCTAGTCCAAAGAATATTGTGTTTCTGATTGAACAGCGCCAATTGCAACTGGCGTTGAAATCCGCGGAAAAGGAGGAGAAGGAGGTTCTGGATGCGGTTGAGGCCAAATTGGCGGTATGTGGACAGTGAGCCATTTCTCTCTCTGGCATTCACAGTTTGGTGAGGACAGGCTACAAAGAAGCGCACAGCTTCCTTGAGACAGCTCCTTTGAATTGAAGGAAATCGAAGGGATTATCTAGCTTCTTGTCTGTATATATTCAGTTCCCAAGCCTGAATCGACGCGCCATGTGTACATGATTGTTTTTGAAGTGAAAACGCGTGGACATGGTGGAGAACCGGCCGACCCTTTATTAATCTGCCAAGAAAGTGTTGTCGGTGCAGGGCTCGGCCGTTTCCCGTGTACACCCGAAGCCCGAAGTCTTCATAACCAAGTTTACAAACCCGGATTAAAAAAAGGTTCGTTCTTTGTCATACCATAAATGCCTGCAAATAGGCTGGGTGTGTATATAAGTCGCACCGCGAATTAAACACTAACCAAGTTAAAACCACTGGCATGCCTGCGTACAAGTCATTCGCAGTTCTCGGGGGCGGCACGATAGGCTTGCCTATTGTCGAAGCCCTCGCTTCTCGAAATGTTTCTGTCGTACTGTTCTCGCGACCGGGATCACCCAAGAAGACCGTTCCGTCGGGCGTCGAGGTCGCAGAGCTCGATTTCAACGACGTGGCGGCGGTTGCCGCGGCCTTGCAGCAACACGAAGTAGATGTTGTATTGTCTACCATTGGCACAGCGGGAACAAAGGGGCAGATGGCTCTCGCAGACGCGGCCAAACTTGCAGGAGTGAAGCTGTTTGCACCGGCCGAGTACGGATTGCCGACGGACGCTGATAGAGATGGGCCACTTGGGGAAAAGAAACGCATCGCAGGTAATTTTTACGAGCCATTGTGCGGTTGGTGTGATAAAACCTGTTCACAGAGTACCTGAAGGCACTGGGCATTCCGACCGTCCGATTCTATGTGAGCCAAGGTCCTTAAAAAGATGGCGAGTGTCGACTGACGATACCATCAGACCGGCGTATTCATAGAATACATCCCCTGGCTGACAGGGTATCCAGAGCACAACAAGATCAGAGTAGTCGGTGAAGGGGAATCGCCTGTAAGTTTCACGGCCGTTTCAGATATCGCAGGTGGGCCCTGGATGTAAATTCAAATGCTTGATGCTTCAATCTCTCGCAGGATTTGTCGCACACGTACTGACCACCTTGCCCCCCGCCGAGCTCGAAAACCACGTGTTCCGCCTGGAGGGCGAACGGCGGAGCTTCAAAGAGCTCGCAAAGCTATTTAACACCACGATCGAGCACTTGGACCGTATTCCAGGGGAGATGGGGGAGTTTAAGACGCTTTTGGCGGCAGCCTTGAGTAGTGGAGCAGGTAGCACGGGGTGGGACGCGGCAAATAGAAGAGAAGGGTCGGGATCCAATGCCGCAGGGAGTGCGAAGGCGTTTTGGCCAGACCACAAGTGGAAGAGTATCAAGGAGGTCCTAAAGGTCTAATTGTCTTGAAGGGGAAGTACTAGTGCTTTGAAGAATGAACTTGTTTGAACGAAATCCGCTGGTGGACCCAGTTCACTTCCAGAAATTTGGGTCGGCGACTCGGGTGTTGGTTTTAAGAAAGGTTCGGACATCGAAGCCGACGATGATCAATCAAGACCAAGACACCATCACACGCTCGCGTCGTGTCGATCGGGTTGCACTGCTTTTGAACCGAACAGTCATAACACGATCGCGTCGCGACTTATCCGAGAACTCAGGAGGCTACGTACAAAGTAGGCGAGGAATCAGTCTTGGGCGTTGACTGAATACATATGATTTGCAGCTAAGCCTTGAAGCTTAGTCCTCGAGCCACGGAGATTGTTGAACCTGGATAACTCGTCTGATGGGATCATTCGCATGGCCGTCACGAAAAGGTTTGCGAGGTATAAGCGCAAGCAATGTACACATGGAGTGAGGTATAGATACAGTTTCTCGTGGACAGTGCATATAGTACATTGTGGTAGTCGAACAAAAGTAAAAAAAATCTCAGCTAGAATGCCCATCTCCAACACTCGTACTCACCCAACGCCCCTGCACTAGATGGTGAATGGCAAGCCCTCGCGACGGACTCGGGTTCCCAGCACGAGTCCCATCTTGGGGATGGATGAAATGGACCTTGCCGTCCAGCGCAAGAAGGACGTCGTTATACCTAGTCCCCATAATCCTGTCGATAATAGGGAGCTCGCCGATCGTCAGCAAGAACTCCATGGCCCGGCTTCTTCGCGCGCGCCATTGAGAACTGATCTCCGCGTCTTTAAGCTTGTCGACGATCAGAATATTGCCGCCGGCGATGGCGTTGTCCGCGACGGGGTAAAATGAAACGAGGTCAGACGCTGTTGTCAGGTGGGTCTGCAGATGGGCGGTATGGGTTCTGCCGCCAACGAAGTGAGCCTGGGTCAATTTGGGGTTGACCATAAAGTCGTCGAGGACGGCGCAGACAGTACACGATCCGCAGATTTTGCGCAGTGGGCCGTAGAATGAACCAAGGACGTGGTGAAGGTAGCATCCAATCATCGCGCGGAAGAAATCGCTGAACGGTTTGTGATAAACCTCGATGCTGTGGTCGGTAAGGGTCCGTCGCAGCGGGTTCCAGTACAGTGGGCTCAGAATGTCCGGAACCCATTCCGCGCCCTGATCACGAGGAACCGTGAGGAAGAGCACACGGCGGCACATATCGAGGCGGCGGGTGCCAATACATAAGTCGATGATCTCCGAGAGGCGACGATTGCGGACGGAAATATCCCCGGTCCGTACAATCTGAGTGAAGTCGCTGATGATCGTATCTAGACCCTCGTCGGCCAGAGAATTGAAGGTTTTCAAATCCTCGTCGGTTTCGATATGATCCGCTCGCAGACTGTACAGCGAGCGGAGGAAATCTAGCCAAAATTCGTAGGCGGGAATGCGGACGATAGAACGTAGGACCCTGGAATATCTCATCAATAAGAGCGTTCGGCAGGCGAAGGGGAGATCTTACACATTCCAGAAAAATTGGACCCCTTTTTTGCGGATAAGGGCGATGAATATGGGAGCCTCATCTCGTTCGAGGTGCTGTATAGTGTCGAGCGCCCGTTGGAGTTGCTCACTCGACCACTGCAAGACGGTATCGTGGTTTGGACCCGTTTCGACAGACTGGAAAGCCTCCGGGTCGGCTATAAGGAAGAAATCCAGGCACTTCCGGACGCCCTTCTTGGTATAGCAGAATTCGAGACTATGGAGGGGTTAGCTCGGGAACCCGGGGTGGGTGCGCGCATGCATACCTCTCACGTATGGCCGAGAAGGAGAATTGTTTCCACGCCTCCAGCCACTTTAACGAGTCCAGGGCGGAGCTCAAGGAGCCGTGTGAGCAGGTGCTGCGGGCAGTATCGTTCCAGAGCTTCGCATCGTCCCAGCCGAGGGCGATTTCTGCGAGCGCGGTCTGGGCAGTGAAGTTGTACGGCTGCTGTCGGTAGAGCGACGCAAGAACGTAGGCGACGATTTTCCTGTCAACTGGAGACGGCTTGTGTCGGTTCAGGGAGGCCAGTCGTTCGAGCGCATACGAGGTCCGCCTGGTGTGCAAGAGTGCCTCGACGGCACGTCGTCGTTCAAACAGCACAATGACCGTTCTATAATGATCTATGGCGAGCCTGAGCTTACGACCGAAAAGGTAAAACAATTTAGACTCACGGAACTCGATCACATGTGGGTCCTTTGGATATTCAGGTTAGCGATTGGTCGTAATCGCCGCGTCTAAAAAAAACTTGCCTTGGATTCATAGACCACGAGATCCGGGGCAGACTCGGTCGGCGGAACCATCTTCACGAGATCAGACTCGTCCAATTCTAGCTTGGTTAGTCCCTCAAGGGGCATGCCGTCGAAGTCGAGGACCTCCTTGATCGTTAGACGGCGGGTATTGACCCGCAGCATTCGAGGTCGACCCTGACCATCTCGGGTGGAAGTCTCATCCGCGGTACCGATAAGGTGATCGTCGAGAGTGGCCAGTCCGAGCTGAAATCCCAGTTCGTCGCCGAGGGCCTTGAGGTGAATGACTTTGTGGCGGTCCTCAAGTCTGAGGATGTCCGCGCGGAGATCGTTGTCCCGATATTCATGTACGAGGGGATACGCGATGATACTCGGAGCGGCGTCTGGCTCGTACTCCTGAATATCCGACCATTTGCGAAGGAACCGACGGAGATCAACTAGCTTCTCGGGCATGGCGGGCAATCTGGTCCGAGGACCATCCTCGGCTGCGACTAGACGGTAGGATAGCGCGAGACGGCGGCCGGACTCGACGGGTTTGATGAGACAGTCCACTCCATGGTACCAAGCGATGAGGGATGTCGAAAAACTAGGAGGTATTTAGAACATCAATCACCAAAGGAGGAGACCAAGACATGCCTTGATGTCGCGGATAGGTCATAATTTTCCGCACAGCCAGAAAACGACAGATGGACGTTGCCACCAGTGTAAAAGGATGGGAGGATGACATGGATGGTGGCAAACTCATCCGTCCGCTTGGGAGTTTCAGTACTATCCAAAGATCAGCATGATATGGACGTCTGCACAAGACCCCTTACCACTCGTACTCCAAAATACTAGAGTTGGGATCAATAATGCGCTGCCTAATTTGGAAGGGGCGACGAACTCGGAAGTGGCTTCCCAAAGAAGTAAACTTTGTAGCTCTAGTCGCGGCCGACTGGATTGTGGAGCGAGTTTCTTCCAGATATCCTTGAGCACAATGTCCTCCAAGTACATGTCCCACGCGGGGTTGCTGCATTCAATGGCGTTTGAGTCGAGTTCCCAGACGTTGCCGACCGGCTGTGGGTCGTTTGTGGTGGATGCGATGAGCGACTGCACTAGTTTGGCGTCCCGTTCGCTAAGAGGGAGTCCGAGAATGCCGATGCCTTTCACATTAAGACCGGGATTCGCGGCGGAGGCAGTTGTGGCGGCGTGGCAATATTTCCCTTGGAACGAAAAGTCGCGGCGCAATAAAACCTCCAATTCACGCTAATCGCGAAAATCGTCAAGACTAGGCGGTAGGTCCAAGCGTATATACATACCGTGAGATCATCATGGGCAGAGGACACTGCGGTAGTTTTGGGGGAACTGGAGACAGTCCTCGCTTTCTTTCGAGCCGGCTCGCCTGGATCACACTGCTGTTTTTGTGGGCCCACAATAACGGGAGAGGCGATGCCTTGACTGGCGGAGCTGTGGCGACGAATATTTTGTTTTCCTTGGCGCACTTTTTCACGGGCTTCACGCAAGTACTGTTCGTCTTGAAAGGGATGCGACCACGTCGACCGCGGTATCGCAGTATCGACCTGTGGGTATCAATCAGGGCGATGGCCTCGGATAACGAGAAAATAATAACATAAAAGTATCGTTGGGAGGTTGAATCATACTGCTTCACCCATCCAGGGGGGAGAGATTCTGTGGACGGCGGAGAGAGTGACGGTGATTTGTGTGAGACTTTGCTGGAGAGGTGGGTTGGGACCTAGAGCGCACAATCAGCTTCACAACTCATAAAAATAAAGTAAGAAGCTCTACGCTGTGCATCGCTGCCTTGCGAGACGATTTAGGATGGCTGGGATTCATGGGGAGGTCGAAAAGGGGGCAACGTGAATCGTCCGTGGATAAGTATCCGCCTGAGAACAAGGATGTGTGTGGTAAATCAGATGGTAGCAGGCCTTAAGGATATAAAGTAGATCAGGCTCGGGAAGCAGTTCCGGTTAGGCTCTACGGACAGGTGATATGCGATTCCCTTCTCCAGCTTAGCGGCGCAGATTTGGTTAATGAAGATCTGCGGAGGAAACGTGAAAGTTAACTGCGACGGGGAATGGTGGAATGCAGCGAGAGAACACAGGAGAACACCGGGGAAAATGACTTGAACCATGCAAGACCCTGCGACTTGGATGAATTGAAAATGGAAAAGGCGGCCAACTACATCTTTATAGATACCGAGATCTATATGCGAACAGATCTGCCGGATCACGGTAAATGTAAGGAACCAGATGGGCTACGAGAAGCGCTGTGATGTGCTGCATGGAACCCGCTAAGCAAACCCTAAAGGCGAAGCGAGAGTTATAAATAGCCGGGAATCCCAAAACGGCAGAAAAGAATTATATGGTGTTATCGCACGCGCAGAGTTGAGATCCATATTCGAGTCTTTGGCGCACAGAAAGAGGTGGAAGGGAATATATTTCCTAGGATACATCGATAATTGGGATCAATAGGCTTCATCTGTACACCCCGACAATGAAAGCGTGGAACGTACATAGCGTCCTTGGGCTGTTCGTAGATACGAATCTGAATATCCGCGAAGGAGCGCGTTAGTTCAACAAATGTCACTGGGAAGTTGATGCCGCACCGTTCTCTGCTCCCGACTGCCTCCGCGCTGCTTGGATAAAAATCCCAAATAACTTGATATAGCACATGAAGGTCACAACAAGATTAGAGGGCGCCACTCGAACTTACTTGAGAACATAGCGCTAATAGTAGCAGTGATATCATGCAGAGAGAATATAAACGGCTGAAAATACCTGATCAACGTCGGGAAAGGTGGAGACGATGGGACTAGTTAAATCACAAGTTGAATCCATCCATCACGGGAGTCGAACAGAATGGATGGGCAAGAAGAGCAATCCTATCTGGGCATTTTCGTCTGAGTTACAATGTCGGTCCGCGGGACAGGTCTGATCAGACGAGATCCTGGACTGTGTTCAGCCAAATTAATTAACTAGAATCAAATCGATGAACAAATATTGTGAATTGTACTCGCAGCTTATGCTCCGCACAGTTCTAGGAGGCAGCGGGGTCATATTTCGCTACAAGGTTCGCAGAATCATTCCGTGCACGAACATTAATTCGACATTCGCGTCTCAGGAGAAGCAAGTGGACGGACGGAGAAGAGAAGGAAACCGCCGGATGAGCGGCCGTAGATGCACAGATGTATCCTTGTTCGGAATTCGCCGGTGGTGAAGCCATGTATGTTAAGATGCTCCGTCCCCGTGCGCGATGTGGGTGCGAAAAGACCTAGATTCTTCGCAAACCCATTGGCCAGGCTAATTTCAACCCGTGGGCCTTGAAGTCGAATCGAGGTGATAACAAGTTGCCACGGAAGATCGAAATCTTTCGGGTGCAAAGTACAACAGCGCTGCACAGCGCAGAATCTGATATGGAAAGGAAGTGTTAACGGAGAACCTAACTTGTCCATTCTCCGTTTGGATTCTGATCTTGCCGGTGTCATCCCACGATCGAGGTCTAGACGCACCGAATGGAGAGAGGAGAATATATAAGTCGATCACAAGCAGCATGTCGCCTCGCGATTTTCGGTGTTGGCAATACAAATGCACAAGTACAACAGGCAAAGTATCATGCTGTAGAGGAGTAGAATAAAAGTCGGATGTGGGATTTCCGGGAACAACATCGTGTTCGGCAAATGGAGGTAAGTTTGACAGCAACACTTTGATCTTCCCCACCTAACAATAACTAAGTTTCGGAAGTCCTCGTGTCGTTTGCAGCGGAAAAAAGAGGCACTTGTCTAGAGATACGCCCGTCCATCGAGAATGTTGTAGAGTGGCCAGTTGTGCAAGAAAAATTAACTCGGAATTTGGTCGGAATCTGACGCTCGTTAAAGAATGGTTCTTCAACGAATGGGGCTCTGATAAGTTACGCGAGCACAACGGGTCAAATACCGATGGTCAATACTTGGTCAATCATGCGTGCGACTTCGGTAACCTATCGGGAGCTGTCGGTTGCTTCGCTCATCTTCCGGAACTGAAATGTTCGAATTCACAATAGACCTCGACCAATCGAGTGTGGCTTGGTTGGTCTTACATTTTTCTTCAAAGTTCGAACATGTTACTGTAACGTTGTTTCCGACTCCATAAGCCTTGTCAAGGAAGGACGTCGGTAAATACTGAATTTCCAACCACCGAGGCGGCCCCAAACGACGATTCGAGCGGGGATTCGTGGCGGTGGATACATTCTCGGCCATATCCAGGCATATCCAGGCGAACCTCCTTGTGTATATCCGCGTCTATCTGACAAGCATCACCGAAGGACCTGGGTCAGGGCCATTCATAGGTCCGGGCGAAAAGTGTAAAAGGGGATCACTAAGGGAAAGAGGCCGCCATCTTCAAGTTGAACCCTTTCGTCCGTGCACTGGACTCCGGTTCGTTTTGCGTAGGCGCACATCGTCGGTAGGATAATAGGGGTCGTACCACCGCATGCCTGGTCTGTGATCGTCGCGTTGCGTCCTAAAGTCGGAAACAGGTCGGAAAGCTAAAATTTTGAAAGCAAATTCAACCACGCTCGGCAACTTCCGAGACTCCTTGGAGTGCCTTATTATTTAGTCTCGTCCGAAGCGAAGGTACGTCGAGCCTATACAAGGCTTTTTCAGCCGCGTTTGCCTTCAATTCATACGCGCGTCTCAGAGCGATCCAAAATTCAACCACACACGTGACGCCATGGTAAGTTCAGTTCTTTTGACATACTCATGGCGCCCATGCGCTCCATCCATGCACTTGCCAATAGCTTCTTTGTGAACTCAGAGCGCGTAAAAGTCTCCAATTGAAAGCGCCTACGACTCCGAAAACTTCACCGCGGTCACGTTCATATTTAAATGACCCTCCAGCTCGGCCTTTGGGTTGTCTCCTCCGGCGACATGGGCCCTGCATACTCCACCTCGCCAATTCACGATTTACCTAATTTCGCTTCGCTGGAAGGGCTACCGCTTATTATTCAGCTACGATCATTGTCAGCGCTAAGTTCCCGACTGAAACTGCTCACGGCGTTCTTGTTCGGGCTTGAAACTGGTAGAGTTTTTATCTGCTGAAACTCGTGGGCGGACCTTGACTGGAGATGGGGTCAGAAATATATTTTAATGTTATCGCTTGGCCTGCGCCGTCGCAGAAAGGACCGTACGGCGTTGACATTGTTTGCCAAGGTGAGGAATGGGCGGTGTTTTCGACGTTGGCTGGTGAACGGCTCGCATTTTAAACGTACCAGCAGTGTATTGGCAACAAGAATACATAAAGCCCTGAAGTATTTTGGAAAGGTTTAATGTCAATGGCAATTTCCCTTCAACTCTTTCATCAACGCGAAAGTTGAACATAATTTGATGGCTGGGTTGACCGAGCCAAGAGCTTTCACCACAAGTGGTGCGGTTAATTAAGCGAGTACATTATAAAAAGCCTTTTCGAACATCGGGACAAACGCGTCCACGAACGCGCCATCGAGGCTCTCTTCCCCCCATTTCACGCATATATTAATCCCCCCGGCAGGGCCCCCAAGGATATTCAGCCCAAGCGCCGGGCCCGCGAAAGTATCGTTGTGCACAAAGGACATATTGCTCATCGACCACTCCGCGTTGCTGCCCTTCGCTTCTTCCTCTTCTGTAGAGTCCACTTCGATGCGCCCGAGATTTGAGAGAATGAGCCCGAACCGCCGCTTCTTCCCCAACTCTCCGCGCATGATGCTCGTGTAGTAATTAGAGGCCAACGCCATGAGCCCATATGCCTCCCGCGACTTGAGCCGTTGCGCGCTCAGCTCGACAGCGAAGCGCGCTGCGTCGCTCCACGAGAATTCGGTGTTGAGAGGGGGATAGGTGTGGTAATTCGAGGTGTGATTGCATAGCGCGGAAGACGGGGTGGGGGTGGGGGTGGCTGCACCACGGAGGGAGATGGGCGTGCCGACTGAGAGAGTTTTATAGGACGCGTTGTTCGTGGCGAGGAGCCGGGAGAGAACGCAGACAGCGAGAGTATACAGGGCCGAGGTGACGGTAGCGCCGTGTGTGCGGCAGGCGTTCGCGAATCTTTGAGCATCCAGTGGATCGACCTGCACGAGCCGGACGTGCGCTTGTAGCTTGATGACTGTAGGCACTGTGTGTCCCGACCACGCATAGTGCGCTTTGGTAAACCATCGCGGAGCTATGGCCTCGTATATGGTGTTGAACACGGTGGAGAGCGAGAGACTTGTGTCCGTCAGGTCCTCGATAGGCGGTAGGAGGGGAAGGTCGGGGACGACCACAGAGGATGAAAAGGACGAGGAGGACGAGTTTCTGAGCGCTCGTAAAAGGGAGCAGTGAAACGCCGCCGTGCTGAGACCGTCTGCGATGGCGTGGTGGAGGGCCAATATTAGGGTGTTGTCAGGAAGGACCTCCAAACGCCAGAGCGGTAGATCGTGGCGAGTATCCTCGAACCGACGGCACAGTTGCCTCTCTGTTGCCTCCTGCAAGTCGCGCGTCTCGGAGAATTCGACGATGCGTGATAGTTCGACGGTCGGAAGGCGGGCAAATGCTACATCCACACTGTCTGCTTTACCCTCGAAACACACTCCAAGAGGAGCGTGCATCTTGATTAAAGTTCCGAGGGCGGGAAAAAGGACCTCCTCAGTCAAAATAATGTTCCCCAGGTTGGCGTATCGTGCAGAGGTGACGATACAGGCGTCCATGCCTAGAAAAGTTCTCGTAGCGTGATATTTCTCTAGTAGCCCTGCAGAAATTGCTATCAAAAACGCAGAGTCGCCGATGGACGCAGACCAACCAAGCTTGCGTAGTTTTTGGGGAGGCATTTGGATACCATTTGAATTGTCCATCAAGCGCTCGGCGCTCGCTTAGGAACGCTTCAAGTTTTTTAGGCTCGTCAACTGTTCGACTTCTCGACAAACATACGGTGAGAAACGCTACACGCTAGAATAAGTTAAACAAACACACCGGAGGTCAAACGGAAGGTAAACGGAATGAACGGGATTAGGCTCGGCAAGTCGGTCCGAAGGGATCTCGTCGTTCGACGATCTTGTTTCAACCGTGGAATCTGATGCGATACTATCCCCAGGCGGCGAGAGACGCCTGAACCAAACAAGACCACACAATTTCTCCTGGACTGTCATCGAAAACTTGAATATCCATATTCACTTGCTGGACTTGAGATATCCTAGTCTGGGTAATTCCAACTTGCTTGATAGTTTAGCAATCCAAGAGGTCTTCGTCTGTGAAAATAACGCAAAGAAATGACTGGGGCGCTTCCTGTACTGCTTCCTCCAAGAGCGGTACCTCATCCCCCTTCGGCGCCTCATGTGGAATGGAAACCATCTCGTTACCTTTCTGCGCCTCAGCCTCCTCCAGTGGATGACGCCACTCGTATGCAAGAACTCGAAGCCAATGCGCGCCAGTTTGCAGACGGAAAACCGGTGAAAAAGACGCGACCGCGTCGGACTGTGGATTATAACGGTGGACTCGGTCGTTGGGCACTGGTACGCTGCTTGTGACATCTATACTCCGTGTTAATTCATGTAAACCACCCAGCTACGTAAACTGCGTCCCAACCATGGATATGTACCGTATTTGCGGCCAAGTCCTCCATATATCATCGATGTAGGAACTCTTTTTCGGTCTTGACCATCAATGCTGAATGAATGTGTGTTATGATAGCTTTTGCCTCCAAAAGCCTACCCAGAAAACTCATCCACCTCGCTATGTACCAAATTCGTACATACATCAACGAACAAGGTTCGGTGTCCAGTGAATGTCGTCGCGGTAAGGTTTTCTGTCCATCCCAATACATCCGGCTAATGATGTACACAAAACAGTGGACCCCCGAAGGTCGTCGAGTGCTGACGGGATCGACCAGCGGCGAATTCACGCTCTGGAATGGCTTGACATTCAACTTCGAGACCATCCTCCAAGCGCACGATACAGCTATCTGCACGATGACATTTACCCACTCCGGCGCGTATCTCGCATCGGCAGACAAGTCTGGTACTATCAAGTACTTTGAGCCCAACATGAACAACTTGGCGGCCTACCCTGGCTCCAAGAATGAAGCTATCCGCGGACTGAGTTTCAGCCCCGACGACCGACGATTTGCGACGGCCAGTGACGACTCCAGTGTTCGGATATGGTCGTTCAAAGAGCAGCGAGTGGAGAGCACCCTTGCTGGTAATGTTATATTCTACGCGCAATACACGTCGGCTGATTTGAACTGGCTCAGGTCACGGCTGGGACGTCAAGTGCGTTGAATGGCACCCCACAAAGGGCCTCCTCGTCTCTGGAAGCAAGGACAACGATATCAAATTTTGGGATCCCCGGACCGGAACCGTTCTCTCCACCTTGTACATCCTGCTCCTTCTAATCTCTACCTCCTGCTGACTCTCCCGTTGTCCTCCAGACACCACCACAAAAATACCATCCAAGCTCTATCCTGGTCGCCCAACGGAGACATGGTCGCCAGCGCTTCCCGCGACCAAACCGTGCGCGTCTTCGACATCCGCGCAATGAAAGAATTCCGCACCTTCAAAGGCCACAAAAAGGAAGTCTGCTGTAAGCCTCTCCCCCCCACTCCACCCCCTCACCTAACCACGTATAACACATTCCATCCAGCGGTAACCTGGCACCCCGTCCACCCCATCCTCGTCTCCGGCGGCTCCGAAGGCGCCATCCTCCACTGGGACCTCGCCACGCCCGAGCCCACCTTCACGCAACCCACCGCCCTCCCGCGCGCGACCCTCTCGCAAGCACACGACTCGAACGTCTGGTCCCTCGCGTTCCACCCCCTGGGCCACCTCCTCGCGAGCGCCTCCAACGACCACACGACGCGCTTCTGGTCGCGCGAGCGCCCCGGCGACGCGACGTCCGTGTTCTCCGGTGGCGGCGAGAAGCCGCCCGAGGTGGTCGACCAGGGGGGGCAGGACGACGAAGAGGAGGCGATGGCGCCGGGCTTTGGAGGAGGCGGGGCGGGCGGGGGCGCGTGGTGGGGCCGCGGGGAGGACGACCCCATGCGCGGGGGCGGGGGCGGTGGGGGCACGGACGCGTTCGGCCGGAGCACGCGCGGGGGGTACGACGCCGCGGACGACTTCATTCCCGGGTTTGGGGCGTCGGCGACGACGTCCGAGCACGCGCCACAACAGCAGCAGCACGACTACCCCCAAGAGGATGCAAGTTCGTGGCACAACAGTGGCAGGGGAAATGGAGGCGGCGGCGGTGGCGGAGACGACTGGGGCAACCGCGGCGGCGGAGGCCCCAGCAGACAATCGCGGTTTGGCCCGCGCAACCGCGGGGGCGGGGGTGGCGGTCGGTACTAACCACACTTTCCTACTTCTCGCCGTTTCCGTGTATACCTAGGTAGCCCACAGATTCATTGACTCATTCTTATCGTTCGTTCCAGCTTCCCACATCCAGCGAATGCATTGACGTGGTGATAGGATGGGTTTACCGTTTACCGTTGAGATCTCTCTCGTATGATGTATATGTATGTATGTATATGTCTTGTGTATATAAATGCAAGGCAAGGCAAGGCGTGGATGGGTCGTCGCACGCGCACGAAAAAAAAGGCAGCACGCGCGGAGCACTAAAAGTACAAAACCACACACGGCAATTTTGAAAAATAGGTAGGTGGGTGGGTGGGTAGGTAGGTGGGTAGGTGGTACAGCCTGTGCATGAGACCCAGGGAACAAACCGAAACCGAAACTATGGTGTGTATGGGGTGGATGGATGGATGAATCCCCCCGCTGCCAAGATGTCCGTGGCGTATGTTATAGGTGGTGGTACAATACAATCTGTTGCGTGTAGAGATCATAAAGATATGGGAAAAAAGATGTAAATGGAAGATGTTTTAGATGGAACGAAAGGCGAACGAGTGGACGACAATTTCTTTTCATGCGGCAACCGGGGTGGCGGCGCGCGAGTGCGAGTGCGGGTCGGAGGCAGAGGTCGGCGTCGTGGAGCCGCTCCCTCGCGAGTCGCTGCTGCGCGAATCGTCGAAGCGGAGCGGAGTGGGAGTGTGCGCGGGGGCGGACTGTTGCAACTGCTGCTGCTTCTGCCTCTGCACATACGCATGCAAACGAGGCGTCGCAGACGTCGCCGCGGACAAGAACTCCTCCACGCTCGACGCAGACTGCGTGCGCGGCAGGCCTTCGACGCCCGACGCCTCGGGGCCAGTATAAAAGCAGAATCTAGTCGCATCATCCGTAAGTACGAGTGTGGGTAGTAAAAAAGGAAAGGAAACGTACTTGTCAAGGAAATTATGATACGTCACCGGCGACCCCACGGGCATCGCCAACCCCAGCCCCACGAGGTCCGGCGGGCTCACAGGCGACGCAGACCCACTCCGCGACGACGCCCCGCTCAACACACCCGGCGTGCTCTCCTCGCTCACGCTCCCGCCCAGGCTCGCCGCCCCCCGAGGCGTCAGCCGCGCATCCAGCTCCAGCACATTCAGCCCCACCACAAGCCGCCCGTCCAGCGCCAACGGCGGGAACGAATTGTACCGCCCCCCAGGACTCCCGAGCGGCGTCAAATCGTCGAGCGCGCGACGCGGCGTCCCGGGCGGCGTGCGCCGCAGCGCCGCCGCATCCCTCAGCGGCACGTCAAAGTACCCGCGCTGGTGATTGCGCGCCGTCGTCGTCGTCGCAGTGGGCGGAGACGGCATCGCAAACGGCGCGTCCTCGTTGTCCGACGCAACGTACGGCGCGGGCCGGAACGCCGTGTCGTCCGCCGCGTCGCGCGGGGACCCAAGCGGCAGCGGCTTGCCCTTGTTCTTGTTCGGCGGTGCAACCGCCTGCTTGCCGACGGTGGGCCACGGAATCGTGCTCGGCGGGCTCGGCGAGTCGTGCTCGAACACGGGGTGCGACTGCGCGCGCTGGTGCGGGCGCCACGGGTTGCGCGAGGACGTCCCAAAGTCGTACCGCGCCGCGAGCGAGCCGCCGGCCTTGAACTTGTCCGCGGTCTCGGCGGCGTTTTTCGCGGTGGCGGCGCTGCGCAGCTGGAGGGGGCCGGGCTCCTGCCCCTTGACGACGCGCTCGAGCCGCGTGCGCAGGTCCGCTGCGACCTCGCCCTCGGGGCCCTTTGGCTTCGACGTTGACGTTGGCTTTGGCTCCTCCTTCTCCTCCTGCTGCTCCCTCCCCCTCAGCTCCCTCCGCACCCGTCTAAACGTCGCCCGATAATTCTTCCCCCCGTTGTTATCCCACATCTCGCGCCCCGCAGACGTATACCGCACCGCAAGCATCATAATCTTCCCCTCAATGCGCGCAAGCAGGTCGTTCAGGCGGATCGTAAACGCAAACACATCGACCCTGCCCCCCGGCAGCGAGTGCGAGTACCGCCCCGTCACCTCGCTCGTCGTCTGCCAGTCGTCAAACGTAAACCGCACCGCGACCCACTTGTCAAACGCCATATTGCGCACCGCGACCGTGCCCCCCACGCTCGTCCCGTCCTCCGACAGCGTCAGCGCCTGCAGCTTCACGTCGAGCTCGCCCGGCGGCGGCGGCACCTCCACCAGCATCTCCAATCGCCCCCCCGCGCCCGCGCCCCCCTCCCGCCCGCCGTATATCCAGTCCGGGAAATCGCCGTCCGTGCCACTGGTGTCGTCCGTGGGCGACCCGTCGCGGCTGACCGCGAGCGGCTTCTGCTCCGCGATGAACAGCTTCACGTGCTCGAGCTGCGCGTCAAAGTGCACGGAGCGCGTGCCCTGCGTGGGCGTGCTGGGCGCGCTCTTGCTGCTCCCTGCGCCGCCGGTGACGACGGCGAGCGAGCCGCGGGGGCGCGGGGTGGAGGACTTGAGCGAGGACTTTACGGGCTGGCCGGACTTTTTGCGGACCATGCGGGGGGTGTCGTCGACGGCGGACTTGGGCGGGGAGGGGGATATGGGGGGGAGGTGCGAGGTGGAGAGGGCGCGGAGGCCGGTGGAGGCGCCGGGGACGTAGACGAGGGGGCGCGTGGGGCGGGCCGTGGGGCGCGGGGTCGCGTCAATGTCCGGTGACGGCGGAGGAGGAGATGGGAGGGTCGGGAAGAGGGTGGGGGTCGGGGTCGGGGTGCTGTGTTCCGGGGGACGGACGCCGCGGACGCGCTTTACGCGTATAGACACCGTTGGACGGCCATCAGAGGACGAGGAGGACGAGGACGAGGCCTCGGCGGTGTCGTCGGGCGGTGCGGCATGCTGTACGACAAGCCTTATCGGCGGAGTCGGTTTTGGCGAGGTGGCGGAGAGGGAAGAGAAGGTTGTGCGGTTCGCCGAGGACGAGCGGCGGGGTAGGAGGGGCAGCGGGTTGCCGGCGGTGTTGGAGTTGCGAAAGTCCGTGGTGGGGGACATGGTAAGAGTCGCGATCATCAGGGAGACCGCTGGGAGGGATGATAATTTATTAGAGAGAGGCTCACACAGATAAGGGATGGTGGCTCACATTAAAACTTAATCGTGTTCTTCCTTGGCTGGCAAAGAAAGAAAGGCAAAAGAGAGTAGGCGATTCGGAAGGTAATCTGGGACGAGTCACTGGATTTCCTGTGCGAGTGTTTTAAAAAGCAAGGGCTTGATGGTCGTAAAGTCGTAGAGGACGTCGCGGAGACCGCTGAGGATCAAGTTGCAGGGGGGCGGAGTACCGGCGGCTTTATGGACGCGCGGGCGAGGCGACAGGGGCAAGAGCAGCAGACGGGGACGCGACCAAGGGTACCCAGGGACAAGGGGGACGCAGGACAAGACAAGGGCACGGGCACGGGCAGCGTCAAGGGCTGGCGGGAAAAGCGCACGGAGGTACCTGAAGTCGGGCGAGAGAGAGACGCCCCCAAGTTTTATATATTATTCTGTTGTAAGCAACATTGCGTTTGTGATCGTATCAAAAAGGAAATTTTTCATATCGTCTTGCAAAGTTCTGGAGTCAACTAGCCTCCCGCGTCTCTTACCTTCTTGTCCTGGAGAATTGGTGAGTGTTGGAGGTCTAGTGGTGCCAAAGAGGGTCTGGACAAGTAGAACCAGCCACTATTCGGTCATCACTCGCTGATCTAATCTCCCCAAAATCATGTCACTCTCGCAGGCCCAGCCTATCCTTATCGTTCTTTTTATAAAGAACACGGAATCCTGGCGGAAACGCGTCATGAATGAAGCAATCGTGATCGTAAAAGCAAAGGTCGGCAATCATTAAATTTCGCGCAAATGCATGGGTAAACCGCTCCACTACCGACCGACGGCGACGCCCCTGGTAAGATCGTCGCCGTGTCGGTTAATCCCTGACACAGCGACGAACAATTTACAAGGCACTTTTTTTTCATGTCCGAACGTTGATCATGATACCCACGCACGAACGTTTCAACGTTGGCTATGAGTACACGTCTGGGCCCTGTCGGACATTACAATGATACGTTCTCAGGGACGTCGGCCTTGAGACCACAAGACGCAAGGCCTTGGTTTTTTTGGGCCGAGGTTGGTGGACTATGACGACTTTCCATTTTTCCTTCCCCACGCGCCTGGCAGTAGGCTTTTTCATTGCGGGAACGTTCGTAGCCAAAAGATGAATCCGCAGTGTTGATGAAGGCGCTGGGAGTGTAGATGAGATGAAGTCGCTCATACACACAGTCGAGGACGCGCCCAGCTCATCTCTTCACTATGGGAAAAATCAACCAAGGCCTTGCCTGGCCTTGCTGTCCGCGCGCGCGTGACCCAAGGCATTTTTTCCACCACCTTCAATTTTTTTGCTTCCGCACAGGGATGGATCACTGCACCACGGGCATCACACGTCTCAGGAGGGCACTATTAAATTTCAAATACAATTTCTATTGCGTCGATCACCCTGTGCACTGCTGATAACGAGGATCTCCTATTAGGATGGTCCTATCAAGGATCGTCGGTTTTCGTGGACGTCGAGGAAGTGGATGAAGTGTTTACACACTACGGGCACCTCTCCTCCTAGGCCTTCGATGCGCGAGCGCCGAGCAACCGATATCTAATCGAATTTACCCCCAAGCCAAACAGCAACAGCAACAGCTCTCCTCTCTGTTCCTAGCCAGCTTACCTTGGCGAACGCGTTTTATGGCGGTCCGTTCAAAGTCTATCTGTTCCTGTTCAACTACCATCCCAGCCGCACACAAAGTTCACACGGTTGATTCTCAAATAATAAAATTTTGATGAACAAACCCCCTTCTTGAACACTGTTAGCGCTAGGATCATCAACCGGAAAGCAACTCAACGCGCACGGCACGGCGGTATATGCACCTCCCGACGTCAACGGCGCTGTCTGCATTATGATTATGACTGTGATTCATTCCATCCCTCTCCCGCGGGTGCAGTGGTCGGCTGAGTGCGGCCGCTCCTCGAATGAAATTAACCTGGCAGCTCTCTGTCCCCGTCCCCGTCCCTGTTTATTCGATTCTGCACCGACCCACCCTCCACGCCTCTAAGTATTATCTACAATGCGCATGCTTGGAATCTCATCGCGAACTTCGTCTACCTGGTAAGCTGGTATTGAGCTGCTCTCCGACTGCCAACACAAGTTCGTTCGCACGGTTGACTCTCGGAATATAATAAACTCAACCACTCCGGAATCGGCGACTTGAACGGATTCTCGGCGGTATACATGGAGACTCAAGTTTCAACGCGGATGTCCCCCGACGTCAACGCTGCCGCTGCATTATGATTGTGATTCCATTCCATTCTCTCCCGCACAAACGTCGGCCCGGGCTGCCAGTGGCGCAGGACCGTATCGTCGAACGCACCCAATGTTCAACCATCCACAAACAACAGTTCGCACGGTTGACTCTCAACTTATGATAAAATGAACCACACATCACTCTAAACATTTCATCCTCAGGCTGGCTGGCTTACAAGCTTACAACATCATCCATCCGGTCTGCACTGGCATGGCAACTCAACGCGCAAGGTACGTGACACCCCGTGCGGGAGGAATCAGAATCATAATGCACTGGCAACGCTGCCGTCGGCGTCGGCGTCGGGTGGTCGGTGACCGAGTGCCCAGTGCGGCCGCAGGCCGTGTCGGCTTCAACGCGTACAGTAAACGACTCGGGTTGAGAAACTCACGGCCTCCCCGGCCAAGACCCAAAGTTGAAACTTTTCGCACGGTTGATTCTCACGTAATAAAATGAATCACACATCACTCTAAACTTTTCATCCTCATCCTCAGGCTGGTTGGCTTATAACATCATTCGGTCTGCATAGGGACTCAATGCGCAAGGCACGGCGGTATACCTCCCCGACGCCACGATCGACCTGTGCGGAAGAGGCATCAGAATCATAATGCACTGGCAGCGCTAACGTCGGCGTCAGGCGGTCGGTGACCGAGTGCCCAGTGCGGCCGCAGCGTGTCGGCTTCAACGCGTCCAGCAAGCGACTCGGACTCGGGTTGAGCAACCGTGACTCCCCATCAGCTCTCCTCGTTCTTTTGCGCCGAGCGCACCCTCAAGCATCCACAAAAGTTCGCACGATTGACTCTCAACTTATAACAAAATGAATCATACACCACTCTAAACTTTCATCCTCAGGCAGCCTCAGGCAGGCTTATCATCCGGTCTGCATCGAACCTCAACGCGCAAGGTAGGCCCCGACGCCACGAAAGGAATCAGAATCAGAATGCAGCGCTGACGTCGACGTCGGCGTCGGTCCATACAACACGCGAGGTACGAGCAAGGTATGTCGTAGCGTCTGTCTACGAGAGACTAGGTCCAGGGTGGTCGGTGACCGAGTGCGGCCGCAGGACCGTGTTGACTTCGACGGATACGTAGCAAGCGACTCGGACTCGGATTGAGAAACTCCCCGCTGTTCTTTTGCGCCGAACGCACCCAATGTTCAAGCATCCCCAAAGTTCGCACGGTTGATTCTCTGCTCAACCACCACTTTTCTTCCTGGCTTACAACATTCGAGTCATCCGTTCTGCCCTCACTATGCTGCATAGTCAACGCGCACGTCGGCGGTATCCCTCCCTCCCGACGTCAACGGTGCTGCCACCATTACCACTGTACTTAATTCCATTCCATTCCTCGCCCGCGGGTGCAGTGGTCGATGACCGACTGAGTGCGGCCGCAGACGAGCAACGATTCTCGAAGTGAATAATCGAAATTACCCTGGCAGCTCTCCTCTCCGTCCCTGTCCCTGTCCCTGTCCCTGTCCTTGTTTATTCGATTCCGATTCTGCACTGGCACTTGCCGACCCACGGTTTCATGCCTCCAAGTATCATCTACAAGACTACAACGCGCATGCTTGGAATCTCCTACCTGGTATTGGGTATTGAGCTGCTTGCTGTTCGACTACTGCTATCACAAGTTCGTTCGCACGGTTGACTCTCAGATTCGATAAACTAAACCACTTCGGGATCAACTTGAACAGATTCTCGGCATACGGGGAGACTCACCCCGAGGTCAACGCCGCCGCCGCATTATGATTGTGATTCCATTCAATCCATTCCTCTCCCGCACAAACGTCGGCCCGGGGTGCCAGTGGCGCGCACCCAATGTTCAAGTGTCCACCAAAGTTCGCACGGTTGACTGTCCCTTCTCGTCCTAGACATAAACCGGCCCAGTCCGCAACAAAGAAAAATCTTGTTCACCACTGGCATGCTGAATGACTTGACTTGGTGGGCGCTCGGGATTATCAAAGGCAAACATTAGAGCCTGCTTAAATTTGCTTCTCCTCCTCTGCGGGCGCTTACCGGCACCCGGAACACGGGGGTACACCCCACCGACCTCTGCATTATGATACTGGCGGGAATCGGATTTCGAACTGTTAGGAAGCGACGCGACGCGACGCTGACGTCGGGCGATGTCCGGATACTGTACCCGACGCATTTTCGGCTTTACCTCGCGCACAGCGGGATTACGGTGCATTTCGCATGGGACGTCACAGTTGATATCGGGAGTAATTTCTTTTTGTGGGTATCCCTGGAGCTGAATAAAATCCCGCATCCGCGGGAGAGTACGGAACAACCAACCGTTTTCACCCGGTCAAAGTTCCGTAGATGACCGACGGGCAGCGACGTTGAGCGCTGAGCGACTGCGCTTCACGAGTTTCAACTGACAACGGCCCCGTAGGCCCGATATCTTCCGGACATCCGTCCTTCAAAAGGCGCGCCCAAGTCCAATCGTAACCACTCACAAAGCACCATGGAATCAACTTCAACTCCAGAAACACTCAAACCAGCTTCGGAACCCCCTAAAATCATCCTCCACTGGCTCGACAGATCACGCGCGCAGCGCATCCTCTGGCTCCTCATCGAGCTCGACGTGCCCTACGAGATCCAGACCTACAAGCGCGACTCGGGTATGCTCGCCCCGCCCGCGCTCAAAGCCGTGCACCCCCTCGGCAAGTCCCCTACCATCACAATCGACGGCCGACCCATCGCGGAATCGGCCTTCATCATCGAGTACCTGTGCGAGCACTTCGCTCCGCGTTTAATCCCGCGAAAGTGGCAAGACGGACGGGAAGGGGAGGTTGGCGGGGAGACGGAGGAGTGGATGCGCTTTCGGTATTTCATGCATTATGCCGAGGGGTCCCTCATGTCGATGATGGTTCTCGGGATCATACCACGGAGTAAGTTCGTTTCGTTCGTTCGTCCTGGGAAATCTCAACCAGCGTCTATTCATTCGAAACTAATATAACTATAACACCTAATTTTGCAGTGTTGAAATCCGCCCCCGCACCCTTCTTCATCCGCCCCATAATATCGCGCATCGCCGCCCAGCTACACGCCGCACTCGTCGTACCAGGCTTCGCCACGCACCTCCCCTTCCTCGAGGAGCAACTCGCCTCCGCCCCCGCAGGCGGGCCTTACCTGTGCGGCGCCCAGCTTACCGGCGCCGACATCATGATCTCCTTCCCGCTGCTCGCTGCCCGTTCGCTGCCCGACACGTCAACGTTGACGGAGGAGAATTTTCCGAGACTGTGGAGGTATACGGAACTCTTGGAGAGTAGTCCGAGTTATAAGCGCGCGGTGGAGAAGGTCGTGGAGCTGGAGGGCGAGTATATCTTGATTTGAACTTTGAAGGATGTTGAGGTGGGCCGACTCGTTGTATAATGTTGAATAGTAGCTCCTGGGAGTGATTCCATGGAGCCCCAAAAACACAATGTACTGCTAATATGCACTTTGGGCGATCATAGAGGGATAACTGTATGGAGGATCCGCGACCAAGAAGACCGTACCGGCTGGAGTGGAGATAGTGGAACTCGACTTCTTGGATGTTAACAAGATTTCTGCGGCCCTGCAGCAGCGCGGGGTTCAAGTTGTACTGTCGACCATTGGAGTCGTGGCCGCAGTCTCGCAGAATAAGGCCATTGTCGACGCCGCGAAGCTAGCGGGAGTCAAGTTGTTCGTACCCGCCGAATACGGATTGACAACCGAAGGTCAAACGGAGGGTCCCCTGGGGGACAAGAGAGAGGTAGCAGGCAAGTTCCTCAGTCGAGTTGATCTTCCAACCAGATGATAAGGTGCTCGATAGATTATCTGAAAACCACGGGGATTCCCGCCGTACAGTTTTATGTGAGCGATCAGTTCCATCTAGCCCAGACCCGAGATTCAGTGTTCTTTTCAGAACGGGCTATTCATTGAATTCATCCCTTGGCTCACCGGGTTTCCTGAAGACCCAAAGATGAGAGTCATTGGCAAAGGAGAGACTCCAATTAGCTTTACCGCCATAATCGATGTCGCAGGTGCGCTGAGAACCGTTGCTCGAGATCCCCGTTTCATTCCACGCGCACAGGATTTGTCGCGCATGTACTGACCACCTTGCCGTCCGCCGAACTCGGAAACCGCATTTTCCGTATTGAAGGCGAGCGCGCTAGCTTGAAAGAGCTCGCCAAGAGATTCAACGCCACGGTGGAGTACGTCGACCGTGTTCAGGGAGAAATGGGGGAGGTCAAGACCGTTATAGGCGTGGCCCTGGACAGCCGGTCGGGCAGTACGGGGTGGGACGTGGTGAACAAGAGGGAAGGAACGGGGGTGGACGCCGCAGGGAGCGCCAATTCGCTCTGGCCAGGACACCAGTGGAAGACGATTAAGGAGGTGCTTCTGTGATCGTTGATATTTTGTGCCATGCTCCAGGGTTTGCATTTTTTGCAGGAAAATGTACCACGCTTCCGCCTGCCGAGCTCGAACACCACTTCGCCTGGGAGGAAAGGGGGAGGACCTGAGGCCTGAAGACCTCGGCCGGAGGCACTTGTCAAGTATTCCAGGAGAGATGAGCTGTTGTTGAGCTGTCGGCAGCGGGGTAGGAGCTCGGGGGTTTCCCAAGGCCAAATGAGTTGTGGATGTTGTGGTCACGGTGCCGTTCTGGCAAGGTTCGGACTTCGGACCGCCAGGATGATGGCATCAACGGACCAAATAAGACACCATAACACGTTCGCGTCGCGTCTCAAGGCAACTGACTTGGTATTGCTGATAAGTTTGCTACACCTGGTCGACGACAAGCTCTAACGCGTTATGTTGTTCCGTCTCCAGAAACGTGTACTTCGCCAGATTCGGAGAAATGGGTTTCCATTGTTCGAGAGGGATCAAGGGAAATTTCCGTGTCGTTCATTCGAAGGACGAGATGATCCTCGCCATTTCCTGCATCAGCAGGTCGCGCAGAAAACTCGGGCCGCTCCACATGTGTATAGTATTTTCAACGAAGCTCGTGGTCAAGACGGTACACTACTGTAACAGAGTATACATTCGGACAGCAGAAATCTTTGCAACCTAGATGAGGTCGGGAATGATGAAGCAAGTGACCTCATTGTCGCGCTGGACCGCCGCAGGCAGTTGGCCCGAGACGTCGCTGTTCGTCGCAGGCTGGCCTCCGTACTGAATGTTCACCGCCTGAGTCCAGCTACTTCCAACGGGCTGGTGCAACAGCTCGTTTCCGATGCTAAACACCGCCTCACCAGTCCCCTCCCAGTAAAACGCAAATTGGGTGAAGGTGTACGAGTGAGAGATCATGAAGCGGGTCACTCCGCTGTTGGTGGTGGTGGTGGCCCCGACGTGGTTTGGGAGTCCGTTGAAGTTGCTTGCGTACGAGAGCAAGTGGACTTTGCCCGGGCCACGCGTGGTGACGAGGACGCCGTTGCCACTGATAAAGGCGACGATGTTGGCTGACATGGTTCTGCAATAGATTGTCAGAACATTTTCGAGAAATCAAGCGGGATAGTGTACGAGATACAGAAAGTGTTAAGGCTGTGGATCCTAAGAAATGCAGTCAGTATGAGACAGTTGACTGGTGTAAAGGAGAGAGACATACGACTAACGAGCTAGGTGAGGCTGAGAGTTTGCAGCCTCACGGTGCTCCTTATATACGTTTGACCTCGGACATGTGGTTAAATTATGCAAGGAAGTGTCCGTCTCCATTGTTGGAATGGGGAAGTATTTCCATGCTTAGATATTTGTCTCTTGACAAGAGACAGAATAAACGATGTCTGGAAGGAATCTCGTTAGTCAGACTTGGGTCCGGTCGGATCAAACTGCAGCCTCAGTTGAACATAGTACGGGAGCTGCGACCTATCAGGGCCTCCCCAGATTGGTCCCCAGGGCGGGGTGACGGGATTGATGGGAATTAAAAACCGGCCATCCTGCTTGAAGAATATAAAATCGGGTTCAATGGACGCAGGCGTTTGAGAAACCCCGGTCTGGTTGAATTCGTTGAGTGGGGTTCGTTATTCATTGTGCAACCTGTCTGCCAGGACACAACTAAAGAATGAACAACTAGGGAAGAATTTAGCTCCGGAACGTGTGCCGCTGAACCACTGCAGCGAAAGATTGGAAGCATACCGTAACGGTCTCCCTAACATCTCCTTGATTTGAAAGAAAGATTGAATGGAGGTCTACCACCGGTACTAGGTTTCGCCGCCAGCGACACCGTTTTAAATTGACTGAGATTCGATCTTCTGACCATCTCAAAGCCAGCCGGCCGTACTTTGCAGCCCATTCCATTATTTCGATATGTAAGCATGGACTTGAAAGAAGGGTTCCATCGGCCCGGATCTCCTACGAACCAGGAAACTCAACTAGTGACAGACACCGATGACTTCGCGTGAAGTACTAGTCCCGATAATTTTGCCGAATTCCACGTGTAAACAGGTCGAGCTCAGATTCATTTTTTCTGGCCGAAGTTCAATTTTATTCCAGCAACGACAATATCTCAGTCTGCTTACAAGTCCTTCGCTTTTATCGGCGCTGGTACGATAGGGGAAGCACTCGCTGCCACACGCAACGCAACGCCTCCGCGGGCTTTTTTCCCCGCCAAGGATTGCCCCAGAAGAGTCAAGACAATCCCAGCAGGCGTCCGGGATGGTAGGTAGTAGAGAAGTTTGGCAATTAGGCTACCAGAAACGTAGAGTTTGAGGTATGTTTGCGTACGAGAGAACAGCTCACTACTAGTCGTTATCGGTATCCAAAAGTTGCTTGGCCTGCTCATCTCGAGGGTTCAAGAGCATTCTAAAGGGCAGTGTACGCCCTGAGGCTCCTTCCAGTGAGATGGACACCGCGCAGAAATCTAATTGGAGATGAACCTCTAGAGTAGACAATATTATTCTTCCGCACCACAGAAGCCCGGGAATGACGAGCCAGAGTTCTAGTCCGGGGCAGATGCGCCGGCTAGATAAGATTTAATTGAGTTCAGATCAAGCGCAAGATATGCAGAATATCGATACTCGCTCTGCGCCGAACGTCCAATGAACACGGGCGAAAGGATCATGCAATTTTGAGGAATGGCAGCCAAGATCGTGCCCTAAATACCGGTCCGGGTTGAATAATGTCAATGCAAACCTAGATAGTATAACCATAAAGATCTTCCACCGGCAAGAAGAGAAAACGGACAGAAAAACTCACGGATCGGGATATCGCGTGGATGGCCCAACATTTGAGCACGACGACTGTGTCCTTTGGAATGAACATCCCATCGTAGACCAAGTCCGCCGTTTGAGCATGTTATCCACACTTTGAGCATGTTACTTTACCGCTCAGTACAGGTCGGAGAGCGATGGCGAACTTATTTGAGGGTGTATCTGACGACAGGAAGATCCTGGAAGGGCAGGATTGATGGGTAAGGTGCACGCCCTGGACTCGGTATGCAATGAACGCAGCGATTCCGTGACCTCAAACTCAAGGGAGCGAATACAACCTTGAACTGCCTTCTCCGAAAGAAATCGAGCAGCTATCTTGCGATGATTTCTCCTACGCACCATAATTAATTTTGGAACCATTGTATATGGCGATATAATATTAATTGCGTACCAGAGTTGGTTCTAACTTACTAAGGAGACCTGCGATGAAGGACCACTTCGTTCTCGATCAAGTAATTCTTGCGACTGGGGAAGATGGCCCTCGCTTCACAGGCAGCTCATCGCCGTATTCCACTCGCACAGCGTCCAACAAGGCCCAATAGCAGCTTCAGCCGCGTGAATTCAAGCGATGGAGGGTTCGGTAGCCTCGGTTGTCCACAAAATGAAGAGAAAGGCCGATAGGGGGATGGCAGTAGCGTATCGATATGTCGCGGTAGTCCTGAAATTTGCCGGACCGCGTGTACGAATGTTCCCTGTTCATTGGATGACTCGGTGCGTATTTTTCGAACTGAAATCAAGACGAAGGTGAGGGCCTGAAGTGGACGCGAATCGCAATTGCGGTCCAGGTTCTTGGAGCTGTTCAAAGTCGGATATCTTCTTTTCGTGAAAGCCGGACAAAAATTCTGAGTTCCGCTGGACCAGAACCGCGAGCAAACCGCGAGTGCAGTTTGAGGCAGAGACGAAGGAGCATCATGATTTGATCATGAATAAGTCTGACGCCGATCAACCGGCGATTCGGCAAATTGGCGCCGATCAAATATTTTGCAACCGTGGGAAAATACCTGAGGAAATGTTCAAGTCCATGTAGCGAGGTAGCTCTGTGGCGGGTCCCACCACTTATTTTTCCGCATGAAGCAAACTTTCAAAAGCCGAATTCAGGAATTAAGGGCAGTGGTTCAAGGGTGGTCGCCAAATCGGAGTTCAGGGAATCCCGTTTCAAGGCAAACCGCAAATTTAAAAGTATATCCCGTATGCATTCCTACATGCGGTAACTAGGGAGAAGTCCACCCTGAAGTTTTGGTGGTTGTGATCTCATTCAGTTCGACCCCAACGGTAAACGGCGATCTTGAAATTACATCGGGACGAATTGAAGGCTTCGAGCACACACATACAACGGGTGTTCATACTCTATCCGTCGTTTAACGAAATTGACCGATGAATTGAATCCGACCGCGGTTAATGCACCTCCTCCTCCTCCTTGATCAGGGGCCAGTTTTAAAAACGAATAAAGCGATGAGTCGGAGATTTGGTTCAGGGTGAAGCGGGAAACGCGGGGAGCTGCGGGAATAACGGAGTCATCAACCACCTTGTCAGTCTCCGTTTGACGAGTGATGACAAGATGGTGCATGGGAATGGTTCCAACCGTCTGGCGTTCTTTATGACGTTGCTAGGTTTGACCAGCTTTAGCTGTGAGCGAATTGTAATCCGGATTGTAATGGCGGTGAAAGTGATGCCCTAGAGATAATTAGAGAGTGTCAACATAAATATGTGGAGACGGCGAGATACTTACGACGATAGGAGTGATGATTTCGAGTAGAATATGGTGGGCATTGTAGTTCATGGTTATACACTTCCTTCCTTCCTTCCTGCGTATAAAGACAGCAGCAAAATCACAACAAAGAGATACAACACCGCGGAATTCACCAGGATCTGGAGGACCGGCAGAAAAGTTCCACCGCCCAGGCGATACCGAGCAGATTTCTTCTCAACCGCGGTCGCACCCAGACTGTTGCACCACTCCACGGAGTAGCTCTACTCGCAGATTCAGACGTAGTCCAAGACCGGAGGGATCTAACCTTGGGGTCGTCGACTTCGATCACAGCTGTAATAATATTGCCTTGCACTACAGGCGCCCTTGGAAAGGCCAGTCGTGTTCCGTTGGGATTCTGGAGCCAGGAATCGATACCTCTATGCGATAGCATGCTTAGCTTCATGGTGGTGGGAAGAAAGCTCGGTCCGGGGCCGAAAATGGGGATTCGGGGCATGATAGTATTGAGTGACTTTTTTTTGAAACCCCCTCTAGGTAGGTACATTTCGGCGCAGTCCTGTTAAGAATCGTTCGATTGTCCTCCATCTGCGGGCTCATTTATGTTCTGGGAGTGAGTACAGAATGAACGGTGGGAACAGATGGATGCCGAATATGATCCGGTTGGTCCTTGCACCCTAATATTATTAGGTTTACCTGCAGATACCAGGTGTTCGCTTAAATGTGGACTAGAGTGGAGCGGAGCTTACCATAGCTGTACGCGATCCTTTGGAGGTGAAAAAACTAGTTGATCAACAGTTTCTTCTGGAGTTTACCGATGTTATGTAATTCTGGCCTCATGTCTTCGATCCACGCCGTACGGGCGAAAAAATGGGGAGCCAGCGTCTTTATAGCCGAATGTTTCCAAAACGCAATGACTTTTTGTCAGACCAAGGAAGGCAAGAAACAGTTTGAAGCTTGGTGAGCTGTGTGGGTCGATTTTCGCTTGAAGCACTGGGAGCTTACCGGAGCTTTTTCAGGCTCGTCGAGCAATATGGCAAGGAGAAGGCAACGCTTCTTGACTGCCAGAAGCCTTCTCGCAAAATACATGGCCTGCCGGTGTTTGGTAACCTCAAACTTTTCAATTCTGCAGCTGTGAGCCGTCTTCCTTTCACTTCAACTCAGACTCTGATATGATCCTAGGTCGAGTTCGGTCAGTTTGACATTATCATATTTGCTTCAATCTCAGGCTCTTGATGAGTCTATAGGAATTTCAGATGAAGCGATGCAACAGTATCACTTTTTTACCGCTAGCATGAATCTGTGCGCTACTCCCAGAACCACACCTGCCCCGAAACGTCGCCGCGGGGAAACATCGACGGAATGGCTGGCGGTATGTGCTGGAATCTCACTTGACGCCACTCAATTCCTTTTTAGCGTCGGCATGATGCCTTGCAACGGGGGTGTAAGATCCCTGACGTCGACTGGCGCATCGCGCGCGCCATCGCCATTTCTGAGTTTGTCAGTCTGTCGTTTGAGTTCCTCCATCATCCAAGTCTGACATGGACGTAGGAAAAAGCGAGAGACACATTCGAGATGTGGCGAACGGATATATCGATGTTTCTCGACACAATCGTCGGCCGCGCGCCAACTACGCTCACTTTGGAGAATATTGAGACAGGAACTCCAAAGGAACATCTCATTATGTTGGACCTCGCATCCACCTCATCCCTCCATGGAGTAACGGTACGTCTCGACCTGCCCCTCCTCATACACTCTGATGCAACCATAGCTTTCCTATATGACATGGGGTCATGCTGTGGACGTTTTTGAACAGCTGGATCGCCGGGGATTGACTACTACTTCCGCCATCGAACGGTGAGCTTTCTTTTTGAACGCGTGACAGATCTTCCTGTCCAACCATTCAGTCCTCATTTCAGCATTTCACTGCGGTGACCAATCTATTGAAGTTCTCCTCCCGGGAGAAACAGCATGGACAGCGTAATTAAGAATCCAGTTTCTTTCTCCAGAAAGGAAAATTAAAATTCTCCCAGCCTGGAGATCACGGCCGGTTCTCCGAATGGGAGAATCAGTTTTTCTCCCGACTGGAGAATTTTCGGATGGCGGGCACTGGGAGAATATTAGTTTCTCCCACGGGGAGACTAAAGACTTCTCCCGCGGGGAGAACAAAGACTTCTCATGTTTTGGAGAATCGGCCGTGATTCTATTTGTAGCGTACACTAAGACGTGTTATACGTCGGTACAGAGCCTGCTTGGGACCTCTGGAGTTATATGACTTCCTTCCTTCCTTCCGGCATGGAGAAGTTTAGTTTCTTTGTGGAGAAAGTAATATTCTCCACCCATTTTTCTCCTTTATTCAGAGAATTTTTGTGGGAGCTCAATTATGTTCTCCATGCCGTTTCTCCAGGAGAACAGATCGGTCACTGCGGTGTTTACGTTCTTCGCCTTGGGGGCCTTGGCCATGGCATGACGGCAGTTGTTCTATTTCTCCTAAACGGCGTACTGTGAAATGTTCCCCGGGTAGCATAAGTTGGGCTCCCGCGCGCAATCTTGTGGCGCTCAATGAATCTCGTGTGGAGCTCATTCACATTGATTTCAGGCCAGGAAAGCAGTAGATTAGGCGCGCGCTAGTTCACAACGGTGGAGATTAGATACATCCGTGGCATATGTTCACGCCTTAGTACGGACACCGGCCGTTCCGATCCGGGACCTGGCGTCGGCAATCCTATCCTATTCTGGCACATGAACGGCCCCGCCCATCTACGTATGTATCTCAACCTTCCGCAATTTACTCTTTTACCATTCTTTTCTCGCCCTCCCTGCCCGCGAACATGACCTCTTCGTCAAAGTACACGTCAAAACAAAGCAAGTAGATGCCGGAGTGCCTCAATTCGCGCGCGTCTGCGTCGTCGCTCGAGTTATCATCGAGTGAATACTCAAGCTAACCAGCAGAAAGTAAAGGAAAACGCACAAAGGTGACACGACGGACGAGTTTGCGAGGGTGTGGGAGCATGCAATGCAAGTCGGCGGGGGGGATGGCCCGAGATTTCTAGTTGGGCCATGGGCAACAGCAAGGGAAAGAGGAAGCACGTGGCACAAGACGAGCACGGCGAGACCGAGGACTTGACCCAAGGTCCACGTCGGTAAACGAAGCCATCGCCAATGGGGTGTAAGCGAGCAGTGGTTTCTGAGGGGAGGCAGAATGAGATAGATAGAATAGCTGGAGTAATGCACAGATAATTTACCTGTACTGGGAGTACTAGATCCTCTTCGCCATCCTCAAACGGTTGCGAGGAGGCGACGATGTCATCTGCCAAGTGCTGGCGGTGTTATCGCGGGCGAGAGAGGAGGTCGGAGTGTTCGCATCGAAGAACCAGTCCCGTTGAGTTCCAGGAACCGCTGAAGAGTGAGGCTCGGAAGTTGGGACAAAGTCCATAGTGCGAAATGAGCGTCAGAAGCACGTTGGGCGGTGCCCTGAGCCAAGTGTGCCTATTTGCTGCCAAGTCCAGGCTTCAAGGACGCCGTGGTAGGGAGGAGGGTCAATGGTAGGGAGGAGAAGGCGTCTATGCAAGAGTTGTCCGATCTGCTAAGCGAACCCACTGTGATGGCACGTGCCGCAGGGCACCTTCCATACCGGGACACCTTTCCCATCGCTCTCGTCGCTGCAACCACATCCCGAAAGGCATCCATTGCCAATATACCGGCCCCAGCACTCATGTAGCTGACTCTGAATGAATAAGGTAGGTCTGAGCCCACCATTCAATATCTACGGGCACTGTTAACAATTATGGCAGGAGGCTTTGTTTTTCGACTACCATACATTCAGGGCTCCGCCAGACTTTCTCCTGCAGATACATCTCATGTATAGCATGTCTTGGAATATTTTTACAATTATTGAGTCGACACACCATGCTTGTGAGCTGAAACGAGCAGTGGGAAAGGTGTCCCGATATGGAAGGTGCCCTGCGGCACGTGCCCATCACAGTGGGTTCGCTTAGCAACTCTTGGTTTCCAGAATCCAGATGCTTGTTCAAGTTGGCAGTGGCAGTTGCCTACCCGCGATAGAAGACAGGACTGCTGTTGGGGCCGTCTGCTGCTGAGCTTGGTGGGAAGAAGAATGGTAGAATAATTCCTTGACACGAGGTAAGTAGGAGTTCAATTCTTCTTGCCTTAGCCGCCGTCGCATACCGTGAAATGTTCCCCGGGTGGCGTAAGTTGGGCTCCCGATCTGGATGAGGTGATATCTGTTCACTGGCAAAATATAAGAGGCTGGAGCTGACCAGCACACCACAGTCATGGATTCCCAACCACCTCCTTCGATGCCTCCAGCTCTTCCTGCAATGGGCCAATTGTGCGTCTGCCTTGAATCTATCGCTATTATTCACTAAGTTCATTCTGTAGCACCATCCCTATAGTCCGTGTTCTTCTTCCCGGTTTAGCTTTCGATCCAACCCTCACCTCTATAGCTCGTGGGGACTCTGATGAACTATCTCCTCGTCGGAGCTCTTTTTGTTCAAGTCTGCAAGTCAACCAGCGCTCTAGATTGTACACGAACTGACAGCACCTCTTAGATCTTTACTTCCTTGCGTTCCCCAAGGACAATATATATCATAAGCTCGCCGTCGGATTCTTGGTCATCGCAGAAGTCTCGCAGACCGTCGGAGACTCCCGTGATACTATTCGGATTTTTGGATCCGGGTGGGGAAACCCAGAAGTGCTCGAGTCTGTGGGTTGGTCGTGGTTTACGTATAAACATCCCCTTCAAGGTTTCGTCGACAAAGACTAACCAGTGTTCGTGATCAGCGTACCAGTCATGGGCTCAGCAAGTAATTATCGCATGTTTTGTCTTCTTCTTCTTCTTCACAACGGTCTCTCGCAGTCGCCTCCGTGGGGCAAATGTTTTTTGCGCACCGGATATACGTCCTCGGCCTCGGCAAGAATATGCTCATCCCAGCACTCATTACAACCGTACGTTAATTTTGTTGAACTTGAAGAAGAAAGTTCGGGGATAGCCGTTCACGTCTCGACAGATCACTGCTTTTCAGTTTGGAGCGGGTATCTGGTCTGGTGTGTTGATATACCGCGCCAAGATCTTTTCGGAGCTGCAGATGCACCTCGAAGCGCCGCTTGTGGTTCGTTGTTCATTTTCAAACCGAGCACAAACTGTATTTACGTTCAACAGGCTTGGCTGGGAGGGATGACTCTTGCGAATTTGATAATCGTAGCGGGCACTGCATACTACGTGATAAAGAGGCGGGAACCGTACTTTAGTCGTCTCACGCTCACCGGGCTCTCGCAGATTCTTCGGGTTTGATTCCATATATCTGACGATCAGATAAAAGTTCTCACGGTTGAAACAGGTCACTGTGGAGACTGGCCTTCTCTGTACCTCTTTCGCACTCGTTAATCTCGTCCTGTTCGTCACCTATGGCGGCAACAACTATCACCTCGGAATATGCATCTGGCTGTGCAAGATTTATTCCAACAGCATCCTCGCGGTCGGTCCATCCTCTCCGTTCTCCGCTGAATATTGATGACGAGTTGACAGATCCTGAACTCACGGGGGCATATCGGCAATAGCGCGTCGCAGAGGAGCACGAATATCGTTTTCCAGAGCGGCCGTGCGCCGTCGGCGTTGCATTTACCTGCACACACTACCCGGACGGAAGACTCGGGCAGCACGGAATTTACTGGCCTTGCAATTCCCAATCGCGGCAAGGAACTGGAAGCTTAAATGAGAGCGCAGCTCTAAACCTTGGAATTATGACTATTCTCTTGTATTTATATCCATACGCCTGGAAGTGTCGTCGCTGAAGCGCAATGTGACTCTTATATTTTCCACCGAGGTACTTCGGATTTGAGGGGCTGGTGCAAATTTTGATTGTGGCACGACACTCAATTGTATTCCAGCCGAACAGGTATCAATGAGCACCTGAGGTACCTCCCTCAAGCCCCAATAGCGGGACGTCGAGTCCATATGGCCGCATTAATGGCCGATGGTTTCACGTGGCGTGTCCTGCCTGCGACGCTTGGCTTCCCGGTGAAGAACAAGCAGGAATATCTGTTGCATGCAGTCGAGTTGGGACGCATTTTCGCGTGGCTCAAGGTGGTGCTTGATCCATGTATAAACAGACTGGAAAATGTTGAACTGCACATGTAGGTCAATGTACGCAACCCACTAGATGTTGTCCAAGCCGGGGATACCGTTGTATTGCATGTGAGTGGTCTTAGACTCTGAAATCCGCGTTGTGCTTATCTTATAACATGGATGGTACTTTATTAGGTCGATGGCGAAGGCGCGCTGGCGGACGGCACATCGTACAGCGACGAATATTATCTCCCAGTGCGAGGGCGGGAGGGTGTGTAGCATCCGGCAAATTGGCGCCGATCAAATATTTTGCAACTGTGGGAAAATACCTGAGGAAATGATCAAGCCCAGGTAGCGAGGTAGCTCTGTGGCGGGTCCCACCACTTATTTTTCCGCATGAAGCAAACTTTCAAAAGCCGAATGTATCAATTAAGGGGAGTGGTTTGAGAGTGGTCGCCGAATCGGAGTTCAGGGAATTCCGTTTCAAGGCAAACCGCAAATTTAAAAGTATATCCCATATGCATTCCTACATGCGGTAACTAGGAGAAGTCCACCCCGAAGTTTTAGTGGCTGTGATTTCATTCAGTTCGACTCGAAGGCAAACGGCGATCTCAGGGATCCACATCGGGACGAATTCGAGGTTCGAGCACACAATTATACGGAGGCTCACACAGTATTTATATTTTAATGAAATTGACCGAAGAATTGAATCCGAGGTGACTGTTGAGCTCATTCCTGGGAATCGAACTGTGCAAATAAATTTCAACCTCGTCAAGACATACCCCAGTGATCATAGACTGCGTTTAACTGTCATTTCCAAGGAGACTCGCTCCAGCCTGCAACTTTTCAACCGCTTCTTCATGCAATTCTCGCAAGACGTCCTGGCGGATCGTTAGTGGATTAAAAACGAACAAAGATGAAAACCTACCGATGTAGCCGTTATCTTGTTGGTTATTCCGACACCGACTCCTGCCCAGATGATGAGGCGACAGTCCTCGCCTTTTGAAGTGCTCTCATTAAACTTAGCGCGACGTTCTTCGAGGCTGAGACCAGCAGCCAAGTCCTCCATGACCTTGTTCGAAATAGCGCGCCCGTCGAATTTGGCGGGCCATCCGTTAGTCCCCCCCACATCGTCGTAGGCGAGGGTCCGCACAGTTGCATTATGGCCCGCTTTGAGGATAACATCCTTCTTGTCCGGCGTGTATTCGCATTCCGGCGTAAAGAGGAACCTGGTGCCCAAGACGACGCCGTCCGCGCCCATGGTAAGCAGCAAGGCGATTTGCGCGCCAGTGGATATTCCACCAGCTGCCACGATCAGTGGACCAGACGGCACTGCCGAGATAACCGCTTGGAGCAGAGTGAACAGCGGAGGCGAATCAGAACCACCGTGACCACCCGCTTCAATGCCTGGAATATATGTTTTTGATTGAGTTCACAAATATAAGGAATTTAGTGCGCGATTACCCTGGACAACGAGGCAGTCAACCTCGGGTGCATAACGGAGAGCGCGTTCGACGGAATTGACTTGGACGAAAATGAAAGTTTTCCGACCGTGCTTCTTGTCATGGGCGTGAACCTGGTCGATGTAGTTACCGAGATCCGTGCCGAACGCAAACCAGATGGCAGTGGGGAGCTCGCCGAGAACCGTAAGAAAACGCGGGTCATCAGAGGCTTCGGTCATGTCGAGGATCCAACCAATAAAACCAATGGCGAGTGGAACAGGTGTTTCTTTGGCTATTTTGAGGTCCGTGCGGATTTTCTGGATTTTAGTCTTCAGTTCGGCGGTTGAATCGAAACCTAGGTGCAACGTTAAAACATGATTGAAAGAAGAGACTAAATTTCGCACCCGCGCCTATACAACCCAAACCGCCTCCAGCAGTCACGGCAGACGCGAGCTCGGGCGTCGACGCGAAGGCCATTGGCGCGGAGATTATTGGCGTCTTGAGGCCTATCCGAAATATCCTCAGAATCAGAACACAACACGAGTTTAGTTCTCACCGAGCTTTTTGGTGAGGCGGGTAATGATTGGAATCATGGCGGAGGGTGAAATTCCGAGTAGGAGGTTCAGAACAGAGGGCGTCGGAAGTTCATTGTCATATATGCGTACAGGCAGACGGCCATCGACGGTCACCCGGTCTCCTTACGAGAAGAAGGGAGTCATTTTTATCTTTCGGGTGGCCCTTTCCGCCTTCGCTGGTTGAATATAGCTGAATCCCCACTGCAGCGGGCGTAGTTGCAAACAGATCGGGATTTGGATCAGTCCAACGAGAAAATTCTTGATCAGGGACCAGTTTTGAAACGAATAAAGCGACGAGTCGGAGATTTGGTTCAGGGTGAAGCGGGAAACACGGGGAGCTTAATAACGCAGTCATCAAGCACCTTGTCAGTCTCCGTTTGACGAGTGATGACAAGATGGCGCATGGGAATGGTTCCAACCGTCTGGCGTTCTTCATGACGTTGCTGGGGTTGGCCAAGGAGAAGATTGTGAGAAAAAGAGACTCGTTGGGGAATAGCTGAGTGCGGTACTCCTGGCTCCATCCTTCTATGCTTTCCCTCAAATTACCGCCCAACTAAATTCCAGACGGAAGGCGCTGATCTTGAGAATGAGGGACTACAGTCCGTCGCGGCTTCCAATTTCCTAACTACATCCTGTGCAAAAAACTCGTCAGCGGAACAGTGCGTTTCAACTCGCGCAAACGTACGTCAAGCCTTCGAGATTCAGCTTTTTCTACTTCCAGTTTATCTTGGCGCATCTTTTGCATCAGTTGCTCGTACCTGGCCTGCTTATGTTCCTGCTTCTGCGATCTAAAATCAGAGAGGCAAGACTATGGACTCTTGAAATTCAAACCTTTTTGATGTTAGCTCATTCTTCCGATATCGCTTTCTACACGACGTCGTGAAATCCCTTCATCGATACTGTTTCCATTAATAGCTTACCCATTTTTCGAGGAGAAGATCAAGTTCTTGTGGGAGGTCGCCGTCCAAGGATGAACTTCTGTTGATATTCGAACTCCCTTTGCCTTCGTTATTGTTAATCTATTGAACTATAGGTTAGTAGTTATTGGTACAGGATAAAGCGAATCTCTGACTTGGCTTTGGGCAGATGGTGATTTGTGCAACGTAGAACTGAGTGGAGACGGAGAAGCTGAGGTCGAGAAATCCGGTTTACAATCGCATCTTGAGCTCAGGCTACTTACACTTTGGCTTAAATTCAAATCTGAAAATAATATAAGGCCCCATGCCGGCGTAGGGGTCGTCGATCATGTCGACCAGTCTTTCGTTGACAACACATTCTTGTTCTTCCTGTCCCATTTCGTGCGCACATTTTCGCGTGCGCCGGATCTCCAGCGAGACAAGTCCTTTTTCTTCAAGTTGGAGTCCGAAAGCAGTTGAGGTGGACATAAACTCGCCTTCTCCGGAGGATGGCGTCCAGAGCCACGCATCCCGGTTGAGAGGTGACTCAAGCCGGTTTTGAGATGAACGTGATTGAGTCGCAAGACTGTCCGCAGCCATGGAGTGTTTTGCTATAAGCGCGATCCAGAATTTCGCCTGTCCGGGTCCACAGCAGGCGTCCATTGGGGTCGCGTCCGGACTCTTGCACCATCCAAGATGATAACTCTATTCCGAGGTCAGTAGTAGTCCGAGCTGGAAAGCCTGGAATCTTGAGGGAATTTGACCTCGGGGTTTTCGCCGTCGACTTCGATTACCGCTGTAATGGTGTTGCCTTTAACGACAGTTTCGCGTACAAACTGCAGTCGTGTTCCGTCGGATCTCTGGAGCCAGGCATCTATGCCATTGTGTGAGACATGAAAGGAGAGACGAACGAAAAGTGATCCGCTAATATCGGCACCGCCCGTCAGCTGCCAATCGTATCTTATCTTCCTGGGTGATTCGAAGCGCCGGAACATCCTGGGGTAAAAATTTTGAGGTGGCTGGGGCGCGCGCTATTGGGCAGGCCATCCCGTCCTCCAGGAGAAGATTGATTAACAATCGTGATGTGCTGATGCGCACTGGAAAGTGAAATAGGCTTGATCTCAATTGTCTGTCGGCGTTCACGTCTTTTGTAAAGAAATGGCAAGTCTCGAAGAAATCCCACCCGAGAGAAATAATAGGTGATAGATTCAGAACTAATTTCATTGAATTTAGGAACCGAGCTCCAACTCGGAGTACTGTTGGGCAAGAGCTGAGTGTGGGCCTTCTTGAACATCCTTCTCTCCTTCAAATTTCTTGTGTTGCTGTCTAAATCAATCTCAGAGAGCTTGAGGCATTGCATGTCCATCGCGGACCGCGGCTTGCAATTTCCCGATGCCATCCTGTGGGGAAACTTGTCAGCGGAGCAGTACTACAGTTCAACGCGCGCAACACACCTTGAGCCTTTGAGATTTCGCTCTTTCCTCCTTCAGTTTCTGAGCCAAATCCTAAAAGCCAGATTAAAAATCCAATGAACATAAACTAGTAGAGATCAACTCACAACCGTATCTTGACGCACCTTGTCCATGAGTTGATCGTATCTGGCGCGCTTATGTTCCTGCTCCTGCAATCTAAATTCAGAGAGGCAAGACTATGGACTCTGGAGATTCAAACCTTTTTGACGTTAGCTAGTTCTTCGGATAAGGTTTTCTACATGATGTTGTGAAATCCCTTCATCGATACTGTTTCCATTATTAGCTCACCCGTTCTTTGAGGAGCAGATCGACGGCGTCCAACGACGGACTTCTGTTGATACTAGAGCTCCCTTCGCCTTTGTCGTTTTCGACCTATCGAACCATAGGTCAGTAATTATTGGTGCAAGATAAAGTGAATCTCTGACTTGGCTCTGGGAAGATGATTTGCGCTTTTTCACCAATGGAGTCGAGGCGAGCCTAGCGGATTGGTGATTGGAAACTGAGATGAAGAAACTTGGTTGAAAACATGACAACATGATCGAGTCTCAAGATACTTACATCTTGTCCTTTGCTTGAATTCGAATCTGAAGATGATATAGGGTGGCATGCCGCTTTCGAAGTCGTCGATCATATCGACCTGTGTTTCGTAGACAACACATGTTTGTTCTTCCTTCTGTTTCGTGTCGTGTGGACTGGCAGGTCTGCGCATGCGCCGGATCTCCAACGAGACAAATCCCTTTTCTTGGAGTCCCAGTTTGAAAGCAGTCGAGGTAGACTGAACGCTTAGACTCACCTTCTCTGAGGCGTGGTGTGCAGAGCCACTCGTGTCGCTCGAGAGGTAGCTCAAGCTGATTTCGAGAGGAATGAGATTGTGTCGCAGGATCCGTAGCAGCCATGGCGTTGTTTATTATACGCTGGCTTCGAGTCTTCGACATTCCCCTAAATACCTCACACCAGGCGTTCATTGCAGCCGCGCCTGGACTTCTGCACCATCCAAGATGATAACTCTATTCCGATGTTAGTAGTTCGAGCTGGAAAGCCTGGAATCTGACCTTGGGGTTCTCGATGTCAACTTCGATCACCGCGGTAATGGTGTTGTCTTCGACTACAGCCTCGCGTACAAACTGCAGTCGTGTTTCGTCGGGCCCTGGAGCCAGGCATCTATACCCTTATGCGATAGTGTATTCGATGCAACGAAAAGTGATCCGCTAATATCCGGCACCCGTCAGCTGCCAATCTTATCTTTCCGGGGGCGATTTTCCTGGATAGGTAATCGATTACTGCTTCCGACGGTTATAAAAGGTGCAGTTCAAGTTCCCATCCACGTACTCTAGCTTTTAACCTCTTTCATCCCTCGATTATAACAAATGGCTCCGAACCCCCAATGCGCCGCTCTCGCCGCCGCCAAGGACAAATCTCGTGCGCTAGCCCTCGAGTTAATCTTGACGAGTATTAACCCCCAGCAGGCATGTCTTACGCGGATATCGCGGGCAAGATCGGCAAGAGCGAGCAACATGTTATCGACAGTATGTCTCGTTCAGAGCGGCTACATGCATTTGGTTGCTGAGACGTCTCTTAGTTTGCACGGGCACGCAGAGACCGACCACCGATGAGTTTAACGCCCTCGCGAAGGCCTTGGGCATCCAATCGCAGGTTCGTACTTGTGAGGTTACGATCCCAGTCGGTTGAGCTGACGTGTACGAAGGCTCCCGCCACCTCGGCCCACGCGACCAAGTAAAGAGTGAATCAAGTGTTGTACGATCATGCGCAGTACTTATGAATAATGATTATGAGTGTATATTTCCCAAGACGCATGAGATAGAACCGGTTATGCGTTAGGCTGTCGTTGTTCCCGGTTGGCTTCAACCCGAACATCATGGATTCATTATTTCGTACACGCGGTATCCGCTCTAGTTAAAAAAAAGTTCGTCCGTATTTGTCGTTATTCCTCGTTACTGCGTACCCTGGCGAGAGCGCATACTCATCGTTCTCATTGTTGGGACTACAAACGAGTTTAGTAGGAAGCTCGCGAGTCGACTGGAGAAACTTACACATCATTAAGCCCTTGATATCTTTAACCCTAGCATTCTCCATGGATTTCCGCAGAATAAGCACCCGGATGGACGCCCAGACAAGCAACAACACCCCGAAGGCGACCGGTATCAGCCAGTAGAGCGGCGACAGTTTGTCGGTCCCGCCAAAGACGACATGCAGCGGCGGGGTGTAGATGATGAACATCCCGAGCGCCGCACCGGCCAAGATCCCAGCAAAGTTCAGCTTGTTCCCCACGACGTGTTTACCGAAGGGGAACGTGAACTTGGCCTTGACTGCGAACACCTGTCGACCGCATGAATACACGTTCAATAAGGGAAAGAGGCACTTACATTGAAGCACTGGATGATGAAAACCGAGAGATAGACTGCAGGGACAATCGATGTTAGCACGAACCGACGACATGCGAACACTAACGTACCAATCGACTGGGCCTGCGCGAAAGAGTCGACCTGCTTTGAAGCCGTAAGCGTTTCACCCCGGTAGTTGATGAAGTCGGGGCTCGTCTTCGTGAAGTATACTGCATCAAGCTTCAGCGGGTAGCTATATTATCCGGACGGCTGACTCACCTCCAGCCTGCTGCGCGCGTTTCAAATCGCTCGGCGAGAAGCCCCCTTTGAAGAAGACAACAAAGTATGCCACAAGCCTACATTACGGTCAATATCTCTTCTCCAACATCAGATACAAGCAACTCACGCGCCAAGCATCTCGATAACTCCCGCCTCGAGATACGCGTACGAAAGGAGCTTGCCATCGACGAGGGTCTCGCCGTCGCTGCTCTCCATCGCGTCCTCCCAATATGTCTTCGTAAACGGCTTGCGCATCTTTTCCATCAGCAAGGAAAACTTGCTTGGCGGGATGACATCCTGCGTTTCAGGGTCGCGGCGCAGCGTTTTTGTGCGCCGAAGCGCCTTCTTCTTCAGCGAGAGGATAGACCGGTCATTCACTGAGAAACTATGAGCTTCCAAGTCACGCTAAATTCGGACTGAAACCTACCAGGTTTCCGGGGCGCCATGCGCATAAGGCCGTCGATCGTTTCCGGTTTATCCCAGGCGAATGATAACTGAGAGGGATTGAGCGTGAGACAAGTGGATCGAAGCATAATGCTCACCGCCACGAAGAGCTCGAATCCAAGATCTTCGCGAACAAAGTCAATTTGAGTATGGTTACTTTGATCGTGCAAAACTCACCGATAACCAAAATCAAGATCGCAGACAAGGGAAGGGGGATTGGTACCACGACATCTGTAGTCGAGATTAGTTCGGTTTCATCTGGGAAATGACGGCCATACAGAGGAGCTGGGGAATAACCTCCGGGGTACTATGCGACAGGGTGTATCTGCGGGTTATTGTCAATTGAAGAACGCAGAGCCTCGCAATCAGTCAGACTCACTGGATGGAACGTTTGAGGTTCACGAAGATTTGGCGGCCCTCAGCAACACCCTCTGCACGTGGGTCAGAAGCGGTCGCGCTGCGTAGCGTCAAAGCACTTACTAACTGTGGAAGCGAAGTTGTCGTCTGAAATAACATCAGTCAGCAAAACTCCCTCTCCCAAGTTTGGCGAAACGCATACCGAGAAGGATCATGTTCGCAGCTTCTTTCGAGACATCGGATCCTGCGGTGGGACGTTAGCGCGCTGTGGAGCACAACTAGAACCAGCTGCGAACCCGAAATGTTCATCGCAATACCCAAGTCAGCCTTTTTGAGCGCAGGCGAGTCGTTAACACCGTCTCCGGTCCTGTCAGACCCGTCAGAAGATCCGATGGAGCGTGAGGAGAGCCGGGCACTGACACTCCAACGATGTGGCCCAAGGCTTGCGCGTGTTTCACTGATGTGACTGTGAGGAGAGGCAGCATAAAGAGCGCAGACGACTCACCGATTTCGAGTTTGTGTTTGGGTGACGTCCGCGCGAACACGATCTCATCCTTGCTGAAGACTAAGCAGGTGAGCACATACACCACGCGTTTGTGAGACGACTCACTCTGATCCCACTGCCAGCCCTGCAAGTTGTCGATCTCGTCTCCGTGAATGACCACCGCATTGACCTCGTCCTCGTAGATCTCATCCACCGTACGGCCAGTACGCGCAGCGAGCGTCTCCCGAGTATCCCCAAGGATCAAGTTAATCTTGCGCGCAATCGCCTCTGCCGTCTTCGGGTGGTCGCCTACGCATTTGATCAGCATCATTGTCAAGTAGGAGTCAGTGGCCCGCCGCACCTGTAACCATCATGACCTTGATCCCCGCCAGACGCAGCGTCCCGATCGCCTCGCGCACGCCGTGTTTCGGTGGGTCCTCAAGCGATACGAGCCCCACGAAGCAATAGTCCGACGAAGGGTAGTTGCCGTCCGTCCGCGAGAACTCATGCTCGGCCGGGTACTGGGCACCTGGGAGGAGCACCTGCGCGCACGCAATGACACGGTGGCCGCGGGACGCCATGTACTGTCGGCGGTCAGTCAGCGCCCACTAGGCAACGATCGGGAGACGCCTACGTCATACGCATCATCGTATTCCGCGCGGAACGCATCGGTGATGGGCTCCATCGCGCCGTCCTTCAGATACGAGGTGCACTTGGCGAGCACGCGCTCCGGCGCGCCCTTGATGTACGAGGTGAGCACGCCGTCTGCGTGGGGCTTGTTCAGCTACGTTGCGCCAAAATCAGTCATCCGTCCAAGAAGAAGACGAGCAAAGCTTACAATGACGAGGGCCCACTTGTTGGTGGAGTTGAACGGCACCTCAAACACCTTGGGGAAATCCTTCTGGTGCTGGTCGTACCCGGTGCTGAGCGAGCGGCCCGCAAAGCGCGTGAGGCCCGTCTCCGTCGCGTCTCCGAGGATCTGACGCTGGTCAAACGGCACATCCGTCTTGTCAAACTTGACGCGCGAGTTGAGGGCCGCGATGTCAACCATTTCCCTCATGCCGGACGCCTCGAGCGAGAACGATTCCGTCGACGGGTCGTCGTTGTTCGACTGGAAGGCCGTGTACATCCGCCCGCCGCTCCAGAGGTTTGTCACCGTCATCTGGTTGCGCGTGAGCGTCCCGGTCTTGTCCGTGGCCAGGAGGGTCAGCTGCGGAGGTGTCAGCACCAGTGGATGTATTGGATATGTCGGCCCACCGATCCAAGCGTTTCGACACCTTGCAGGTCCTTCACGAGCACGTTCTGATTCGCCATGCGCTTGGCCGCGATGGACAGCAGCAACGTCACCACCGACGGAAGACCTGGTACCCCGCCATCAATCCCTCGACTCCGGATAATCTCAGGAAAGTACATACCTTCGGGTACAAATGCGACCAAAATCGAGACCGCAAAAGTGACAGTCTGCGATGCTTTTCCTTTGTACGCGGTCGTGATGCCCACGACAAAGAACACGATCGCGAACATAACAGCGATGCAAGAAACCTTGACCACAAACTGGCCACTAGACGCCAAGCCAAGATGAATCAGTACGGGACTAGCGCCAGTTTTTCTGGAGGACAAACATTTCCACAGCAAGAGGACTCTCATTCCCAGATTCACCGCCTGTAAGGGACGCGATCTGTCCGATGAAGGTGTGGTCGCCGGTTCGGACCACGACTGCCCAAAAAAAAAAAAGTTAACATATAACTCAAGCACGCATTCAACTTGGAAGTGTACGCACCACCCCAAGCTTCGCCGTTGACCACAAGAGTGGAGTTGAAGGCCTAATTCTCTCTTGAGCGTCACCAGCACACGACACGGAAGCGAAAGGACGGACCAAATTCTGCGCCTCGACGGGACGCGTCTCGGACCCGTTCGGCAGGGGGAAGCGCTCCTGCGGCTCCGACTCGCCCGTAAGACTGCTGTTATCAACCTTCAAGTCCGTCGCGGCAAACAGCACGAGATCCGCGGGCGTCTTGTCGCCGACACGCAGTAGCACGACGTCCCCCTTGACGAGATCCGCCGCGGCGATGGACAGGATGCCGCCGTCGCGCACGACGCGGCACGAGGGCGGGATCATCGCGAGGAACGATGCGAGGATCGCCTCGGACTTTTGCACTTGGTACCCTAAGGAAACGCGCCAGAGTGAGTTACCATCGCGTACGTAACGTCAGTTGAGACGTACAGTCGATGAACGCGTTGAGGAAGGCGACCGCGATTAGAATCCCGCCGAGATACGTGTTTGCGAAGTTCTCGTGGAAATTAATGCCAAGGAGCGCGTACTCAAGGATGCCGGCGACGATAAGCAGGATGTTAAACTGCGAGCCTGGTCAGATGGGAGCACGGAGGCGGCCAGATCGGCGTACCATGGTCAATAAACGGTCGATGTACTGTGCAAAAAGAAGAAAAAAATCGGTTAGTACAAACACCGAACACCGTCGTGACTGTAACTGACCTGGCGGAGCGGCGACCGCTTTTTCGGGGGTGTGAGGATGTTGGGCCCGTCCCGCTGGAGACGAGCGACGGCTTCCGCAGCAGTGAGGCCTTGAGAGGCTCCGGGGTCCTTCGTGTTGATCGACGTTTCCATGGTCTCTCCCAAGCTCGAGAGCGGGACCCGGTGCTCCTGGATATCGACGTTGGCCTCCTCGCCGGGGGCCTTCTTTCCCTCGAGATGTCCATAGCCAGCTGCTGCGAGTTCCTTGTCGTCTTGGGTCAACGTGTGCTTCAGTTCGACTCCTGGCGAAGGGGGTCAATGACGACGACGACAACGACAGTGGTGCCACGCTTGCCTTTTGGACGGGGCTTTTCCTCGATGTCGTGCTCTTGGTGAAAGGCGACGGCGCGTGCGGCGACGTTCTCCTCCTGGTTGGGTTGAGCGTCTTCCATTGTCGTGGGGGCCGTTTCGGGCTTGGGATCCATGGGTGGATGAGCGTTCGAGAAGAACTTGCTTGTCAGTGATTTTATTGGCCCGTGGCGAAAAAAGCGCACAAAAACCCCAAAAGGAGGTTGAAATAATTACACAAGAAAATAAAAAGACGATGACGAGGAATTAAGGCGGAACATCGGTAGGAGACGTGCCCGATTCCATTCTTGCCCTGATCGTCCTTTTGGCCATTGGTCCACCAAGATCAAATTGATGGCGGGTACCACGTCGGAGGGTCGGTGACGGAAAGGATGCCATGGTTGCCAGCGAGGACCCAGGAGCGAGGAACGTGCATCGATGGAGTAAGACCTCGACCGTGTTATTGTTAAAGGAAAGGAGCTGGTGATATGTATGGCCACCCCGCTTGAAGTCGGTAACATTTGAAGAGAGATTTTGAATAGATCGAGCGACAATAGACAGGCACAGAGAATGCAGCAGCAGACTACAGGAGCCGGAGCAGCCTCAGAAAACGGGGTTAACTCGAGATAGAAGACTGCATCGAAGCGAAAGTTTCGTTAACCGTGCTGGTGGCGGCCACGGTGCCTCTTCGACCTCTCCCGCGATCTTGGCGTACGCAGACGAGGATTTGCTTATCGTCCGTCCGATTCGCGTACGAATTTTTCGATATCGAAGTCAATCAAGGACCCACGACCCAGTCACGGTTCGGCCTAGAGGCGTGTCCAGAAGCGGATGGCAAGCGGAAAGTACGCATTCATGGCTGGCTTTTCAATACCCTGGCCTGGGTTCTAAGTAGGACATGGAGGTAGAGGACAAGGTGGTAAATACGAGAGCAATGAGTAATGAGTAATAAGCGCCAAGCATCTCGGTAACCTTCCGTCGGCCTCATCGTCGGCCCAATCCACCGCGGATCAACCAATCCTTTCGGCATGTTCAACCTTCTCCTTTTCTCGTTCGCCTTCAGGTAGCTCAAAGGGCCGTCTGTATTATTCGCTACTGCATTAATACCACGTCGGTTCATTATTGAGTGGAACCCAACGGCGACTGAGGTACGTACATACAACAGAGGCTAGAAATTCATTCTCATTCATTCATTCATCCCCTCATCCAGCCCATCTCAGACTGCCGCCTGGAGCACACTCCGAATTTTCTCTGAATCCATAAACTCCTTGATGCTACACACCCTCCCGCCCTCGCACCGGGAGATAATGACATATTCGTCGCTGTACGGCGTGCCGTCCGCCAGCGCGCCTTCGCCAACGACCTAATAAAGCACCATCGAAGAAAAGCAAAATGCGGATCTCAGAGACCACCCACATGCAATACGACAGTATCCCCGGCTTGCACAACATCTAGTGGGTTGCGTACGTTGACCTACATGTGCAGTTCAACATTTTCCAGTCTGTTCATACATGAATCAAACACCACCTTGAGCCACGCGAAAATACGTCCCAACTCGACTGCGTGCAACAGATATTCCTGCTTGTTCTTCACGGGGAAACCAAGCGCTGCAGGCAGCACATGCGAGGTAAAATCATCAGCCATAAACACAGCCATGGACTCGAGGTCGCCAGAAGCAGTTGCCTCCACGAATGCTTGGATCGTTTCGAGGGGGGTTGCTTCAATGGGCGTAGATGCAGGTGAAGAGGAAACTGGCAATCTGGAGGACCCCTCGGTGGTTTCGCTGGAGGCAGCAACCGCCTCGATGAACATTTCGTTGGTTTCGATGAGGAATTCGAGTGGGTTGGGCTCGGCCATTGGGGCTTGAGGGAGTGCTTCAAGTACCCAGGAGCGCTTTAAAACTGGCTGTTCGGCTGGAATGCAATTGAGTGTCGTGCCACAATGAAACTTTGCACCGGCCCCTCAAATCCGAAGCAATATAGGAGTCACATTTCCAGGCGTATGGGTATAAATAAAAGAGTGTGATTACAACTCCAAGGTTTAGAGCTCTTCCCCCATTCCAGCTTCCAGTTTCTTGCCGTCATTGGGAATTGCAAGGAAATTCCCAGAAAATTCCGTGCTGCCCGAGTCTTCCGTCCGGGTAGTCTGTACGGCGAAATGCAATGCAGCCGACGGACTGCCGCTCTGGAAAACGATATCCGCGCTCCTCTTCGACGCGCTATTCCGGATATGCCTCCGTGAGTTCAGGATCTGACGGCCCGTCATCAATATTTCAGCGGAGAACGGAGAAGATGGACCGACCGCGAGGATGCTGTTGGAATAAACCTTGCACAGCCAGATGCATATTCCGAGGTGGTAGTTGTTGCCGCCATAGGTGACGAACAGGACGAGATTAACGAGCGCGAAAGAAGCACAGACAAAGCCAGTCTCCACAGTGACCTATTTCAACCGTGAGAACTTTATCTGATCAGATATATGGAATCAAACCCGAAGAATCTGCGAGAGCGCGGTGAGTGTGAGACGACTAAAGTCCGGGCGCCGCCTCTTTATCACGTAGTATGCAGTGCCCGCCACGATAACTAAATTCGCGAGAGTCATCGCTCCCAGCCAAACCTATTGAAGGTGAAAACAGTGTGTCGTCTCAAAATGATGAACAACGAACCACAAGTGGCGCTTCGAGACGCATCTGCAGCTGCGAAAAAGTCTTGGCGCGGTATATCAACACGCCAGACCACATGCCCGCTCCGAACTGAAGAGCAGTGATCTATCGAGACGTAAACGGCCATCCCCGAACTTTCTTCTTCAAGCTCAACAAAATTAACGTACGGTTGTAATGAGTCCTGGGATGAAGAAATTGTCGGCGAGGACGTATATCCGGCGCGCAAAAAACATTTGCCCCACGGAAGCGACTGCGAGAGACCGTTGTGAAGAAGAAGAAGACAAAAAAAATGCAATAATTACTTGCTGAGCCCATGACTGGTACGCTGATCACGAACACCGGTTAGTCTCTGTCAACGAAACCTTGAAGGGGATGTTTATACCTAAACCACGACCACCCCACAGACTCGAGCACTTCTGGGTTTCCCCACCCGGATCCAAAAATCCGAATAGTATCACGGGAATCTCCCACGGTCTGCAAGACTTCTGCGACGACCAAGAACCCAACGGTGAGCCTATGATATATATTGTCCTTCGGGAACGCAAGGAAGTAAAGATCTAAGAGGTGCCGTCAGTTCGTGTAAGTACAATCTAGAGCGCTGGTTGACTTACAGACTTGAACAAAAAGAGCTCCGATGAGGAGATAGTTCATCAGAGTCCCCACGAGCTATAAGTAGAGGTGAGGGTTGGATCGAAAGTTGAGCCGGGAAGAAGAACACGGACTATGGGGATGGTGCTGCAGAACGAACTTAGTGGATAATAGCGATAGATTCAAGGCAGACCCACAATTGACCCATGGCAGGAAGAGCTGAAGGCATCGAAGGAGATGGTTGGGAATCCATGGCTGTCGTGTGCTGGTCAGCTCCAGCCTCTTATATTTTGCCAGTGAACAGATATCACCTCATCCAGATTGCACGCGGGAGCCCAACTTACGCCACCCCAAGCGCCACAACGGCGGCCAGATTAAATGCGAGTAACGGCAGGAACGGCGATGACCGTAGCGACCACAGCAGAACAATCGTACCGGGGGAACGTTCCACGGTATGCCACGGCCAACTTGAAGGCCCAAAAAGTCCTGTCTTCTATCTAATGATGCGGGGTAGGCGGAATATATACAAAAAGTCGTTGATGGTGGAAGGATTGACGATAGTTTATTTGTTTCATGGCCCGCCGTGGACGGCTTTAGTCGTACCTCAGTGATGTACTTGACATAGGATTGACACGTCCCGATTATCCGAGTTTTTGTATATTGACATGTCCAATTATCCGAGTTTTGTAAGTTATATACTCAGATCTACATGTGGGAAACGCGGGGTGATAGAGTGGCGGTGTTTCGGAGTAGACACTGATAGATCCGAGGTCACGCCATGCTCCATACTAGGCGATCTCGGCGGCAGAGTTGCAACTCGCCATAGACTCCTTCTCCCTACCACGTACCCTCCTCCCTACCACGGCGTCCCTAGGAGCCTCAGCGCGATGGAACAGCAACGGCGGCCAGATTAAGGACAATGCGAGTAACAGCAGGAACGGCGATGACCGTAGCGACCACAGCAGAACAATCGTACATGCACTGCCAAACGTCGTCTCGTCATGCTTTTAGGCAACGTAGGTCGCGGCGACAATGAATTGGACCGTAACAACGACCGCGATGAGCACGACTGTACGCGAACAATACAACGTCCTCCAATATTCCATGATGTACTCTCCAGTCCACAACGGCAATAAACGCGTCTTCCCTGGGTCGGGGGGGCGGGGGCGGCAGTTGAAACGCTTCAAGCCCTCGGACCACATGTACGAAGACGTTATCTTCTGGACCGTCGACACCTCGGAGATGGCCCCCCACCAAGGTCACCCATCTGGCCGGAGAGGCTGGGGATGAACAGCGCGGGTGCTTTTATCAGTGTACAACAGCTCCGCACTGCACGCCCAAGGGCGTGTTGAGTATCCGCTTCCGCAATTTGGACATTGCGGACGACTTCATCGGCAACCTCCGCGCGCGTCCATGTCCCACCACCACGCGGCGCAGCCTACGGTGTACGAGAAGCGCTATCTCAAAGCCTTAGAGTCGTTATATAGAATATAAACGGATGACTTGCCGTCAAAATAACTGAACCCGAGATTGTTGAACTCATCAAGAACAACGCCATTTAGGCGAAATGGAACGACTGCCGTCATGCCATGGCCAAGGCCCGAAGGCGAAGAACATAAATAATAGAGAGACGGCGAGGTGGTAAATGCTATTGACTAAAGTGCGGACTGAATGGTTGGACAGGAAGATCTATCACGCGTTGAAAGAAAGCCCAGGTAACGTCTACAGCTATTCATCTTCTGCTGGTGCTCGGGTGAACGTTTCGGTCGTCCAGCCGTAGCATCGCTTGAGACGAGCTCCAATCCTAATTATGTTGTGAGTTGCGCAAGACAGACCACAGACTAGTCGCCCCTACCATCTCAGCATAATCGGCGTCAAGATAGCGTCTGGATGAGGCTGTGGTCGTAATTTTCAGCCATCACCCTCCAAATCGACCACGACAAACTCACGCGATGGAAAGTAATGGGATGAGCGGACTTGGCTGGGGGATCAAATCGTACAGAAGACCCCGCCGTTTGGATGATCTCGAAGCCGATTCTTTTCATAGCCTGGAAATTCTTGTGAACCAAAAACGTAAGTTACAGGCAGGATAAAAACGAACCCGTTCGAATTCCGCCCAGCGAATTTGTCCCATCCTGGGCCCTTGGTCGTCGTGATTCCCGGGCAAGTCCGGAGCTTGAAGGATGCGATGGAAGACCTGGTAGTGCGGAAGTCAGTCTGAATTTTGAAAGAATAAACGTCGACATGGTATGTACCGCACCTTCAACAATTTCTTCCCGATCTTGAAGTCCTTGGGGAGGATGTCCGGAAGCTGTTCTTCTTCCTGTTCTTCCTCTTCACCGGCATCTCCGCCAGTTGCGACTTCAGGTACACCCGCTCCCTTCGTTTTAACCTTCTCCTTCGGTCGAAGATGCTGCGTGTCGGATACGTACGCATGGCCAGATACACTGGCAGTGGGAACAGTGGACGGGGTGTGGAGTTTCTCTGGTGTCGATGGAGGTATGGGTTGGGGTTGGGACTGCAACCGGAGCCTCGCGGAGAGATGCGCTCCGACCTGCTTCATCATAGCGTTCATGCAACTCGGTCGGTCGGGATCTGCGGGATTGTACAATCCAAACTTACTCGCCACGATCCCTTCTTCACCCTTTCGATCAAGCTTTTTGGCAAAATCCCAAAGCGCCATATCGATTGCATGCCACGCCTGATCGTAAAGCTTAGGGTCTTCATCTTTTTTTGAACCCGGTGGCCATGGGATGACGCGAGCAAAGAAAATCTGCATGTGCATCTGGTTGGTGATAGCGAGCCAGGTGGTCCCCATAGACCGACTAATCGTGCGTGCGTACGCCCAGTCGTTGCTAGTGCGGTTGAGCCACGAGATCTTGGAGGGGTCCATAAAGGTTGTATTGGGCAAGAAACTGGGATCTTTGAGGCATTGTGAATCTTTGACCTCGGCGAAACGTTTAAGACGTTTTCCGAAAGCCGAGTCATGCATTTGGGCCTTGAACTCGTACGCTATAGCAAGGTAAGAATGAGGACGCTTAAGGAAGTAGATGCATACCGATCGCAACATCCCCCAATTCTTCGTACGCTTCACCGCTAAATTTGGCAGCTTCGGATGGGTCGTTATCCTGAAGTCCAGTGAGAGTGTTGAAATTTCGATATTGACATGCTTACCAGACATTTCAAGAGGTTATCGAAGAACCCAGGGCGTGCCATGTCAGATATGGCATCAATGGCAATGCTTCGCAGGATAAAATGGTCCAGGGTAGTAACAGACCGCCCGCGGTGCCTGACATAGGCATGATTGACTTCGATCTGGGATTCTCCGCGACCGTTCTGTCGGGGAACGTCGAGCAACGGTCAAAAGAAAAGAGAAGGTTATTTACCCTATAGCGGTTGAAATACGGGCGGTAATACTCGCACCAGCTTATTACTTCGGCAGTGCGTTCCCAAAGATGCCCAGCCAGATACGAAATTTTACAGAGGCACGCGACAAGGCGCCACATGAGTGCCTGGTCTTGTTGGTAGGCCCGTTCGATGGCGGAAGTAGTAGTCAACCCCCGGCGATCCAGCTCTTCAAAAACATCCACAGCATGACCCCATGTCATGTAAGAAAGCTGTGGTTGCGTCAGAGTGTATGAGGAGGCGCGAGTCGAAACGTACCGTTACTCCATGGAGGGATGAGGTGAATGCGAGGTCCAACCTAATGAAATGTTCCTCTGGAGTTCCTGTCTCCATATTCTCCAAAATGAGCGTAGTTGGCGCGCGGCCGACGATTGTGTCGAGAAACATCGACATATCCGTTCGCCACATCTCGAATGTGTCTCTCGATTTCTCCTACGTCCATGTCAGTCAGACCTGGATGATGGAGGAACTCAAACGACAGACTGACAAACTCAGAAATGGCGATGGCGCGCGCGATGCGCCAGTCGACGTCAGGGATCTTACACCCCCGTTGCAAGGCATCATGCCGACGCTAAAAAGGAATTGAGCGGCATCAAGTGAGATTCCAGCACATACCGCCATCCATTCCGTCGATGTTTCCCCGCGGCGACGTTTTGGGGCAGGTGTGGTTCTGGGAGGGGCACACAGATTCAGGCTAGCGGTAAAAAAGTGATACTGTTGCATCGCTTCATTTGAGATTCCTATAGACTCATTAAGAGCCTGAGATTGAAGCAAATATGATAGTGTCAAGCTGACCGAACTCGACCTAGTATCATATCAGAGTCTGAGTCGATCGAAGTGAAAGGAACTTGACGGCTCACAGCTGCAGAATTGAAAAGTCTGAGGTTACCAAACACCGGCAGGCCATGTATTTTGCGAGGAGGCTTCTGGCAGTCAAGAAGCGTTTGCTTAGCCTTCTCCTTGCCATATTGCTCGACGAGCCTGAAAAAGCTCGGGTAAGCTCCCAGTGCTTCAAGTGAAAATCGACCCAAACAGTTCACCAGGCTTCAAACTGTTTCTTGCCTTCCTTGGTCTGACAAAAAGTCACCGCGTTTTGGAACCATTCGGCTACAAAGGCGTTGGCTCCCCATTTTTTCGCCCGTACGGCGTGGATCGAAGACATGAGGCCAGGATTACATAACATCGGCTAACCAGCTCCAAAAGAAACCGTTGATAAACTAGTTTTTTCGCCTCCAAAGGATCGCGTACAGCTATGGTAAGCTCCGCTCCACTCTAGTCCACATTTCAGCGAACACCTGGTATCTGCAGGTAAACCTAATAATATTAGAGTGTAAGGACCAACCGGATCATATTCGGCATCCATCTGTTCCCATGGTTCATTCTGTACTCAACTCTCAGTCAGAACATAAATGAGCCCGCAGATGGAGGACAATCGAACGATTCTTAACGGGACTGCGCCGGAATGTACCTACCTACAGGGGGTTTCAAAAACAGTCACTTAATACTATCATGCCCCGAATCCCCATTTTCGGCCCCGGACCGAGCTTTCTTCCCACCACCATGAAGTTAAGCACGCTATCGCATAGAGGCATCGATGCCTGGCTCCAAGATCCCAATGGAGCACGACTGACCTTTCCAAGGGCGGCTGTAGTGCAAGGCAACATTATTACAGCCGTGATCGAAGTTGAGGACCCCAAGGTTAGATGCCTCCGATCTTGGACTACGTCTGAATCTGCGAGTAGAGCTACTCCGTGGAGTGGTGCAAAAGTTCGGGTGCGACCGCGATGAACGCCTGGTGCGAGATCTTCAGGCCCAGTGGAAAGTCTGGTTTTGTGAAGACAACACGCATCGCGAACCACACTATGGCGGCCGACAGCCCTGAAACGCAATCTCGCTCATCTCGAGACCGGCTAGAGCTACCTCTTCAGCGGAATGCGTGGCTCTGGACACCTCGCTCCGGGGAAGGTGGGTTAAAAAAGTATTTGGGCGTTCCACCTCAAATCTGATTGCTCAAACTCTAAGGGTTTGTCTCGCTGGAAATCAGGCGCATGCGCAAACCTTCGAGGGAGACGGCGGATAGCAAGAAGAGACCAGGATCCATCATATATGATACCCCGGTCGACATGCTCGACGATGATGATATGCCACCGCATATTATCTTCAGGTTTGAATTCGCCCTCGAAAAATCGGCCAAGGCAAGAAGTGAGTTTTTCTGGAGTTTTGGAACGAGGATATGTTTGAAACTTACTTGCCCAACTTCAGTTTCATTTCGTGAATCAGTATTAGCGCCAAAAACTTCCAAACGTGGAGGTCGCAGAGTTCACAAGTCCCGACAACAACCCCTACGGTCGAACAGGGCTCAGAACGCGCGACGTCCTTCTGATCTCTCAGACCTCTCTAGTTCTGAATCGGAGCCTGAAGAGCCGCTCGTAACCTTACGGGAAAAGAACCAGAGGATTCATGTGAGAATTTCATTTTTTGCTTCCAGGGCGGACCTACGGACGTTCATAGGTCACCGCCATTGACAGGGGAGAAGGGAGCTCGAACGATGCAGTCCAGTTGTCTCGGGAAGAAGCATCGCCGGAAAAACGCGTAAGTCATTAAGAATGCGGTGGTACCTAATGCGACTGTACTGACAGCACAGCGTAGAATACAACAGACCTTGAAAAAGATAGAGGGGACAATTGGAGCGGCTTGAACCACTCCATCCTGTCGTCGACCGATACCGCCGGCCACGGAGTCGAGGACCTTCTTAGGCGGCGCGTAAGTCATGAAAAAGCGCTACATTTTGCCCTGAAGCTGATGTTGCTGCGTAGAAAATTATCTCTGACGCGCGCGCGCAGTTTGAAGAGGTCTGTGTCTTAAAAGTCCCATGTTTCAATATCACTCTGACTTCCGACCTCAGGAACAAAAACAAAAGCACGCAGAGCATAACCAGCTCATGAAGTATCTCTCGGAAGATACAGCAGTAGGTTGATTTCTTACTTTCGGGTTCATGAATAACAAACTGTTATAGGCTCAGGCTGAAAAACTGGCTCAGGAAAAGGCCAAAGCCCGTCAACTCGATGTACGTTGCGCGAGTCTAAGTAACTCCCTCCTCTTACTAGCCTGGTCTTCGCAGGACGAAATCGAGAAATTGAAAGCCGCCATGCACATGTAATAATAGCCTTCGAGCCGTGTTATTTCTGATACCAACGCGTTGTAGAACATATATACAGTTCGATACATTTGAGATCATAGTGCTGCTAAAGAATTTTCCAGACATGAACACGACAAAGTATGAGGGAGATTTTCCGAGGAAATTGAGTGGTCGACCAAAACGTTCAGGAAGATCCCTAACCAAGGCCAGATGATTTTCTACTTCCGCACTCAACGAGGCAAATATTCCGCACTGGCAGTGAGGTTGGAAAAGTATAATCATCTCTTGAGGAACTCTCGCTTCGCCACATTATTCTTCTCAAGCTCCTGAATATTTTTCAATCCCCGAGAAATGTTCAACTTGAAAGCCAACCCACGGCCAAACGTTTGTGGAGTTGGAGATCGAGTTTGTCTCCCTCGGCCTTGGCGGCCATCTGCGCGGATAATCATACAGTGCAATACTCTGAATGGTAATGGCTCACGAGTCTATCCATTATTGTTATCGTTCCACTGCTAGGACTCCCGCCTTTAGCCTGAACAGGAGCTTTTACAGCTTTTTTAGTCGGTGGTTTAGTCCGAGACGGTTTCTCTCCCCCGGACTCCTGAAAAGGTTCTGTTCTAGCGGAAAAACACCCCGATATTGGAAACAGTATACCATCTTCTTACGCTTCTGTGGGCCGGGGCTTTCTTCAAGTTCGGGAGCATGGCGGCGCTTTACGGATGTCGCTCCAAATTCGAACTTGAAGATGATAAACGGCGGATCGTTTACGCCGTCAATCAAGTCCACTTTGATTTGTTGTTCGCTGCCTCCGGAATCCGTCGGCTGAGGGGAAGATATTTCGGGTGCACTTCTGGCTCTGCGAATTTCTAATTGCACAAAACCGCCTGGGGAGCTGTATTTATCATTGGAAGCCGAAACATTTGGTGATGGCGCACCTTTCTCAGTAGCGGGTGGCGTATAGAACCATCCTTCCCTATCCCTTTTCAAGGTTTTTGAGGTTCGATACTGTACCGAGCTGTAGGGAGGCAACGCTCTGAGGACCGTGACAAGTCCGTTGCCTATTTTTTAGGCAACGGAGGGGACCGTGAGCGTGACCGTTGCTTAAGGAGGCAACCTGATTATTTTTTTCAAGGCAAGTTATCTGCATTCTGGTACCCTGTGGGCACTTCCTTGATTTGAGAGAGGTTTTTGGATACGCTCCTGGCTATCGCAGCTTATTTTCAGGGTGAGCAATTTTTTTCAGCAATTTCCTTCCAATGTCACGATTTTTTCACGGCAACCGACCCTACCGTTACCGTGACGTGCCAGAAAATAGGCAACGCAACGGGCCTCCCGTTACCCGTGACCGTTGCCTCCCTACAGCTCGGTACAGTATTGCGTGTCCGCTTCCCCCTGAGCCATAAAACTAGTGGCAGCCTTTCTGTCTCTCGGCAACATTATTTCACACAATGCGTTGATCGGCTTTTCTGCAATGCTCCTCCATCTCACGCGATACGCCTATACCGTTGTTCAGCTCTCCGACGTTGAAGATTCTCTTCCGACTAAAAGTTAAACCCACCGTTTTCTCCGGAACGTGCACGGTGGTTTTAACTTGATTGCCAGCCACAGTTACCACTCCATGTGGAATGGTGTGAGCTTTACAATCTGTAAGCCATGCCTCAACTCCACGATGAGAGATTAAAAGCGATGCATGAGGATGCGCCATCGTGGTTGAACTCGAGCAAGATCAAAACAGTGACAAACAAGTTCAAGTTGAACGTTGATCCGTCCGGAGTATGTACAAATAATATGTACCTTCATACAATTTAGCGTTTCTCCAGCTCATGCTGCCTCCTTCTTTGAACTGGCGACCGAACGCGGTCGTTTTTCCTCCCCGACTTCTCGATTCTTCAACGACAGCAAAATACGTTCCATCCGTGCCATATCCGCCTGACCCTCTCCCGAACCGAAGGCGAGATCCTACCAATTTACTCGGTCAGTCTGAACACAAACTTCAGAAAGATCAGTTACCATTTCCTCGAGAGACTTTCCGAATGTTTCAGGTAACACCCAAATTGCGAACGCAATTCCCATTAGCATGAACATCAAGAAGAACCTAATAAGGTGATAAGTAGTGGTTGTGGTCGCGAAAAGAGCACTGTCGCTCACAGGTATGTTCCGTAGGTGATATTTTCCAACATGACTGGTACGACAAGCGAGACAAGGAACTACGTGGTTTCAAGGTTGGATCTTGAAATGCTGAATATTATGTGGGACCCACATTCGTCATCCAGTTTGCAGACGCGGCAAGCGCGACACCATGCGCCCGGGTGGACAGTGGGAAAACCTCCGATATTACCTAGATTGTTGGTATGAGACCGACACCTACATATGCTATTGATCCAAATATTTTTGTTGCTCACCGTCCATGAAACGGGACCTGGATTGAATTGTCAGCCACTAGTAAAGGAGGAGAATCGTGAAACACACCCCACGACATGCCGAAACTTGCGACGTAAATCCAGATGAAGGTTGCGGTGGTCCAGGCTGCCGCGTCGTCGTTCCACTCCGGCTGATACGTTGCTGTGAGAGCTGCGATCAAAATCAACATCAGTGCCATCCCGCTTCCCCCGATAATCAACAGCGGACGACGTCCGACATGGTCTATGGTAGCGATTGCAGGGAATGTGGAGATGACGAATACAACTAGAGGCGAGATGAACGAACAAAGGCAACGAGAAAGGGGACTTCAACTACCGCCAATGACGCCGGCTGCGAGGAGTGACACCGTTCTACCATGGAGGCCAAGAGATTGGAAAATCGTGGGAGCGTAATAGACCTTTTAGGATTCATTATAGCGTCAGGGTCAGGAATTGCCGCAAAATCGACGAAGACTCACGATGGCGTCGATTCCAGACCTTATTTATGTTAATTAAGCGGCTCAGCGAACACTGAAGGAAACAGACGAACATCTGTTGAAAAAATTGAGTGAGGCAGGCAGCTGGAAGGGTTGGTGTAAGATCAAACATACAATAGAGCGGGCCAACTCACTAGCGGTCCTTTTGAACATATGGATTGTAGTGAAGAGCTCTCCAAACTGGGCGACTTGTAATTTGAACTCGGTCAGAGGTCCACCGCCCACAAGTTTGGGGAACCGTTCCGCCGTCATCTCCGCCTCTATAGTTTCGCGTTAATTTGAAACTATTGTTAATCAATATGATCAGAATCCTGACCGAACATGGCCTCCGCCTGGATTTCGGTGTATTCAAGTTGAATAATCTCCGAATCTTCAGGCATCTTGCGGAGCCACGCCAGTGTTTTCAAGGCGTCATCCCCGCGACCTTTACGAATGAGCCACCTTGGTGTGTATGGTAGGGTGAAGCTGAGAAGGGCGAGCGCTATGGCGGGAACACCCTGGCCTGCGAGGCACACGCGCCACGACACAGAGTTGGTTTCCGAGATAAAGTTTGTGCCGTATCCGACCCTTGGATCCACGCAGGTTAAGGATTAAACCTCCAAGATGTGATAGTAAGATTACCAGAACGATATACAGATCCCAGTGACAATTGCCAGCTGTTGTATGGAGACGATGGTGCCGCGCAACTCCGGCGGCGAGATTTCCGAGTTGTACCTGCGGGGAATCGTTAGCGACTTGTGCTCGGTTGATGAACTACTCACGCACAATGGTACCGCAGCGGAGAGAGATCCCACAGCCCAACCAATGAAGAACCGTCCCACAAACTATGCGCGCATTCATTCTTCCGCGTGACGGGATATTTAGGTATGCGCTTACCATCCATGCTGCATTTTGCGCGCCAGTTGTCAACGCCGTCCCCAGGCAACAGATCAGCGCTCCCACTAGTAATGTCCACCGTCGGGATATGGTGTCGCAGAGATACCCCTTCACGAATGTCAAGGATAGTAATCAGCTGTGTAGAAGCTCGCACTGACGTTTGAAAGTGCTCCGGCCCATCCCCCGAGGCCGAGGGTCCTGTGAGCGAAGTTAAGTTACGACTCTGTATGTCAGATCCAGTGCGTACGAGACACTCCAGCCTTTGAACGACGAATCGTTGGCAATACGAGAGAATTTAGGGTTAGAGACGAATGCATCCATGACCAAAACTTGTGAATAGGCCCCTTGCTCGTATCCTGTGATCCTGTTACTTGAGATTTCGTGAAACATTCGTATAAAGCTAACCATAGCAAAGAGCACCAAGTCTGCACGAAGATGTAAGGATGAATTTTAGAGACGTGCGGAGGCTCACGTCGTAATTATCGCCAAGCGGAACAGGCGTGGGTTATTAACCACACCACGCAGCCCCGCGGGACCGGCAAGTTCAGCTCTGCGCGCAGCATTAATGGCTTGAAGGTCGGACATGGTCGAGGAGCGGGGAGTCTTGAGTATGGCACCACTAGGTTCTTTTAAAGAATGTCTGCCATAGGGCGGCCCCACCGGTGCCGTGGCCAGGTCTCTGACCTTGTGATGCTCACGCGCGGCCACCTGACAGGGAGAAGTTCGACGCCAGTCTCGCGTATCGTGCAGTCCATCGAGGAAGTCAAATCAATGGGGTTCAAGGAGCTTCAATTCGCCGTGTGTGGGAAGATCCAGGTCGGCGCAGGACCCTTGTTCCGAAGCGGGCTATTCAAAACTCTCAGTGCACTGAGTAACGCGAATATTCTTTTCGAAAAAGACGTGTCCAGCGGCCAGGAATAAGTACGACTGGCATGCGGATGCGACGGGCCAGTGAACTGGGTCTGTCGCGGTTTGAAGGTAGTGCCAGACGGCGTTGAACGTCTCGCATAATCGAAAGAAGAAAGCCGGACTTAGCTAAAAATGTCGTCGGCCTCCGCCAATCACTACATCATGATGGCGGAGTTGAGAGCTCGTCTAATTTTCCTACCACCAAACCAAAAGCCATGTCCGACTGGGATTCGGACGGTTCCACTTTTGTCAGTCCCAGAGCAGAAACAGTGAGAGTCACGAGCACTCCACAAAAGCACGTCCGTCCTTCAGAGACTCAAGTCTCCGACGATGAGTCCGAGATTGACATCACATCGACTCTCTTCTGAGAAAACGGGTATGCCCACTCCTTTACTAGTGAAAGACACAGCGTAGACTCATCGCGTTCTTTAGAGAGGCCTAATTAAAAAAGAGACCGAACTCAATGACGAGCTCAAGAAAAAGGAAGCGGTAAGTAGACTTCCAATTCCTTTATAGCTATTCCGAGCCAGTATGACTTTGAGCCACCAGGCCAGTCAGACGCGATTGAGAAGGCGCAAACAACTCACGCATGCACTTCAAGAGGACATCCGCGTTAGTCTTAAGTGGATCTTGGTCTACTCACATCCTTACTTCGAATACAGATGCGGGAGGAAAATATGTGCATCCTACGGGAGAAAAATAAGCAGTACCTGGCGATCGATGTAAGTGCGTCGAAATACTGAAGGCGATTGACCAACCTCCATTTCAGAAAGAAATAGCGAAGCTCGAGAAGGCCTTGGGAAATGACGACTCGGAGTGACAGTGAAGTTCCGCACTGACACCACTATCTCGATATATCGACTGGCACAAAAGGTCCCGCTTCCTTTCAGTCGTATTCTTCAAGTTATTCGAAAACAGGGTAGAAAAGTGTTGGAAAAATGCCCATAGTTTTCGGCATAGTTTTCGGCACAGGCTCTCTGCCACCAATTCAAGCATTCAAGGGAAATATTTACCATGTTCTGTATTTTTTGGCAGTGTCCAACTCCGAGTTGAACACAAAGTTGAACCATGATTTGGCGCCACACTTAGAAACACACAAGACCAAATCCAACCCTCAGTGGCGGTGCTTTCAACCTTTCTTCCCGCGACCGTCATGTCGATTCATTTACTCGACTTGCCACCTGAAATACTAGTCCTCATTTTTTCCCACCTGAATTTACCCACTCTCGCCGCCTGTCTTGGTACAAATCGACGCGTCAAGTACATTATTGACGGCTCAGCGTTACTCCAATATCGACGAGCCGCTCAAGCCGCCTGTGTCGAGGATAATCCATGGAACACGAGCCTGACCTCTACGGAAAAGCTTATGGCGCTCCAAAAACGGCAGACTGCCTTCACCGAGCTTCGTCCCAGCTCCATTCGTACCATCCCAATGGACGAATTCCCCATCCGAAATACATATGCTTTATGTGGTGGGATTTTTTTGATGACAGAGGCCGATGAAATGTCCCTGAGATGGTTTTCTCTGGCGATGATTGAGCCTGTCTGGCAGCGGCTGGAACTCAAGGAAGCCATCTTGGAATTTGCACTTGCTGTGCCCGAAGACGACCTTTTGGTTGTGATGTCGTCGTTCGTCACTTGTTCTCGATTCTTGAATCGTCCACGCAAACTTTCAGGTGCAGGTCCACGGGCTCCGACGCTGCTGTCAAGCTCCGATTATACGAATTTTCCACGCAATCCCCTCATCCAATGGCTCGGGAAGCCGTCATTTTTCTCCCCAAACTACTCCGTCCGGATCCTCATTTCGAGCTCGATATTTGTGGATCAAGGTTGTCGCTACTTACACATCTTGTGAACGATGAAGGTTCATCGATAGCCCGCCTGCTCGTATACGACTGGAAGCGGAACCGACTTCTAATGGTACACTTAAATCAATGAATAATGCAGAGTATTGACCAATCAGCAGGACATCTCGGGCAAATATTCAACTGCTATCTTTCTATCTCACGACACTATCTTATTGACACCACACGACCCGGCATTATTCGAACTGTGGACCATCCCAGACAGCGCACAGAGCCTAGCTGGTCCGGCACTCACTCTCAGGCTTCCAGAGGTGAAATCGGGCTTCTGGGTGATCTCGCGGGTCGAGTCTAATCCAAAGGCCCATGGATCGGCTTCATCCTGTCAGCCTTTCGACACATCCTTTACCGACTCTATCCTTACCTTCCACATTGTCTTGTTTGATGAGGGGTCGGACAAGACCATGCTGTTAATTGTTTCCCGGCGTGGATTGTGTCAACATCTCCCTCAATCTGCAGATGAGGAACACGGAAAAACACTTTTGTGGGGAGAATGGGGCCCCAAGATAGCCCGGTGGCTGGATGCCGACTCGTTTGGCCTTGACGGGTGGCCGCCAGTAACCCACGGGCAGCGATGCGCATTCGTCTTGGACACCGGCTCCCTCGTACTTTACGACTTCAACCCATACACCCATCGAAGAATTTTGCAGGACTGGGGTAACAAACCCTTCCATCAGGTTGGGTCGACGATCGTGGATGTCTCAAAGGAGGGAGACTCATCCATGGAGTTCATGGAGGTGTGCAAGGAAAAAGTCATTTCACAATTGGGGTATGTCGTATCGGAAACCGCGGTCGAATTTGGCGGTGTTATGATCGACGATGAGTGGATTGTGGGTATAAATGTGCGTCTCTGTTCCTTCTCAATATCCGGAGAACGCGCTAATGTCAGTAATGGCGATATTTAGGATATGATAGACGCCGACGGCAAATTTTCGCTTGATGTTTGGCACCTTGGCTGAGCGCTGAGCGTTCAAATTTGCAGATATCTTTCGTCTGTACTTGATCGAAGCTCCTGTGCCAGTTCTTTTGTACTCGCAGTTCAACTTCGTCTCGCTTTGTGTTCTAGCCTGAAGGTCCAATGATTTGCTCCTGAGAGTTCTGACGGGTGTGGTTTTGAGTGACACCAAGGCGGAGATATCTTAAAATCACGCAAGCTTTGACTCCTCAGACGATGTGATTTCATCGCGGGATTACCATCAGGGCATCGCGTGTCTTGAACTCCTGCTTTACTGTAGTATAATACATGTGTAACATCGCTCAAGTCGGAAGGAAGCGTTCATCCGTCGCAGTCGATCCTCACGATTTTCCCGCCCAGCCAGGTCTGCGTAAGCGCCTCTCCGCCTGGCATCGACGCAATGTATCTCTGAAAGATCGGTCAGTCACACGTCCACGGAAAGGGCATAGAATCATACAGCAGACATCGACGTCCCTACCGTCTCCCCAGTAGATATCCACACCGTCGGCCGCGCAGCGGACAGTGCCTTCACACCGGCGTCTATCTTGGAGCTCTGGTCGTACAGGTACATCGCCTTGAGCCTTGGCGCCCAAGCCGGCGTCCGTGCGAGCGTCTTGAGTGCGCTGCCGGTCAGGCGGCCCTGAGCCTTGTCGTGGCCAGTGAGCTGCACCATCTCAATGCGGGGGCAAGCCTCGAAGATCGCGAGGAGGGTGGCATCAGACAGGGTGGTGAATGCCTCGAGGCGGAAGACGCGCATCGATGAGCAGCGACGGACGAATTGGATGAAGGCGCCTTCGTTGCGGACGTCGCCGCCACAGCCAGTCCCGGGGTCTCCTGCGGCGAAACGTTGCAGGCGTTGACAAACTTCGGGGCGCGCAGCGAGGCCTGCTACATGCGAACTTGAGGTAGAGTTAGGGTAATGTATTTGAAATCAAGTTCAGCGCACTCTTCAATCGAGAAATTGGGGCCGAACTTGAGGTTGAGTACTGAGACGTTCTCCAGCAGGTCCCAGTCGAAGAACGTCTCCCGCCGCAGGCCGTTTACCAGGCTGTACGAGTTGCGCTCATAAGAGGCTGTTTGGCGCGCAGAGAACCTGGGCTCTTCGTATTCCGGTGTCGTCTTTTTCAACGGCGAGAACAAGTCCATGTCGCCGAACCCGTCGTCGTCAGAACCACTTCTGTATTCTTCATAATCGTCCTCGTCCTCGTCCTCTTCCTCGGGTTCGGGCGGATATTCGAACGGGAATGAGTCGATAAGCCCCTGGGTGGCCTCTTCAAGCTCTTCTTCTTCCAACCGACAGATTGCGACCTCCAGAATTTCGAAAAACCTGTTCGTTCGATCCAGAGGTGCCTTGTTGGCTGACCTCCGCAGTACGTTGATAGCTTCGACTAGCGTAGGAGTGCCTACTGTGAGACCCGGTTGGTAGACCGCAGGGCGTGGTGGTGTCATCCAAGAACGATTCAAGGTGCTGCTTGAGGTACCAGCAACCTGGCTGGTGGTTTCAAAACTACGGTAAATTGGAATGTTGGGCGAAACTTGTATGGACTCGTCGTAGTGCGAGAAATGGCACTTGCTCCCATAGCGGCACCTCCCTGGCGAGACTCAGAAATTAAGCAGTGAGTAGATCCAAAGGAAATATACCTTCTTGAAAAAATATGCACTGTTTCCTGGGTCGCTGCATGGTGAACAGTGGTCAAGGACGAAAAGGGGTCTTTTGTTTGGTTTCCGCCCGATTGGGAAAACAAACTTTCGAGGCTTGTTCTCCGCTTTGTTCCTCGTCGACCACCCAGCCAGCGCGCTCGAGCTCGAAGTTACTAAAGAAGAACATGAAGCCGTCAGGCGCGGACATTAGTCGTTCGGCAAGGCGCGGTCCGCGATACTTCGAGTTAGCTTGGCGGTAGCTGAAATCGCGGAACTCAGGCCAATGGCAGTGGCTAGGTGCTGGGAACAACAAGCGGATGGCGAGGAACCGGACGCTGAAAGACACGATAAATGAACGATGCGGTTCGTCCAACTTTCAGGTCAAAAAATCTTGTCGGCCACTTCAACTCGGCCGGGGTCTCTTTCCAGGTCGACTGGGGACCATGACATACGCGGCGAACTTCATGCCACTCTGTCCACTCTTTGCTAGTATTCGCCCTATAAGTTATATCAGGGCTAGTACCTGTTTCAAGCTCGGGACGTCGGACCGTATTCGCGAAAACCTTCAAGCTTTTTTTAATCTTCATTCCTTCTCGGTCACTTCGGTTCCTCTCTACGCCAAACCTGTGTTGATCTCTGTCGTTCGGCGGTAACGTTTATTCTGCGTGAACAAGTTGGACGACCAAACTGTTAATTTTCGTGAGTTTTGCCCTCCACCACATCTCTCCGTCGCTCACCCTTTTCTCCTCTCTCTTCTAGTCTTTTTATTTTTAAGGACATGTAAAGGCTGAGATCATTGTGCCCGTCTCGCGCTGGACGGGATATCTGCCGACGGTGGCCTCAGTAAGGCGAAATTCAATGGTATGTATATGCTCACCGGTCTCCTCCCTGTCTTCACCTGTCTTCATCCCCGTCTTTCCGTAAACTCCAGCGCAGCAATCTTCGAGACATCTGAGCGTTTGCGCATCTTCATGTCTACAAAAGGATTAGAGTGTTTTTCTATCCAATTGGATGCCATCGACGTACCAAGCCCCAGGTTGTCCGACTAACCGAAGTTTAGACTCTGCACCTGCTCGACACACGTACGCCATGTCCGCTCAGGCCCACGCTCGTTTTCACCTGGCGCCGTTCTTACTCTTTGATTCCCTTGGCTCGTCCTCGCACAGCAGCAACTGAGGATCGGACCGTCCGACCAGGCCTCTCAGTGCTTCGTCATGGATCGATTTCCACTGAGGTCTGCCCCTCTACAGACCCCTCGGTAAGGTGTCTGACGATCTTCTTGAACCTGTCCGTTACTGGCCGGGGTGAGGACCGCCTTGGCCCTAAACCTGACCACCTTGACACGTTCCGGCGGGGCGACAGTCTCGGGTAACATTCCGGTAACAGCTTGCAGTGGTGTAGACATAAGGCTGACATCGTCGGCGGCTCGACGTGCCACCGGTAGGAGGAGGTGAGCCATCCTCTGACGAGCTTTTATAGAGGTCTTGACGAACATCTTGAATGACTTGTCGTATATGTGTGCCCATCGTTTGTTTCGGCATGTGAGCGGCTCAGCTAACTTCCCACAGTTAAAAACCAGTATTGGCTTCTTCATACACCTTTCCACCACTCAAGATCCTCGCCAACTTCCCGCACTTATGCGTCGCGAAAGCCCGAATTGGCCTACGCTCACAACATCGATCCTTAAGCTGCACAATCAACCGATCCTTTCGAGGGAGCGTGGCATTGACTCGACGGACTCGCACACTTTTCATCCTATCCTGCTGCTCGCAGTGGTACGCTTCCTCTTTTCTTTTCTTTCCCTTTCCTAGTCCATTATCAGCAAACAGCGAACGTTTCGAACCCCCTGACTATCCCGTCCGTCGCATCTGGAGCTGCAGCTGTATGTGGTGAATTTAATTCTCTAACTGTTCCCCTCGCTAACTTCAACCTTCTTGTAGGCCGTCGCTCCGGCCGTGACCTCTTCAACTAGAAATGTTTCGAACGGATATTTTGTGGTGTGGTTGAAAAAGGTGCGGCCGTCCGATTCCAATATTCCTGAGATCCGCATCATTGCTTACATCTCGTCCAGATCTTGAGGCGCGGAACCTAACAGTCGAGACGAAGGGACTCATGAAGTTGAACACCGCCAAAAAATGTCGAATCTACGGCAAAGTCCCGAAAGTCGAAGAGAAAGTGAACGCCGGAGAGAGCTAAGAATTCATATGCCACCTGTCGTGTGTACACTTTATTTTATACTTCTCATCTTGCAATAATTCGTGGGAGCTATTCAACTGTTGTGGGAGTTCCTGCTGAGGCACTTGAGTAACGACGACTCGCGATGGGAACAAATCATTCTCGGCGATATTGTTGGATGCCGGAGACACACTCTACAGACTGCTGCAGTTGGGCAGGCCGCAGTCGCGGTGAATTACGGCTTCAACACTGTCACCACGTCCCATGTGGTCGGGGTCCAAAGAACCCTGGTATCAGTGAGCAGGTTGCGACCCAAGCGGTACTTTCCCGCGCGGATATCTCGGGTTCAAAAGTCTTAGCACATCGCAAACTTGAAGATCGCGGCCGCGGAGGTACACCCGTTACTGTACTATTACGACCAAAGGTTCAGGTGACGGGTGACGGAGGCTCGTGAACTGAACCAATTTGGTGTAGGTGACGGTGACATTCAATTTTTGGCCTGAAATAGGGGCGGAAACTGTCAAAAATTCTCGGCCGGCACCTGCCGGAGGCTGCCGTCCGTCCATTTATGGGAATTTCTGGTGATTGCCGATCAATGAACCTTGATCCCAGTGAACCTTTGAGGTGACGGGTGACATGGCGTGAACCTTTGGTCGTAATAGTACAGTACTTCACGCGACCGCACCGGTCTTCCGTCATCCTATACGAGCCACAAATGGGCCATGAGAGGCCTTGAGTGCCTTTGTCTGACTTTATTCATGATTCAGGGTTGTACCCGAGACCGAAAGAACAGGAGGCCTCAGCATTTTTTTTCTTTTCGTGGCAGGTGTGGGAAATTGTGAACATTCTTTCGATGTTGGGAGCACAGCATATGATCGGCGCGCTTGCGCGGAACTGAATTCCGAGATTCGACCCCGAATATCCGACGCGACAATGCTATCCCTTCGTGTAGCTCAAGGGTCTCCCACTGCTCCCGACCCCTGCGCCTCGCCGCCAGAGTCCCATTTAAACCGAACCATTGTCCTAGAAGACATGGACTCTAGAAACAAACCCCTAAAACCAGCGACTTGTGGACGATGCCGGAACAAAAAGATTGCAAGTCCCCCGTATCGTTTTCCTTGACGTTCTGACGTTTCCGTTGTTGCAGCGATGCAATGGTCAGCGCCCGTGTGGTGAGTCTTGCATGTTTAGAATTGCCGCCTCCTCTTATTCCATCAGACAAATGTTTGAGAGCGCGAGTCGGTATAGAATGCAGGGCAGCCCCCGCTGTATCCCATACCCCAGAGCTTCGCAAAGGTTATGCATGTTCTGCGTGCAGACGTAAAAAGAAGGTATGGTACTTCCCCCCTCGTCTATTATCTCCTCAACCCACGAGCATCAGAAATGCAGCGGGGAATGGCCATGCCGAACATGCATAATTTCCAAGAAGGAAGACGACTGCAAGTTTGATGATGGTAGCGAGCTGAGTTTTACCAGAGCCCTTATTGAAAGGACGCTGGAACTTGAACAACTACTCTCCGCGGCCAAATCGCCACCTCCAAACTTTTCTGTCGGAGCTGATTTATCGGCCGAGCTGGACGAGCTTCTTGCCTCCAATCCAGCGGTGGTCGCTGAGCCCTTGGACAAGCAACCACTCCTCGATAATCTTACAGCTATGGCGACACTTCTGCGAGAGGACGAAACCCTCAACTACCTTGAGACTGCTGCAGCACTACCTCCGCTCCCTACCCCTCCAGTCGTAGAATCCCCAGAGGAGAAAATGTTGCGTTTGTGAGTATTTCCATCTGCCTTTTTTTCCCTTCTGGCGCTCAGATTGTCTTCCAGACGCAAATTGTTTCTCGTCAAAGAATTCCAGTTGGGTTTCACTCTCCCTCCCCACAAGGTCGCTGCACTTATAGCGGGCGATCTTTCGGGAACGGTTGTGCACCCGGTTTTAATTCACGTCTCCCATCTTTGGGGTTACATGCTTGACTATTTCGACCAAAAACGCAGTTGGGCTTACGCTCCCAATGAAGACGGCGACGAGGTAGAGCAGATGCGTCTCATTCTTGGTTCCCTCGCAGGCGAATTTGGACCTCCCCCAGACCCATTCACGAGATTCCTCGCATACCAAGGCGTTTGTTTCTACTTCTACCATAAAAACGAGTTTCAGCGCGGTCAAGAATTCTGGACGTTGGCCAGCGACACCGTTTTGAAGCACGATCTCGATCTGGCCCTGACTGTTCCTCCAGTGGAAGACGAAACGACCACATACTCCTTACGACCTTTGACGGACGCCAACGAATTACGTGCGGCGTTTTCGACGTTGATATATGTCGCGTTGGATACCGAGTTGGTTTTGTCCGCTCCTCCAATAATTCAACCTCGATTACTCGCCAAATTCGACCAGCTCATGGTACGCTGGCGTTATTTCATTCCAATTGAAACCCCAATTCATCTACCCACAGGATACTCATGTCGTCAACAATGCAGATCTGAGTTTTGTGAGGACAAAGAGCATTCGATTGCTGGCGCAAACTCGCCGACTAACTACGGCGTGGGACGCCGGCAGTACGCATAAGCTCCCACCTCTTGGTCTCGCTGCTCATATTTTTCTTTAGAAGCCCAAGGACAAAGCCCTGCCGCCCCGTGGTTCGAAAATTATTGGAAATTGATCGAGCAATTGAACACTCATATCGGACGGCTCAACCACATACACCTGCGCGTATCGTTCATCCCGGACGCGCACACGGCGGAGCTCCAGATGAAACTCTGTCTAATCGTGGCGATCGCCGCCCTGGCGGACCTCCACGGCATATTCGCGCCCTCGCATGTGGAATCATCTCGGAGGTATCGCGACACAGTGGTTGAAATCGTCAGTATCTCAAGCACCTTTACAATCGACGACTGTCGATACCTCGACGCCATTTTATCGGTACGATTCTTTGTTGTCTCAACGCTGTACTTTGACTGAATTACCACACCAATCAGTTCTGCTGGTCCGTCGCAACCAAACGAATCCTCTCGAACGAGGTCGTGTACGAGAATCAACAGCCGATCATCGCCGCCATCCGGGCTTGCAATTCCAACCTTCAACAGATGTTACCCTACGTTCCCGATTTCGAAAACATTAATCGTGTGTCTTGGGACGGCGATACGGTTCCGCGCGTATAAACACCGGAATGCGCAGGGACCTCCACAATACCACCTCCTCCATATGTATCTTAGTCGGCTAGTCTCATACTCCGCGGAATAACGGTCGAACAACAAACTGCCGCGCCTCCAAAACAAAAACTCAACATTCACGAAATGCCTGACAACCCAGTATTGTACACCTACGTCCTTGCTTCCTTACTTCAGAGCCGTTCAATCGCCCTGTTGGAAACATGAGCCAATCAGAGGGTACATCCTGAAAGAAAGCTGAACACACCCTGCAGGAAACGAAGCCGTCTTCCGAAGAAGCGCCAGTGTGGGTGATGACCCTGAAATTGCCTCACAGTTAAACGAAATCTGAGACATGGACCAAGTAACTCACGCGCAGTACGTGCCGGCCGTGTTGAAGACGACGCGGTCAGCGCCAGGGGAGCCGCCGGCGTAGGCCTGGCTTCCCGGAAGGATCGGGTACTGCACGTAGAGGTAAATTATCCAACAACTTCGGAACGAAATACGCAGGGTAGAACAAACCTCTTCCCAAGTGCTGCCGGAACAGAACAACTCCAGCCCTTCATCGTCAAAGAACTGGTGGGGGTAACTGTCTAATGAGCAGCACGCGTCACGGTTTGCATTTTGTTTGATTGGCACTGCGGGAGACAGACACACCGGAGCCGATGGGGTTGTTGCGGTGCGCGAAACCGGCGCTGACGGCGGCAGAGACCTGCGCGACGGTGTAGGTGTTGCTTCCGCACTCCACGTTGCCCGAAGGCAGCGCGCGGGGGGTCGGGTTCGCAAGCGCCAGAACCGCAAAGACGGGGACGATGAGCAGAGAGCGAGAGGTAAACATATTATCTGTCTGGAAGAGAAACTCCAACTGAGAAAATCCAAGTTCAAGGTTGAGCAGTCTTTATACCGTCGACGCACCGGGAGCTCGGCCGTAGCACTACGATGGCCGCGCTGGCCGGTCCTTCTGCACCATCTGTAGTATTGAACGTGCGCAATAATTGCAGAATACCATGTGGTGGAGGAGCACCATGAGGTTCCGAAGGCTGGGCGATGAAACTGCCAGTGTTGTTCCAGAGTGCAAGCCAACAGAGCTACAGAGAGTCATATCCAATGAATTGCGAGCCAGATATTCAGCTAGTCGTTCCCTGGAGGGCTGGGTTTACGACGACGTCCACCACAGAGTCTTTGCGACCAGTTGCCGACATGGCAACCTTTTGTTAGATAAATTCTCCCCGTTTTCAATCAAGAACGTTGGAAGAAGCCTTCAAGATCGTTACAGTCATGGGACCACGTCCGTATGCTTCCGCTCATAATACGGGGCAGAGGAGTTCCACACTCCGAACGGCGAACACAGCGGCCGCAAGATCAAGCCTAATCGAATCCTGTTCGAAGTTGAACATCGCGCGGCGACCCAGACGTCAAAAATAAGCAAAAGTACGGCGTCAGGCCAGATTCTCCCAAGCTGTGAATATTAATCGTGTTATTACAGAAGCTCCGGCTGGGAGGTCCCGGGAAGCTCCCGTCAAGGTCTGTCTGGAAGAATCAGTAAAATCGACCTCAAAAAAGCCCCTGTTTTTCGTCTTCCTGGGCCTCGAAACAACTGCAGAAGTCCCTTTGTACGCTCGCGCCAAGTCCTGACCGTGGTTAAACTCGTTGTCGATACCGTTGCAAGCTCCCTACGAATTGTTGGGACAAAGTTGAGACCCAGGAGAAAACCCACCTCAAAAAAGTCAAAATTTCCGAGAGAGCTTGGCGGGAGCTTCCGGGGGCCTGCGCTTGGACCGCTTCTCTTCGCACGGATTCAAGTCACAGGGTCCATTGAGCAGAAAATCCGTAACAACTAACCCGACGCCGAGTCGTTCCACCCTATATTCCCAACAACGGTCTTTGCGCTAGCTCGCAGCAGTGGTAAGGTGATGCACCATTAGCTCGCGATAGTTCAATCTCCGCCCTTGGTTGGAAGCACCGACTGGTCCGCTGTTGCCGCCGTCGACGTCGTGCGCCGTTGTTTCAAGGCCATTCCTGTTGAACGTTCAACACTGGTTCGAGTTGTCACAGGCTGATTGGCTGATCATGATTCCCAGGTTAGGAATGATGGTCGTCCAAATTAGGCAACGTCATTGCCAGTTTAGGCCTCTTCCCGTTCCCTCAGCGGCTCAGCCCCCCACCAACATCTAGGCATAATAAGAAATAGATTCCACGGCACATCGTAGTCGTAAAAAGGCGTGCGTGCGTGCAAAGAATACAGGCGGGCCGATAATATATATGCGAGACGTAAGGGATGATTATAACAACACCGGGCGAAGTCGAGAAGACAGAGAGGAAAAAGATGTAGAAAGAGGAAAGAGGGAAAGCAGACCGACGCTCAGAGCTCGTCGTCCGTAACCTCCTCACCCCGCTTCTTCCGTGCCATGCGCTCCTTCTTGAGCTGAAAACACAAATGCATCGTCAGCTCACGATGTCCAAGGGGGAATGGAATGGAAAGCTTACCTTGCGCGCATCTGAGGCAGAGATCTTCTTCTGCTTCTTGACGTCGATCTTGTTGCCCATCGCGTCGTACTGCACATCCTCCTCCCCATCGGCCTTGTCGATACGGGGACCTGATCCCTGTCCCTCGACCCAGTTGTGGCCTGACGCCTCGAGACGACCGTCGCGCATCGCCCAGACCCTGCGTCGTTCGTTAGCATCGTAATCAAAGGGAAGGGAAGGGAGAAGAGACGCACTCCTTGCAGATCGACTCGGAGAAGTCACGGTTGTGGGTAATGACGAGCACACCGCCCTCGAAGACCTTGAGGGCCTCGATGAGCGCCGCGAGCGACTCACGATCGAGGTAGTCTGCGCACGTCGTCAGTATCAGCCACCGAGGTAAGGTACACGGAAGAAAACTCACTAGTCGGTTCATCAAGACACATAACGTGCGGTCGGCGCCAGGTGGCAGCGCCGAGCACAATCTTGACCTTCTGCCCGCCAGACAGACCGCGCATGGTGTTGTGCGACACAAACTCGGGCTCGAGACCAAAGTCCGCCATGTGCTTCTCGATCTCGCGACGTACGAGCGGCCGGAGGAGACCCAGGCGCTGCGCCTCGCGGGTGTCGACCTCGATGACTTTCTACAAATGGACGAAATAATCAGTACTGGCGTCGACGAAACGAAGGACGCAGACGACGACGAACCTTCTCGAAGCCACGCTTGATGAGGTCGTCTCTCGGCAACCAGATGTTCTCGCTGGAGCTGAGAGCCTTGAACGACACCTCGTACTCGTAGCTCTGCTTGAGCTTCTTGCGCGCCAGAATCTCGTCAATCAACCGCTTCTGCCCCTCAATCACAATAAGCGCCCCGTCCTTCATCTTCTGCGCCTCCTCCTCGCTGATGATCCGGTTCGCCTTGCTCATCTCCTCCAGATCCTCACCAGTCTGGTACCGCCACAACATGTACTCGAGCGGCGTCTTGTCGAGATGGTTGTCGATGTGGTGGAACGCATGCTGCGCGACGTAGCCGATAACCAAGTTCGGGTGCTTCCAGATCTCTCCGCCCTTGTTCTGCTCCATGTCACCGATGAGCAGCTTGACGAGCGTGCTCTTCCCGGACCCGTTCGGCCCGAGGACGGCGACACGCGAGGAGAGCGAAACCTGCAGCGTGATGTCGTACAGCTGCTGCACGGGCTGCGTGGGGTACTGGAAGCCGACTTTGCGCATCTTGAGGAGCGACTTCTCCTTGGTCTTGACACCCTCGAGGAGCGGGGGGTCGGGGAGCTTGAAGCGGTAGTCCTCGGCCGCCTCGAGCGTGTAGTACGACTTGGCCTCGGGCACCTGCTGCACGAACTTCTCGAGGTTGCCACGGTAGCGACGGAGCTTGAAGCGATTGAGGTGGAGCACGTCCGTGATGGTGTTGTTGAGGAAGCCCGAGTCGTGCGAAACGATGACTGTGCGAGGGTTAGTTAGTATCACGTTCGAGCAGAGGGTAGGGAGGAAACATACTGGACGTGCACGTCTTGAGACCGGTGAGGTAGTTCTCGAGCCACGCAACATTGACAACATCCAAGTGATTCGTCGGCTCGTCAAGCAGAAGAATGTCGGCACGGAAGAGCATCGCACGGGCGAGCGCAAGCTTCATCTTCCATCCACCGGACAGAGAACCGATCGCCTGCTTCTGGCGCTCGTCGTCGAAGCCGACGGACGCGAGGGTGGTGATGACATCGTCCTCGGTGGCGAGGATACGCTTGTCGGTGAGGATGAACTGAAGGACGGACGTCTCCTCCTCGCTGCCGTCAATGTCGTGCTCGACGTAGAACGTGCGGACCTCATCGGGGGAAGGGAAACCCTCGACTTGCCTGAACGGGTAATCGTCAGTAAAAGGATATTTTGAAGTGAAAGAGCGACCCACCCGTTGGTGATGGCGCGCATGAGCGTGGACTTGCCAGTACCGTTCTTCCCGCACAGACCATAGCGGTGCCCGCGCTTGAGGCGCAGCACGGCCGTGTTGAGCAGGATTTTGGCACCGTAAGCGAGCGAGAACTGGCAATTGCACAGGTCCTCGCCCTCCTCCTCGTCCTCCTCCACTGCAGCCTCCTCGTCGTCCTCCGTCGCGGACCGGACCACCCACTCGTGAGTGACAGAGATGGGGTCGGGGGTGGCGGAAACGTAGGCGAGGTAGGGCGCAAGGCCGTCCCACTGCGGTACGTCAAAGTTCTTCATGTTAACGAGGTTGGCGGCGAGCGAGGCGGTGTAGATGGTCATGGGGTCGGCGACGGAGATCTCGCCGCCGAGCTTCTTGTAGATGGCAACGAGGGACTGGCCGAGGGCACCAGCTTCGGCGACCTTGAAGGGAGGGAGGTCGGAGCCGTCACCGGTGGGGACGTCGCCGACTTGGCGGAGGGTGGCGATGGCCTTGCCGATGACGCCACGGGCTTCGGGGTCACCGATGCTAGTCTCGACCTTGAGGAGACCGGGGAGGAGCTTGGGCAGGAAGGGGCGGACGGTGATGGGCGAGTCGACGAGTTTGGCCATGTTGTCGACAATGCTGGGTATGTTGTGAGTAAACGTGAAAAATATTATTGGGAATACAAAAAACACTTACACCGCGACCTTCCGCTTTGTCGCCGTGAGCTTCTCCGAAAGACCACGCGAGAGCAGGGGGACCATTAGAGAAAGGGTGGGGGAATCTACTTCTGAAACGAATGTGGTAGCCGAGAGGAGGGCGATGGTACCAGGGACCTCCTCGACGGGATTAATTAAGGCTTTGATAAGAGCCGGAATAAAGCGTTCAATATCCTTGTTGGACACCAGGGCGGTGGCCTTTGTAAGCGAATCACGTGCAGCCTTCTTCACGTCGGCTTTGGTGTCCCAGATGGCGTCGGCGAGGATGGGGACAATCTCGGGCATGAGACGGGCCATCTGGGTGGGGGCGGAGACGACGAGCTGGTTGAGAACGACGAGGGCGCCGGTCTTGATTTGCCATTTGCCGGCAGTTTTGATTTCGTGAAGGAGGGCAGGGAGGATGAGGGCGGTGGCCCATGGGTTCATTGCGGCGACGTACTCGCGCACGGCCTCGACGGCGGCGGTCCTGACCGCAGGCATTTTGTCGGCGAAGGCCTCGAGAAGGGCAGCGTAGAGACCTGAGCCAATGAACGAGGGCTCGAGGGACTTTACGGCGCCCTGCTTGGCGAGGGCGAGGATGGTGTCAGCGGCGCCCTCGCGGGCGGCGGCAGACTTTTTATCGGCGAGTGCCTTGAGAATTGCGTCCGAGACGCCAGAGAGCGCAGCAGGGCCCTGCTTTTGGGCGAGGGCGGCGAGAGTTGCAGCAGAGGCGTCGCGGGTGGCCTTGTCGACGACAAAAAGGCTGGGGACATCGAATTCCTTGAGGGAAACGGGGGCGGGGGTCGCAGCAGGCATTTCTTGGATCTTTGTAGCCATGTAAGCCCGGTTCTATGCGTCTAGTGGTCAACCAACCTTTAATTGAGATATGGGTAAGAGATGGGTCTATGTGATTGCAGACAAGGCTGACAGGGACAAAGGACGCTCTATGGGCAATATCTAGGGTGGCTTATAGCCTGGCGGGGTATTAGAAGGGTCTACAAGGGCGCTACAAGGCGCTACAAGGGTTTTGCAGGCTCACCTCTAAGGGAGAAGAAGGGGGAAGGGAAAGAAACGCAAAAGCGATGCGTCTTTTTTCAGCCTCTGTTTTAAACCGCGCCACACAAATAAGCACAGCCCCAAGTGGTCAGCTGCCGATATTGCGGGGGTTGACACGCTGTCCTGTACCCCGCATATCATCCCCTTATCGCTGCCTCTACCGCCGTTCTACTCGCCGTTCCTGAGCCTCCGGTGTCCCTGTTCAACTCATTATTTTTATAGTTCAATTTCTCGCTTTCTCGGTCCATTCTCGTCTCTTTCCTCGCATTTTCTCCGTCCTTTTCGCGCTGGGTGCCCACGGCAACAACCAACTTCCGTCGCTTCGTTGTCGCGACCCTAGATCACAAACGCGGCAAATTGATTCCTCATCGCGTCAAGATAAGACCTCGGTGGTCGTTGTGGGGTAAATTGAACCGATCTGTGGGGTAACAGGGGTCTCCCGATGGCGACTTGGTGCTCCGGGGGCTAGGTCGCGACGCCGACAGGATCGCACGACCGCCTCCTGTGTTTCCGGACTGGCAACTGGAATTTTCGAGAACCTCGGAGACTTGGCCCGGGCTCGCCGGCCCTTCATGTCGGCTGTGAATGAAAGACACGACTGAGGGACCAGGAGGTTAACTCCGCCCCGGGCCCCCAACCTTCCCGAACGAGGCTCTACCCCGCACACGTTTGAAGGAAGGGCCTGGAAGGCTGCTGTGTTTGTCGATCTCCGAGAAGATCTTTACGGGAGTAGATCTTTACAGGGACGGGACGTATGAAACAGCCGTTGGCGTCGCAGATTAGCGAGCAACGCATATATATCTGTCCGTTTGACGCCGTCTCTTCAAAATTCAATTCCTCTTTCCGCAACTTGAAGACTCTCAAAGAAACCTCCGCACCAAAGCTAGCTGAATTCCGCTTGATCACTCAAGCTTCAAGTTTCCTTATCTAATTCCACTGGCAATGCTGAAAAGGCTCGGACGCCTCACCGCAATTGCACCGAATCTAGGGCTATATAAATCCGGAGCCACCGCTAACCGCTGTTAATGTCGTTGACCAGCTTACTTCCACGCTCCGAACAGTCTACTTCGTGTTTTTCTTATTGTATTTCCATTCTCCCCGACACCTCACGGCAAACGTCGCCTAATTTGGGTCGACATTGACAGCGCACGACTTGAACGCCCTCTGGAAGCCCGAACCACGGACATATGTACCTACCTCACCGCAAATGTCGCCTAATTTGGGTCGATATTGACAGCGCACGACTTGAACGCCTTCTGGAAGCCCGAACCATGGATATATGCACCTACCTTAGCCGGCGCACCAAGCTCAAGCTCAAGGTAATTCAAGCCAGACTTCAACCAACGCCGGTGAATCTAACACTGATGGTAGGGTTAATCTTGTGGCTCAAACCACAGTAACAGCTATCTCGAACGTGACAATGCCAGTGAGAGCTTCTAGTCCCAATTCTAGACTAGCGAATGAGTGCCTTCCACGACCAGTGAACTTGCAGCCGACCACGTTTGTCCATTTGCACAAGGTGTACATCTCAAGAATTACCATCGCCCCAGTTCCACGGTCAAGTTCTCGCGGATTAAATTATCCTGCAAGGCCCAAGACGACAACAGTCTCTCCCTCCTGCGTAGAAAAATTCAACTACAAGTCGTACCCTTATTTACGGGTTCAACAAGGTCCTGCCGAGTCCGGGCTGGCGTATCGCGGTTCAATCCAAACTCCAACGCCACTAGACACGACGGTAATGCGCGCCCAACGGCAGTGAACGAGGGGAGGTCTTGTTCAAATGGTGAAATTGCATGCGGGCAAGGATGAGGAAATATATGCATCTGCGAAATCGGCAGTGAATTAGAGATGATTTTATAGAGTTGTAAGTATACTATGTATGGCTCTGAAGCGAAAGTTGAGTACCGAATTTTCCGATGTGCTCGACCACTGAACGTCGTCCCTTGAGTATCGCTGTTTTGTTCGAAGCTGCAAGGGTCCAAGTCGAAGGGACGACGTCCAAAACCGCGAGAGCCTGCTGTATGGCAGCCCGAAGCTCGACAAGACCATGAACCCCGGGATAGTTATCATGAACCTCGGTAACGCCGTCGAACGTATTCGACTGCAGGTGATCCGAGTACCACTTATAGCGCTCTCAAAAATTTTGAGACCTTATCTGGGGCGTCGTAAAATTGGCTGCGCTTTTCGGCATCGCAAACTGGGCGCGAAGAGCTGTCTTTTCGTAGTGCAAGATTTCCGGTTGCATCCATTGCGACGCGAGTCATGTGAAAGAAACATCATTTTTTAAATTGTGCGACCACAGGGCTATTACCTCATGGCGCAGGTATTGGGTACATGGATAGATAGAATCGAAGAATGAGACTGAGAAGATAAAAATTGACGTTCAGCCAATGTTCAAAACTTCGAGCCAAAATCTCCCCTCCGACTGTCTCTTATCCTGGATATGGTGTCAGAGCGTTCTCCGAATATCAAGAATGAAAGCAGACGTACATTGATACCCACGATCCACTCTTCGTCCATCAACACACCGTCGTATTGACTATCCCTCGATAACACAACCCCCACTACCCCCAACTGTGTATCGACCTCCTCGGCGAACAAATCTTCTACGTGCTCGAATTGGTTCTTCACCACAGACACCACGAACTTGTTTGACGGTCCGTCGTCTCCCTCCTGCTCATCCTCTGGGATCGGAGTCCTTCTATGCGTGTATGGGTTGAAATCGAGGACCGTGACACGGGCGCCCTCCTCTGTGGCTTGCGCGAGGACACAGCGCTGCCCGCAGATTATAGTTGGCCATTCATCAAGCATGCCAGTGCCGTCCATCCATTTCGCATTGAGGGGGCCCCAGTCTCTCCACGTAAGCTCTTCACCGTCGTTTCGTCCAGAAGAAAGCTGGAGCAACGCCCGTCGTGGAACAAACAAAAACAGATTAGTGATGTCGGGGAATGACTCGTCTGAAGGGTCGACTATAATCTGGAGCATGATGATAGAATCGGCGAAGGATGAGTGAAACGGCTGCTTGGAGCTCGGTCCGCCTCTCCCTTTTGGGTTGTACTCGATCCTTATAACATGATAAGTGCCGAACCGCGCAAGCTGCGGAAGTTTGAGCGAGACCGTCATGCGCGCTGGCACGTCCATTTGAGTAGACCACAACTCCAGTGTTCCCGTTTGCCATCGGGCTAACAATATGATGTCGACGGATACGAAAACGGCAGCAGAATACATATCGGAAAGGTCCTGGTTATTTGCTGAATAACTTCAAGCACGGAACCAAAAGATGTTCATACCGTCTGCAGAAGGCCCTGCTTCCAATCGTATAGCATCACCCGACTTGGTTGGAGCCCGGTTGCTGGGACGTCAAACATTCTGAAGTCGGTGATTAAGACCATGACCTTGGGTCCACAGACATCCACTTGGAAATCAGGACCGTCCAAGATAATTGAAGGAAGAGTTATGACGGGTTCTTGAGCCCCGCAGTGGGCGGATTGCGTGGACATCTCGTAAAAACGAAGTCTGTGAGTTGTCGCCAAAGAGGGGGAGAGGGTTGAGGTGCTGCTCGAGTCCATGTTACGTGCGTACAATGTGGGGGCTCAAGCACAACGTACGAGGTCAAAACCGCCAAAAGATCGTGTTCCGGGATGGCAAGCGCAAACTCGTGGACATGTTCATCGATTTCGAGACGATTCCAAACATGCTCAACGGCGGCGAAATCAATCCATCTTAGAGTCTTTCTATTGGGTTCGGTCACGACGAAAATTCCGCCGGACAAGGCATATGTGTATATGTCCTGGATCGTTAGTACACCGTCCATCTGAATGATGCGGACGGAATTTGGTACGAGTTCCGTGAAGGCAGTTTGACGCTGTTGGAGCGCGAAGAGCTTTTGTGCGGAGGTCAGGCTCGTGTTCCATGGATTGTCCTCGACACAAGCGGCGAGAGCGGCGCGTCGATACTGAAGCAATATAGAGTCGTCGATAATGGACGTGACGCGTCGGTTTGTGGCAAGGCATGCGCTGAGGGTTTGTAGATCCGTAGAGTGAAGGATTTGGACGAGGATTTCGGACGGCAAGTCGAGTAAATGGATCGGCATTGTGGTCGGAAGAAAAGGACTGAACACAGCCACACATTGATCCGAGTCTTGTGCGGTTCCGAGTGCCATGCCAAGCAACGGTTCAAAAAGTTTAATAAATATTCAACCTCAGTCGAAGACTAAAACGTGACCGGTATTCTGGAGAGTATTTTCGAGTCCGCCATGGTGTAGCTTTCAAGTCAACTACTACCGCCGTGGCATACTACTCCGAGAATTCAAACTCGAACCAGAGTCCGCCTTTTAGCATTAACTTGGTGTTCCCGTAATCAAGGTTATGGCTTTCCACGGAAGACGTTTTCGGGTTCGTCTTTCTACTGCAAAATCTCAATATTCTTTCACCCGAGACGACAAAGTTGAAAGATTGAGCGCGCATGGTTACATTGCCAAGTATTCGCCTAGTAGTCAACGGACCCAAACGATTTTAGCAAAAGGAGTCGTGATACTTCCCTCTTTGTCGTCCTCTCCCACCCAGAACCCGACTTCGTATATCCGTGGAAGCGATGTGTTCACGACGAAGTTTTCCTGCTCTTGATCCACAGGCGTCGATAAAATGATCGTCGGTGCGCGTAGGCCATTTAGCGTCGACAGATACCACTTAGCTTCTGTCGGGGTGTGCGAAATCGGAGGAGTCTCGATGACGACGCTCAGCTCCTTATACTCTGCCGCAAAACTCGACCGTGAAGTCAAGAGGCGGATATGCGCGATTCCGCGAGCACCACACGGATGGGGCGAGGTGGAGTCCGGTTGGGTGGGGACCTAAGGCATCTCAGATGTAAATTATCGATCCAGTTGACTTCACCTACACGCAGGCGACGATCCGTAACATCCCCACAGAAGAACGGGAGGATGCTCTTTGCCTTAGCGGGCGAGGTAATGACCCATTTGAGGACCTCGCCGTCTGGCCTCGTCCTTCCACCAGGCACTTCATCGAGATACAGAGGGCCCTCCGACTCGTCTCTGCGGCTATTTATGATGTCGGAAATACGTTGCGGGGGCGTCAGTGAGCCGTTGCCCAAGAACGCGTAGTCTATCCATCCTGGGACCCTTGAAGCCCACTTGTGGGACTCGCGCGCTTTCCTAGATGGATCCGAAGGAGGGTACGCCTCCAATGGCTTGGTGAACGAGATGAGCTCGAGGTAAACATGATCCCCGAGAACCTATGGGTATGTTGATTCAAAGGAACGTGAGACAAGGAGCACTTTATAGTTACCACCAACGAGTTGGCCGTGAGTCCGCCAGCGTGGACGCCGCCGTCGAGGACGCTACATTATGGTGTGTATCTCCCCGACCGTTGAATTGATCTTCTCTTACTTGAAACCAAGCTGACGAAACTGTTCGGCTGTTTCTTGGACAGTTCCAGGAGGCGTGAGGTGCACGATATGGTCCAAGATTTTCGTGGTCATTGTAGTCCTCAGTCTCGAGCTACAGAGGTCAGGAGCACGCAAGTAGCACGTCAAGTTGAGTTGCCGGCGTGGGAACATATGATCGACACGGATCAATACGGCTTCACCACCAACTTCATCTTCAAAACCTTCGGATTCTTGTACTCGTCGCGGTGAACACTGGAAGAAGCTCAAGCTAATACATACTAACCCTAGTAACCGGGTCTGGCTTCTCCATTCTCAACCGAGCGTCAAGACCCTTTCCGCCGTCGCTAACTGAAGTAGTGAACTCTCCCACTCCACAACTTCCAAAGTTTAAAACACCGAACCATTGCATAATCCCCGATGCGAGAAAGCTGTAGTCGACTGCGATTTCCTTCGTCGACATCTACAACATGATATAGGTGGTGAACATAGCGCCGGTGCCGATCAGGTTCTCGGGCGAGCGTTGCAATTTCGCGTGGGCTCAAGCGCTCAAGTTCTGTCCTTGTGCTATTTTCGGTCCCAACAACTCGAGAAGCACCAAGCTCATACCGTGGTGCGCGGCGGGTTGAATGGACGACGTCAGATCGGACTTTTCGCTTCAGTCTCTCTCTCTCTCTCTTGCAACGTGTACAATGAGGCCCACTGTCGCCAGGCTCGTCATTGCCCTCCTACCTTGTGTCGCAGGAGCTCTCCAGTCCTGCCCCCAGCTTTCCTCGCAGACTCCGGACGTCTTCGATTTCATCGTTGTTGGATCAGGTGCCGGGGGCGGTCCCCTTGCTGCTCGCCTCGCCGAAAATGGATTCTCAGGTACCTTTCCACTCCCTCCCTTTCACCCTCTCACAGTTTACCGCAGTATTTCTCGTGGATACTGGGAATGATGTCAATATATTCAACACAACGCTCCCGGCGTACTGGGGGCGTGCCACAGAAGGTAGGTCTTTGGCCGCGACTTGAACCTTGTTCTCATTCAGACTTCCCTCCACAGACCCGACCACTGAGCTGGCGTACAACATCACAGAGTACAGCACTCCTGATTCGAGGATTGCCTGGTTTGCGTTCTGGAAGAACCGTTTGCGGATTTGCACTCAAATTACTCAGGTATCCTCGGGCGAGAGCGCTGGGGGGTTCTACTGTGAGTGATGAAGTACCTTGCGCCACTATTTCCCTTTGACAAATGCCCTTATCAGATCCACAACGCAATGATCAACATAATTGCGGGTACGGGGTCGGACTTCAACAATATTGCCGATACTTTTGAAGATTCATCGTGGTCGCGCAACAATATGCAAGCCTACTTCAAAAAAATCGAGCAAAATCTTTATCTTCTCCCAACCCTGCTAACTCTGTCCGACCATGGCTTCTCGGGCTGGCTCAAAACAACGTTACTTCCATACACGAATCTTCTCCACAAACTCGGTCGGTCTTTTTGAATTATTTGATTCGAGCCGCCTTGAAATTCGCATCCTTTAGCCGGGGTAGATCTCCAACTACTCTCAGTATTCACATCAATGACTGTGCTATCTCCCGAACCGCCCATCTTGGATTTAAACAGTCTGGCGAGCGATGGGAGTATTGGCCTCAATACTCCAAGTTTCACTGTCGACGCGGATCATATCCGTTCTTCGGTTTATAACCGACTCACGGGCGTCACAAATTCCAAGAACAGTAATCTGAATATTACTCTGAACACACTTGCGACAAAAATCCTCTTATGCCAGAACAACAACAGTCTGCCGACCGCTTATGGTGTTCAGATCGTGCCAGGGGCCGCCTTACCTGTAGCTGGCAATTTTGCAGGGAAACAAAATCTCACGGTGCGAAACGTCATGGCGCGCCACGAAGTCATTATATCCGCAGGCGTATTCCAGAGCCCCCAACTCGTGAGTCTACATGTTATATCTGATTCCCTCTTTGGCTAATCATATCTTCGGGCACTAGCTCATGGTGACGTTGATTAGCCCACGCTATTTCCCCCCCGCTAATATCGTAGCCAGCTCTCCGGTATAGGAAACTCGAGTGAGCTGAGCGCGGTTGGTATCGAACCCATAGTAAATTTACCCGGTGTTGGAACGAACCTCCAAGGTAAATGACAAATATCGACGTTCGTGCGGTAACTGAATATATACTCAGACCACGATGAGGTCGCTATCATTTGGAAACTCAAGAACAATTTCAAGCTTTTTGCTGGGTGCACCTTCCTGTCCGATCCGGCAAAGGACCCTTGCCTCCAGGATTGGATTAATTCCGACCACACGAACCTCTACGCATTTAACCCCGTCCTATCCGTCATAGTCGCTAAATCAAACGAATCTCTGGCGGCACCAGACCTCTTCACATATGTGGCACCGGCTTATTTCAAGGGTATATTCCGAGGTCCGTGCCTCCTAATTTAATTACAACAAGGGTTCATCACTCTTGACAGGATTCTCCCAGGAGGTTGTAGACAACCCTGACGGGTTTACTGCAATCGTCCTCAAAGCCCACCCATCCTCTCGCGGCTTCGTCCGACTGACGGGATCTCACCCGCAAGACCCTCTAGACATCCAGAAGATGCATTTTGAGGCGGAGCAGGGTCCAGAGGACGTACAAGCGCTCGTGGACGGGCTTATGCGCATTCGCACGCTAGTTGCAAGCTCGCCGATGGCGGCATTTGTTGACGAGGAGGTATTCCCCGGAACGAATGCGAGTCTGACGGAGCATATTTTCGAGCGTGTCTTCGGCCACCACGCCTGCTGCACGAATCCCATCGGGACCGGTATGTATTGTGCGTACATTGGGGTTTATTGAACTAAATCCCGGTAGATTCCAACGCTGTTCTGGATAGCGAATTCCGGGTACGAGGGGTTGATCGCCTTCGTGTTGTAGATATGAGTGTTTGGCCAAACGTTCCTGGTTATTTTGTAACCACTCCAACTTACATGGTAAGTCAAAGAGACCAATCTTGAATTTTCCCTCACTCCTACTGCTCAGATATCTGAGAAAGCGGCCGATTCTCTGACGGCGGATGCTCGGAGCACCGCGGCTCAGGCCACACCCTCGGAGGATGGGGTGGAATGATACCAGTGAAGATGAAACGAAAGTTTGAACCCTCCTTCCCTCCTTCTTTACCGAAATGACACCTTTAACATGTAGTTCTGTTTGCTGTTTCGTAAAAAACACATAATGTATCGTAAGTGAGCTGATCAGGTCGATGATGAGATCGTAGGAGCTAAGTATCCAACTCCGGGTAAATCAGACCGAGTATCGGCGTCGGAGGTGTATAGCACTTACCCATTTTGTTTGCTAGAGTGATTTGCTAGAGTGCCCAAGCGTGGATAGGCATGGAAAAGCGTGGGGTGGGCACCCATTTACGCTTGCGTGGGGGAGCCGGGGAGCCATCCGAGCGGAGTACCTTGCGTCCCAGTTTCAACAGCCGTTTCAAGAGACTGCGACCCTCTCCCAAATTATCCAACTTTTTATCCGAGACAGGGGACGGGGGAATCCCAATTCCACCGGTTAGACCGTACTTCGATTGGAGGGCAGCAAAGGCAGCAATGAAGTCCTTCTTTGGTGGGGGGGCGGCGTTGGATTCGGGAGTCAAGGTTGGAGCCGGAGTTTTGCTGCTGAGCAGCGAGGATTCTGAAGAACCAGGCGAGGTCATGGGTGACATAGGTGGGGGTCGTGATTGAGGGAATTGAGTGAACCAAGAGGGTGGGGTTGGTTTAAGTACCGATGCGGGCTCGGACACATATCGGTGCATGTGCATGAGCTTTTCTGTACATATTACGACGTGTATGTTGGGGGTGGCGTAGGATACGAATTCAGAAACGGGCCGTAAAATCTTTCCGACAGCATATTGAACCACAGGAAATAGCATATGATAAATCGGGAGTCTGAGTTTTTATTACAAGGTTAATTTGCTATTCTTGAGGGACACATTTTGGTTGGCAGACCAAGGCTTCACCACAAGTAGTTCGGTCAGAGGACATAGCAGTTGAATTATCTCCGAACTGGTAGTCTCATTCAATCTTCCAAGTTGGTTCAACCTATCGGCTCATTCGTCAACTCGGTTGGCAGGCTTGTTCGCTTGGACAGTGCCAGCAGTATCCAGTGAGTTGCTTTTGCTATCACCATTGTCCAGCTTTCAGGACTTATCGATATCCAGCCTCAACCCTCCTCCCGTACGTGGACATATTAATATAAATAATCAAAACCTAAACAATATTGTATCTGACGCTGCCGTGCCTTCACTTCAGCCTGTCTATTGGTAGTTGCCGTTCTCGTCAAAGTCGAAGACGAATATGAAAGGTCCGGCGATAATCGAAGTGTCGTCCGCTTTGGTGCAATTGGTGCTGACAACACCGTATACTGTCCCAGTAAGATTGGCCGGCACGACCGCCGTGTGATCTGCAGTAAGAGGTGCAAACTTTACGTCCAGCCCGGTATAGAAGGCGAGACAAAGGGTGGTTCCGCCTGGGGCTGGGGTGGCGGGAGTGTACGACACCTTAATGTTCGAGCCCGGAGAAATTGCTACCAATAGGCCGTTGGAGGTTACATTGAGCGCTGGGAATGCTTTCACCGGCAGGGGAGGATTGTCCGCTGGGCAAGACACGATAAATGACGCGGCCAGGGAATATACTTGGTCGAGGGTAAGGGGGACCTAAGTATTGATCCTGGTTTAGACCCGCAGATAAGATAATATTTGGGCAACACACATCGAAAGCACCGCTCCATGGTGATTGATTATTCAACGCGCCAGCAACGAAGCTGGCATGCCTGGCTTCGGTGGAGAGAATACTGGCTGCAACTTCTAAGTATCCATTGGTCTTAAGGAATTTGGCCGCGCCAGTGTACGCGCTCACGCCTAAACACGGAGGTTACTCTAATTCGGGTGTTTAAGGAGAAAAACGAAACACTGACCAACACCCTCAAGGACTTGAGAAAGAGCAGCGAAAGATTGTGGATCGGTATAAGGGCTGCTGAATCTCAGAATCTAGGTAACAGTGCGATAGATGCTCCCTACAAGGTATAGTTACACGGTTTGGTTGCATTGGAGCCAAGGACGGTGCTGAGAAGTTCGACATGTTGTTTCTCATGCTGGCCGATTTGGGCAAATCTGCCGCGGGCGGAGTCCGGTAATTCGGTTTCATCAAAAGCGCTCTGGTTGAACGCAGCAAGGGCGCCAGAGTAGAATGCATTCTCTAGATGCTCGAGGGTCAATGCGTAATTCAAAATGTCGACTGACGGGCGTCAGAACTTGAAGCGCATAATTGCGTGAATAACATACCATCCGTGAATGTGGAAACGTCGCGTCGGAGCTTGGGCAGTCCCGGAAGTGCGCGGCCAGCGACTCCCAGGGCGGCGAAGGACAGAATGAACAAGTATTTCATGGTGGGTAATGGGGCTTCCTGTGCTTGTTCGATAAACTGAACTGGGACTTGCTGGTTTTATACCGCCCTTGCACGGGTACCTCGGGGATTAGTGTACGACCGAACGACGGGGCCGCGGTAGGCTGCAAGGGAATGCTGGTAGCGTACAGGTGACGAACGAGCTCCTCTCTGGGTCACTCGCTGCCCTACCTTGGCTCAGGCTATCTCACAGACGGAAAAAGAAACGAATAAATTAGCCAAGCTTATGGGGTACTCGGGCTCCATACCATCTTGGGTCAGACTCATACGGGAGCCACGCGGAAGCCTAATAGAAATAGAGCTTCAACGGTGAATTGATTTTGCGAGCTGCATATTAACACGCACCACGTCGATACTTTTTTCCACAGGAAGTGCACAAGAGAAAAGAAATCCGGCGCCGTCGTCGGGTGCGAGCCTTGAGACCGTGATGAAGTACTCCAACTTGAACAGACTTCAACTGTACTTCTATTTTGCGAACCGAATTGCCAGTCCCGGAAGGGTTGAACAGCGTTGAACGGCACACAGATACCCAAGAAGGCCGTATCGTAACGCCTTTCAGCGTTAGGCATACGAATTCGGCTCGCATCCGAGGTTACCTCGAACCTCGGCTGATTTGTCTGACGTGGTTCAAATCAGCAAACCCTGGGTCTGCTACGTAGCGCTACGTAGGGCTTGTAGTGGCCGTAGTGACTGTAGTTAGGTCCCCCCTTATGTAGTGATATGTACCTGAGGGGGTTGCTATGTAGTGCTATGTAGTGCTATGTAGTTTAGGAGTGCTATTCAAGAAAAGTCTGATTGTAATCCTTTCAATTGCATTCAATGCATGAATATTAGTTAGTAATGTAAACTGGGTTGTAAGTAGTGGATAAGGGTTGAATAGAAATTATTATTTTATTATTGCAAAGAGCTATTTTAATTGTTGTTTTTCGACGGGTTCGAACTCGCGACCTCACGCATATGGACAAAATACAGAATTATGTCGACTACCAAGTAGACTAAGAGACTGTTCCATATTATGGCCTCAGTAACACTATGGGGTACCGCTCGTGAGGGATGTGTTACTCTGTGTGTGCCAAAGTCACTTGACCACGTCACACCGTGGACACACTCTAGTGTGTCCACGGTGTGACAAAGCGGGTGGCCTGTAACACATCTGTGACATGTTTGCAAAAATTGCTTTACAGCTCACACTTCATAAGTACCAGTTACTTACCCGTGTCTTTGCCAGGGACCTTAGAGATCAACAATTTTCATCCACCAATTGTTTAGCATCCCAGTTGAGTGTGAGTTTGAGTGCGCAAGTAATGGATTTGCTTCGTGGGTTCAACACTGGTAAGAAGGTCGTATTCAAAGCTTTCATAATTAAATGACTCTGAGAAATGAGGTTATGAACCTCAAAGTCTGATGTCTGAAGTGTCAAAGACCCCGTACAACTACATACAACCCCCAAAATGGTTGATAATGACCCTGCGTACAGCATAATTATGCGTGCAAATTGCATGCATAATTATAGCTCCACTACATGGAAATATGCAGCTCAGGACCAACTATGTAGAACTACAATGATGGGCCCAAACTACACAGCACTGCATAGAAAGCCCCGAAACTACACAGCACTACATAGAAGCCCGAAAACTATGCGGCACTACATAGAAGCCCAGAAACTACATAGCGCTACAGAGCACTACAGGAATAGCCGGTAACTATACCAACTATGGCCAACTATACGCAAATATGGCAAAACCCAGGGTTTGCTGATGGAGTATACCTCACCTTCGTCACTTCGTTACTTTGCTTAGGAATGAGAAAGTTCGTGGCTTTGATGGATTAGTGTGAAACTTCGTCCCTTCAACGCGTAACTCAGAAAGCTCATCACTTTGGATGAATCTCTGTGGAAGCTCGCGACTTCCGTGCGCGTGGGAAGTGTTTGGTCTTGGGCGGACGGAGGCTCAAGGGGATGGTGGGTTGGAGTGGCACGCGAAGACGATTATTTGGTCACCGGGATCACACGAGCTCTTCCTTACCACCACCACGCCCCACGATTTGCTGTTGCGCGCGCGTCACAGTCGCGTGCTATGGACTACACCGCCATTTGGGCGGCACCTGGCCGCCAGGTTACAGTGCAGGAGCTGGCGGCTATGTGGTGAGGAGCTGGCGGCGAGGTTGAACAGCAAATAGCGACAGCTCTCGTGCATCAGAAGCATACATATACCACAAACTCTGAGATGTATTGAACACTTGAGGCCCGTACCTGCAATCTTACTTTCGACTCTGATCACCACTCATATCTGAGGTACACAATGGCGATTATTCAAAAACTTGGGAACATATCATGCAGGGAACTACAGTGCCTGTGCCTCACGGGCCGCAAAAAAAACTCACGGCGGGTACGGAGAAGGATATGAAGGGTTGCAAAACTTTGACCGCAAACGGAAATATGTATACATACTACAGATTTATGTCCTTTAGGCGGGAGGGTTAGGCAAAGTTCCGGCGATTTCTTGTGTTCTAAAGATCTTCTTGATATTCAGTCCTTCGTTGATGATGCGCTTAATACGGGGCTCCCAATCATCGTCCCCATCCTTGGCTAGCGTGGAGGGCCTCAGGAGCACGGGCGTCCCACGTAACATGCAGCTGGCACCGTTGGATGTGCTAATATCAGTTATCACCATCGCTGCTCCGGGCTTTCCCTGCCTCTTCGCAAGGTCGTCGGCTTCCTTCGTCACTTCAAGCATCGCGTGAAATTCCGCCTCGGCTGGCTTCCCTCGAATCTGAAGTGCGTGTTCGGCGCGATCGAATACGAAGATGGCGATGTATTCGAACATCTTCAAGACTGCAGTTGGACGGGGGTTCCGTGTACGCAGTCCAAGGACGATAAATTTACTCTGGATATTCTCGGGATGTTTGGAAAGTTCGAGGGCTCAAGGAGTAAGTGTTAGTAGGGAACGATTGATAGAAGCAAATCTCATACCACCAACACAAATCCAGGTGTAAAGCATCGCACCCATTGCACTCTGCCATGCATCGAAATCCGCCGCTAGATCTCTTGCCTCGGGCGTGTTCAAATGGAGCTGTCGCATCGCCGTCTGCTTTTTGCACAGCGCCTTGTGCCGCGGCCAATGCGCCCGTTGGCAGGCTGAGCTCTAGATATTCGACGCGTGAGGCCAAATTAAAGGTGCGATCGAGTCAACGTACGCAGTAGAATGCGGCCATGCATGACGTGCATCGGAAAAGGGATGCCCCACTGAGTTTTGATGTGCTGCAAACTTCGCTGAAGCACCAGCGGTCATTCAGTGTATGAACGACGCTTTCCGCTCGAGCTGGTGGCATGGTGAAAGTTCAAAGAAAAGTGCAGCACGTGGTGGTGACACCGTAACTGTGACATCAAAGATCACGCACCGATCAAAAAGCACCCGAAAATCTCCGCGGAATTGTGATTGAGTGAAATGCCGGTCGCACCCGAGCACAAACGGCCCATTCGGGGCGTAACCGGCAAAATCGGATATAACCCGACATACACCACCGTTTGGCGATCCTGGGCCTACGTTTTCTGTCCATTGTGAAATCAAGTCCCACCTGAAAGTTGTGCGTCTTGCCCTATCTCGCGATTTCTTTGGACCAAATTGACGCAAATGATCAGGTGGCAGATGTGTATATTCCTTGTCGGACTCGAACGATGCACAGACCACGGAACGAGATTGCAGTGCCTTACCTGGTGTTGCAGACATTTCTTGTATCCAATCCAGGGACAATGTGATGTCCTCGGATGCATGTCTGCCAGATACCGGGTCCACCTAAACCGCACTCGATGTACCGAGTCTGTCGAACCACTTGCGGGCGGGCTATTCAACACCAACGACAAATACCAGCTAATCTTTTGATCATAGTCATGATGCACTCACTTTACCCGATGTGTTTGTGATGGCACCCTCCGTTGTGAAATCGGTTTATCCATCAAATACCATGCTGCATGCCGACTCGAACCGCAAGTCGAAGCTTGAAGAACGAAAGCCATTGGGTACATATGGGAAGTGGCTTGCGGTCCTTGGACTCTTGGACTCGAGTATACCTCACCTTCGTTACTTCGCGTAAGTTGACTTCATGACTTTGATGAGAACCTGTGAATTTCCGTCACCTTGTCATGTTTCTGTGAAAGTTCGTTATTTAACTCGGCATGTTCAAGAACCGGGAAGCATCGGCCATCCTTTTTTCCTTCAGCACAAGGCCGGGCAGATTTTTCATATAGATACCTTACCCTAATGCTAATTATAAAGGCCCTCCGGGCATCCCTGGTACCTCTTGCCGGTACTTGCTCTATAGGAACTCAATGACCAACACGCACCCGCTGTTTTGGAACTGACACTATTTAATAGCGTGTCCGGAGGGTCCCAGTGTTCCGTAACTTTGCCAACTCCAGTTTTCAGAATTGAGCAGACGGTGGGCCTCCGGCCCTTATGCTATTTAAAGAAAGTATTTACAAAAACTCTGTCTTGGTTGCACGAGCTGACGGTGGGCCTCCGGCCATCGTCCTGAACTAAAGATGTTTCACATGTCGTTTGAACTCCAGAATTGTGCGGCAGTGCCAGATAGACTCACCAGCCAGTTCGATTCCGACTTCCACTCGCTACAACAAAAGATTTCTCACAGATCATCTTCATAGTGGGGGCATCAAATCTCCATCCCTTCTTCAGTGAGTCTCACACGGGTGATGGACGTACAGTTCTCCATACATTGCTCACAGTATTTTGTTATTGTACGGTGCGGTATTGGGTGCACATTGAACGAGGTTTCGACAATGGTTTGAAGAGTAAATAGTTGTTGCTGCAAGTTGAATCACACGAGTGGCTCATCAACCCTCTCAAAAGAAATTGCTTATGGTCGAGCAATGGTAAATTGTGGCACACAGTCAATGCCCGTAAATGTTTGACTGTGAGGGGATTATACATAGAGACAAAGCGAGAGACAGTATCTGTGTGACAGATAATATAGTTTCGATGGCTAAATCTGCTCAACTCATCTCGTGGGCCGCAGCGGAGGAACTGGAAATACTGGTTGAGCTCGAATGATCTGATTGCCCCCGGTTCTGGAAGCCCGTCCTCATTGATGTATAAGATCTCCAGTGCTGAAGAGGGGGATAGTAGACGAACGGGATTGAAATTTAGACGCCGTTTCTGACCAAGTCGTCGAAATAACATGTAGACTTGCGCACCGGGGCAGGCGACATTGCATTTGTGATTCCTAAGAGCATCACGATGCAGATCTTGGCGGGATGATCCCCGTGCACCCAATGCATGTTGTTCTGCCAAAGCTCTAGTGTCCTTAGCACTCAAGAACCTGTAGGATGTGACAAAGGCAGAGACATTGTGGCAAGATACAACCAGCATGCCGGAAGAGGAGGCCTCCAAGATACCACAAAGCCCCACAAATTGATACCAGAGTTCAAGTTCCTTAGAAGAGACACAGTGTGACAATTGAACGGCCGTGTTTTCGGTCCGAGATCTTGCCAAGTCAGACAGTGGTTGAACAGTCAAAGATCTCTCCAGTTGACGTGACGGGTCTGGTTGTACAGTGAACACTTCAGGTCCTTGGACCGCAGCCAAGTTATGTCGTTGAACAGCTACTAAGTCAGGTTGGTGGACAGGCGGTATTTCTGATCTTTGAACAGTGAACATTGAACTATGAACAGTGGACGGTGAACTGAGGCTCGGGCCATTTTGAACTGAAAATTGAGCAATTCCTATCAGTTTTGTGGAAGCTAGCATCATGAAGAGCCTTACCATTGGCTCTACTGATGCCACGAAATCCACCAAAGTCTGCTGTGTCTCCTGAGATTGATATGCGGCAAAGGATCCGGAAATTCGGATGGGAAGGATGACTTCGAGGGGCGGGGTAACAGTCTTAGGTTCTAGCCAATGCTTGCAGAGGAACTGCCGGCACCTCAGGGAGTTGGGTCACAGTGGTGGTATAGGAGAAAGAGTGGTGTCGTCAACGCAATTAGGAGAACTTGCGTTGATGGTACATCCGGCGATCTCGGCCACTCGGCGGCCATTTACATTAATTATTTAATTTCACATTTATTTTATTTTCGATGTACGATCGGTGCCAGTTTTCTTGATGACAATTCGTGTTTTAGACCTGGTATATGGTACCAGGAAATTTTAACCCTGACCCTAACCACTAACCTCTAACCACCTAACCTAAACCTCTAACCAGCTAACCACCTAACTCAAACCCCTAACCACCTAACCCGAACCTAACTGGCCATGCTCGGCACAATACCGATAAGTAGTTGCGGTGACTTACGAACTTTCCCAAAGACATGCCAAAGTTACGAAGATTCACACTCACTGCGCCGGGCTCTCAATTTAATGGGGGTTTAAGTTTTATGCGCGATTTAAAATATAGTGATACATTTCATGTGGCCGAAAACCCAATTTTATGTCTCTAATTTAAGCCTCAACAAAATCTAATCTCTAATTTGATCTATCAAAACCCAAATAAAGCTCGGCAAAACTTCAAGTATTGCTGCACATTTCGCCAGTGATGGAACACAATAGAAAAAATACTGAAAACACAGGGTTGAAGTCAGTTCCGAAACTCAAGATATAAGGCCTGTCAAAACCCTTGTCAATATTTTAGATTTAGAATTATGTTTAAACCAAGCTAAAATCAGAAAATTTAATTCTCATTTAAAGGCACTTAAAACTGAATACAAAATTTTGGGTGTAAGATAGCATTAAACTCATCTGCAGATGGTCTGCAGATCATCTATCATTGTCACTCAGCACCAACCTCGTCTTCTGAGTGACTGCAGATGATCTGCAGATGAGTTTAATGGTGTCTCAAACCCAAAGTTTCGCTTTCAGTGTCAAACACCTTTAAATGAGAATCTATCTTTTTGAGTTCAGCTTGGTTTAAACATAATTCTAAGTCTGAGATATCGACAAGGGTTTCGACGGGCCGGATATCTTGAGTTTCAGAACTGACTTCAAGACTGTTTATTCAGTATTCTTTCTATTGCATGTCATCGCTGGCAAAACGTGCAGCCTTGAAGTTTCACCAAGCTTTATTTGGATTTTGAGAGATCAAATTAGAGATTGGATTTCGTTGAGGCTTAAATTAGAGATATAAAATTGGGTTTTCGGCCGCATGAAATGTATTACTATATTTTGAATCGCGCATAAAACTTAAACCCCCATTAAATTGAGGGACCGGTGCAGTGACTGAATCACAGGTTTTCATCAAAGTCACGAAGATCTGTCAATTTACGCGAAGTAACGAAGATGGTGTGGACACTTCAAATCCGAGTGGGCCGGGCGTCTTGTGAAATGCAACCGTGAGAATTCCCTCGGATATCAGTCCCATCAATCATTGGAAGTCCCATCATTCCGGCCCGGTGCACATTGATTCAGCCACAGCATTGGCGCAGCAGTTTGCGCAGCAGCGCGCTCATATCTCAGACTTCGACTGCCACCATGAAGTTTCTCCGGTCACTGGCCGTTTCCTTCGGTCTTTTCTGTCTTGGTAGTGGTTCGCTTTTGCGACCTGACGAGTTCGTGGACGACCCGGGTCAACAGACCTATACGACCTTCAAGCACGAAGCTTTCCCTGAGCATTCAGTGAGAATTCGGCCAGTCAACGTACGCGATGGTTTCAGGTTTTCGACACATACTCACGCGTTTCCAGGGATTCTGCGACCCCGTCGTGAAGTATTATAGGTTGAACATCGTCGTTTGACTGTTATTGATTTCCTCTGTAACAGCTCCTTCGTCGGCTATATCGACATCGGGGCTCGTCATCTCTTTTTCTATTATTTCGAGAGTCGAAATGAACCCGCCAAGGATGATGTCGTTCTTTGGCTCAATGGTGGTCCTGGAGCCTCAGCAACTCTCGGCCTTTTCACCGAACTCGGTTTGCAGGCTCCTGTTGGTTTGGGTCTGACTGACTCCGATAAAGGACCTTGTACGATCATTTCTGACAACGCAACTGAATACAACCCGTACTCCTGGAACTCCAAGGTACAATGTTTGTCGAGCACATTAAACGCGGTCTTACATCTTGTCCCAGGCGAATCTGCTATTCATCGATCAACCTGTTGGTGTGGGCTTTTCCTATGCGCACGCGGGGGAAACAGTGGTATATTTCACAATTCGGGTTTTCAACCCAGCATCTCTGACCGCAGAGAAGGAGACGACCGAGGCGGCTGCGAAAGATGTCGCCGCTTTTCTCGCAATTTTCTTCGAATCTATGGACGGCCTGAAAGGACGCCCCTTCCATATGGCAGGCGAGTCTTATGGGGTAATGAAATAAATAACATTCTACTCCCGATGGGCTCACTTCTCGCAGGGCCGGTACATTCCTCTATTTGCGGCTCAGCTCTATGATCAAAACCGGCGTCTTGGTCAGATTGGGATGACACCAATAAATCTTATCTCTGCTCTAATCGGCAAGGATTGCCCCAAGCTCAAATTTTTGTGGTCTAATGATTATTGATAGGAAATGGTTGCAGCGACCGCTACAAGTTGGTTCAACCGTGCAATAAGAATTCAACTTGGTAGCTTATTCGTTCCCAGCATGATCACGTCCTATTATTACATGCAATGTTCAACATTTGCCGGAACACCCATCCAGTCCATAAGGTAAATTTCCTCTGAAACGGTGTTTGCGAGCAGCATTTTGACTAAGATTTCCAGTGTCTGCACCCAGATGAAACAAGCAGTGGGTTGAAAATTCGATGTTTGATATGCTTTCTCACCACCTCCCGACAGCTTCCCCGTTGTCGGAACGCTCTTCGCACTCACTGCGAGGAAAGCTTCGACATGATCAACTGCGGGGCTGCCCAGTCCTTCTGTGCGAGTGTGCTTGAGACACCATTCTACTTGACTGGCAAAAGTGTCTACGACATGCGTACCGAATGTATCGGCGACGTACAAGACACGCTATGCTATCCCCAAACCAAGTGAGAGTGAACCACTAGCTCCAGGACAAGAAACTGACGAGTTCCGTTTGGAAGACACATTCCAAAATACCTGAACCTCTCATCCACTCGGGCGATACTGGGCATCGATGAACGGTCCCCAGAATTCGCCCTCGTTAGTTGGCCCGTCAACACCGCCTTCACCACCAGCGGCGACACCTTAAAATCGAGCGGGTTGTTCATCGAAGCGCTCCTCGAGCGCGGCGTGCGCGTGTTGGTGTACGCGGGTACATACGACTTCATATGCAATTTCGTCGGCAATGACCGATTTACCCGCGATCTGGAGTGGTACGGCCAGAAGCAATTCGGCGCGCAGCCCCTGCGAGACTGGCTTGTCGACGGCAAACCTGCAGGCGAAACCCGCGCGTTCGGTGAGTTGACCTTTGCGACACTGAACGATGCCGGGCATCAGGTTCGTTGTTTCTGCTATTTGCTATTATCCAAATTCACCCGATCATCAGGCTCCACACGACAGCCCTGCTAATGCGTTGGAGCTTCTGAATCGCTGGCTCGCTGGGAGTCCCTTGTGATGGAAGGGCCCAGCCTACGGAATATCTGATAGGTTTCGTTAGGCCAAGCCTGAATTGAACACATCTTGATGTCACCTCATGGGGCTGACCGCCGACACCGGCAAACACCGGTTCTGTCTGTTCTGCAGCGATTTGAAGACGAATGCCACAGAATGCTTATCGGTGGAGGTAGTGAGCCGTCAAGTAAGACTGCCGACTGACCCTTGAAGGCAGCGGTTAAAGGTACAGAAGGCCGACCAGGTTCAAACCAAACTACAGCGCAGCCACGCAGTCGAACTAGGCTACGAAGCCTCGTGTCCCACAAATTTGTGGAATACAAGGCTACGTAGCGTCGGTGAACGTGTTTGGTTGGCTTAGGATGTGTCCTCAACTTGGGGAAGTGGGAAAAGAAAAAATCGATTGGCTCACCTTTTAAGCCAGGCTATCAAGGGACGCAGATAACACTTACGAATAGCCACATGGACCCATGCTGTCGTGGGTATACTCGATGTACCTGCAGGTCGTTGCCCGCGCACGTGTCAAAGCTCAAGAACGGGGTGAAGCGGAGTGAGAAGATCCCTCGTTTGTCGCGATGTTCGAACTTCGCTCGGAGCTCACCGATGGAAGGTTCCCTTCGCCAAAAATCTTATCTGCGCGTAAAACCGGCCCTGCAATTCTTCCTTCTCTTTCCTGCTTCCGTGATTACAAATTCCAAGCAGCTGTCTTTCATGAGTCGGACTGAGCCATCACATACTGTAACTGTAATCAGGGCGACATTACAGATGAAACCAGCGGAAAAGGAAAAGGAAAGCATGTACGATTGCTCACGAGAGTGTGACACCAGCTCGCGACGCGGCATTGTATTGGATGTGACTGAGTCCACGTGATTCGTGACCTGACGTGCGCTTTGTTCCAGCCGCACTCATGAGCAGTTTCCTCATTCGTCCATATTGTGGCCCCGCGCTTTGTTTCCGAATTGGTATAAAATGCGACCCCCCCTCCCCAGTCCTGCATCTTGCCACCATGTCGATTATTCGCATTTCCGAAGATGATGCTCTACGGATGCTAGCACACTTACAAACCCTGGAAGACTTCTTTCACGCCGTTCAAGAGGCTCAGCTACGCGAAGATGTGGTCAGTGGCTCACATTGCGGCACGTTGGCTCTGACTGAAAGCCTTAGCAGAACCTGAAGTATCACCTTTTCAACGCTTCTCGAGATTGCCACGACAAACTCGTCGGTACCTCCACATCTGAGGGTCTGGCCCAAATCAAGCGCCTTCGCACCCCAGGAAGAAGCCGGTCAAATTTGGAATCCATTTCCGTAAGTTCACTCATCGTACAGAGTCTCGTTTAATATCGATATCCTTCAGTGGGAGCAAATACTTTCCGGTGCAGCCGCGGCCGCCAAAGCAGCTCGTGCTGCTGCTTTCCATGAAAGGGCCAGCCTATCCATAGATGAATCCGATATAGCGATGAGCCCGGTCGAGGTTTGTCTTTCTTCATTTGCAAGAAGCTGTAGAAGCTAACTCTTCGGCAGACAGAAGAGCTCGTTGTGGATTTTCCCGCACATCTTGCCGCACAACTTTGTTATGTATCCCCAGGGTCTCACGGCTGGATGTTTGCGGTAGATAAAGCTGTTGCGGCAGCGTTCAACACGGCGCATCAGTCCATTCGCAAAGTAGCCCGCTCTTTTGGAAACGAAGGAAGAAAAGAACCCTTGGGCGTCTACAAGATTCAACGCTGGTTCGAGGCCGACATGTATGGACCCGAGTTCTGTCAGTTCTCGGAACAGGTTACTCCTTTATACGCCCTTCTTCGATATTATTTAACCCCTCATCACAGGACCAAGATCTCCTGGTGTCGCGTCTGACCAATGAGAAGTCCGGAACGAGTGCTTTCAAGGCGAAGGAGCAGGCACTCGTTTTGTCGCAACACACTGTAACTTGTCTGTTTTTACAGCATCTTCCAACTACGACCGTCCGATCACGCAATTCTGACCGCACTCCGATCCCAGTAGATCAAGCGGGGCGCTCTGAGCGTGTTTCAACCACTTCGTCGAGCAGCACTCTCAAGACCAATATCCCGCCTACTTCAACCCGTAGGATGAATGCTCAGGCCACTGCAAATATAGGTCGGATGTATGAACCGCAGAACAAAAATTCACCGACTCCCAATAATGCCAACACACAATTGTCGTATGAACCACCACACCAGATAACTGTACCGGTCGAGAACGGTACTGGGTCGGCATTTAACCAGGGCAACAGCATGCCCAACGGCGCACCGCACAGAATGATTACGTCGACGTTGAACACCAATATCCCGATCCCCACCATCGGGGCTATGGCGTCCTCGTATGAGCCACCGCCCAGGATCACCGTCCCGCTTTTGAACTTCACGCCGCCAACACCCACCTTGAAGGGCGCCCCGTTCGTTCGCCCTTTTGCAGATTCGAATGTCCCGCGCCGAGATCTGTTGTACCCTCATCGAGGGTTGCTAGCCACTGGGAGTCACCCTCAGAGCACTTCTCATCATGCGCGAAACGGAAATGGTCCCTCGGCTTCCACCTCACGTCGATCGCCGGAACAACACCGTCCAGTCCAGCCAGTCCCGCCCATGAACTGGGATCAGAACGATCCCTCTTCCCCTCGAGGTCCAAGGCAACAATGGCCGCATAACAATATGTCTGCCGGGCCGCCTCCTGGCTATTACGACCAACAATATTTTCACGGACAGAAACGTATGTAGACACGGACTCTTTCTAGCTAGCCTCCAGTTTCACCGATACCCGTCAAGTCTCAAGTCATTATGTGCATTATCTACGGACCTCATCGTACTTAGTCTATGTATCTCTTCCCTCGTTTACTTTTCAATATCCTGTTTTCAACTTGAACCACATTCTTTGGTTGTGTTTTCGTTGATCGATCATCTCTCCTCTTCCTCAACCAACATCGCATGGCATTCGTTCGTAACCAGAAATTGCTCGCGGTTCTGGAAGCGAATATACCCCTCCCTTACCCGGGCTGACTCGGAGAGCTCAGAGCGACAGTGATCATTTTTCGAGCCTATTTCTCTTCACTTCCAAAAAGCCGCCGACGTTTTTGCTCACTGTTCCGCTGAAGATCTTTCCGAAGGACACCGCCTTGAACCAGATCTCGAGGTAAGTACACGGAAACGTATAGCCGGAGTGAGTATTTCTGACGGATTCCACATATTTCACCGGGCGCAGACAGTGCCTCACGTATAAACTCTCACAGGAAGCATGTAAATTTAAACTCCGACTGGAAGCGTGTAAGGTCGTCGTTCCCTGGAAATACGAGCTCGTCCAAGAATATTTTCTGCCCTCTAGTGGAAAAACTTGTGCGAGCGCAAAATTGTTTGGCATGACAGTCTCCGCCAGGGAGAAGCCTGGCAGGCGCACCACACCGACCATGTCGATCCCTTTCGCGAACAATAAGGTCTTGAACGGCAGCAACAAAGATATATACGTATTTGGGCGATGGCCTCCAGGTGAATGTACAGACACTATAAGAGAATAATATTTAGTAGGCGAACCGAGGAACCGTAAGTAAAGTCGGTGAATATAGTGTTTATATTTTAGTTCTTCAAGAAAAGCAGGCACTTGATTACTAGGCCAAGGTGCGTCCTGGACCGTAGGAGGAGCTACTAGTGGCAGCCTCGGCGTCTGACGACGCAGCGCACCTGCGTTGGCATTCCCCGAGGGTGTGCTGGATAGCGGCCTTGAGACGAGAAACATGGCAGAAATGTTTCATTTGGCGACTCGGAGTGCTGTTTGGTAGCTTGAGGGTTATCGCTCCATCCAGATCCCCATAAATCGGGGCTTGAACCAAGTTTCAGCATCGAAAACAGCCACGAGAAGAATAAGGGCGCATACCGATCAATAGAAGCTGGCGCTTAGGGTCTTTCGATAGATCTACCACATAGTTGGGGACTGCACCGAACTTCTTTCCCGTGAGGGTCTCCACTGTGAAGTCCAGTGGCGCAAGAACCTCGGCTTTCAGCACCCACTTTCCGGTTTTCCCTTTAGGTAGCATAAGCGTCCAAGGAGGATCCTCTGCGTCTGCTTCCCCGGGCGGAAGATTGATGTGCTCCTTCTCGCAGAACGCTCTGATTTGGTCGTCAAAGTGCTCCTGCACCAAGTGACCTTGGCGCGGTAGGTGAACTTGAAAAAAAAGCCCGAAGGCTTTGAGCCTGGTCTGCGCATCGCGCAGGGATATGTTATCGTGTGGCAGTTCCACGGAAGACTGGAGGTCGGTTAATTGAGGTAAATACCTCGAAGAATAAATCGAGCGCGCTCACCTGTGCTCTGGATGGGAAAAACACAACATCAAAGGTCTGGGGGTTCGGGGGTGGCCCAAGTCTTTCGCGCTTGGCAAAGGGACCTTCGGCGACGAGCGCGGTCTGTATTTGCGTTGAGGGTATCGTTCGTTGAGGCCCCGACGCCGACGGACGCCCTCCTAAAGTCTTTAAAATGGTGTTGCCTCCGGGTTGTTCTGCGCCGCTGCGACTGGGGCCAGCCGACTCCCCGGCGGCGCGACGCGGGGTGGAGGGTGAAATCGCGTCCGGGAAGTCCTCGCCATCCAACTCCATGCGTCGAGATCGCAGCTGCTCAGTCATGACAACGAATTGGTTGCGGATGGCCTCTAGCGTTTCACGGGGGAAATGCATCTAAGCCGAGTTTTTTTTCTTTGGTGAGATAAACGATAGACGACGAGAACACTTACGTCGGGGCGCTCTGCGCGAGTCTTCAAATCATTCATCTCACCCTCCAGCGATCGGAGGGTCTTAGCATCGACATCCGAGCCGAAGGCAAACTCAGGGTCGACAGCGAGGTCGATGCGGTCGGCGAGGTCCTGCTGCGTCTTTACAAAGTTGTTTATTCGCTCCGTTCGCCAATTGGTATGATTCGCTTGAGCCATTGCTACTCAAGTTTGGGCTCTGAGCTCGTTTGAGCGCGCTTGATTGCTGGACGTTTGGGAAAAAGACGCGATTTCCTAATTTAGACGCGTTTGATGGTGCGTCGTAAAATTATGGGAAGACAGAAATTACAAGTACAGTAGTCAGATAAGCAGTTTACACAGTCAGACGGTTATTGAGTATTTCTCAAGTAGCTTTTGCTTCTCTGCAATCCTCTTGTTGGCAGCCTAAGGGTTAAGTAGGTCTTACTGTACACAATGAATTGCGTGAGCACGGCACCTGTAATTGGGCTTCAAGCTCGGCGTCAAGGGCTTCCTCTTTTTTCCTGGCCGCCGCCTAGTCAACCGCGATAAGTCCGCAGTCCTGCGATATAAGCACAAGAAAGATCACCAATTGATCAACCAATGATTCCCCTTGGTCTCGTTCTCGAGGTGCAGGGCTATCCCTGGAGTCTGAATCGGACACAGGCGATGGATGTCGAGGCGGTTCTTGGTCTCCTATAACCTGCCGTTTTCGGGCATTCGAAGTGGATTGGCGTTGGGCCTGAAAGAATAAAAATGCTGTACACGGGATCAGGTGTAAGCTTACTAGATGTTTGCGTTTTCGGGGAACTGCACATGGGTGAGGGAGCGGATACAGGGCTGGAAGATCACAACCTACCTGTTGTTTTCGACGAGTCTGCGTTCCGCTCCGGTGTGGGTAAGGGGACGAAATTAAACCTGAATATAATAAAGGGAGGTTTGTTTTCACTTGCGTCGTCGATAAGGTCGATGTCAATAACGTCCAAATGGTTGTCTGGATCATCTGGATCCGGTACACATTCGTGAATCGGAGTCCCCTGCGCGCGCCGTATATGTAGTTCGACGAATGCTATATTGCTTGAGCGGTCGCATTCACTGCACGGATCCCGGGGTGGCCTACCTTTCTTGGATGGCGCAGGTGCAATTAACCAGGAGTCATTCTTGGTTCCAATGAGGGCTGCATTCACCCTGCCGAAAGACGAGCGATTTTGCGTTTCCGGCTTGTCCTTGTCCATAAAATGGGTCGCGACACGCACATCCTTTCCCTTTATCGGTGTGAAATTTCGCAAAACGCAGTGTGTTGGGTGCCAGGGTGGCTGCTCCAGTTGATCACGTATTCCTGCCACAGGTGAATATTCTTGTATGTAGTCAAGAGACTAAGGGAGCCCGAACGCACCGCACCCTTAGCCAATGGAACGGAAACGGTGAGCGTCTTGCCTTGCATCTCAGGCTTGGTGGTGTGAACGTCTTTAAATAGAGCCGATTTGCGACAGTACCTTGTCGTGCGGGATCCTGTCCTCTTCGTTGTCCGAGAGCCATACTTCGAGATGCCTGTGGATCAGGAGCGAATCCGAGAGGGTCATCGTCCGCGTCGTTTGCAACGATCGTAATTATTACAAAACAGTGGGGAACAAGCACGAGATTTTCTGGATTCAAAGGTGGAAGAGCGCGCTGAGCGTTGACACTGGGTTGGTGTTGAGGCGGAAGGGCAAGAGGAGGTCGGCTGAGTTCGGCCGAACTGAGCTTCGAAACAAGTTCGAGCTCCGACATCAAATCAAATCTTGGCTTTGTAACTTACCACCACCCGCACCGTCTACCGTTTGACGCCAATGTTTCCCTAGGGCAAGACTCAGACTCTGAGACAATGCAATGGCTGCCAACTTCAAGGACATTTATATATAAAAAACCCGTTCGACACAGTACTAGTAGTAAACAACTCATTTCGACCGACGACTCCCAGTCTTTTGAAGCGAGGACTACTCGCAATCGCGGCTTCAAACACATCATACGCAACAAAAAATGGACGTGTTCGAGACCGTGAATTTCATCGCCAGGCGACTGGATCCCTCGATCGGCATTAGCATAGCAAAGGTTACCTCGTTGATCCACGCGACGAGCACGCACAGGACATGCAATACGACCTAGGTCTTGACCTTGTGAACTGCGCCGACGATGTGAAGCTGCACCGCCATTCTTACAAAAGCTGAAATCTTCTGGCGCGACCATCAGCCGTGGCTCGGAAGATGCGGGTACATGCTGCGACCTCGGCATTCAGATTGGGTGCCTTCGTGGACCGGAAATGACAACGCCCCTCTCCTCCGCGAAGACGATGAACATCTTCTGCCGGTAAGTCTTGCCATCCATCTCTGGCTCGTAATAATCGTGGTATCGAGTCGGATGGCCTCATAGACGCCGTGCGCACAGCTGACGGAGCTCCTGTCACCTTGAAGAGAATCCAGACCTTCATGACCGAAGGCGCAACCGAAACCGACATTGGTCTGTATTTTTCGACTTCACCCCAAGCGGCGCATCCCAGGAACCACTGCATTCCGATCTATGAAGTTCTGCGGGTTCCTGATGACGCGCACAGCGAAATAGTTGTGATGCCAGCCCTTCAGAAAATTGCTTCCCCGCGTTTCGACACATTTGGCGAGCTGGTTGAATTTTTGCGCCAAATATTCGAGGTCTGTTTAGTCGATTTCCTAGCATGAATAATAGTCGTTGACTGGATTCCAGGGCCTCCAGTTCATGCATGCACATCACATCACATTGCCCATGGGTAAGTGCTCGACTGAATCGTTTTCCCATCGACCTTGACTGAACTTTTCTAGTGGCGGCCAGTTCACCGTTGCGATGGACAAACTCGATCCAAGAGAATGTCGCAGTGGGATGGGATGGAAAAAAACATTCGACCCGCATGAAATGCAACCCAAAGCACTACTTCGTTGACTTCAGATTGTCTCGCAAGTATACGCCGGCTGATATCGATGCTCTTGAAAGCGACCCCTTCCCTGCTGACATTTACGATCTCGCAAACATGATTACGCGTGAACTCGTCGAGGCACGCTGTTCCATCCATTTCTACATCAACCCGAGAATGCACTGACGAAAACCCGGCAGGGCTCGAACGCAAGCCCAGGATTTTGGGGGTTCGAATTCATGCTGCCTCTACTTGATCAGATGGTCGCCGAAGACTAAGTACCTCAATTCGTCCAACAATCAGTGAGGTTGTCGTGCGGTTCGACAACATCCGACGCAGATTGGGCACCTGGAAATTGCGGTCTCCGCGAGACGAGTCCGCTGGTGTGACTTTCTTTCAAGGTATTTTTGCATTGGGTTCGTCGGATTGGTTACATCGTCCGCGGAATACCTCCCTTGCCTGTTTCATAACCTAGATGTTCTTGTTCAAGTTGTACTAGTGCAAAAAGTTGAACAACCACTCCTCGCATCGGCCGATTTAACCACACCGCGTCTTACGCGATCGGTTTTCGTGACAGCTTCCCGTGATCGCGTGTCCCGCCACGGTGGATTCCCTAATTTAGACGCGTTTGATGGTGCGTCGTAAAATTATGGGAAGACACAAATTACAAGTACAATAGTTAGATAGGGAGTCTACAGTCAGACGGTTATTGAGTATTCCTCAAGTAGCTTTTGCTTCTCTGCGATCCTCTTTTTGGTAGCCTAAGGGTGCAGGTTAAGTGCTCAGGTCTTGAATTGCGCGAACGCGGCACCTGTATTTGAGCTTCAAGCTTGGCGTCAAGGGCCTCCTCTTCTTTCCTGAGCGCCGCCTAGTCAACCGCGATGAGCCCACAGTCCTGTGATATAAGCACGAGACAAATCACCAATTGATCAGATTTCCCTTGATCTTGTTCTCGAGGTGCAGGGCTGTCCCTGGGCTCGGACAGAGGCGATAGAGGTCGAGGCGGGTCTTCGAGTTTATGGGGTTCTTGGTGTCCTATATCCTGCCGTTTGCGGGCATTCGAGCGAATTGAAGGGGATTGGCGTCGGGTCTGAAAGGATAAATAAAAATCCTATACGTGGAACCAAGCTCCAAAGTAAGCTTACCGCATATTTGCGTTTTCGTGAAACTGCGAACGTGTGAGGGAGGGAGTAAATACAAGGCTGGAAAGATCGCAATCTACCTGCTGATTTCGACGACGACTCTGCATTATTCCGCTCCGGTTTTGGTAGCGGTAAAAAATTAAACCTAAATACAATAAAGGGCGCTTCATCTTCGTCGTCGACAAGGTCGATATCGATATCGTCCAAGTGACCGCCTGGATCATCCGGATCCGGCACGCATTCGTGGATCGGAGTCCCTTGGGCGCGCCGTATACGCAGTTCGACGAAGGCTGTGAGTTATGTATATCGCTTGAGCGTCGTCGCATTCATTCATTGCACAAATCCCGCTGCGTGCGGCCGACCTTTCTTGGATGATGATGGCGCAGGCGCAATCAGCCAGTCGTTGATCTTGGTTCCGATGAGGGTCGAATTCACCCGGCCGAACGACGAGCGCGTTTGCGTTTCCGGCCTGTCCTTGTCCATAAAATGGGTCGCGAGGCGCACGTCCTTTCCCTTTATGGGTATGAAGATCTCGCAAAATACGGTGTGGGCCGTGCCAGGGTGTTTGCGCCAGTTGATCGCGTATTCCTGTCACAGGTGATTGTTGGTTGGTGTAGTAAAGGGACTGAGGGAGCCCGAACGCACCGTACCCTTGGCCAGCGGAACGGAAGCAGTGAGCGTATTGGCTCGCATCTCAGGCTTCGTTATGTGAACGACTATCTTGATGAAAGTAGACAGAGGCGGTTGGTGAGACTACCTTTTCGTGCAGGATTGTGCCATCTTCGTTATCTGAAAGCCAGACCTCGATATTCCTGTGGACCAGGAGGGTATCCGAGAGGGCCATCGTCGCTTGCAACGAAATTACGCCAGCAAAGAAAGGCAAGGTATTGGGATTGTGGATTCAGAAGAAGTCAAGCTTGGATTTGTGCAATTGGAAGGGCCTCAGGCCTGCGCGCTGAGCGTTGACACTGGGTTGAGGCGGAACTAACTTCGGGCCGGATTGTGATCGCGCAGTAAAATCCTTTCCCTTTATACCCTCATGGCCTCCCCCAACGGTCCGGCTGCTGGACAGGCCAACGACCTCCTCCACGAAATCCTCGCCATCGTGCAGCAAAATGTACTCTCTCGCCGTGTCCCAATCCAATCGGATCGCTCATTTCCGTTCTAGTCCCTCGACCTCGCCTCTGTCCGCCATGAATGCGAGCAGCTTCGCCAGGCCAATGCCTTCCTTGAGATTAAATTAAAAGAAGGTTTCCAGGTGCAGCCGGCCCTGTGTTTCCCCCAGACACACTCATAGCATGCGCAGAATAATCGAAGTGGAACCCCGGGCTTTATGACCCCGCAACCTCCCTCTAGCCCCCAACTCCGCGCAAAGTCCCCTTTCCTCCTCAACGCAGTCCCCCCCATCGCCCAGAGCCAACTTGGTGTGGGTCTTGCATACCATCCGTCTCCCCTGGGCGAGGCCGTCACCTCGTACCCCTTTGGCCAGGCGCGCGACGTCCCGGGCTTCTACGTGGTCATCCCCGCCGGTGGTGCAGGCACGCGTCTCTGGCCGTTGTCGCGTGAAGGCCATCCCAAGTTCCTTCTCGATCTCACTCTCAAGGGCCGTTCGCTCATCCAGGCGACATGGGATCGTCTCCTCCCCCTCACCTCCGCGACGCGCACCACCATCGTCGCCGGCCCCGCCCATGTTGGCGTAATCCACCAGCAACTCCCCGACCTGCTCCCTGAAAATCTCTTCTGTGAACCCGGGCCCAAAGACTCCATGGCTGCCATCGGCCTCGCCGCCGCAGTCCTCGCTCAGCGCGATCCAGACGCCATCATCGGCTCGTTTGCCGCGGACCACATGATATCCGGCGACGACGCGTTCTTGTCTGCAGTCGCCGAGGCCGTCGAAGTCGCCCGCCACGATTATCTCGTTACGATCGGTATCGCCCCCTCGCACCCCTCCACGGGCTTCGGATACGTGCGTCTCGGGGACAAGCTGAACATCGGGGAAGCGCCCAATGCCCGGCTCGTGTCCAGTTTCAAGGAAAAGCCCGATGCGCGTACCGCTGCTGCGTATATCGCGACTGGAACGTACCGATGGAACGCAGGGATGTTCGTCACCAAGGCGTCCTTCCTGCTAGAGTTGCTGAAGGAGTACAACCCTGACCTGCACACTGGCTTGCAGAAGATTGCAGCGGTGTGGGACGACGAGGCGAAGAGAAAGCCCGTGTTGGACGAAATTTGGCCCGGTCTGGAGAAGATACCCATTGATAATGCCATTGCGGAGCCCGCAGCTTTGACCGGCCGCGTTGCGGTTGTGCCCGCTACCTTTGGTATAGTTGTTTCTAGCGGCTTTCCCAGTCCAAGCACTGACACTCGATGTAGGTTGGGACGACGTCGGTGATTTCTCGTCCCTCGCCGACTTGCTGCCTGCAGAGCGCAACCAGCCGCGCATCCTGGGAGACAGCAGCCTCGGTAGGGATTCTGCCTGCCTGGTTTCATTGTTCCATCACTCACTCTGTGTACCACAGTCATCACCGAGCAAGTCGCCGGCGGCATCGTCGTGCCCCAGTCCGGACGACTCATCACCTGCTTGGGAGTGGACGATCTCGTCATCGTCGACATGCCGGACACTTTGCTCGTGACTACGCGTGCGCGGTCCCAGGAGGTTAAGCGCCTCGTGAAGAGGGCGCGCGACGCCGGCTGGGCCAATCTCCTTTAGACATCTTCCTTCCTCGAGTATTTTGGCGGACTCATAGCAGAATTAATTGGATCTTGTTACAACGGATTTTATATAAAAGTAATTGGCGATACCATGCCCTGGACTCTACTGTACTAGTGCAAAAAATTGAACCACCCGAATTTTCCCCGGATCGTTACGTCATAGGGCCGGGGCCCGACATCTTCCTTCTTACCACCACGCCGTGTATTCTGCGAAGACATTTCAATTCTCGGCGAGTATGCGAAGTAACTGTATATGCCAAATGGTCGCTCCGCGCTCCATATCCTTGGGGATCCTGGAAGTTTCAGTCAGTTCACACTGTTGTAATTCAATGCCGTGAATCAGAAGCAACTTGCTCAACAACTGGTCAACGGACACCAAGCGATCACCAGATCTGCGACGGCTGAAGCCCCGGGAAGGCGGGGGGCGCGCGGAAGCACGGTCAGATGGTCAAAGCCACGGCATATAAAAGGCGAGCGGCTCGGTTACAGCTGCCTTGCCATGCCTCGCATTCTCGCTCGCATTCTTGTTGGTGGCCTGGCCATCGCCGGCGTTCTTGGGGGCTCAAACCCGGATCCTGCAGTTCTCGATGCTTGTCCTGGGTACACAGCTAGCAACGTCAAGACGCAGGGAGGGACGCTCACCGCGTCCTTGAAGCTCGCTGGCAAGGCCTGCAACGTATTTGGGACCGATATCGCGTCGCTTTCCCTCAGCGTTGTGTACGAAACAAGTTGGTCGATCCATTTCCTTTCACGAACAGGTGTTGACTCGTCCTCAGCAAACCGCATACATGTTAAAATCACAGACCCCACGTCGGCCCGTTACGAGGTGCCCGAGTCGGTTTTACCGCGCCCATCCGCCGCGAACCCCGTCGACCCCAAGTCCGCCGCCATCAAGTTCAATTACACCACCTCGCCCTTCGGCTTCTCGATCCTGCGTGCTTCTACGTCGGAAGTGCTCTTCTCCACCGCGTCGCACCCCATTATCTACGAGCCCCAATATCTGCGCGTCAAGACGATCCTTGCGGCGAACGCCAACATCTACGGCCTTGGAGAGCAGTAAATAAATAATCACAGCCATGCCCCCGAACGGTGCTTGATTTCTTTTTTAGCACCAACACGTTCCGTCTCGATCCGGATAATACCACCATTACGCTATGGTCCAGAGACGCGTATGGTGTCCCCACGGGCAGCAACCTGTACGGGAACCATCCCATATACTTTGAGCACCGGACGACGGGGACTCATGGAGTGATGCTGCTGAATTCAAACGGCATGGATGTCAAGCTCACTCCGGGCGCGCTGGAGTACAACGTCGTCGGCGGCGTCCTGGACTTTTACTTCCTTGCTGGGAGTGCGACCGATCCGACGCAGGTGGCTAAACAGTACGCCGAGATTGTGGGGACGCCTGCGGAGGTTCCATATTGGTCCTTTGGCCTTCATCAGTGCCGCTTTGGGTATAACAGTGAGGTTTTTTTTTCAGAACTGATTTGGAGTCCACTAATTGATATTCGCTAGACTACATCGACGTCGCGGGAGTTATCAGCAACTACAGCATTGCAAGGATTCCGCTCGAGACCATGTGGACGGACATCGTACGTTCCTCGTTGCCCTTTCTTTCAATGTTTCTTGAAATCGTTTAGGATTACATGGACAGACGCAGAATATTCACTGTCGAGCCGAGCTACTTCCCACTGGATCGCATGCGCGAAATCGTCGACTACCTTCACGGCCAACATCAGCACTTTGGTTGGCACAGTGCTAATTCGTTGCGCGGCCGCATACTCACTTGCTGAAATAGTTCTCATGACGGACCCCGCTGTCGGATACCTCCCTGACCAAGACTACGGTCCGTACGATCGCGGTACCGCGGCTGATGTCTGGCTCAAGAACGCGAATGGGAGCTCACACCTCGGACTCGTATGGCCCGGTATGTGGCTTGGCGTATATATGCGCTGAAAGACTGACTGAATTCACAGGTGTAACCGTATTTCCTGGTGCGGAAGGACTCCGATTTGTGCTGGGAGCGAGCTAACAAGGTCGACAGATTGGTTCCACCCGGACGTTCAGAAGTCAGTGTAATCCCCTCTCGGAATATACTAAAACTGACGTGCATCTTCACAGCTACTGGTCCAATGAGTTCGCATTATTCTACAACCCCGGCACCGGGTTGGATATCGACGGCGCTTGGATTGACATGAACGAGCCCTCCAGCGTGAGTCTCGCAACTTTGGTGTCCTCATATCTAACACACCTTCGTAGTTCTGTAACCTTCCCTGCGACGACCCCTTCGAGCAAGCCGTGCAGCAGGCGCTACCTCCCCCGCGGAGCACACCCCCTCCCCCTCCCGACACCCCAATCTTCGTCAACACCCCGCCCGTCCGGAGGGACGACCTCCTCAATCCCCAATACTCCATCAACAACGCCGCGCCCGGCGGGAACCTCTCCAGCAAAACCGCTTATGTCAGTCATTCCACTCTCCCTAGTATCTTCTTCCCTGACAAAAAAAAACGTTGCTGCTCGACAGACCAACACCGTGCACGCGAACAACCTCACCGAATACAACACGCACAACCTGTACGGGACGATGATGTCGGTGGCGACGCACCAGGCGATGCTCGACCGGCGCCCGGGGCTGCGCACGCTCGTCATCACGCGCTCCACGTTCGCGGGCGCGGGGAAGCACGTCGGGAAGTGGCTTGGGGACAATTTCAGCCAGTGGGACCATTATCGGGCGTCTATCGCGGGGGTGTTGGGGATGGCGTCGATTTATCAGGTGCCGATGGTTGGTGCTGATATTTGTGGTTATGGTATGTTGGCCGGCGTCGACTTGGGGGTTTTGTTCTGATAAGTTTCGGTGTAGCTGAGGATACGACGGAGTTGTTGTGCGCGCGATGGGCGATGTTGGGGGCGTTCTATCCTTTCATGCGGAATGTGAGTCGTTTTGTGTGATGAGGGATGTTGAACTCATTCTTTTTGTGCAGCACAACGCCGACACTTCGATCTCTCAAGAATTCTACCGTTTCCCTCTCACTACGAAGGCTGCGCAGAACGTGCTGGATATTCGGTATGTTTGACGCTGCTCAACTGACACCGATGCTGACATGCTTCTCGTTCAGCTACCGGCTGTTGGACTACTTCTACACGTCCTTCCACCAGGCTAGCGTGGAAGGCACAACCGTCGTCAGCCCCATGTGGTTCAAGTACCCGCAGGACGCGGCTACATACCCCATAGATCTGCAGTGGTTCTTCGGCGACTCCATCCTCGTTTCGCCCGTCACCGAAGAGAACTCGACCTCCGTGTCCATCTACCTCCCCAAGGACATCTTCTACGACTTCCTCACGCTGGCGCCCATCCACGGCGCGGGCGCGCAAGTGCAGTTGAGCGACATCTCCTTCACGGAAATCCCGGTGTACATCAAGGGCGGTGCCGTCCTCCCGCTCCGCGCCAACTCGACCATGACGACCACCGAGCTGCGCGCGACGGACTTTGAGTTTGTCGTCGCGCCGGGCACGGACGGGACCGCCTCGGGCCAGCTGTACATCGACGACGGCGTTTCGGTGACGCAGGCGAAGCAGACGGAGGTCGCTATGAGCTTCAAGGCTGGGACGCTCGCTGTTACAGGCAGCTTTGGATTTGCGACTGGCGTCAAGACCGCGCGGGTGCGCTTCCTTAACGTGGCCAAGGCCCCGGGGAGTGTGCTGCTCAATGGCAAGGCGGTTTCGCACCAGTCGGTGACGTATAACGCGCAGACCAAGGTGTTGGATGTCGTTGTTGGGCTGCCGTTTACGAGCGGGTTTACGGTGGCCCTCCACTGAGGAAACATAATGTGTTGAATGAATTTACTTAACATGAATGTTTTTGTATCATACACGGCCTTCGCCTCTTGTCGCACTGACTTGGGGCGCAAAATGTGCACAGGTCTGAGGTAAATGTTTTGTGAAACTTGAGTTGAATGATGGTCTTGGTCTTTCCCCATTCGGTTATCGATATCTTGCTCTCAGCACCAATGGCACGCATTGCACTTCGCCCATGGCGCCACTACTACTAGCCCTTCTTGCTTCCGCCAACGGCGGCGACGAATGTGGAAAGGTTTCAGTGGAACGGACGCCGCGGACGCATTGCCGACACCGCCGTCTTTGTTTTTCACCGGACGACTAATTCACCCCGGGCTCAGCCGCTCATGTTTCTCAGACTCCAGACTTGATTTTTTCGCTTTCTGGGTTGTCTCTTGGCTCGAACATCCTTGTCTTTTGAGCTGCGTTGCACCCACGCTGCCACTGGAACCGGATAGCACCCGACGGCGCTGATCGTCGATTCCACGGAGGTTTGGTGCAGAATGCATCCATATTCGAGGAAACGGCCTCCGCTGGCGCTCCTCCGCTGGTGGCTTTTGGCCACTTCGGGTTCTGAGTAACCCGTATGTTTTCCAAGTTTCAGACTGGGCGCCGGCGGTGCCCATGGCAGTGCGTTGACGCGACGTTGGGTGTGATGCAGAGATGTATAAGAAGACCTCCACGGTTACCGGCAGTTCGTATTCTTTCCTTCCACCATGAAGGCCTGCAGCCTTTTCGCAGCTGGCTCTTTTTTAGCCCTTCCTCTTTCTGTTCTCTCTCAACTCCCCCCCTTTTCCACGGCTTCTCTGGCAGCGTACACTCCTCAAGTTGTACCATGCTCTCCTCATTTTTCACTGGTCCGGGAGGCTAGTGCAGCTTCTGGCCACTCCCTCAGCTCCGGCGAGCAGGCTTATATCGATGCGCGTCGAAAGGATGCCCTCCCAGGTGCCTTTCGATCTTATGTCAAGAACTTGATTTCTACGGGACAAGACATTCCACCAACCCTCAAGTCGATATTTTACGGCGCGCGCGGCGCGTCCCCCTCTTACGGCTTAGCCTTAAGCGGAGGCGCCTTCCGCGCTGGCCTTTTCGAAGCTGGCGCCTTTACGACGTTCGATGGCCGCAACACGACGTCGAACTTCGCTGGCTTCGGGGGGATTCTACAAGGAGCTGAATACGCCGCCGCGCTAAGCGGTGGAGGCTGGTTCATTACCGCTTTTTCGCAGGCAAATATGCCTACCATCCCCGAGCTCGTGTTTGGACCAACAAATCCTTCGGCCGACAATCAATACGGCGGTTTTAATATCGCGTTTGATGTCCTTACGCCGTTCACCAACAATACCCAGAACCAAGGTTTCATTGGAGGCTTAATTCTGGAGACGACTGGGAAAGGATCGGTTGGGAACCCCGTCGGTCTCGCCGATGCATTTGGGATATCTTTGGCCAGACATTTCGTGAATGGGACCAACGCAGCCAACCTGCTTGATTTTGACACCGCCCTGCATGGGACCGGCCAACTGTTTTCTGGTATTGCGAAAGTGTGAGTCTGTGCATACTTTCCGGGTGCGTGAAACTGACGGAACTTTCGTATAGTCCAGCTTTCCAAAGCCATAATCTGCCTTTCCCGATAGTCCTCTCGACGCTTCTCTCCAACCACGGGAATCTTAACGACAGCATTCCCGGCGAGGTTGTTCCGCTGTCGAATACTAAATTCGAATACAACATATGTGCGCATATGCGTCCCTTCTCCGATTGTTCCTGTACTGATTATCTTCAGTCGAATTCGGCTCCTATGACCCCAGTCTCGGTGCCTTTATTCCTATGGAAAATCTCGGCACCGTAAACAAGAGCTCTTGCGTCGTTGGCTTTGATGAAATCGCTTTCGTTCTAGGTTCTACCGGGGACATCTTTCCTAAAGTCAACGCCTCTGTGAGTCCTATTATGCAGGCATCTCTCCAATTGGTAACTCATCCTCCAAAGGCGGCACTCGCGCCCAATAATCCCACTGTTTTGGAGTTCCAAGCGAGCGTCGCGGCTTTCCAGCAACTGCATCCCCAGAAAAATATCAGACTGGATAGCGCTTTGATTCCGAATGCTTTTGAAGGCCGACAGGGATTTACGGAGACAAAAGAGGAGTTTTTGAGCTTGGGGGATGGAGGAATCGATGGCGCCAATCTCCCTCTCCAACCTCTTTTAGTCAAGGCCCGCGGCGTCCAGGCAATAATTGCGATCGATGTCTCGTCGGATACCGATGACAACTTCGCCGACGGAAGCGCTATAATTGTGTGTTGCATCGTACTCTCTTTATCCTCGAGACTGACGGAGGATTAGGCTGAAGCGAAGCGGGCGGCGCTCTTCCCCGGCGCATACAATTTCCCCCGAATCCCCGACACGCAGGCGGAGTTTGCTGCGCAGAACCTCACCACACATCCGACTTTCTTCGGATGCGACGAGGCCCAGGACATCCCGATGATCCTTTATTTTGCAAACGGAGGCCCACCCCCTGGAAAACCTGCCATCACCAACGCTTCGACCAGCCAGCTTTCGTTCCCTGACCTGGGACTCGTCCAAGCCATCATTGACCAAGCGGGGGAGACTGTGGCGCGCGGACGGCCCCAGAACGGCGAGGTGCGCGACGGGCTTTTCCCGGTCTGTGTCGCGTGTGCCCTTGCGGACAGGGAGCGCAGTCGACTCGGCCTGAAGCGCGATGCCCAGTGCGATGTTTGCTTTGATCGCTATTGCTACAGACCGGGTCAATATCAGTCGACCTCTTCCTCCTCCTCCTACACCACTGTCGCGCACGTCGACGCCGCTTTGGCCGCCACAGACTCCTCGCCGTCCATGACTGAAGGGTTCGTGAAAAAATATGGGCCCATCGTTGTCGGTCTTCTCGGGGCCAATCTACTCATTTCCTGCATCCTCCTAGTCGTGGGTGTCTTGCTATGCATCAGGAAACGGGTGATGCCCGCAAAATATACTGCTCTTGAATAATTCGAGAGTTCCAGGTCCGATTGTATCATAATATATATTTGCCTTAATGTACGCTAGCTCCAGGAATGTATTGTATAGGGCTGATTTTTAAACTTGGGATTTGCCGGTTTTCTCAGTCGCTGATTTTCGGCCGATCGGATTAAACGGTGATAGCTCTCCCTCCGAGTCTTTCTCCCCTCCACCACCTGCACTCCTAAACCTCCGACCTGTCCATATCACGCCGACTGGAACAGTCGAATATGGGCGCATTGTGGGCACCAGTTTGGACCTGAAATTAATAGACAGCTCGCCCATCCTAGTCTTTTGAAATGCAAAGTCACGAACACACGAACAAGGCTCTGAGGTCCTGGCTCTCTCATTGGAGGCTTGATTCTGGAGACTGACCTGTCCCGGAAAAGCTCTCTGTTATAGGCAGCTTTGGATTTGCACCTGACGGCACGGATCGTGTGTGATGCAGAGATGCAGAGATGTATACGGCCTCCACGGTTACCGGCAGTTTGTGTTCTTTCCTTTGACCATGAAGGCCTGCAGCTTTTTAGCAGCTGGCTCTTTCTTGACCCTTCCCTTTTCTGTTCTCTCTCAACTCCCTCCCTTTTCCGGGGCTTCTCTCGCAGCGTACACTCCTCAATCGGCGCCATGCTCTCCTTATTTTTCACTGGTCCGCAACGCTAGTGCTGCATCCTCTGCACACTCCCTCAGCTCGGGGGAGCAAGCTTATATTGATGCGCGTCGAAAGGATGTCCTTCCGGGCGCCTTTCGATCTTATGTCAATAACCTAAACTCTACGGGACAAGACATTCCAACCCTCAAGTCGATATTTTACGGCGTGGGCGGCGCGTCCCCTTCCTACGGGCTAGCCTTGAGCGGAGGCGCCTTCCGCGCTGGCCTTTTCGAGGCTGGCGCGTTTACGACGTTCGATGGCCGCAACACGACCTCCAACTTGGCGGGCTTCGGGGGTATCTTGCAAGGAGCTGAATACGCCGCCGCGCTAAGTGGTGGAGGCTGGTTCATCACCGCTTTCTCGCAGGCAAATATGCCGACGATTCCAGAGCTTGTGTTTGGGCCAACAGATCCTCCGACCGACAATCAATACGGCGGTTTTAATATCGCGTTTGACGTCCTTACCCCGTTCACCAACAATACCCAGAACCAAGGTTTCATTGGAGGCTTAATCCTGGAGACGACTGGGAAGGGATCGGTTGGGAACCCCGTCGGTCTCGCCGATGCATTTGGGATTTCTTTGGCTCGGCATTTCGTGAATGGGACCAACGCAGCTAACCTGTTTGACTTCAACACCTCCCTGCACGGGACCGGCCAATTATTTTCGGGTATTGCGAAAGTGTGAGTCTATGCCTAACTTCGGGTGTGTGAAACTGACAAAACTTCTTTTGTAGTCCTGCGTTCCAAATCCACAATTTGCCTTTCCCAATAGTCCTCTCGACGCTTCTCTCCAACCACGGGAATCTCAACGACACTATTCCCGGCGAGGTTGTTCCTCTATCGAATACTAAATTCGAATACAACATATGTGCGCGCATCGCTTCACACCTCCGATTGTCCTTGTGCCTGATTATCTCTAGTCGAATTCGGCTCCTATGACCCCAGTCTCGGTGCCTTTATTCCTATGGAAAATCTCGGCACCGTGAACGAAAGCTCTTGCGTCGTTGGCTTTGATGAAATCACCTTCGTTCTGGGTTCTACCGGGAACATCTTTCCTAAAGTCAACGCCTCTGTGAGTCCTATTATGCAGGGATCTCTCCAATTGGTAACTCATCCTCCAAAGGCTCCATTCGCTCCCAATGATCCCACTGTTCTGGAATTCCAGGCGAGCGTCGCGGCCTTTCAGCAGCTGATTCCACAGAAGAATATAAGACTGGATAGCGCTTTGATTCCGAACGCTTTCGCAGGCCGACAGGGATTTACCGAGGCAAACGAGGAATTCCTGAGTCTGGGAGATGGCGGGATCGATGGCGCTAATTTGCCACTCCAGCCGCTGTTGGTGAAGGGTCGCGGCGTACAGGCTATCATTGCCATCGACGCATCGTCGAATACCCCTGACAACTTCGCCGACGGAAGCGCTATAATTGTACGTTCCGTCGTACTCTTTTCGATCCTCGAGGCCGACCGAAAACTAGGCTGAAGCGAAGCGCGCGGCGCTCTTCCCCGGTGCATACAATTTCCCAAACATCCCCGAGACACAGGCGGAGTTTGCTGCCCAGAATCTCACCACACAGCCGACTTTCTTCGGATGCGACGAGGCCCAGGACATCCCGATGATCCTTTATTTTGCAAACGGAGGCCCACCCCCAGGGCAGCCCGCCATCACCAACACTTCGACCAGCCAGCTTTCGTTCCCTGACCTGGGACTCGTCCAAGCCATCATTGACCAAGCGGGGGAGACTGTGGCCCGCGGACGGCCCCAGAATGGCGAGGCGCGCGACGGCCTATTCCCTATCTGTGTCGCATGCGCCCTCGCGGACAGGGAGCGGAGCCGACTTGGTCTGAAGCGCGATGCCCAATGCGATAGTTGCCTTGATCGCTATTGCTACAAGCCGAGCCAGTCCCAGTCGACTGTTGGAGTACGCGTCCACCCCAGGTCCACCCTCTTTTGATCCCACTTTCCTTACTGTTCCCGTAGCTAGCGTCACTTAATATTTAGTTGCTTGCCTCTTGGTCCTCCTCCTCCTATCCGCAGAGCGCCACAGCTAGCACGCATGTCGACGCCGCTTTGGTGCCCGCCATCCATGTCTAAACGGTTCCAGAAGAAATACGCGCCGATGGTTGTCGCTCTGCTTGTTTCGTCGATCCTCCGAGTTGTGGGGGTTTCCTATGCATTCAACGGCGTGCGATGTCGGCACTGAGTTCTTAAGTAAATACCATGATTAATGTATGTTAGGGAGAGAAAAATAATCAGCAGACCTTCCCTCGACGAGCGCATAGATAATAATTTTTAAGAACGACTAGTTACAAGAAGGTCCGAAATTTTGGGATGTCTTTGACCTTCACGACGATGAAATATTCCCATTGTCGCAGGCTCTCAATGGCACAGGGATAGAGTCCATGCGCGGTCGTGAATATCATCGCGAGGTCATTGAGAACGCCAGGCCGGGCGCCGAGCTTTATCAGAACGTTCTGGCGCGCAGCCAGCCAATGGGGGCAAGTGGTCGAGTTACTGATGCGACAGGTACTGGTGTGCCCGATTCGCCAGCCCTCTGCGTACGCTAACTCGAGGATCTTTTGCCATTCACCGTAATACCTTAACTGCGGTGGATGAGCGAACGAAACACCGAAGGATGTTCTTCACTCTCACCCAGCTCCCCATATACATTTGATGCATGTGCATGCCGACTTCTTCGAGTGGGAGGGAGATCGTCAGCGGGGCAGCCTCGTCGGCAATGTCAGGATAGCCATGCCGGACCGCGTAGTTTAGGACGGTTAGTGGGTTATCCTGGAGGCCATTCCTAGAGAAAGGATGAGCGCGGCGGGTACGTGTAGATGTTCAAGAAACCGTACCCCATGAAGATCTTGCAAATATCCATAGCGGAATAGACCTAGTCTCTCATAATCAAAATCCACAATTTATTAGAGCGGATAGAGTAGAAGAGACCTGGTACTTCTCGACCGCCTCAGCAAGGTCTGAAAGAAGGGGAAGCTCAATCTCAGTCAGATCCGGTTGCCTCTGGGGGTAAATGTACTGGAAGAGCAGGTCCAACGTCGCCGCGGGCTCGCTGAGGTCGACTACTTCGCCGGAGCCTGGCGAAATCGCAGACGGGGGAAAACCATCCGAGTGCGTCTCAAGATTCCTTAGATGGACCCGGAAGATGACCTGGTCGCTGGACCGGAAGGTAACGTCCGCGTCGGGAAGGTTGACTGGCCACGACGATTAGTGAAAGGGAGTCGTCGGAGGACGGAAGGCTTGCAGCGGTCGGAAACCATTCCTTCGGGCACCATTGCTTCTTGCAGAACTTGTAGGAGTTCCAGGCAAGCAAACTGAGCGCTGTGGAAGTGTCGTGGACCGCTACGGCATAGAACGAGGACAGTCGGAGGAGACTCGGAGAATAGCGCCGGCAATTTTCGGCCCGTCAGAACACGGTCACATGCTGATTCCCCCATTAATTGCAAGCGCGACTTTATAGTGGGACAGTAGAAACGCGTCTCAAGAACTCAAATTCTGGCAGTGAGAAGTAAAAAAAGATTACATTCACTCAGTGACCTCCCCCCAATTCCGCTGACTACTACAGCTTCACGCCCTTCGCGAGGAAGATATCCTCAGGGTGCATCGGCGTCTTGGGACCCTTGAAAAACACTTGGTGAAAGTCTCCCAGACCAGCACCATCATATGCTTCTTTAATAGTGCTCTCAGAGATCCCACTTTTGTGTGCGATCGAGTGCACGACTTCTTGCGGGACAACCGCAACATCCATGGTAGGAAAGTCCACGACGATAAGACTTCCGCCAGGCTTGAGGAATAATGCGAGTGTGCGCGTCACGGCCACTACATCCTCAATGTGATGATATGCCAACGAACACTGGGAGGCCGGCCTCGATTAAGTCTTGAGTTTCCAACTAGGTCAGAGACGCACCAGGACCACGTCGAACTTGGCTCCCTCCAGTTCAGATTCTTCACCCTTCAATTCCGCACGCACAGCTCGCATTTGACCGGCGGGTATTGCTTTGCATTTATTTTAGCATTCTGAATAGTCGAACTAGAGCGGCGCACCATGCTCGCGTATACCCTTGTTGAATTCATCAACCATTCCCTGGCTAATGTCGACTCCAAGGAGACTCTTGCAATGCGCTGCCAGTCCTCTGGCGACAATCCCTATTTCGACGTTGAGAAATTAGTGATGATTAGGCGGAGCACAACAAAAATAAAGTACCAGTCCCACACGCGTAGTCGAGCACCATAGTGCTCTCTTTGTCGAACGGATACGCCTCCAGGATAGCTTTACACACACTGTAAACACTGAATATCAACATCATGCGATATTGGTTCAGATACATACCTCTCCGCCATTTCTGCGGCTTTCGGGCGATGATCGGCTTGGTGTGCGTGTTTGTCGAAAAAGGCTTGGTTGGCGGAGGCAAAATCGTGGTGGTGGGGGTTGGACATTGCAGTAAATTAGAGAGCAGCTCTTTTGCGCTGGCCTTTTGTACTCAACGAACGACCGCGGAGGTTCTCGTCAGTTTTGGGAAGCAAGCGGAGACTTCCTTTTGCGGTCTATGGTCGGTCTTATCCAATCAGGTTTCAGGCAATTGTCATCCACTATACTCGATGTTAAACACTTGCGCCGTGCGGTGAACAATGTCCTGAGACGCCACAAACATGAGACTCCAACGGAACACCCTAAGTAAATCAGCGTTGGACGTGAAAATCGAGGGTCAGATTGCCATCTCGAAGATCTGACGTTGGCGACTCCTGAGGGGTTTTTCTTGCTGACGGAAACCTCACCTCATAACTTGCGGGCAATTCAATTTTCGCGAGCGTTGGACAAGGGCTCCAAGAGAGAAGCGGCCACAGACACCGATACCGACCTCGGCGACCCCCGGCCTTGCTGGGCCAAATCGAAGAAAGAAATGAGTCTCATATCCGCGTAATGCCTTCCAATTTAATGGGGTGAGAGTCTGACTCGAGAGTCTGGATGTGGAGAGCTCGCAGTCGAATCGCCGTTAACAAGAGTGTTGGCTCCTTAACGTGATCCCTTCAAACGAAGGATTTTCAGGGCAGAGAAATGCAACTTAGAGAGCTCAGCAGTCAGTGTGGACTGCCGAGTCGAAGTCCACGTTAAACTTCGATAGGGCACTAGGGCGTCTGCGGGCCAGCCTATCACACCACGAGAGCTGTCGGGCAACATGATGCTGGAATTGCTGCGCTCCACCATACGGGACGTTAACGAGATAATTCGCCTTGGATGACCCTGCGGTGAAAGAGGACCAGAAGAAACGATTGTTGAGGGAGACAAATTTCTTTTGGTCAATGCTTGAGCCAGAGAGAACACCAGAGGGAACGAGAAGCAGTCGAGAAGCGCCAATATAAAGGGACGACCCGATGTCGCAGGTGAAGTGCAAGGGGACGACGTTTGTAAGCGCAGAGACTCTGATGTTCAGAGTAGTCTGGCAACGAGAGAAGACTCAGATTCGCGCAAGTGAACAGAGATGAACTCTATTGCGAAAGGAATCTTGTAGATACAAAATGTAGCTACGAGTCTTATATAGTCCGTCAAAAAAGCAGTGCAGTCGCTCGGCCCGAGGCCGAACGACCCAGAACCCCTACATACGCCCTCCCGTATTCACGAAGAGAATACGACACAAACTAGTGAGTAGTAGGGTAAAGTATCAGAAGGTAACGCTAACTAGGATCAGCACCATCCGAGGCGAATTCTGATGACTCCAAGCGGACGAAGCGCTCCAAGAAGCGAGCCAAGAAGAACTTCAATATGAAGCTTCTTCGACTACGTCTGGAACAGTCCAACGCGAAGCCAGCGCCCCCGTTCGTGTACAATGGCGAGCCGGTGTTCAATACAATTGAGCGCTGGACGTACGAAGCGCGGGATTGGACGTCCGAGAGTTATATTCGCCCGAAGATGAGAGTCTCCCGGGTATCAAAGTACTTGGGCGGGAATGCTCTAACTTGGTACATGCGCGTGGTTGCCAAGGATGCAAAGAAATGGACCTTGAAGAAGTTCTTTGAAGCCTTGTTTA